>CM068839.1:32715505-33915505 GCA_028554795.2 Sinohyriopsis cumingii
CCTAAAATTTGTTCTTTAAATCATCATTACTTTTCTAGAACTTCACTTTTAATCAGCATTATATAGCCATTACTGTTCTGACGAGCGGTTAAACTTTATTTATGCACAAATACCTATATAAATGCATAAATTCATACACATATCTACATTTATACCTACCTACCTACCTACCTACGAGCATACATACATACATACATACATACATACAAGTTTTATACAAATCTACTTCTCCTTACCACTAAATGGAATACTCATAAGTATCAGTGATATTTAATTTTCACTACATAACTACTCTATATTGCTGTACATTGCATCAAAGTATAATAAAAAAGGTAGGAATTTTTTTAAACTTATAAGTTATTCTTTCACACAATCGCTGCTAAATGTTGCAGGCTACTTCGTTGAAAGAAATGGGATGTCACTATTGCCATATTTGTAGCCATTTCTTCACAATCAGATTACCATCCCCCTCCCCCCTGTACTGAATTGTGCACGAGCGTAATATGAGCATCACGGAGCGAGTAGAAGTAGTTCGTATGTCCTTGTATTATTAATGCACGAACTGCAGCATTTCATAACGCACAACGTGGTGAGCGTATTGGTTTTAACTTTGTCATTAACTATATGTACATCTGCAAAAGCCATAGACATCTAAATGGACAACATAATAATTCCACAGATAGCTAAATCTACAACAGACCCTTCTGTCAGTCCTTTGACGTCACCATCAATTCATGGTGACTGGACTAACAACTAACCCGAACATGCTGAATGAAAGACTACACTTAGTACCGTGCACATACGCGCCACAAAATAATACAGACACACATACACACACGCTCTCTCGCTCGCTCGGATGTTTTATTGTTTTCTTGCAGATTATAATCCTGTAGCAGCAGGGAAGTTTAACAGACCAGCCGTTCCAAACAAAATAAACCTTCCTACGAGAACTTTCTCCGTAGAAGCCTCAGAAAGCAGAAATAAAGCCTTCTACGGAAATTAATTTTCGTAAATCTCTCGCTGAGTGCAATTTTCGCGTCAAAAACATAGCACTCGGGACAGGAAAAAAAAATGAATTTTCTGGGGGGTCTGGGATATTTTTTTGTGTTATGTTTTTTGTTGCCTTAGGGGCTGCCTTTTTCATGAATAAATTTGATCAAGACCAATTCGATACCGACTGCGTGGATCGTGAAGATTGATCGTAATAAAACCGTGCGGTGTTGCCTGAGCGCGGCTGAAGAAATTTTTTAATTTATTTATGTCCATGTCACCGTTGCACCAAGTCTGATGGATATTTCTCAGCGTGTGCGTGTCTACGCCGTTGAACACAGATAAAATATTGCAATTGTCCCTAATCACCTTTGGAATCTGCGTATATCTCTGTGTTACGTAAATAACATCGGTGTTCTTGTGTCTGCCACGCGAGAATATCCTAGCCGGGTTGGTCTGCTTGTCCAGCATAACATCGTCGAATACAACGAGATTATTAACATCGCCGTCTAAATTTTCCACGGATGGAGCTTCATTGATGTCTGTGATGAATTCTATTGTGCCTTCGTCGGTATTGTAGCTAAATTCTTTTAGCACCTGATAACAGCGTTGATCGTCAACGGATGGTGCAACCAAATACAATTTGTCCCATTTTAGCCATCGCATTATCAAATTTAGCAACAACTGCGTCTTACCAGATCCAGATGGGCCAATAATTATCATTCTTATCGAATTCGGTAATATCGCATTATGTTTCACCTGCTCGCGTCGCTTCGTGGCTGAAAAATCAATTACATTCATGTTACTAGAATACATGGATCTATATTGTGTTAAGTGTCGCACTCACACAACTACGATAAATCCAACCGAAATCGTTACACGCAACAACAGGAACGCAATTGGAGGAGAATGTGAAATTTGTAAGACACGCAAGTTCAGATTTGTAAAAAAAAAACTAGAAGAACCGGAGGAGACATTGCCGCCTCCATGAAAAATCTACCTGGGCTGCCCTGGGCGAAATATCCCGGAGAGAAGCATCTACCAGGGTACAATTACTGTGGACCCGGAACGAGGCTCGATATAAGACTCGACGATAATAACCAACCATTTCAGGGTGAAGATCCGGTAAACGCCATCGATAGCGCTTGTTACTACCACGATCTCGCGTATCGCAGCGGCGATTTACAACAAAGGCATCTCGCTGATATCAGGCTAATTCACGCACTAAACGCGATTCCTGACAAAAGTTTCAAAGAAAAATTGGCAACTTGGTTGATAAAAGGCGCAATGAAAGGTAAATTAGTACTCGGCGCTGGTAAATAATAATGGAGCAGATATATTATTCTCCGCGAGGATTCTGGCGAGGAAAATCAGCAATTGCCAAACTCGCTAAAGCCGCTAAGGTAAAACAATCCACCGCTGAATCGTGGTTATCGAAACAGGCAATTTGGCAAATATATCTTCCTCCACCTAAGAAAATACCATATGCAAGTTTCACCGTCAGTGTCCCTAATGAGGTCCATCAGGCTGATCTTATGTTTCTTCCTTACGATACCGTCGACGGAGTCACATATAAATATGTCCTGACAGTCGTTGATATCGCTAGCAGGTATAAAGAAGCCGAGCCATTATCGAATAAAACAGCAACGGAGATCGCTAAGGCGTTTAGCGAAATTTATTCACGATCCCCGTTGACATGGCCAAATCTTCTTCAGGTTGATCCAGGTCGAGAATTTCTTGGCGCGGTTACTTCATTGATGAAAAAGAATAATGTTAAAATCCGTCGCGGTATTGTAGGTGTTCATCACAATCAAGCTATCGTCGAAAGATTCAATAAAACGCTCGCAGAACGATTATTCGGATACCAATACGCGCGTGAATTTATTCAGGATAATCGATCTCACGATTGGGTATCAAGATTGCCTCATGTAATCAACGCGTTAAATAACGAAGTAACTCGAACGATAGCAATGAAACCTGCAATTGCAATTACAAAATCGAATATATCTTTGAAGCGAGATTCCACAATTCAACCTGTACTAGGTAGTGTCACGGTCAGATATTTATATAAAGAAGGCGAGGCCGAAGGAGGCAGAAAAAGAGCAACCGACCCAACCTGGAGCGTTACAACACATAAAATATCCGCCGTAACAAGATCGTCAGGAAGACCAGCTATTTATATCCTAGATTCGTTAGCGCCTCAACGCGGATTTGCCAAGGAAGAATTACAAATAGTACCAGAAGATACTCAACTACCGCCAGCGTCACTGATGTGATTTACTCGAATTCGTCCTAGCTGAGATAATTTTCTTACTCTCGACACGGCTAAATACACTAGATTTGACCAAGAAATTCTATCATCGACGATCCAAACTTGACCATCCACGGTTAATCCTTGTGACGAGTGTATCGTTGTTGCGTAGCCTAATTTCCACGGTGATTTTTCTGTATTTATCGCGTCATTGACAAGATTAATATCAACAAAGATAATATCATTCAGGACCAAGTTTTTTTCCTTTCCACATGGCAAAGTAACGTTGATATTTTTGTCGCCTAGTATTAGCGGGCCTATAGCATAACGGTACCTGCAGCGTTGGAAATTTCTCACAATGCAGCTTGAATAACATTTCCTGAATAATATCGCGAACAATTTTTCTACTAGCGACAATCAAATGATCAGGACGCCACAAATTTAGAAAATCGCTCATCGGAGTCTCATCGATTATTTTCCTCATGACGTCACACTGAATCTTATTCGGTTGTAATCGAATTAATTTTTTAAACTCGGTCAACAAAATATCTGTAGATCTATAATCAGCGTCGATTTCCTCGTAATAATCAACGAAGTTTCTGAGCCATTCGTGAGGCGATTCGCCATCGATAGGATTAGGTTGACCATGATCGCCGCACCATATCACAGCGGTATTTTTCCCTTCCAGCCAAGTCAAGATCGATTTTAATATATCCAAATTCACTGTGCAAATCTCATCAAATATTATAATCTTATTGATATATTTATTTCCCATGCGAGCCGAATCCCATGATCCACCGCTGTATTTGAAATAACTGTGATACGTGCAAGAATTAACTCCGCGCTGCTTTATTTCTCGCGCTAATCTGTGAGTCGGAGTCAACATAATCATGTCAGAATTTGCAAATAAGTTTATTGCTCGCGTTGTTTTACCGCTACCGCCAGGTCCATTTAGGTAAACGAATTTACTGCGTGAAATTGGATCAAATGCAGATGCGGCTTTGGAAAAATCTTCAAATTTATCTCGATGAAATTTATCACAATCTTCAACATCGGCATCTTCGCAATAATCTAGAATATCTTCGTTTTTTATCCTCCAGGTTCCCCATGAACTACCATCGGTGATTAAATTTTCCAGCCTGTATTGGTATTTTTTATCGATATAAAATGAATCCGTCGCGACTCTTACCGCGATATCAGAAAATTTATTTATCATCGAGAGCAAATTTATACTTACATAAGCGAGCATCGACGACCGCAAATGTGTATATTGCGCCGATTCTCCGTCAAGGTAGCTAATCACGGTACCTAACTTCGCTCCGTCAATGATAATATTCTCTCTGTTGCAGAATATTCCTCGTGATACCGTATCGGCGATTATAAAATCCATCTCGGCGTCGTTGATAAATAATCTAGCGTGCCGGTGTTTATGATCAACGGATCCACCTTGAGTAAATTTACCAATTATTTTTCTTCCTATATCTTTTGCGTTGTCACAGTCCGTCGGCAACCACACATTAGTTTGTTTTCTGTAGGATATAATCGCCTCGCTCACTGTCAACGATACTAACATCGACGAATCTAGCATATATCTCAACAACACCGTAGGAATCCAACGGCGCTGAGAGAAATGCCTACCAAACCAAATATAGCAAATTTTATGCAAATTTTCAGCAAACTCGAATGACGTAACACAAGCGAATCCGGTTATGGCAAAATCAGGTAACGGCCCGTTAATCGCTACTCTTGTCATCTCGCTGGTAGGATGGCCGAATTTAGCAAAATAATCTGCACAATCGCCATATCCAAGAAAACTTCCAGGATAACACGCGCTCATGTCAACGGAAATCATATCTTCGAAATAATATTTGGTATTCCACAATCCGCCATGGCCGTATTCGATACAACTAAGTTCAATATCAGCGAGATATTCGTTTCTCGTAGGCTTCCACGAATTTTTCTCTCCAGCGGCGTGAGCGGCCACAGACGGAACCGTAAAACAATTCGTTAGTAACTGATCGGGATTCGACGAATATTTTACCGCAAGTTTTCTCATCGACTCATGTAATATTTCCCCCCGGTAAATATCACCGCATGGTAGAATAAACTGATCGTATCTTTCTTCGCTCGAGAACAACCATATCGATATTGGATCAGATACGCTTAATTTTTTGATAAATCTGAACATAGCATCGGAATTGTCCTTTGCGGTGTCAACGGGATAAAATTTAACCACACGATCCCGTGGAAATATCATTACCGATTGCGACCACGCATGTGAATTATGATCGACAATCTCGATTGGTGCTCCTCGAGATCTATACGGTGACGAGTATAATATTTCTCCCGATAACGTCTTCACGGTAATTGGAAATTTAAGTTTTTTACTCAACGCAGCTACATCGTCCACAGATGCACCATCAGCGACAGTCTTTGCCCATGCGTTAATTTTATTCAGCCTCAACTGGGTCAAACCAGATCCACGTCGAGCGTTTTTCATATGTTCGATTACGCGCTCGGCCACACAGTTTATCATCGGCGATTCTTTCATCGCAGGTAGATTTTTCACATCCGGGCTGTTATTTAGCCGATAAATTCCATAAACAACTGCGCTAGATGGATATGCCCTAGCGTAATAGGGACCGTCGATCCCCAGTAACAATCCATGCTTAGAGTTTTTATCGAGAATAACATTTTTCTTACCGCCACGCACTGGATCTCGTTTATCACGAATAATCCAAGTATCGTCGGGCATTTGTACGATAAATTTTATTCCAAAGATAAATCGCTCTTCCTTATGCTCGGTTTTTATGTGCTCGATTATTTTCTTGGCTCGCTCCAGATTCATCGTGGCATCGACAGAATTCGTTTTCCAAGTCGACCAAGTGTGAATCGCTCCATCGTCGAAAAATTCTCTCTTGGCCCGATCAACTTCAGGTATAATATATTCTGCCTCATCAAGATCAAATGCATCCATGATTATATTTTAGACAAATGTTTAAATTATAATAATGCATTGCAAATGGATACTAATCGGTTCAACAAAATTCTGTGATAAATCTTGTAGAGGCGATTATTGCGGCGCTCACACACATGCGATTCGACGTGGCAGTAAGGGACCACAACGTTGCTTAATTTGTCAAGTTGGCACGCGAGGAAAAACTCGATTGTGTTTAGCCTGCGGAGGAAAAAATTATCGAGAATTGCGTCGGTATTATGAAGAAAGATCCTCGTCGGTTATAACATGTGAAGAAGATTATATTAATCGATTCAAGGCAAATAACGATTTAGACATATAATTATTATATATGAATCCAAAATCAGCAACTCCAGAAACAACAATGACATGCGAGTTTAAATCTCATCCTACGATCATGGGATACGAGGCATCATCGGATGGTATCGTCAGGCATATTAAAACAAAGAATCGTGTTGGTAAAGTTGATAGATTTGGATATCTCAGATTTACCATCAACAAAAACAAAAAACGAAGATGTACAAGCTATTGTAATCACATATTTGTATTCGAGGTTTTCAACGGACCAATAGAAATCGGTCTCGTTATCGATCATATCGATGGAAATAAAGCTAATAATAAATTATTTAATCTTCGAGCGGTAACTCAGAGTGAAAATTGAAGATCAGGCAATACCGGCGGACCGCGAATAGCTAAGGCGGTTAAATCAATAAATAAAGAAACAAGCGAGGAACTTGCATTTACATCGATGAGGGCCGCTGCAAGATACTTCGGTATTAATATAGTCTCGGTGTGGCGAGTGGCAGAAAAAATTCAAAATGCAACATTCTCATATCTATTTGGCGAGTGGATTGAGTTTTACTATATTCCGATAATTTCAGATTCAGAAAGTGAAATCGAAGATTTCTAAAAATTAATTGAATATTACAAAAATTATATAATGAACGAGGATAATATAAACAACATCATCGAAGCCATCGAGGATCTGAAAAACAAAAACATAAATTTATCCTCAGATTTGGACACAGGTAAAATCCGGTCCGAATTTGAGACGATTGTTCAAGGGAAGCTCGAATACAGATACACGCTACCGTCAGAATATAAGTTTATAAAGAAAATCCAGATTGCGATGTATCAATCACTTGCGACCGTCAGCGATAATCAAATCGAGGATTTCGTTAAATTATCGACGCTGGTAGAAAAAGTTAGGTCGAGTTTATCAGACGAGTATGAGTCAAGAAAAATTACCAGCTCGCGTGTCAGGCAGTTGAAAAAACTGGTTGATGAAAGCAGAATCGAAGATTCTAGAGTCAAGGAATCTTCGATTTCCTGATTCTTGAAGATTCTGAAGATTTTATCACAAAAAAAACAAATTTTATTATTATTTTTTTTATTATTTTATTGAAATTGTATAATTTTCTTATTTCTGACTACCATTTACCCCAGCAGATTCACGAAATTATATAAATTGCACAATTTAACGGGTATTTACCCCAGCAGATTCACGAAATTATATAAATTGCACAATTTAACGGGTATTTACCCCATCAAATTTACTAAATTACACAAATTTCTTAATTTCCCTGATTTTTATTTTTTTTTTTTTTATTATTTACCGAAACAATTTATTTACTGAAATTGTACAATTTTCTTAATTTTGACGGGTATTTACCCCATCAAAAACATAAAATTATATAAATTACTCAATTTGACGGGTATTTACCCCCGCAGATTTACGAAATTATATAAATTGCACAATTTGACGGGTATTTACCCCATCAAAATTAAAAAAATCTACTAATTTTGAAAATTTGCTTGGGTTTTATTATTTTTTTTGGCCATTTTTCTTTGCGGATAGATTCAAAAATCTTTAGAATCTCCGATTCTATTTTCACGATCTTACCAGCAAGTTGATAAGCAGCGTTTCTCCGCGTATATCAAGCAAATTTCCGTTTTGATCCGTCAGTTTGAAATTTATCTTCGATAATAATCGATTGTGACATCGCAGATAAAACGGATTTACTGGCTCTTTTATTATCAAAAAACCCGGAGAGGCGCTAGGTGAAAACGAATATAAGATAAATCCCTGCTGTGCCTGCTCTGACACAGACGAATCCACGTTGTAGCTACCTTCGACGACATCCGCGTGAAGATAAATCGCGATAACCTCCGTTATGTTAACGATACCCGGCGAGATATGCCGCCCTTGCCCGGCAGGATCATTATTATGTTTGAGAATCGATTCTGATTGTATTTGTTTAGTCCACGCGGCATGTAATTTCGGAAATAAATCATCGATGGTATCAGTGACGGATTTTCTCATTTCATCAACATCATAATCGGGAAATTTGAAATTTAGTAGCGTTTCCTCGGTTAATCCAAATACTCTCATGAATTTTTGTTTTTCTCCTGAATTTTTGATCAACTCGAATTTGCTAATAGGAAGAACATAATCGGCAATTGATATATCGTCGATTATCGCCCGAATGAACATACCATGATAATATTCAACATCATTCGCGAGTTGATTTAAAATCTTCACGCGTCCGATAATTTCGCTACATGAACCTGATTTATTTAAGATGCATTCATGAAAGGATTCCCGCAATAAATTTAATTGTAACTTATGTTCTTGAATAAATTCGTCGAGGGTTTTTCTTACCAAGATACCGTCTATGGGGGCTATTATCCTGTTAATATTGGTAGCGTCGAAGATTTTCACACCGGGGGGAATTTTAGGAAGAGGCAACCACGAGAGAATTCTTTCGTCCCTAAAAGTAAAAGCGAACATTACCAAGTTAAATTTGTGGTTATTCATGAGATTAATGGCACTGTGGATCAGAGGCTTGTGTTTGATATCTCCGTACCATCCTTCGTCGGTGGTAAAATCTGATTTTTTTGGCTCCGGTAGTTCTGGAGGAGCTTCTTCGTGCCAACCTGGAATAATAAAATCAGATTTTTCTGGTTTTGCCAGAGGTGCGATTTCGGGCCAACCTAGAACTGTCCTAATCGATGACTGGTAAATATCAACGATATATGGCGATTTTACTTCGATTATCGACGACAACGTTGGATCGTGCGAGGATATTTTTATTCCTGGAGTAGCATCGCCAGTTATATTCGATATTCTACTGGTAAGTTCCTTATCTAGTTGCTCAATTTCGTAACTGCCTGTTGGTATGCCAACGACTATCCAATCGGGAGTTTCATCGGGGCGGTTTTTATTGGCAAAAACAAGCGAATTATTCGATGATAATCTACCAAATGATTTCGACCTAACATTGGGCCAGCTGTTATAGACGCGTAATTGTGACAGCGCAATTTCCTTGACGCTAATTGGTATTGGAAAATCGATACTAAATTCTGGCCTGGTTGAGCTTGCCGATATCAGCGTTGTTATCGGCGGTGTCGTGTTTGTCACGATTTGAGTTAGTTCGGACATTATTGATATTCATTTGTTCAATCTCGGAGTAGATATTTATCATTGCTGAAAATTCTAGATCGGATATAACGCCATCGTTGAGACTCTCAGAAAGCAGCGATGATAATTTCGAATACGCCTCGTTGACCTGGGATAGTTTACTCGTGTATAGAGACAATTTTTCATTCGTGCACGAGGATATTTTTTTCGCGATGATATTGAGAACACCGGCGATTGTCGTTGTCGATGAGATTATTATCGTTGCTACGATTGACGCGATTGTTGTTACCGCGGATAAGATTATTCCCGCACCGGCGACTATTGCACTTACCGCGTACACAGCAACATCGATGGCAACTAATCTACGCTGGTATTTTTTTATTTTTGTTTGATATTCGTCGAGAAGTCTTTTTAGCGAATCCTGCCATGAACGCGCCTGATTGTAACGGTAATCCGATGCGGTCATTTATTAATTAATTTCTAACCAATTGGAATCTCAATTCTTTTCACATCATCTCGTTCGAAAGTTGGGTTGGGTTGACCAACTGTGTTTATTCCGGATAAATATTCGAAAATTACAAAATAGGGAATTGGTTCTGTGACGGATCTATCTGGTGGTCCCAGAATAAATATTTGGTCGCTATCTTCACTTAGCGAAATAATAAAAAATCCAGGGTAAAATTCATGGATTTTACTGCCACGTTCCATTATTATATTAAATTTTATCTCGGAGATCACATATATTCGATATATACCAGTAATTGGCACTTTAAAAATAAAACTATCAAACACGGGTGACCAAATAAAATTCCCTGTCCTAAACACAAATGGTATATGGCAAGGAAGATTTTTTGTTACCACCTGATCTGGCACATGAAAACGCGCCAATTTTGGAAGATTTAGTGGTGATATTTTTGTGTTAATATCGTCAACTTTTGTAGTTGCGTCGAGAAGTTTTCACCCCAATTTTTGTATGTCAGGGCCGTAATAGGATTTATCGACCTTGTTGTCAATTTTTGTGGTTGCGTCAAGAAGTTTCGCGTTTAAATCTCGAATTTCTCCGTCATACACTAATGTATCGACCTTTTGACGCGCTAATTCACGTACCACGTTAATTTCATCGTTGATTTTAGTAATATCCTCGTTGATTTTTTTCGTTTTCTCGCTGAGATCATCGTATGATGTTTTATCGCTTTTCTGACTCATTACGATATTTATTTCGGTAATATCGGCGAGAATATTAGTAATATCCTCGTTGATTTTTCTCACTTTATCGCTAAGATCGTCATGCGATGCTTGATCGACTTTTTTCTTTGCTAGTTCGTTTGCGGCGGAGGAAGTATCGCTGGATGTTTTTATATCATCCTCAAATTTTTTGCTAAATTTAGCTAAGGCATCGTCGAGTTTTTTAAGGTCGTTATTTAGCCTGTTAAGTCTTTTTGTCATTCTGTCCTGAAGATCATCGTGTAATGTTTTATCGGCCTTCAGAAGCAACGTTGCTGATAACTCGTTGTCCTTTTTTTCCACATCAGCGATATTGGCCTTCAGGGGTAACTTCGCTATAATATCGGCGATATCAGCGATGGATTTTGATACCGAATCTGACAGGCTAGTAAATTGATTAATGCGATCGTTATATTCGTCTCGCTTGATTATATCAGTTATTTTGACGTTACTGGTTTGTAATCTTCCTTCGCAGCTCTGAAAAATAGCAACTTCGCCAGGATCCACTTCTGACAGCGATAGAAGATTGTTAATATCATCCCTTGTGGCGAACTTTGATAGATCGACGTCAGTCACTTCTGCTTCCTTCTTCCTGTAGATAAATCTGCCGTAAATATCAACCATGATATTTATCTACGGCGTATTTAAATACGATCTTGTGATACGGATCGGATGATTTTGAAATTGCATCGAGGACGTTAATTGATTCAGGACCGCATATCGGTGGATCCATTAACGTCTGCGTCGGAAGTGTCGAATACCAAATTGGAATATTTAACTTTGACACGTAATCGATAAATTCTTTTGGTGGAGCTAGTCCGTACGAGTCAAAGTAAACAACTTCGCGAGGATTAATCGCGTAGGCGACCCAGTGTGTGCCAGGGCCGGTATTTGAATCGAGATTTATTATTCCTGTCTCGGTGGGGTTTGGTTTTTCTGGTAGTTGATCCCGCATAAATACGC
This sequence comes from Sinohyriopsis cumingii, assembly GCA_028554795.2. Lineage (NCBI taxonomy): Eukaryota > Metazoa > Mollusca > Bivalvia > Unionida > Unionidae > Sinohyriopsis > Sinohyriopsis cumingii. Next base: position 32,727,332 of record CM068839.1, read on the forward strand.
CTCTGAAAAATTTTATTTTTTTATTCTTTGCTTCGTTGAATAAATCTAAATTTGAATAGGCCGTGCTAATCTTAGGCCGGATCCGTATGGGGGGCGTCTTAGATAAAGGCCGCTTCCCTTTTTTTTACCGTATCGCCCTCCCATTACTTTGTGTACTAGTTTGTCGCCTACAGCTCCGGCCGCACCTAATCCTATCGCTTTTGCAATTGCCGGAAGAGCCCCGGATAATAATCCAGGAATAGCAGCTAGGAAAGGGAAAATTCCGCCCGTTTTGACCATGTCTCTGATGGCACCTATACTAAGATTCACATGAACGCCGGAATTCGCTGATTTGGCTTTGGTGAAACGTTCACGTTGATTCTTAGTTAGCGACAGTTTGTTAGGCCCGCCCTGAATTTGATCATTTTTCAGGGTTAATTTCACACCGCATCGCTTTGCTGTTGCTGTTTGGAGTTTTTTCATCTGACCCGGGGTCAGAGTTACGCTGACGTGTTCGTATGGCATATTAATAATCGTTTAATCTAAATTTAGAAAATCTAGGTTTTTGTTACATTTTCTCGACAGGTGCATCGATGACTCTCATTCTGCCACTAATTCCTTCTAGAATCATTGTTCTATCGCTGAGAATCACCGCGATTGCTTTATATAAATTATTTCCCGTGCGAATTCTGGCTTTGAAATGGATATCGACAACAGATTGTTTTACCAGATCGAGATGCTCCAGGGAAAAATAGTAGATCGGATAAAGTTTATTAAAATCTAGCTGCGATATTTGCAATCCGGTATCGATATTTTGATCACGACCCATGAAACACAACAAGCGATGATACGCGCGAGCTGTCGAATAATTTTCAAAATTAATTGATATTTCCTCTGATGGTTCTTGTTGGCCATTTACTCTTAGAGACACATTTGTTGCGTGGATACTATCAAATATCATGTGGCTGTATAATTGATGATACCTTCTTGTGTGCAAAAAAGCGATAAAGATATGCCTAGGTGCAGAGGTACCTTGCTGCGATGCAATACGCCAGGTAAAATCACCATCAATATCGGTATTTATGGAATCTGTTGTTGTTGTCAGCCATGACATGACAGATTTACCGCCTTGGTTCATGAACGATAATAATTTTTCTTCCTCGATTATTGATGGAGTTATCGCTGGCATCCACAAGGTAAATTTAAGTAATTTTACCTGGCCGGCATTTGCGGGATCGGCATTGGCATCTATCACGTTAGTATTGTAATTGATAGCACCTTCTCGCCAGATAGCATCATCGCTATTTCCTTTTCTGACAAATGTTACGGTGTGTTTTGCTCCGTAGATAATTTTCCTGAAATGCCTACAAAATCCGAATATATGGGATAACGGAATAGCACAAGAGAATCTTCTGCGATTTCCTTCTAGCATAAGTTTTCGCGTGGCAAATCCAATATTATGATCATTATTAGCACTAATAATCATATCCTCGATACCTGCAACGGGGGCGGGATTAGCGGCACGATCGTTGGGTTGTCTGATGATAAACGGCCTACTATCGGGACGATCAGAATTATCTTTGGCAAACATCATACTAGGGCCAGCTGATCTAGTAAAATCATCCGAGTATCTAGCTAGGCCTATTATCGTCGTTGCTAAGTCAACATCATTGGTAATTGACTCAATCTCTCTTCCGTCGATCATATAAGTGGCACTCTTGAATAATGCCATAATGCCGTTGTTAACAAATCCAACTCTAAAATTTGCTCCATAGGCGGTATTATCTGCTTTAATAACTTCCCCAACAACTTCGATATATGCCTCAGATGGAAGAAAATATCTTGTTGTATCGTGAACTTGAATTTCCAAACGATTAGGTGTATTTGGTTCAACTGCGTCGTATGAAAAATACTGGAAATCACGCACGGATGTGTCTCTACCTACAGGCTCGTCCATGTCGAACACTTCATTTGACACTTGTGCGAACATTTATTAATAAGAATTTTATCTAAAACGAAGACCGCTACCCGATATGAAACTTGTATTTGCAACTTCCTGTGCTAGATTTGTGTTAGCAACTTCCTGTGCTAGCTCATTTATTTTTTTATTTGCCGCGTCGTTTATAGCTTTACTGATTTCGGGGGGCATTTCGCTGGTGCTAGGTAATTTGACAGGCTGTTTTTTTTTACGCATTAAATTTGATATTTTGCTTTTGACAGCATCGAAGCCTTTAGTGGCCAAATTACCAATACCAGAAACGACAGTCTCGCCGATCTTTCCTATTGCTTTTGATGCGATTTGCTTAGCTGCGGGTCCTATTTTAGGGACTACCCGCGTGACGAAACTTTTAACGATATCTCCGAGTCCATTGCCGTGAATATATTTATATACAGGCAATCGAGAGTTAACTATGCGGACCTGTCTAGGTCTGCGCTGATGTTTGTGAACAATCATGTTATTTCAATTGTGTTGTTTTAATCGATGAGTTCGTCGACGAGTTCCTTGTAAATGTAAGAGTCGATGACACCGCCGCGGAATAATCGCTGACGAATATCTGAGGCCTCGTTGATTATTTCATGAGAGTTGTTTCCGGTTCGTTTTCCTCCGATTAATACTTCGAGGCGAGACACGTCGTTGACAATGCTGTCAGGGCAAATGGTATATCCGCTTCCTGTCTTTGGGCTTAGTGATTTTTTTCTTTCTTCTCTTTCCTTATATTCTTCGACCTCCTTTAAAAAATTAAGATATCCGTGATCAAATTCATTTATATGCTTTCTTAAACTAGCAAAATAAACCATCGCCGGCCATATTGCCGGTGAGAACTTATTAAATTTCTTTTTCAGATACACTGATCTATTTATCGGAGAAGGATCCGCAGCAACTATCAATCTAGCATAATCGTCTTTGAGAAAATCAATACTATCTTCTTTAAAACAATAATCGGCAGTTACATGAGTTTCAGGTGTTTTGTGTAAAGATGCAATTTCTTCCTTAGTAAATTTTCGATCTTGGGGGGGGGGGGTATTCTTCAGTTACCATTTGAACTTTTTCGTCACTAGGTTGATCTATTGGTTCCTGAGGTTGACTTCTTACTTTTGGTCTGGCCCCTAATTCCTGTGGTTGAATATCTTCTCCCAATTCCTGTGGTTGAATATCTTCTTCCTGTGGTTGAATATCTTCTTTTAATTTTGCTTTTCCCTTCCGTGAAGATTTAGCTTTTTCTTCCCTCTCTTGTCGTCTCTTTTCTTTCGCTTGTTGCTTTTCTTCTTTTGCTTGTTGCTTTTCTTCTTTTGCTTGTTGCTTTTCTTCTTTTGCTTGTTGCACATTATAGTTATATGTTTCCTTTGCGGCTGTTAAAAATCTTCTGTAATATGGATCCGTTTCTCTCGACTGTGGTTTTCCCGTGTAAACTTTATATAACATACTATACCAATCTTTACGGTTTTTGTATCTTCCTTTTCCTTTATCAGTCAGATATTCTCCTCGACCATCAAAATAATTTTCCGCAAATTGACCAAATTGATCTATATTACTATACAGCGTCGAGAGCGGTTGTGATATTATTTCCCATCCCGCCTCGGTGAAATTTTCTCTTAAATTCTCGATATTAAACTTCCCTTTTCCTACTCTAGGTTTTCCTACTTCAGGTTTTCCTTTACTTATTTTAAAACCAATTGCAGGTTGTTGCCCGCGTTGTTGTGCTAGTATTGCTAATCGCTCCGGTAATACTCGTGATTGTTCCTCAATACCTTTCAACATGGGAAAAATTCCACTTTTCATGATATCCTTGTCTCTTTTCTCACCATATACGACTCGCTCGGTTGTTTCGGTAACTGGTTTTAACCATTTTGACGATACCTCGGCAATTCCGAATTCTGTGTCTTCGTGTGTTCGGACATTTTTCTTAAATAATTGTTTTGCTGGAATAAGTTTCTTTAGTGCCGCTAATTGTTCTCGCGCTAATCTGGCAGAATGAGGCTCTCCAACTGTGCTAGTTTTCTGACTCATATTATTTTCAAGTATATTATTTTAATGTGACGTAAAATTGGGAAAAGCAGCCCCAAAGACAACAAAATCCATTAACACAAAAAAATATCCCAGACCCCCCCGAAAATTCCTTTTTTTTTTCCTGTCCTTAACGCGATATTTTTGACGCGAAAATTGCACTCAGCGAGAGATTTACGAAAATTAATTTCCGTAGAAGGCTTTATTTCTGCTTTCTGAGGCTTCTACGGAGAAAGTTCTCGTAGGAAGGTTTATTTTGTTTGGAACGGCTGGTCTGTTAAACTTCCCTGCTGCTTCCTGTTCAGACCGTTTAAAAACTGGATGCCGATATATTTGATACTATCTCACCAGATAGATAGATAGATAGATGCATGCAAACATACATACATGCATGCATGCATACATACATACATACATACATACATCCGGCCGAGTCATATCAAAGACTTATAAAATGATACTAACAGCTGCTCGCTTGGCGCTCAGCATTAAGAGGTTAGTGTTAGGGCTGGTCGGCCTGGTGTCAGGATAATGCCACTGGGTGGGGGTGGGTGGATTATACTATATATCTGCGGCATGATGTCCCAGTGATAGATTTCGCTATGAACTGCCACACTGCAGACATCGTAGCGATATGACTGATTTTTTTTTTAAAGCTACGTTAAAAATCCAAATTACACACACACACACACACACAAACACACACACACACACACACACACACACACGAATACATATATTAATATACATGTATATACATATATACATATGTAAGCGATCGGTATCAATAGTCTTTTTGTGTCAAGGTATTCCAATGGGCAAGATATTCGTAGAAGAGTAAATATCTCTTCTATATTTGACAACGCTATTTACCCAGTTCACACTGCAAAAAAAATGGAAACATTTTGGATCGATATGATGTTACTTAAACTCAGCGCATAGCCTTTCAGTTCATTATTCAAAACGTTTATGTCCACGCAGATTGTAAGTATTTATTAGCCGAGGATGCCTTTAACGGTAAACGTCGACATTTGACTTTTTGTTTAGATTCGATTGTTAGGTATTTTGTTTACTTTATGTTTGTCTGTGTTTGAGGGTTGAGATTTGGCCTTGCTGACTATTGCCAACTTTTGATTGTAGTCATGATTATTAATGGTAAACAAGATGTTTCTCAAAATTTAAGCTCCAGGCCTAAATTTGTGTATGAATTTAATGGAGTGTTCCATTTACAATGACCCATATCCTGTGTTTTCTACTGTGTTTTAGGTTAAGAGAAATTAGTATATCTTAGATGAGATGAACTACATTATTCACTCCACTCTTAAGTTTAGTCCTTGGAATCATTTGCTGTTCTGTTCAGATATAATTTGAGAGGAATCGTGTATTTATATTATTCATTGGAATTACAATGTGCTCATTGACCTTTGGACTAAAACACTACTTTGGGATTATTGTACATTTGTTCAAAGACATTCTGGATCACATCATTCTGATCAAGACTATTGGTACATCAACACATGCAAAACTATTGGTACCTCAACGCATTAACTTTGGAATTCATTTGGAACATTTTCAACGTTTGGGTTTGCGAGAGTAAATTATGGATTAAATTGGTATTTAGTTAAAAATACTTTAAATTCCCCTTAAAATTTTCACACTGTAACTTTGATAAAAGAGTATTTGTTAATTTTACTAAACTTGTTGTTTTTTCTCCTTTCTCGACGTGTTCATGATACCGCATACAAATGTCCCCCTCTACATCTAGAGACAGCACGTAATCTCCATTTTTTGCAGGCTTATGTATCTGGTTTATGAGATTCTGGAACTTTAGTTTTATACGATAAAATAAGAATTTGCTTTAGTGTTAATTTCAATTATGAATTTATTAAAAGCCTATGGAAATTCAAACTACCTATATGAAAGGTGAGAGATATTTAATGCAACATAAGGTACTTGTTCAAACTAGTCACTGCGTTGATCTGTTTTTCATCTCATGGAATAAATGAATGCCATATACGTTTATAGCTACTGTTGAATTCTAACGGACTGAATTTCGCAACAAAAGAAAGCAATTAAAATAATTTAATTAAAACGGATTTAAATTAAATGCTCTAAGCTGAGATTAAATTATATTAAATGACTAGCAGTGACCAATCGCCTGAAAAATATATTATTATATTCAACGTTCTTGAATATATGATAGTGACAAATACAATTGTCATATTTATGTATTTTGTTTCTTCCTGTACCAAATTGTTCAAAATCATACATTTAAGTTCATTCTAAAATAGCATTGCAATTGGAACTGATGGAAATGTGTTCTTACAATATCAATGTATACATCTGAGCAAGGATCTATCCAATGTTCCGTTTGCCTGAAAACAAACGCATGTCTGCCTTAAATTGCCTTAACATCCCTTTGTATCAGTTTATATCTTGTTACAGCTGCGGGAGAAATTACGTTAAGACTGAATGGCACTGCATTCTATGGTCAGCCTTTTATCCTGGTGTGCTTCAATTCTGTGAACACTTCGACCCAGTATGCCCTATTTTATAGATCACTATCAAATTCTACAGATGGCTATTTTACCGATCGTGTGGCAGCGGTTACGTATTTGAATTCCACATGTCAAGTTACACCTTCGTCATCTTCAAAATACTCCTACAGTTGTCATAACGAAGGAAAGGAGATAACTCTTACAGTACCAGCTGAGAATGAGGCTGAACATAATACATACTGGAGATGTATGAATCCTGGGGGAACGATTTTAATAAACAATAACATTGTAGAAGTGTTTGTATACGGTATGTATCCAACTTTTCATGCTATTTAATGCTAACTCTTACATTATCATTTTTAGTTTTAGCACATAACATAGAACAGAGGCAACAATCGTAATGACCGACGCAAGATATGGGAATGTGTAGGTGTTTATTATTTACCAGTGACAATGAATTATGAGTATAAATTTTACCCAAGTTATTTAGCTGCGGGAGAAATTACGTAGGAACTATTTGATACCTTATACAGTCACTTGCTCCTTCAAAACAACTAGATGGTAATTAACTAGTCAGTATAATAACCGTGTGAATGAGGCAGCGTCCATTCCGATCCCGATGAAACGATAGAAAATTGGAATTATAACATCTCAGCGTCATTTGCACGTACTCTCTCTCTCTCTCTCTCTCTCTCTCTCTCTCTCTCACACACACACACACACACACACACACACACTTTATATATATTGAATTTGCATTGCTTGTTAGTTATTTTTAATCACTAAATGCTGCTGGTTTTGTAAATATTATATCTTGTAGCTGATCTTGTCCAATATCAAGTTCATTCCTTACCTAAATAAAGTCATTTCTTTATTTTTTATTTTTCAAACAACTACTGCGTTGCTATTATTTTCTCAATGAGTGTAGGTTTAATATTAGGATCATTATCAATAGAAGTGAATATATTTATTAGGGTCTGGGTCAGGATTATTGGAATTCTCGTATATTCAGTATTATTATGTTAGTAACTTAATCTTTCTACAATCGAAAGAATCCAGTAATTCATCGTATTTTCGGAAAATGCTAATTATGACCTAGATCTAGTGGATGGTTTTATAATCTTGTTTATCTAGGAAATATTTTTTCTTGCTGTAAGATCTTGCAGATTCTTTTGTATTTTTGTGTTCAATACCATATTTGGTTTCAAGTGAAATTATTGCACCAAATTATTTATTGACTGGAAATACAAAGTGCTCATAAACAATATTGTTGAACAGAGACATTAACTGAGAATTATAGTGATTTAAACACGGAAACCTTGGATTATGTTATTCAACAAAAGACTGTTGGAACATCATTTCAATTCAGACCATTGCTATATTAGTACATTAAAGACTACTGGCAACTACAGGCACATCAAGACCTTCAGCACTGAAAATTGGAATACCACAATAGATTATTCAGAGCTGTATTCATTAAGACTTGTGTTAGGAATTCTAGGATTATTTGGAAATTAATTTGCAATACCGTAAGTTATAGGTCATTTTTACATTGTCACTTTCTATTCTAAGGATATAAATTCTTTGTTGAATTATGAAAGTTTGTTGGGTTTCGCTCGTTTTTATTATTTTAAGAGCATCGAGTAATAGAAAACTGAAGACACTTGTACGTGATACGAATTTCTCGAAAATATTTCAGAATACTTTGCTTTTGAAACTTAAATTTATTTGTTTCGCATTTTTCTAAGTCCTACGTATTATTTTACATATTTAAGAAATCAATAGTTAAACGAACAAGTTTACATAATATCATCTAAAGCGGAGAATGTTTTATTAAAACTTACACAGGAAAGGCTAGAGGCCTTGAAAAAAGATAAATTAATCTAGCCAGCCAGAAAGTATTATCCTTCTGAGGTGAAGGCTTCCTTAACGAAGCAAAAAAAATAACAAATATTTTGATTCATTATTTGGTAGAAAATAATGTTGTGGATAAAATTGCTTTGTGGTTAAGCAGTAAGTCTCCATCTTGATCTATCTTGCAAGTTATGGAACTGAAATTAAAATACAGGAATGAAATAGAGTCAAGGAAGCTTGAACGTCAGAGAGAGGAAAGACAAATGCAATTGGAGAAAGAGGACAGAAAGAGGCCAATGCAACTAAAAAATGAGTAGAGGCAGAGAGAGAGAGAGAGGTAAAGGATGTTACATAAAGAAGAAGTATAAATTCAGAAACGGAGAGAAAACAAGGAAGATAGAGAAATGCAGTAAAGGAAGAAAGGGAATTTCAATTAAGATTAAAGGAATTGGAGATACCACGTAGAGAACACTCACACTTTACACACAAGTATGAGGTTTGATGTTACCAAATATATTAGGTTCATTCTCTCTTTGAAAGTAAAAGTAGTTAAATATATTCCTTATTTTGAAAAATTTGATGAAAATTTGAAATGTTGTAAAACACTTTCACATATTTTGAAAGATTACACTGTACAACTTTGTTATCGATGCTTTTTTTTGCATGTCTCATCTACATCTTTTTATATCGGTAGTTCGATTACAGTACCATTTAATAATTAATTGAGAACTTCCATTGAACGTACACACGTTTAATTAAAAAATATATATGGTTTACTGGACGTACTTGGTCCAGCCCACAGACATGTATCTGGGGCCAGAGTGATACAACAGAAACAAATCAGTAAAAAATGTCATTGTTTATTATTTATATGAACTGAATCATGGACGTTCTTCTTGAATTCGAATGGCTGAAAAGAAACACCGCTGACATATAATGAGACGGCAGATTTAGGTGAATTATTCAAAGGATTCGTTTGAAAAGATAAAGTTACAAAATCTACGACCCACTTGTTATGTTTTTTTTTAAAGCTTTGAAAACAAAAATAAAATAAGTGTGAATAATCATAAAATGATGGACAACAATCATAATTGTGCAGAAAATAAAGCTTTTGATATTCTTCATTTAGAGAAACAATAGGCTTTGTCACGGCATAGATAAAGACGTCCATGTTTATTGAAGACCTATACATATCGCAGTAGGAGGAGTGAACGGACCTTTTTTGGCGTTAGTGACGGTCCATTTTTAAACTTGAAGTCTTAAAAAATGTTGAGATCTTATTTTAAAAAATCCTATCCGAGCTTTGTATCCGTCGCAGACACATCATTGATGATGTCCACGGGTGTAAGGAGGGGTCATGCCCGATAAAATCATTAAGCTACTTTCGCTTAGCGCAAGATAGTGATCGGTAATCAGTATCCCTAGAAAGATATAACACAATTGCACGGGCACGTCGCTATGTTGATTGTTTGATGAAGTATATTTTAGTATATAATCTATGTGCTGACCGGTGATGTGTAATTAAATCGTAGTTATAAAAATAATAAGCGATTCTGCGCTAATTATGGAATCTGCATCAGCTAAACTAGCTCGACAACGACTAGAGGCAATTAAGAAATATCTCCCCGTCTGTGATTCTGTCCAACATCAGCTACAACAACATCAGGAAGCTCAAATGAATATTACAGAAGATAGAAAGCAGTTATATAAACCAATTGTCGAACCAACCCAAAAATTGTTACAGCAAATGAGGCAACATAAAAAGCTCTTGAGATGTTACCTTTTGATATTGCTGGACGTCTTCAAGCAGCTCGATCAGCATCCAACAACCTGAAGTTCAACCACCATCAGCGGTGTACACTCCGCGTGTTTGAACTAACACAAAAGATACATTTACTGAGGAAGGTATTGCCGCTATCAAGAATAAAGATCAAACAATTGATATTTCTGCTGTTGGATTGACCGTAGAGATCAGTATGTCAATCCGAATATACCTACATTCTAAAAGCTGCCGATTGGATTAAAAATGTATATCGCGTTGCTAGTCATACACAGTAGGTCAAATCAAAGGAAGATATCAATAATTCTGAAACCTTTAACCAAGCAGTGAGGGGAAGTGCCGAAAGTGTAGAACGGGGTGGGGGTGGGTGGGCAAACGTGAAGAAATGAAGCGTCAACTTGAAAAAGCAGCAGAAGAAAGGATAAAATAAGGCGCAAAGACCTGATCTGAAACAAGGAAGGAAAAAGGAAAAACTGCGACAAAGGCGCTCCAGCAGTGCACTTTGGAACCACAGCCAGACTTGCATCTTGAATCGTTATCAAAAACAAAACAACATCGGAGAGGGTCTAACCCGTGATGTGGTCGTAAAAGCCCCGGGGAGGGGGGGGGTAATGTAATCACTGGATCACCGGAGATTCACGATTATCTTTGCAACAGTAATGTTGATCAACTAGAAATTCTGACTGATGGAAGACGAGCTGGCAATAATTCTCCCAAAATCATCAATGGAGCAGCTGATATTTGTCGGCGTTTATTCACAGGTGGCGTCATGGACGGACACGTCTATTGGGCACTTATCGATGAGATCATTGATGATCACTAAGTAAATGAAGTCGACACAATTCGATCGGTGATAACAAAATAACATCATGACAAACAATGCCCATAGTGGTCGCTAAAACGATGACGTTAGCCGGTACGTTATCGGCGATGTATGTGATAGCACCCACGGTTGGAATCGGCGTTGCCGTTGCTGATCGCGTTGTTGATATTCTCAATATTGTCGCGAAAACATATCGGCGTGTGTGTGTAAGAAATTGCACGAACACACAGACACGCTGTCAACCGCAACAACTGTACATGCAGATATATCATCACTGATATCATCGGGGCTAAACGATGATGAAATATTAGATGGTGTGAATTTTGCCGCAGTAAGTTATATTTATCATGTTATGTGTAAGTCACTGGCGACCTTTGGACGCTCGGTGAGGGCATCATCAGATTTTCCACATTTAGAATCCGTATAAATATAATAATGACCGCAGAAATAACACCACGACTAGAACAGTTAATCTATATCTGAAACGTTAACGCAGCCACAGAAAAGGCTATCATATGGGGTTGTAGTGTTGATACAGCTGTTGTGGAGTTATACAATGTTATTTATTAAGCATTATCATATCACAGAAGCCCAATTGGTATATCGATAAAATGCAGCGGGATCTCAGTGATATAACTGACAAATATATACCGAAGATCAATGCGACGTGGAGCAAAATAAAAGGCCCGAGAAATATTCTCAAACATAACAACGATCCAGAACGTGGTGGTCGTCACATATCGCCGGGTATAGCTAATATTACGTCCATGATTTCTGTAAATGTTCCGTGACACCGTAGACGGTAGTTATCAGGCGAGGGCTACTGGATCCCTAGCCCAGCAAGGATATGTTATTTATAGCTTTACTCCAGAGGTACCCCCTGGCCATTTGATTGTGTCAGTGCCCTTTAATCCTGATTATTTACAATGTCATAATCCATCGCTGTCACGAATACAATTTCGTCTGACCAATCACATTGGATATTTATTGGAACTCCGCAGTGAAGAATTAACTTTGTGTTTGTATATGCGAGACAGACCACGAGCGACGGGGGAGGGGAGGAAGGCGGGAGACACAAAATAATAAAGCTAGCACTCGAGCGGATGCAGAACTTCATTCCATCGCCAATAATGAAAAATGATCCATTATATGTTTTTCGCTTCGACCGTTTGTCGCTCAGGCCTAGGCAGTCTATATTTCTTTTCTCGGTGAACCGTTGATACATTATGTTACTTTTTACGGTGAACTGAGGACGTGGAGGGAGAGTATTTGTCCCAATCCCACATACGTGAAGCTTCACTGCCCGAATAGCCACATGCTTGCATTACTTACAATCCAAATCCTTGGGTTCCGATTCGCCATTAGTGGATGACTTGCAACCGGAATCCTCCACAAGTTGTCTTAGCTGTTGCGAACGCGCACCCTCGCATTTTTAAATTCTGGAGACAGGGTTGATTTAATTTTCTCAATGGCGCGCTAGTGGTACAAATTCAGCAATAGCGCTATCGCTACTGACACGTGCAAGAGACGTTTCCATCATGCTTTGGAGTAATTGATAAATCGATATTCTGCTGTTAATGTATACCTACCCTCTTCCAGTCGCTCTTGTATCATTTCAAAACCGTCGTGTTTTTTTAGGATCAAGTTGATCCAGGAGTGGAATACCATTTGATTTTTAAATTTCTCAATCAAAGAGAAAATTGAAGACATGTTTTATTGGTCCATCATTCAATAAATATGTTTCTTCAATTAACAAAACGGGATGGACATGCCTGATGATGTCCATTAGTAGGTGATGCCCCCCCCCCCCATCCTGTGACAGCCGTTGTTTTTTGCGTTTTATGTGTTAAACAAATCTAATGTTCATGCTCTTCAACCGATGAGGGGTGCTAGCACCCAGACGGGTATCTTATAATGCGTAGCTCAAAGGAAATCACTGGGTCACAGAATGTTTTATGGATGCTCGACAAGGAAATAGGTTGATAGAACTACGGCTTAGAAGACTAACGAATGGGCCAAAAATGTTTGAGAGAAGGGAGCAAAAATAGAAGACATCGCCGGGTGGGATTTTTTTTTCCGATGTTAGTAAAAAAATAACCATAGTAAAAACAATAACAGATGAGGTTTTGTACACTTCTGGCAACTATCAAACGAAAAGAGCCTCGATAGTGATAGTAGAGCACAACGCCCATACGTGGCATAGAAGCGTAAAAAAATTTCCCCCTAAAAAATCCATCTACCAGATGTTTTTATCGGTAATATTTTTGAATGTATCTATCATATTAGCATAAACGATCCAATATCAGTCTCTCAGTTTCAGAGTGATCCCACTTCGGAATCAGATGAATCCTGTTTGATCAATTCGTGCTACCATCTGAGTAGTAATGTGGGGCGATATAGCGACAATGGGACTTTAATGTTAAAATAGGGTATATCGAATATAGCGACAATGTGAATTTAACATGGATGGGCCTATATAGCGACAAAGGGAATTTAACAAGGGAATATATCGTCGGCCTGTATAGCGACAATGGAAATTTAACATGGGGAATTTTAACATGGATGGGCCTATATAGCGTCAAGGGAAAATGAACATGGGAGATGGATATAACACAGACAAGGGACAAAGACATATACAACATACAACATGAAATAAATTTTTTTTTTGGGGGGGGGGGGGTTAGGCAAGAAAGTCAATTTCTTTTCGAGGCATATAAATGGCCCTGAAAAGGGCCTTTGGGTTCTTTTTCTTCTGCTTCTCCTTCTTCTACTTTCTCCATTTCTTCATCCATCCCCAGACCTTTCCCGAAATTCCTTTCTTCTTACTCTTTTCATTTTCTGGTAACCAGTCAGGATGACCCATAGACCTGAACTTCTCCTGTATCTTGATCCAATTCTGATTGAGTTTGTCAAAGGCCATTTTCTTCTTTATTTTTTCCTTATCCTGTCTTTCTTGACTCCATTTTTCTTTGATGTTATTCACCTCTTGGGTCATCACTTGTCTCATTATTTCTTCTCCTTTTTCAACCTGTATAAGCCCCTCTACACATAAGACAACTCTGTCCAATAGACTATATGTTCTAGGAAGCACCGAAGTTGGATGACATGATCCAGTGCTTCCTTCAAACTTCCCACTCTGACAAAAGGCTGGACAATTAATCCTCTCAACTTATTAGCTTCTTCTTCCATTATCCCTTCTATTAGATTCCTGGCTACCTTTAGACCTTTGACTTGACTGGTTACTAAGTCTTTGGTATCTCCATACCTCCATTCCTTTTCTATCCTTTCTCTAACATATTCTACATCCAGAAATAGATATCTCTCAATTGATTGAATAAAGCAGATACTCGCGCCATCTTGACTCGATTATTCCGTGGAATGGCGCGAACGACGAACGCTGTGAGTTTTTATCTGGAAAGCACGGACGTGAAGGAAAACATCCCCTACTTTTCTCTTCTCACATTATCTACTATTCACACAGTAATGACTAGACAAATAACATGACCATAATATACTATCCAAACACTCGAAGCAGTAAATTCAAACCCAAAATATACTATCGACACACGGGACGCAGCACAATCAAACCCAAAATTTACTATTCACACACCCGAAACAGCAAAAACAAAATCATAATCTACTATCCACACACAGGAAGCAACAAATAACATAACTATAATCTACTATCCACACACCCGAAGCAGCAAAATCAGGCCCAAATCTACTATCCACACACGCAAACCAGCAAAAATCAAACCCAAATCTACTATCCACACATAGAAAGCAGCAAAAACAAAACCATAATCTACTATCCACACACGGAAGCAGCAAAAACATAACCATAATCTACTATCCACACACGCGAAGCAGCAAAAAACAAGAAAAAAAACAAACATACCATCCACATGAAAGGAATGTTTATTAACCACACTCTACTATTCACACATACGTACTTGAAAGCTTATAAACCCCAATAATCTACTATCCACACAAACGTACGTTAGCGCTTACGAACACAAACACACACACACACACACACACACACACACACAATCATACCAGGAAACGATTGAGTGTTTATATTCACACTACTCCACATTCTCACATTGGCAAATTGAATAGTTTTTCTTTTCTAGAGTTTTGGTTAGCCCTGAAAAGGGCTGGGCTGTTTTTTAACTTCAGAGACACCTGACTAAGGCCTATATTTCCCTGGTCTGGCACCGCAGACACATCTAAGCCTCCAATCGTTCTCCCTGATTACTCTTGTGGCTGGGAGAGCAGAGGGAGGATGATTCGCTTCAGCACCCCAATCTTCTGTCTCTGGAATACTGTAGGCTACCCTCTCTCTTCTCCTGTTCCACACTCTTGGATGTCTAATTTCTGGTGCATCTATTGGTTGTAACATCCTTGCCTCCTGTGCACGCAGCTGTACTGTAACTGGCTGTGGTGCTGGTAGAGGCTGCGGTACTGGTAGTGGCTGTGGTGCTTGTCTCTGTGGAGGTGTCCTTGCCTCTGGCTTAACCTCACACACAGGTTTTACCATTACGTGAGGCAGGATTCCATTTTTTCTTTTCCTACTCTTCTTCCTTCTTCCTCTTTTCTTCCCCTTCCTCTATTCTTGCTGCCTCTTCTACAGCCTCCATGGCCAGCTCGTCCAGGATGTGTCTGGCATATTCCAGGTGCATCTGAAGTTCTATAAGTTTTGTTAGTCTGGTGTTCATTTTTTGTTGTTAATGAATCAACAAAGGTAGCCAGACTGCCGAGTGTTTTCGTATTTATATCAAAAGCACGGACGTAAAGGAAAACATCCCCTAAGACCCAAAACTTATATTACCTATAGGATCATCAAAAAACGCGAGAACCTAAAAGAAACACTCACTCACTTTTTTACTACCCATCACTATTTTAAAAATTTTTGAATAACCACTTAAAGAAAATGCTTATACACTCACTTTCTAGCCAAGATAAAAAAATTCATATGCTTATAGACGCACTTCTAATTTTTTCTAATATATCATAGGCAATGGATTGTTATTTCTTTTCTAGAGTATGGGGTAGCCCTGGAAAGAGCTGGGGTTTTTTTTGTTGTTGTTTTTTTTGTTTGTTTGTTTTTTTATGTGAACGAGGAGCTATGGCAATCTTTTTAGGATCTAAGAGTGCGGCCTCCTCTGACGACAGGCTTTCTCACAGGATAAGGTCTGCTTCTTCGGAAAGAGAAGAAGAACTCTTTCGTGTCGACACGACAGTCGACAAAGCCTCTGTCAGGTTCCTGCTGCAGCTGCTGTTGTCGCTGATCTCTCTGCTCTCTCTGCTGTTTCTGAAGTCTGTACTTCTCTGTCTATTCTTCTTTCTCCCTGCTAATTTCTTCTCTGGAAAGTTCTTCTATCAGGTCTTAAGTGACTTTTAACATTCTAACATTCTCTATTTCTTCAGGCTTCGGTATCAGACTGTCTGACACGATGCAAGTTCACGTAGGCTTCGTTCAGCTTAGCTAGTCTTGAGCACATCTTCGTATGAGGATGAGTCGACAATGGATGGTCAGACTGGAGGCTGCCCCGTTTTTATTGTCAAAGCGCGGACTCGAAGGAAAACATCCCTACACGGTTTTCGAGTCGGAACGCTAAATTAGTACCATGTGAGGGATAGAGAGCAATCAAAGAGCATGAATCATGATACCCATAGCAAAACAAATGACAAACGCATTTTTTTCTTCAAAACAACATTTTTATTCAAATAACTCGTAAATAACAAGTAACAAACATTTTTAACAATAACCATTCAATATAACATTAAACATTTTTTTCAACTAACTCTCTATTTTGGACATGGCTCACAACGTTGTGAATGAAATTGTGATTTTCAGTGGTGGAAGTCACTAGGCCATTGATGGAGACTACGTTTCCTAGCTAAAGACAAAATATAAGCATAATGGTCACAGAACCATCGATCTACTTTCTCATCGTTTCTAGAAGAATGACGATCACAATAAGTCACTAAATGTTCTAAAGAATATCCCAGGCTGCGATGATGCAGAAAATACACACAATATTGTCCACACACCAAGGAATATGTGCCTTGTAATTTCACATTATTGAATCGTATGGTCTGAGCATTTCTTCTCATAAAGTCAATAATATCGTCTTCCAAAGGGGGCAATCCATACAAATCAAAATATCCCACACATCCTTCTTGAGGAAAGTAGACGGCTAACCAGTGGGTTTCTGGGAGATGACTGTCGTCCGTGTTGATGACATAAGCTTGATGGTCTTGAGGTTTGCGATGAAGGAGTTCATCTTTAGCACATACGACATGATTCCAAGAAGCAGTATACGAACTGTGGTTCAAAAGGTAATAAAGTTCAAAGGTATCCATTTTTTGCCTTGTTTTTCTCTTCTTCACAGGTGAAAATAAGTGATCACTTCGATCCTGACTTTCTCTTGGAAAATGTCTGACAAGTAAATGGGTACGAGCTCCGACTTTGTACCCTGGTTCACGAGAGTTTCGATGCGACGGATCTCCAGAGGCGTTAATGGAGGAAAAGAATATTTACGCAAGCCTTTATACCACTGATCAAACACGAATTTTTCCGAGATGAGACTCCAAGCTTTTTCCAGATACTCGTCCAATTTTTCTTCTTGACTCAGCATCAGATATTTATCCTCTTGAATTTGACTGGGATGATCGTTTTGACATCCATAGCAATCTTTCTAGATCAATTCCTTAATGTTATCTCCCAGGACTGTAGCAAAACAGGAGACTAAATGTGCTTCTTGCTCTGGCCATTTGGATTTCATCATGATGACTTCTTCGTCTTTGTCTTGGAATTCTTCTTTCTTGGTCTCCTCACATTCCATGTCCAAAGTTTCTCCACTAGGTAAAGAGGGATAACAGTCTTCCATAGCTTCTAATAATCTAGAATGACTTCTCTCAGACTGTTGATTTCTATCGTATTATCGAATTCGGCATACAGGATGACGTTCGCTGTGTGGTCTGGAGGTGGGTGTGCAAAATGAAGTTCCACTCGAATCTGACCCGATTTTATAGGGTGGAAATGTCCCTCGTCGCTGCCTTGGTCTGGTGTGAAATCAAAAGCCCACAAAGTATAGCCTCCTGCATAATCCTCGTACGATATGCCGTGACTGGTGTTGGTTCCTAGCTGTCCGGTAGCTTCGTACATGGACAACTACGATCTCAAGTAATTCTTTTCGTTACCAAACTTACGCTCGAAAGGTCGGTTACACAAGGTCTTGCCATCGCGACTGACTTTGATTTTGGAGACATTGTAATGTTGAAACTCGAAAGGATTTTCATTGTAGGCTCCGTTGAAGGCTGAATTCTTGACGATGACAATAATCAAACGCTTGGGTAACTGTCCTTCGAACAGATAATCTTAATTATGGATCGCTGTCCATCAGGAATAGTGAACGTTTGCACTTCCATGCGGCGTATCGGATACTTGGCGGTCGTTCTACTTAACGTGTGACTGATGTCGTTTCCTACTTTAGGTAACACTTCCACACGTCTCACGTAGAGCCTAGCTTCTTGGATGATAGTTTTGTACTCGTTAACATGAGCCATCAAATGGAAAGTGGCACTGCTACGATTCAGTCTCAGGCCGACATCCACTCCGTTCAGCAAATACTTTACTTGTAATCACATGTCCAAATGCAAACGATCCATCAATACTAAACTACGTCCTTGCAGAATTTTCTTTCTACGTTCGTTAAACCCCACATTGTGAATATTGTCATCTTCTGTCAGGGCTGTGTCGTTAAACTTGTTCTCACCGGCTGTGTCAGCTTTCCATACCCCACAAGCATCCAGATGAGTGTTTTTGGTTTCTTTTCCGTACGTCAAGAGATTTTCCAGGTAGGCACGATAAGGGAGAGTATCTATGCTGCTGATGATCAGCTTGTTATTCAAGTACAAGTCCACTTCGCTAAACAAGGAATGCATGAAATTGTTGACAGGAGCTACTCTAGCAACGTCTGCGGGATTAGTGTTGTCCGTTTTGATCACTTTGACTTTCAAGTACAGGTAACTGCTGTTCATATCGATGTAATCTTCGGGCTGACCTTTGATATCAAACTCGATGGGATCTGAATCCGTCATAGAAGAGACGGGATGAAATTCCACCCACTGGGATTCTTGCATGGTCATCATGGTGGGTGGCATGGCAAACAGATCTAGTTCCGACTTTCAACAGGCACAAGACTCTCGGTGCATCATTATTCTCTTTCTCAATAATTTAATGATCAAAAACGTCTAAGTCTCGAACAGTTCTTTTTTTCTTTGCTTTCTAGCTTGAGAAGTGTGAAGTCTGGTGAAAGGGTATTTACTTCGTCGTCTGCCGTGTCCTTGCTGTCCTCGACTCAGTAGCGTTCAGGGCATTTATAGGCGTTTCTCGTCTACCCAAAATGTCTTTGCCCGTTTGCAGCAAGACATTTTGCCTTGCGTCAGTGCGACATCTTTCAAGGCGTGCAATCCTCGTGTCACCATCGGTTTCAACACTGCAGCCACCGAACCAAAAGCTGATTTCAACATATCTCCTAAACCGTGTCCTCGCTGTCGAGCAATGTACACTGCATACATGACTTACGAGTCGTTAGAGAACCGTTTTCGAAAATGGAGTTTCACCGTGACTTTCCATTTGGTGAATGGACTATCTTGTCCCAGATGTCCTTTTATAGCAATGCTGACAGTGTCCAAATGAGACCTGCTGAGAGGCAGATAGTGAGGATTTACAAATTCGCGGTGAACATGATAAGTGTTTCCACCTTCCACGTCCGCGTTCGTGGCAGATCCACTTTGAAAGGAATGACACGAAGCAACGGTACGGAGGTGTGTCCCACCACGTTATACTCCACCACATCGGATTATACAAAGATCAAATTCAGTCCTTGGTTCAGTTCTACCGGGCAACGAAATGACTTGACAAAAGATTCGTTGTCGGAAATGACTGGTAATTCGTTTTTCTTGATCTTGGCCATCCTCATCTCTATGTCCCCGCCCAACATGTCAAACAATTCAGGACAAAACAAAATGGACAACACTTTGCCCCCCTCAGGAAATTTCATTAGGAAGCGACGAGCTACTTTGTGGTACTCCAGGGTGACACTTTTTTCACATTCTCCAAAGCTTTAGGAAACACGACATTAAACCTGGATGCAATGGTGCTCACTAAACGTTGACCACTAAAATAATAGCCTGGGGGAATGAACAAGTAATAGGTGGTCGACTTTTGATTTTTTGTGCTAGGTGTTTTCTTATTATATTTTACATGGGTATCCAAGTACTGTTGCAATTGTTCGTCATGAACTTCCACCATAAAATAATTTTGATTGGGAAGGACATTGAGAACTTGGGTTGGGTGAATCATTTCCACTAAAGCCACTTCCCAATGGGCTTCGTGATCTAATTGGATGGCCTCAGGTAATTTGGCCGTGTAACAGCACAAAGTGTTGTTGGGAAACACCTCCATGGAACTGTCAATGGGTAAGGTTAAGTAAAATTGGCTATGGTGGCTCATAATTCCAGAGTTCTGTGGCTGTCCGAAGGGTTACTGGAAGCCTGAGGAGTGTCTCCGCCCAGAATGGGTTTGTTTTTGGTGTGGTGACAGGCACTGGCACTGGACACAATGTTCCCGTTGTTCGAGGAGAATTTCAGAGAGGGATTGGGAAGTAGGTAACCGATGCAGTTGCTCAATAAAATGGTCCACAATTGTTTGTCTCCTTGTTGCAAACTCAAATTGGCGATGGCTGCCCCGATGACACAATAGACCACAAAGATTTGGCAGAAGAAGACGATTTGCGTTTTAGGCACACGTTCTCCACACCACACCCACAAGGGTTGTTTCTGTAAATCTTGCAGAGAAGAACTGGGTGAAGGAGTGGTCACTGCAGTGGTGGCAGTAGTTAAGGCTGTGTGAAAGGGCATGATGGTCACTTCTTTTTATAGTCGATGACTTGTGAAGCGTCGATCCAAGAATCAAAACTGGGTGGATATCCTTTCCAACGTACTTTGACTTCTTTGACACGTCGTTTGCCCACTTTTCGGGTTCTGCGTTGTAACTCGGGCAAATAAAACGTTCATTTTAACACTTCTCCGTTCATGTCTTCCAATTTATAGACGGCAGGATGACGGCCATGCACTCGTCCAGTGACACGAAACAATTCGGTGGTACAGTTAGGTAAGTAGCCTTTGTCGAAAGTGCGTTTGGTTTTGCCAGTGCGCACCCAATCTCCTACGGTCAACACTTCACCTTTCTTGGGGACAGACCCCGTCGGGGACCTACCAAACAGGCGATCAGAAACCAGCACTTCGTTGTCGGGAGTCACCTCTTGCGGGGCACGTCCAGTGCTTCCATTGTAAGATTGGTTGTACGCTTGCTCCAGGTGCGGTAAGATGTCGAAGTACTTCAGAGTGTGGTGATGCGTAAAATATTTCATATGCGTTCTTTCAAAGTGCGTTGAAAACGTTCCACGATACTGGCTTTCGTTTCAGGATTCTCGGTGGTAAAAAAATGAATATCAGGTTTCTTTAATGCTTTTTGGAAAGCTTGGTTCAGAAATTCGGTACCTTTGTCCGTTTGCCATGGAAGATGGTGACGACCACTTTGTTTCAACACCAGCTGCAGGGCTCGCACTAACTCATTGCTCGATTTGGAAGTCAATGTCACGACCCAAGCAAATTTGGAAAAGACGTCGATGACACAAAGCAAATATTTGTAGCCGGGATTGTAGCTGGCCAAATGAGAGACATCGGCTAAATCGGCTTGCCATTGATGATCGATGCCTTCCACTCGGGTGCGACTTCTGGAAAACTTGCGTCGAATGGGTTTGTGTAAAGTGTAGGTATCTTGTTCTTGTAACCACCGTTGTACTTGAGGTAAACGGAGACTTTTCAGTCGAGTTTTGGCAGCACGATACAATTTTTGAACTCCTCCGTAACCTGCAGGATGGGATGGGTCGTAGTAAATGCTGGCTACCACCTTTTCCATATTTTTGTTAATAAGCCACCCACTCTTTGAGGATGCTACTCCTTTTCTCGTAGGGTATTTTCTTGGTTTGTAATGCTTTGCTTGTCCGACCAGCGATAGGTGTCGAGGAGGAGGGTGTCTGAACAGGGGATGTCATTTCTTGTTTCACTTCTGTCTTCACCTTCTTTTTCTCTTCTGATGAAGAAGGGGTGGCCGTTATCTTTTAATCCATCCAATTCTAGAGGTAGGTGGTGTTGTTAACTTGCGTACTTTTTCTGGAGGAGTTTGAAACCCTTCTTCTTCCTCTCCTTTTTCTGTCTTGGTCACTGGCAGTAGTAGTGGTGGTAGTGGTGATGGTGCTGGACTTTTCTTCAAGGTCTTAAAATCTTTCAGAGTGAGTAGAGCTGTTTCGTCTGAAGCTTTCTGGTGAAAGAGTTGCAGTAGTTGCAAGAGTTGCCCCAACATTTGCGATTTTTCTGTTTCGGACAAATCTTGGCGATCCATCAATGACTGCAATTCGTGTTGTAACTGGGACATCTTGGTCAAATTGGGATTGGGAGGCAAATGCGGGGTCCGCTGTTCTTGCCAACGATGGTATTCCATCCATCGTTTGTAAGGCACTAAAGCTAGTTTTCGTCCTTCTATTGGATGTCAAAGGTTACGTCTGAGATCTTATGACTTCAGAGGGCCTTTTTATCTTGCTCCCACGAGCCCTCCCAACATGCTTCCCAAGACTCCTTTCAGTAATGGGCCTAACAAGAGGGGTAAAATTCCTCCACGTTGGACCAACATCTTCTTCTTTTGACGAATGGGGATTTTCTTTTGAAACATTTGGCGAAGAACGTGACGATGTTTGCCTAAGCGTGGTTTCTGGTGGTTGGACAAAGGGATCGTGCCTTTCAAAATGGTCAAACAACATTCGCACACGGTATCGATGACATCTTTGGAGGCCGTTTGAATGAGTTTTTTTTCGCATGGGTGGAGAAGCTTTGGACAGGACAGACAACATATCCCCATGTTTGACTAAACGAGGAGGCAGTCCTACTTTCCTTTTCTTTCCTTGGGGTTTAGAAGAGGATTGTTTTCTGGGGGGTGACATCTTTGCTTGTTGGTTCCGGGACATTCACCAAAAGTACACTAACGTCGATGTCTAAGCACACGCCCTTTTATCTTTTTTTTGGACTATCGCTTTGTCATAAAGGTGACAATGTGTTTTCCAAAATCGCCAAGCAATCTTCCCCTTTTGTGACTCCTCTTTTTCTTTGAACGACTGTATCTTTTCTTAGGGTAACGTAGATGCTTGGTTAAGCGCTTTCTCAGATGACGAGCCTGTCTTTGTCTCTTTCTTTTTTGACAATAGTGACGGTGTGTACGTCTTTGAGGTGACATCTTTTTGGGAGTTCAGTAGCACAAAAAAACACTGATACCTCTATTTTGTCGCAGCCGGTTTTTATACTGGAATGCGTCGCCACTGATCGTCTTTGCGTCGTAACAACTTGAGGACAGGCAACACACGTCGTGCAGGGGTTCGCAACGGACTAAATCGAGCCAGTTCTTCCTTGGACAAATCCAGTATACTCTGTAACATGCCCGATCTCTCTTAAACTTTGATTTTGGGAGCATGTACTTTGTGAGAAGCTGCCACTGCCAATAAAGTGGAGGGTCCCGCCATTGGAGAAGTTCTTGGAGACACGGGTCTCATGGTGTCATCAACGGAGAAGTGGATGAACCTGAGGCTACCGGAAGACGCGGTCACCGTTGTTGCAGGTCGTGGTTTGCGAATGTAAGGTTACGTCCTGGCTGAAGTGCCTTACTTGCGACTAGTTTTCTGTGGGCTTTTCTTTTTCGAAGGACTTCTCTGTTTCTTTTTGTGGGGACTTTTCTTTTCCCGGGGTTGTGACCTGGTCTTGACACTGTTGCTCTTTTTCTTCTTCGGGCGTCGTTTGGCTTTTTTCTTGGGGAGAACTTTGGGAGCATTAGGATCCCATCTTAAGAGGGAGCGAATGGTGTCACCTCCTAGAGTACCGCTCCCTCCAGGTTTCAAAATGATTTGCATTTTGGTTTGAGTGTCCATGCGGAGATCAGCCAGATGGGACAAAGCTACTTTGTTCCTATCAAAAAAGCGTTTGGTTTGATGAGGAATCTGAATGATGCCTTGGAGTAATTGACGTGCTGTCAATCAACCATCGTAAGACTTCTTTGAGACTGGCTTCTAAGACACGAGCACGTATTTGTGGATTTTTTTTTCGCGACTGATGCCATACAAGGCACGAATCAATTTGACGGGAAGATGAGACTGAAGGGACGTCATGTTCAGACTGCGTGAGAGAGACGAAAAGTGTCTAAGGTTTATATAGATTTTTGGGGGGATTAAGTCGAGGACGGAGACGTGTACAGGACAGGTCCTCCGTCTTGACACCAGTGGTGAAACAAATGGGTACGAAATCGCAAATAATCCGGGGTAATAGGTTTCAAATCGACGAGTAAATAGGCATGTGGAGTTTGAGTGGCATCGTCGTACGCTTGAGTGAGCCAAGGCGTTCCTAACTGTTTGGCGAAGACTTGCACTTGAGATTTAACTCGAGGGCTTTTGAACAAGACCACGTAATCAGCATTGAGACTGATGGTGCGATGGGATTTACTTTGTTGAAACAAATTTTGAGTGATGTAAATGACACTGGCATTACGATGATGCCCTTTGCGCGTAAAACACAGTTTAGTTTCTTCTTCGTCTTCTCCTAACATATCGACGAAAATGACCAAATGGGTTTGACGGGAGTCAGAGACGATGCCGTCGTCTTCTTTAGGAATGCCTTCCACAAACACGATAGAATCGCCTTGACTTTCTCGCAAGAGGCTGTACGCCGATTGCCACTCTTTGTAACACCACACGATACGTTGAGGTGGCCGATCGATCAAATGATGTTTTTGTTCGGTCAAACGTTTAACAAAGTCGGTTTTGCCTGAACCGCTTGGTCCAGCAATAAGCATGTTAAAGGGATGATGAAGATGCAAAGCCTCCCAACTGGCACGATCTAAGCGTTCGTCGATGACTTTGACAGTGGAGGAAGAGGGAGCAGAGACAGCAGAGGTAGCCATAGTGTCAGGAATGTCACTTGTGACACGAAAACAGAAGAGACATGAGTTTTTATACTTTTTTTGATGTTTTAAAAATGAACACGAAAGACAAAAATACATAAAAGCCAAAGGCTTAAGTACAACGAGAAAATGCACATGAAACGAACAAAGTGGAATAGAAACAAGTTTCTGTACAACATGCTTTGGGTAATGTTCTGACAAGTTCAACAGGGAGTAATGTCACACAAGTGTCCTCCCGAAAGGGTCTTTCAGGAATGTCCATGACAGTCCTGTCCTGGGTGACGGGTTCTTCTCGTACTGTCACCAACACAGGTTGAAAAGTGACTTTTTTCTTTGGACGTAGAAAGGAAAGATCAAAACTCTCGAGCATACTGGGCCACTTCTTGGGTCCAAGCCTCAAAACGCCATTTTTTCCAGGCACGTACATCTGTCCAATGGGGGTGTAAGTTACAAGCTACACACACATCGTCATACATCGTCATACACGTCTTGGGTAGCTAAACGTTGACGAATCTTTTTTTCCCGTAGAGGTCGAGAAGTATCCAGACTAAAACGCAAGGCTTTGAGCAAAATGAGTCTCTCGTGACCATTTAAAAGTACCACTTTCATGTTTAATTGGGTGGTAAGTACTGTTCGTAAAGAGTCCACAAGGAATCGGCTGGTAAACGAAATCCTAGAAAACAAGTGACTAAGACACACACTACGCGTCGAACCAAATTCAATGGATACAGTTGTCGTACTAAGTGTTGGTAATCTTTCACGGTTTGAATACTGTCATTGAGTTCCTTCCACGGAATCTGTTCAATCACTTGTGATATTAGCCGTGGCATGGCAGCCTGTTTTTATACTCTGTTTCTTTTTCGGATGCAATAATTGTACTTTCTAGCCAGAGATCTTCGTTCTCCAGGGGGAAATCTAAATCTTGCATACTGTTACCTACAGTTCAGAGTTCGTTTAGAAGTTTCCTCTTCCACTAAGCAGATTCCACGTAAAAGATGTTGGCAATCCTTTAACTCTTCTTCCTCAATTCGTTTCAGTAGGTGAATCTCGAAGTAACCAAAATTATGAACATGTCGATCATTTGCGACCTCAAAGTGTTGAACAATGTCTGACCACTGAAACGATTTCTTACGAATCAGTTCTCTTATACCATTCAGGTACCAGTGGTTCAAACACCGGTGACGTAATGGATGCAATTGTTCTTTACGTTTGACTTGTATTTTGACCAGTTCTCGGTAAATGCGTTCTCTCAATTCCACAGGCAAACCACGAATGTTCTCTTGTAAAGTATCCATGAATAGGTCATACTAAAAAACTTTTTTTTTGTCGGCGACAATAAGTGTACTGCCTGGTCAGAGATGGTTTTACTCCAGTAGCAAATCTAAATCGTTCAGTCACTAACTTGCACATCATAGTTCGTTTAGAAGTTTCCTCTTTCACTAAGTGACATTCTGTAAAAGATATTGGTATTCCTTTAACTCTTCTTCCTCTGAAATTTGTTGCGGTAAGTCTACCTGGTAGCAAATAGAATCATCAGTAGCAAAACAATCCTTTGAACGACGTGATAGTTGATGAAGGTCTGTCCAATGAAACACTTTCAACTGAATCAGTCATCTTATATCATTCAGGTACCAGTGATTCAAACACCGGTGACGTAACGGATGCAATTTTTCTTTACGTTTGACTTGTATTTTGACCAGTTCTCGCTAAATGCGTTCTCTCAATTCCACAGGCAAGCCACGAATGTTCTCTTGTAAAGTATCCATTCAGGGATTACTGATATCGTCCCACTAAAGGTAGATAGTGACAATTGGGAGACCATCGACCATGCTCCAGGTAGGCCGAATCTTGTGGTTCCCAGTGGTGAAGTGACACACCGCAACTGAAGCAATTGACATTATCCCCTTCGCCCAAGTAGAAAAATCCGGCTCTGGCTAATTCTTCGGGGGTTGGTCCTCCCAGACACTTAGGCCATTTTCCTTTGAACGATTGAAAACGATTTTCAAAGTTGCATTATTCAGACAAACGCACAGGGAACGAATATTCGTATTTCACAGGTTCTCGAGGAGGGTAAGGTGACATCGACAGGAGTTTGCTCAGGGCTGTATTACATCCGTAGAGGTGAAGGTTGAAATCCACATTTACCATGAAACCCAGTAAAGTGTCCACGGTAAGGAGCAGCATCGCTTTCGCATCCATCAGGTTTGACACGCACAGCATCACTTTCCATGAAATGGGTAGTGACACTAAAGTTCCCATGATATTTTACTGCATCACTAAGGCCACAGCGTACAGCATCGCTCAAATTGCAAGGCTCAGCATCGCATTCCACTTCAGAGGCTCCAAACTTGAATTGTGCCTGTCTGAAATTGTTTTGTGTTTCTCTGAAAGTATTCATCTTGTTCGCTTGGTCTTGGTAGTCAAATGAGCTATCGATCTTGCACATTGTCCCTTTTTATATGCTGACCAATATCGACGTGACCGTACGGCAACGTAAAGTCATTGGGAAGTCTGACTCGCTTCTGGTACACGATTTGATAGACTTTTTTCCAAGGGTCGACATACGATTTGGTGAGTGGATAAACGTACAATCTTATGCGGTTAACGGGTGGTCACTTTAAAGTTTTCATCCTCTCCAGAGTGCAAGGCTTCTTTCAATACCCCAAAGTTGACCACTCGACTGGTGCCATAATTCAGAGTCAAGTCTTTCACTTTACACTCGGTGTGCACTTCTCCTTGTTGGTCCCGGTATTCGTAGCAGTAATTTTTAGGACCGCCACTAGCGAAACTTAGAATTTTGTCGTCGGGGTGCTCGTCCGTCCAGGCACCTAATCGGTCTCCTTCGATGTTAGGGTGATGTTGTCCCGGGCGATCGATGTAGATGCAAATGTCCGTGTCAAAGTACAGGCCGCGGTCCCCTAATAGTTCTAAAGCTTCTTACAATTTTAAGCGAGCATGGGTTGTCACGTAAGCCGCAATGATGACATTTCCAAATTCGTCGGCTTGTACAAAGTCAAGATCTTCTTCGTAATTCACTAAGATCAAATCCTCGAGAACGACGTCCACGTGTTTCATATATTTAGTTTTGTCGTAAATCATCTGGAAGTAGCGGGAAGGTTCTGTCAAATATTCGGTCTTGGGTAAACACGGCCGTTGTGCCATTTTTCCCCACAAACAATTTAACATCACTTTGGCAAACGATCGCCTGCCTTCGTTTTTCTCGATGTGGTCTAAAGTGATGCCTTCTTGTTCCCAGTATTTCTCTTTGAATGTCTTTTGATCTTCGGGAGTGTGACACCATGAAGGATAGCCACTGGCTTCTTGTTTCAGTTTCAAAAAGGCATCCACGTAGTCTGCGAAAATGCCTTTCTGAGTGGGGTCACCCTTGTGGCATTGTTGTGTCTTGGGAAAGTGGCAAATTTCGTACACTTCTAACACTTGGTATCCCATGTCCAGAGCTTTGAACAATTTCACTCTAACCCACGTCCCCGTCAAGGCACGTTCTTCCAGGGTGTGCTGACAATGCTGATCTTGGTTGCAAGATTCGGCACAAGTACGGCACAAGGGAAACATCAGTTTGCCTTGAAAATGGTAAGGTAACACGGGATGGCACAAGTCGGTGGGAGGCAAGACTTTACATTTGATCAAGCCTTCGTATTGTCGAATGTGGTTCAGGTCGATGTGTTCCGTTAGAAATTGCGGGTGCTATGCAGGAAAGTGGCAATATTTGCACACGTAAGGATACAGCGAACACACATCCAAGTATCTGATTTCTTCTACTTTCTCTTCATCGGCTTGGAACAGCAAACAGGTGGCATTGATCCTTCCTCCGTACAAACTCTCCCTCGGGTTCAGGAGGTCCACTCGCTGGTAACTTTCTACGATACGTTTAAACTCGGGATCCATTTTCAAACGGTGATCGTACTCGTGTTCCCACATTTCCACCACTTGGTATCCTTGCTGTTCTAACTTCAAAGGTCGCTGAAAAGTGGTCAGGTACAAGTCTTCCATGGTTTGTTGTAAAAACTGATTTTTAGTACCACAACCAGGGTAGCAGACGGGACATCCGTGAAATAAGCAACCGTTAAACTCATACACGATCTTGGGGTTTTCTAAGTCCCAGCCATCTACCGAATAGGCTCCGATGGTCTTTTCTCCCCCTTCTTTGCGGGCATGCTGAATACATTTGTCTTCGTTGTCGCACAAGTAGTGTAGCCAACGTAGGGCTTTGACCGAGTATTGACGTTTAACAAAGTTGGTCGTTTGAGGGCTGATGACAGCCAGAGTTTTTCAGGCATGAATCGTTGTCGGTACACTAAGGAACACGCTTTGGCAATGGTGCGGGCTTCTTTCAAAGGATCGACCCCTCCGTGTTCCAACAGTTTCAACAGCAACGCCGTAAAATGTCCACGTCGGAACGACAATACTTTAACATTTCTTCCTGAAAGTCGAAAGGGTCCGAGGCATGGGTACGGTATAAAGCGTACAAAGCTTCTCGTTGTTCGGTACGCATGTTGTCGGGGTCGTAGCCTTGAGCCTCAGGCAAATGGGGTAGAACTGCATGTTGATTGGCTTCGGTATTGAAAAAGTGAGGAAAATAACCTTTGGCCATTTCTGTCATTCCAAACGTTTTAGGCATTCGACTCAAAGGCATGGCCAAGTAACTCATCGAATCTTTAAACTGTACTTGTACCACTTGCATGGAAATGATTTTGGCTCTGTTCAAAGTCACTTTAGGACGTTCGGTGCCTTGTTCCGTATAGTATCTGAGAAGAAACTGTCCATCGTATCCCGAGAAATTGTGGGAAATGACTGTGGCATGGCGATGAAAATCTCCGTAACGTTCGATGTCCTCTTGACTCCACGTTTCGTCGATGGGGTCTAAGATCCATTGAGCAAAATCGGCTAACTTGTTCGGTCCTCGAAAGATTTTTTCACATCCTCCAGGAATTTTGCTGCATTGAGGGCAATGACTAAAAATGGGTTCTTGGATGCACTTTTCACACGCTCGATGAGCCACGCAGAAATTAGGAATGTGAATGCCAGTCTCTTGCATGCATTCGAAATCGAAAAAGATGAAATTGCCTTTCTTCTTGTGGTCCTCATTTTCCTCTTGTTGTGGTTGGTATTTTTGCATGGAGCATTGATGTTCCAAGTCCACGATTTGGTGACAAATATGACATCGTTTCTTTCCTGGACATACTTGGGTTTTGGCATTATTGGTACGTATGCCTTGTCCACACGTAGGGCACAATCTCAGCAGTTGACAAGCACATTTATGTTGTGAACCTTGTGTCTTTAGATGTTGTTGGTAAAAGGTAGGGCTGACAAAAGTGCGCACACAAGCAGGACAATGCACTCTTTCTTGTCCTTTGTCCAGACAGGGTTGAGAGGCCAAACATCCTGAGCATTGCGATCCACAATGCTTGTGATGCTCTCGATTGTTATAGCCATAGTCACATTTCTCACAATAATAACTGTATCCCAGGAATCCGGTGATACTGGTAATGGTATCGAAATGCTCGTCGTGATGATAGACATGAATTTATTTTCCGTCCGTAAAGTCTTGGCCTCGAAACAACAGAGGCCCGCGCACTTCTTGAAGGTGCACTTTCAAGGTGTAGCGTGGAGCTAGGGCATCCTGCAATTTTTGCATCTCAGGAATGCCAAAAGGTGTGTCTTTGGACAGGCCGGCTTGTTGTAACAGGAGTTCTGCTTCACTTCGTTGTTTGGCTCGGTCCGATTTTTTAATAGTTTTCCAGGCTATTTTCCATTCTACCGTGTCGTTCTTGTTGGCATTCGTTAGTCCCACCACAATGGCACGGGCTTAACACATCTGGTCTTGAAAATTGTTAATTTGGATGAGGCTACGCTTATTGCTGCGAAGGTCGTCCACCAATAACATCTTTTTGCGTTGTCCGGTCCCTTGAAGAGGAGAGACGTGGGTCATGAACAGTGTGGCTTTTCCATCGGTGATGTGAAACTGGTAATTAGATTGTTGCACGTGTTGAATCTTGTCCATGACCTTGGAAGGGGTCAATTCTGCGGGGTAAATAAACTCGATCCAAACAGGGGATTTCAAACCGTCGTGTTGTATGGAAAGTCTCAAGCGATCGTCTTCTTTGGCTTGACATTGTCGCTTTAGTGTGGTGAGCAAAGAATCCCATATCTCAGAGATGAACCCTTATGTCGGACTTGAAATCTTTAAACTTCACCGTGTAAGTGTAAGCTGTGGTTCTAAATTTTCTAGATAAGCGCTTTTCCGTCTGTCGAATATGATAGTACTTTTCAGGGTTGACTAAGGATGGTGAAGTTTGATTAGGTACAGACTCCCTGGGTCTGGATTCTGGTTAACTCATGTCATCTTCAAAATCACTGGCATGAATTTGTGACAAGACTTCAGCGATGATACGAGGCGATAGATCACGTTTCTGCCTCTTACTTTCTTCTTTCTTCTCGAATGGATTCGAACGTTTCATCTTGACAGAAAAAAGTCAAATGACTACATGTGGAACATCATGGGTCACTTTATATCCATGGCAGACCAGCGTATATAAAGGGTGTGTGTCTTGTCCTTCCACCATTCATTTCTCTCTCAAACTGAGCAAAACGATGATAGAGACTACACAGATAGAACTTTTCATCAGAGCTTTACGAGGGGTCATCAGAAAATTTTCTTCAGACAAGCCGACGGACTACTCACCCTCCTTTCGAGATAAAAGTCAAGATACCTGCTATATATGTAAGAATAAAGGGCATTGGTCTTCAGAATGTCCAGACCGTCAAAAAAGTAAAACAGGGGTTAGAAGAGACAAAAGTCAAGATACCTGTTATCATTGTCAAGAAAAAGGACATTGGTCTCTAGATTGCCCTGAGAAACAACAAGAGCAAGAAGAAGAGGGGAGTTATGGAGAGGAAGAAGAGGAAGAAAGCAGACAGGTGAAAAACATAAACAGGAGAAAAAAAGAATAAGGGAAGAAAGTGAGGATGAACAGGAGGAAAAAGCTGTGAAAGTGAAGAAATTTAGAAAACAGAGAGAGTGAACAAAGACAAAGAAGAAGCCTATGAACTTTTTAATGTGTTATGTTGTGAATTGGATTGTAAACTTTGTACCAGAATAATGAGTCTATAAAACGTAGGTGTCTCTTGGTTTTGATTTTTAGAATAATAATCTACACTCACGCACTCATACATTCACACGTACCATAAGGGTAAAAAAGGGCTTTTTGAGTTTTAATTGATGTTGACAATTGAAATACTATCTCTTTTCTAGAGAAATGGGTGGCCCTGAAAAGGGCCTTTGGGTATTTGTTGATTCAAACAATCAACTTTAACTGCCTTAAGCCTTTGCCACGGTCAAGGCTTATTTATGGACTGCGTACTGTCGATGATGATTTGGTAGAAATCACTAAGGGTGGTATGGTAGGTGCAGTCATAGGGTTGGGCTGTTTAGCTGTGGAAGGTCATTTTCTCTTCGGTCGTAATAAAGAAGTCTGATACATTTGTTTCAGACTTCTTAACTCCGCTAAAATGTCTAATAGTATCGTGATCGTTTGACTTTCCCACCCTTGTTTCTTTTCTGCTTCTTCTTTTTGTTTCTTTCGTACCTCTTCTTCTTGCTACTGTTGCTGTAGGAGAAAAGCTTGTTCCGCTTCCTTTTGCTGTTGTATAAATTTCTCCAATTCTTCTTTCTGTCTCTGTTTAAAATTCTCCACGTGTGGTAAAGAAGGAGAAGGTGGCGAAGGTACTGGTTCCGGAACAAATTCTTGCGATGTAAGAAAATCCACAAAATGCCAATTTAAATTCACCTCTTCTGGAAGTATGTCCGGGTTCACTTGAGTAGTCGATGCTATTCCATCGCTTTTCGTTGCCACGGCCGGTGCACCCTAATTCATCGTCTTCTGAGTTTCCGTCTTGTTTGAAAACTGTCGCATGGATTGACTGCACACAGACGCTAGCGAATCTATGTATGGAATGTGACGTCACAGACTGCACTCTTCGGATTGGACGTGCGGTGACTGAATTTTGAATCGCGTGTTTGGATTGGTCAATGAACTCAATCCGTTTCAATCCTCCCTTCCCCTATAAATAACCGCAGCTCGCTGCATTCCTTCACCTATTCTCGTCACCAAGATATGGACCAACGTGGAATCCTCTACTCTAGTTTCTTCAATGCTGTTCCTGTCGGACTTACCGATGTATGTCCGATCATCGTGGACTATTATCAGGATGACAGATACAAGCATTTTAAGAGAAGAATCTACGTGGAGAGGCAAGGTTGTTTAAAGAGGGTTTTAATTTACGGCCCAGAAGTGAGACAAAGTTTGAGGAAAAGAAGGAGACATAAGCGATGCCCTGGAATAATGTTAACATAAACCCAAAGGCCCTTTTCAGGGCCCCTCCTATATCTCAAAAAGAAATTGACTTTCTTGCCTAACCCCCTAAAAATTTGTTTCATGTTGTATGTTCTATATGTCTTTGTCCCTTGTCTGTGTTATGTCCATCTCCCATGTTCATTTTCCCTTGACGCTATACAGGCCCATCCATGTTAAAATTCCCCATGTTAAATTTCCCTTGTCGCATTACAGGCCCACGATATATTCCCATGTTAAATTCCCCTTGTCGCTATACAGGCCCATCCATGTTAAATTAACATTGTCGCTATACTCGATATACGCTATTTTATCATTAAAGTCCCATTGTCGGTATATCGCCCCACATTACTACTCATCTGGCAAATTTTATTCCCCAGAATCTCTTCATGAATAGATGACACGGGTAGCATTAAAATACACAGACGACATAAATGTCGTCGATGAATTGCTGCATAATTGTTTTGCAATCTGATCTGTCTTTGCTTATTTTGGCCGACAAAATATGTCAAGGCACCCAGACACCAAGGGACATTATTCAGGATATACAGGATTCATGTATTGAATTCGGATATTTTGGCCTTTGGAATGCAAAATACAATCCAATACTATAATTGCTGTTGATATGGTAGCTTGTTATCCTGCTAGCGTTCTTGAAAAGAGTGAACGCTAGCCGTATTTTATGCAAATTTGGTCATCCAACGCACGAATGACCCGAGTTGCAATAAACGGCCTGCTGTCGGCGGATCCCGTTGATTTAACTGGATTTGCCGAGATAGAATCCTTTGAGTTTTCAAAAACTATCCAACCGATGATTCCTGCTTTTTGGTCGTCATTTTAATAAACCAGATCGGGACTGCCGATCACAAAATGAATGCGGTTTGTCTCTAATAGTATTACTGAGATTTATGCTTGGTAAGGAGATGTTAACGTCACTGACGATGAGTTAAGCAATAATTTTGTATCGACCAACAACGAGGGTCTGGCTGACAAACCCAGACGAACTGCATTCATTCGCTGCTGAAGATATCTGTTTTGCAAAAGATATGGGCCGAAAACCCACTGACAAATTTATACATGGAGCCTCATCTGATTACAAGCGCCTTTGCACAAGGTTAATCAAGGACGAAGCAGAACGTTATTTTATAATTGGTGATGCAGCCTAAAATGGTGTGTCAGTGTAACAGGATAGACATAAATGGATGAATGGATCAAATGACAACATAACACAATGTGATGAAAGATGGAAATTTATGAAATGAATTGATAATACATATATATTTATGACGGTAAGATTCATATATTCAAATGCATGACGGTAATATACGTATATTCAAATGTATGACTGTAAAATTCATATAATCTCACGTATTAATAGTCAGATTCATATTATCTCATGTATTGCAAGTCAGATTCAAATAATCTCATGGAATAAAAGTCACATTCAAATAATCTCATGGAATAAAAGTCAGATTAAAATAATCTCGTGGAATGAAAGTCAGATTCAAATAATCTCAGGGAATGAAAGTGAGGTTCAAATAATCCCATGGAATGAAAGATAAATTCATATAATCTAATGGAATGAAAATGAAATTCAAATAATCTCATGGAATGAAGGTGAGATTCAAATGATTTCATGGAATGAAAGTGAGATTCACATAATCTCATGGAATGAAAGTGAGATTCATATAATCTCATGGAATGAAAGTGAGATTCATATAATCTCATGGAATGAAAGTGAGATTCAGATAATCTCACGTGATGAAAGTAAAATTGAAAGAATCTTATGTGATGAAAGCACGATTCAAATGATCTCATGTAATCAAAATGGACTCAATTGTACTCAAATGAAGCTACAATCAATTGAAACAAACATAACTTGGTCATTTGTACAGCCGTATGATTCATAAATATTTGTGAAAACTTGCAAATGTGACCACTGACAAACCACAAAGTTCTCCCAAATTCTTGGGTTGGCCCACACTTGTATCGGGTGCACACACCCTTCATGGACCCACCATGCGCACAAGTTTAAAAATTAGCAGTTTCGTCTTTGTATGGCCTTGATGGTTACATCATTTTCCATGTCCATATAGACACACATACGGTCAGACAGAGAGCCTGATATATCCGCACTCACATGCGAACAGACAGTAGACGGTTCTCCAGAATTGGTTTGGCCCACTTGTATTGGCCACGCCCACCCTTCATGGATCCACCATGCGCACGGACATACGTATAGACATACGTACAGACACGTGCAGACAGCTACAATAAAACCAAACTGGTCATAATAACAGGTACGGAATTAAAATCTATAGATACATGTTACTAAATTAAAGCCCTAATAGCAAAAAGTTCAAAATATTTCAAATCCGCGTAGTCTTAAAGGCATCAGTTCTTGATACGACATTAAAAACTGAATATGCTTCACATATCAAATACTAAGCAAATGTAAAACTTACCCTTATAAATGTAGATCAAAAATGGAGAACGTACACTCCTTTACAAGTTCCAAAAGACCAGTGTGTCAGTTAGAAAATAGACTTGCCTCAAATCTACAGGAGAGTGAGTATTAGTAAGGGCAAAATGCCCGTACATACCGTGCTTTTAGTGTCTCCTGTCGCAAGCGATCTAGGGCGAGATACATGCTAGTTCAGTCGCTTACCTAGAAAAACAATTATCCACCCTAGGTAACGTTGTACGCATGTGACAGTTAGCAACCAGGGAAAGTGCAAATCTACCAGAAGGAACTAAGTTATTATAATCAGTTACTGTGACTGTGATTCGACGCAGTTTACTCACCTGAGATGCGTCAATAAACCTCTTATCAATGATTTCCAAATGGCACCGCTAGAGTCGCCACGTACTCATTTTATATCAATGAATCATACAAAGACCTTCCAACGTCGCATACGGGTGGTGCAGCTCCTTGAGTCATCGGATAATATATAAAAAAATGATTAAATAAGTAATTATTCTGAATTTGCAGATTATAAACCTCTTCTTCGGCATTAATGTGGTAGACGGCAAGGCAGTCCGGTATCACAGCCGTCAGCATCAGTTCATGATCCCATTTAGGGACATAAAATAGTTTCTCTGAATGGCCCTGGTGGTTCTGCTAAAACAACACGTTCGTTAAAATTGTTTATGGGATCCCCACCGACATGGTAGTTTTAACGCCTACACACAAGCGTACTTGGGAGATGAAAGAGAGGGGACTTAAGGTCAAAACTTATCATAGCTTATTTCGATGGCGCAATAATAAATGTCATCCCGAGTGAATGAGAGGAAAATAAATTCCAAAATGTATCATATGGGACGAAATATGTAAGGTTTCCAAAGAAACATTAACAACGTTTCTAGATTGGCCATCAACAAAATCAACGCCAATTATTATGCGCAGCGATCAAGGACGACCTCCTCCATTTACAGGAGAATCACCACACAGCCGGCTAAAATATGTCGATTATAACGAGATGTTAGAAGACCACGGGGCCGTGAACGCATCAATAAAATAGCTAAAAGCAATGATGAGACTTAAACACGACATGACTCAGTGTGAGATAATGCTTATTGTAATTCTGGAAACCATCATTGGTAATTTCTGGAACTTATGGTGCCCTAATGATCTGATAGTTGAACCCAGGAAAATAGTTCGCGATTCACTTCAATATGAATTATATAAATGTCACAAAAAGAAATTTCGTGAATAACCACTTCTTCTGTGTTTTCGCCCAGAGGATACTCGCGTTCAGAATATTCCTGTTGCGATTCGAGGTTTAGCGGCACAGCAAAACCTTGTTCGTAATGATATTATTCATGTACCCATTGAGATTGCCGAGGACGCCTTGATTCATCCAGTATGTTGGACTCTATGATATGCGAAAACAATTCAATAATAGCAGGGACTAGGAATCTCAGATACCAATATTTGGATTGTCGATGATCGTGTCGAATGATCAAATTTAGTTCTATTTGACAGTATCGAGACTTACAAGAATGTCTCATCTACAAGGGATGGTTTATAATCAACTTCAGGATGTATCCGGCGTGCTGGTCCACGGCACGGTAAGGAAACAACTTCCTGGCTATCAGCGAGATGACAAAAAACCTCGAGTTTGATCTTGATCCTGATTTAATC
This sequence comes from Sinohyriopsis cumingii, assembly GCA_028554795.2. Lineage (NCBI taxonomy): Eukaryota > Metazoa > Mollusca > Bivalvia > Unionida > Unionidae > Sinohyriopsis > Sinohyriopsis cumingii. The sequence continues at coordinate 32,764,865 of CM068839.1, forward strand.
ATGGAGTTCAAATAACGCGAAAATAATCGTTGCGCGCTTTGTAATGCAATAATATTATGGCAATATTTTCCAAATGACCAACGACAATTTACCGTAGATAGAATCGGTGGTATTTTGGGCCATACATGCGAAAATATCACACTGACATGCCATGAATGCTTTGATGTCGGGGCGCCAGTTCCCCGATTCACTAGCGAATATATGCAGTTGATAATTGTGTATTTTCAGGAATTACCTGTAAGTGTTACCGAACAAATTCACTTCGAGGAACCGCCGAATCTAGTTTGTAGATTGCAGGCCTACCCATATATCTTACCTCACCGGAATTTTATGTGTGGTTACATTCCAGAGAGAATCATTTGCTCTTTTTAACACCTTCAATTTCACCAGGTTCAGATAAATACCTGACTGTCAAGTTACTACCCAGCAATGGTTTCACTGGCGAGTCGCGTCAATTAGCCTGTAACGCTGGTGTCATAGCAATTATATGCGTGACTTCGTCGTTTAATTCTGCTGTTATGCTTGGGAGTATATCAATCCGTTCACCAAACTGAGCGTCCTTCATCAGTAACTCCTGGGAGTACTGATATGCAAACAATCGCACAGCAAGTGTTTGATTAAATCGCTCAACGATTACCTGATCATGAGGCGGCGTGTCAACGTCTGATTTCAACATTATGTTTCTGTATTATTGATGTTACTACACCAATAAATGATTGCCTGGATCAGCCTGTAGTAAATGTGTCCATCGTAAAGGTCCACCCTGGTAAATTCGTTCCAACGCGCCTGCGACTTCAGTTGCTGATTTATTTGTTAATGGTTCCGCTTCCTTGTATCTCCTTGCAAATCTACGACCGTCAGCGCGTCTTTGTATGCGCGTGTGCATACCTAGTCGTGGGACAAACAAAAGATATCTACCTGAACTTCGTTGGGAGTCCTAACATCAAACCGTCCATAATCAATCGTTTTAGGTGGTGACAGATAAATAAATTTTCCATATTTCCTGTCGGGACAACCAATCTGCTTTTACTAATTGTCGCTGTGCCTTTGCAGTATCCTCATGGACTATAATAAATCGACTCCATTATATAATTTTCGGACAATTCATTCACCGCTCGGGGGCTAGAGCCCAATCTTTAGTTTACCGCTCATCGCTGATCTTATCATCAAGTTGGCTAGTGACTCCGTTATATTTTTATTTATTATAGACTTCAGCGTGCGAATCAGCTGAACACCAGCGATGTGTCGTTGTTACAGGTCTTCATTTCTATATGCGACGTCATGGGCATGGCAAACTCGATCAGTCTCATTCAAAGGAAATTGATTGGCTTTTGGTTGGTTTTCTTCGTCAAGTCTGATATCAAGTCGGGTTCCGGTACTAAAATAATTTTATCCTGCAAATGTTTTTCACCAGGAAACTTAGCCCAGTGAGTTCCTGGTAATTTCCCGAGTGTTGCTTCGATATCACCGCGCTGTTGGCGATTAGTGAACGCTGAAGAAGCAAACTTATATTTTTGTACCGTACATTATGCATGTACTTGTAAGTGTCTGTCGACGATTCCTTGTCGTTACTGCTCTTAATCCAATAGAATCAGGGACCATGATTGTACATAATATATCCCTACAACATGAACGTGATTAACCTATCAGCGACACAAGAGCTAGGACGAAACAAGCATTATCCAGTATTACCCAATTCTATCTGGGTATGGTAAAATTCAGTTGCTACCCAAACTGATAACGAGATGGCTCAAATGGACAAACTTCATTTAGTTCCGCCATCCGCAGACGACCAGCTTTGTTATGATGTCCTTAAGGAAAAGAATGATGCCGCAAAGGATACATTGAAACGCTAGAGTCCCGCCGATAAATCTGTTGTCGAATTAAACTCCGACGTCAATGATGCTCTGTCGGTCGAAGACCTTGGTGGCGTCAGTAATCTTCTGGTTTACAACGATGTCATGTTTGACAAACAATCAAATCCAGCCAGAACATTTTTCACGAGGAAGGCATAAAAACAAGGATGACATGTACGTTACTCATCGGAACGCTCTGATCCCGAAATGACCAGAGATAACTGCAATTTTTAGGTAATCTGTAACAGCGTTGATACACATACGCTGCTAATTAGTCATCAGGCTTGGTGCACAGACTATATCGACATAAATAAGTTTTCAAACTTCTTTGAACAAGCTCGGGAAACCCCACATTACAATTAATTAACACGATCAAAGAACACGATAAAATCTTTGGTTGAGCAACCGCTCAGCACATAGATTATATACTAAAATATACTACATCAAACGTGTGAACATAGTGACGTACCCAAGCAATTCTAGAGATACTCATAACTGATCACTACCTTGTGCTAAGTAGCTCAACTATTTTATGACAAACATCAAGGGCCTTGACTACATCGCTTACACCAGTTTACATCATCGACGGTGTAATACAAGGCTCGGATCGGCGTTTTTAATATAAGATCTCACCATTTTTAAGTCTCGATTTAAGAATGGACCCTCAAAACGTCAAACATGTCGGTTCACCCCATTACCCTTACTGCTTATCTGCTTCTCTGAACTTCTTGGATTTTTATATGTATCCCTAATTGTCTTTTCGACAAATTCGCTGTTGATAGTGTTAGAAATAGTTTTGTATGGTTGTTTTTAACTGTTTTGTTTACTCATATGGTGTAAAGGGGTGATACAAAGTGAATTCTATGACATTAGGATATATGCAATTGTATCAGCTAACACAGTTGACATCATCTCGAATGCATTATAAAGTATTGCTAGCATTTTACTAGAGGGAGCTGAAGACTCCAAAGAAAATCCCAGGTGAAGAAAGACCGAAATTTTTTTGTGAGGTTGCAAATACAGATACAAGAAAATGGTAGTGTACATTTGACGGTCTGTAACGTCCTAAAATGTTAATCATTCACAGTTCTTTTTCCGAGGCAACGATTAAACGTGATGTCGAGTTCTGCACACCAAATTTATGTTATTTATGAGATTCATGGTCACGTCTTTTACAGTGAGAATAACATCAGTAAACCTGACTTCGGACGGCATACGAGTCAATGACTCATTCCTTACTGTGACGCCTGGTGTAACTGTGACATTTAGCTGCGTGGCCAGTGCAAGCCGACCAGACGCTTCGTTTTTGTGGTATATTGGGTCCCAGCTTACAGGGGCTGGGCATCAGCTCATCTTTACACCTAGACCAGAGAGTCATGGGCAGGAATTATATTGTTTAGCCTACAACAAAGATTTGGACACTGCTGTCTCCTCGCAGAAAATAATCTTGAAGGTCAAGGGTAATGTATTAATAGACTTAATTAGAAACACTCACGAATACATCTGACGCACGACTATGTCAGGCTTCAAATGAATAATTTTCACTTATATAATTATGACCTTCATTTAGTTCAAATCCGTCATTAGAGACATTACCTGCTAACAAAAAAATCGAGGCTTTAAGCAGATTTATATCTTTCAAATGGCATAATATAGTCGACATCTAACAGGAATAATCTAATAATTTGTTGTAAAAGAAATCTTCACATCTCATCCATACGGCCACGCGCTGACCAAATAACCCGAAGGGGGAATTTGAAATAAAAGCGTTTCGGATGAGGCTTGACCACTGTGAAAAGGCGGTGGTTTTGAATCTTATTTTTTCAAAATTATTTTGTTTTACGTACCATTCCCAAGAGCTACATCAGTTGGCAGGTCAGGATGATACAAAGGCTGTATATTTATAATGCTCCTACTATTCGGTGTCAGCATCGGATGAAATGTTTAATTTGTGTTTGTAGAGGGTACACATTTTACAGTTCTGAGCATCAGTGAATCTCTTGTGTATTTTTGGAATCTTTGTTTAAAGGTATTCCAGATAAACCGACCTACTTTTCCACACTTTATCGGACGGTGAGCACTGTTGTTCTGACTTGGAAACCAGGTAATAGCGACGGATACCTCCAGACCTTTGTCATAGAAGGAAGACATTACGATTCTATAAACTGGAAGAACATGTCTGTCGTTTCTCAGTTTGCAGGTACACATGCAGCGATCCTCGAACATCTCGATCCTGGAGGAATTTACTTATTCCGAATGTATGCCGTTACATCTGTTGGAAAAGGAGACTATACTGACAATTTGAATGTTACGTTGTTGGAAAATGACGTTTCAAAGCTAGGTTGGTACTGCATTGGATTTCGCTTTTGCATTTTGCTTTAAGCAGTGGCAATTAAGGTATTCAACTTTTGTTTCCATAAATTATATCATTATGTGACCAATTTCACACACATTTAATTTTTATCTAAACTGGGAAATTATCATTAAATAACCCGAAGAATTAAATTGGAAAAGCTTTAGAAAGCATTAACTACTAAAACTACCCGATAAAATATTCTTCAGTATGGATATATCTGGTTCAAATAATTCTATTGAGAAATAGAAACCTGAGAATAAATTCAAGCTTATCTTTTAGAATTAGTCACAAACATGAATATTTACGAATAGCATCTCTAACCATATATACTCCTTTTTATTCCAAATGTATCTCAATAACTTTACCTCTTTCGTGCATCTTTGAGCCCGGAGTGGCCGAGTGGTCTAAAGCGCTCACCGTTACGGATCAATGCCATCTCACCTCTATCTGAGTGGGTTCGAGTCAATGCAGGTATGTGAGAAAGCTTGCCAGTAGCTTCTCGTAGGCCGGTGGTTCTTTCCAGAGTTTTCCCGGGTTCTTCCTCCACCATTTATACTGGCCGCCACATATAGCCTTTCTTGTGCTGAAAAATGGCGTAAAACCCTGCAACAACAACAACGACAACTTTTGTACATCTTTAAAGGGGCATTTACAAAATCAACATATGTATAGTACCTTTGATTAAATAGAAACCACGAATTGCATGATATAGAAAACTTAGTTCGCATTAAATTTGCTCTGGGAATTCTTGCTATTATTATTTGATAAAAACATGAAACTATTCGCTGCTCCAGTGAAACACTCCCCGAGATGTTTTCGTATTCTCACAAATATGGAGAAAATGCTATTCTAAATGAGCAGAATTATCTTTTTTCAAATAATGTTTTACCTTCATCAGGAAATTCCGTTATTAGTATATTTTTTTTTACTCTAGCCTCCTTTTCCTGTCAATATTAAAATGTTGTATATCTTGTAAAATGTTTACAAGTGTAGGTCGCAGATATATCTTTGTCTAGAACTGTTTACAAGTGTAGGTCGCAGATACATTTTTATCTAAAACTGTTTACAAGTGTAGGTCGCAGATACATTTTTGTCTAAAACTGTTTACAAGGAGTAGTTGGAGATACATTTTTTGTCTAACAATGTTTACAAGGAGTAGTCGCAGATATATTTTTTGTCTAAAAATGTTTACAAGGAGTGGTCGCAGATATATTTTTGTCTAATTCTTATTCTCTTTGTCAATATGGGCATGTAGATGCATTATGGATTTTAAATAAAATAGCAATTGTTGCTCTAAAATTTAATACTGACATATTTTAACAAAAGACCATTGAATGCCCTGTACCTTAGTTGTTATAACAATTCTTCCAGGCAAACAATAATGACCGTTATGGCATTTTACAATGGCGGCCAGGTACTGAACTGCGTAACGACAATGAGACATTGTGTATAATATTACCTATGCAGGATATTACGAATGTTTTCCAGCAGGCGACGCTTTCGTTGTGACGTCGCTGAGCGCAACATTCAATCTGATTTATACTGGAATATGCCTTTCGCTTAACAAAGTCCAAAAATGTTGAAGCATTTTAACATTGATTTTGCTGTGTGCATCTATCGGCGCGTTTATATTATGATCTTTTAAGTATTATTGATTGACGAGGAACGAAACAAACGGAATAATTGTCATTTAAAAGTACGTATAATAAAAGATCTAAAAAATGGCACATATTCCTGAAACAATTAATCGGTAACGAACGCCTACATAAACTGTGTGATTTGTACTGTGGAATTTCATATATACTGCTCTTTACGGTGCATATGTTATCAAAGCATTCGAGTTCAGAACATTATATGCGCATGAGCGTCATTAAATTCCCATCCTCAGAGTAAATATCCTACGAATTCGAAATTTTCGGCAATATCACATTGTCTATTTTTTTTAATATTTCGAATTCTTAAGATATCTTTTTCGTCATCTACAGTCTGGATCTCTCAATACTGTCAGGTTGATTTCCAAGAGCTGGATATATGAATATTAGTATATCAGTCCATGTAGATCCATTTATAGTGTTTATATACAAGTGAAATGAGTCAGACGCAAAGTACTTATGGCATAAATAAAGTTTTGAAAACAAGGAAACCTGTTTAATATTAACTCATAGGCAACGTACATTCAATAACATGTTGAAGCAAATGTACTGAATATGAGGTAAAGACTTATGTTATCGTTTTTGAGTGGCTTTAGTTCTTTGTAAAGTGGCACTTTCTGAATTAATTGTAGACTTTGTTATTAAATATATCATACAATGATTTCTAAAAGTATTTTGTTTGGTTTTTGTTTTGTTAATAAAATACCATCAAATCCCTAACATCAACATTTTTAATATGTATTATGTCAAAACTGATTTATCACACTCTATAGGTATCACTACGTCATATGGTTTTGTCAGCTGTTACTGAATCCTACTGTAATACTTTTCTTTCGTTTTGTACTTTGTGATATCTAGCCAGTGAAAAACATTGTTTGCATTAAAAAAACAGCATTAAAGTATTCGCTCAAAATAAAATGTTTATGGAATTAAATCGTATGCGCTTTGCATACAATGAAAAGCAATCATGATGGATTCGGCAGATTCTAATCATTTCATTCAAAATCATCTAATTTGTTAGAAAATGAAATATTGCCTATGCTAACATATCGATAGGCTATGTCCATGGCTATATTGATCATAAGCAAAAATGTCTTAGTGTATCTGAACGAACAACTAATGCAATAGCTTTCATTAAAAGCGTGAAAACATAAAGTAAATATGGAACTTAACTAGTAATAATACAGAAAACAGCATAAAGGGGAAATTTCATGGTGAATAAGCCTTTTCAGTCACTATGTAATCTATGTCCATTCAGCGATAATGCTCTATGCATGTAAGTAAAAGGTGTCAATAAATCAGTTAATCAATGCATGGAAAAGAACGAAATGTTTGAGAAAGCTTGCTTTCCTACTTTACAAAGGTAAAATGAATTTTATTTAAACATGATTTCTTTCTTACAAATGCGTATAATACATCCAGTAGTTTGAAAATAAATATCTGTTTATTTAAATCTGCTTTGTTTACAAACAAAACATGATTCCATAATTATTCACTTAATGTTTTATTCACCATTGGGGTACACCGACATGATAAATAAGACACGTATGGATGGCTTTTCTAATATGGTTCAACCCTGGTAATACATTTTTGCAGACACTGGTACCATAACTATTTTTAATAATACTTTATATTTGTCCATTCAAGATTATTTCAGAAAGTTATAATGAGACATACATATGGATTACAAGTCTGGTCAGTGCGATGAAGTACTAACATCTTAGCTATGAAGGAATTAAATTATAAAATTAACCGTCGATAACAGTGTAAATAACTTCTGACAATTGGAAATCAACGTTAAAATGAGTTTATGACTTTTATTCTAAACTGTGTTTAGGAATGTTAAGACAACTAATATATCCGTCATATTTTATTATTGAATCTCATAACCTCTTGTATTTGACGCTAGGTGCACACACGTGACACGCTCTCTTTACATCCATTCATTTAGAGATAAGAAGTACCATTGTACAATTATTGGGGAACCTTTCTTCCAGAGCAACAACATGGTTGAGATTATGCTTAACAATACTTAAATGTATCACTTGTTATAACGAAATATAATGACAAATATAACCAACTTTAGATACAAGTTTTCCTTTTATAAATGCAATAATTGATTATGTTTTAAATTTTATATATGTACCAATACTAGCTCAAGATATAATATATGGCCTTACATGACTCTTCACTTTCTTGTGATATTTGTTTTACTCTGGATAAAAATACTTGTCAAAATATATGCGACTAAATTTGGCGGTTGTAACAGCTAAAGAAAAGCTAAATTTATTAAAGCGGTCCAACTTTTGTTCTCCGTGTTTTATCACTAAGAAAATGTGACTAGGAGATCTCATGGTAAACGTCTGTCGTCCATCCAGTCCATTAGCACAATTTTTGAAACTACTTGAAGGATTGCCACGAATCTGTATTAATATCTAGTTTGCCGTAGATGGCCACGGTGCTACTCGGCTATCTTGAATTGATGGTCACATCAACTTGGGATTTTCATTTTAAAAAAGACACTGATGACGTCTAGTTGGTCCTAAATGACCACGGTGCTAGTCGGCTATCTTGAATGGATGGTCAGATCAACTTGGGATTTTCGTTTTTAAAACGACACTAATAACGCCTAGTTGGTCCTAAATGAAAAAGGTACTAATATCATTCCAATATGACTGCCATGGCAGCAATCTCAAAAATGTTGTTATCGCTGCTCAACCTGAATGTATGGCCTTCTGGTGATGTCTGTTTGTTCCTAAATGAAACTGACATTGCATATTGTCACCAGAGTAACATGTTAAGCATAATGTTATTGTTACTCCTCTCGAACGGAAGTCGTACCAACATTCGGTTTTCACCAGAAGACTTATGATATTCAGTACCAATAGTGCTGATATGATTGTGTAGTAAAATGTAACGTAATTGGTCATAAATAAAATGTTTGCACAAAAATGGCGAAACGTGATTTATTACTTATCCCAATCAGCACAAAATATTCAAATATTAATCCTAGTTTTGTTTCATATGCTGTTATGAACAGTTGTATTAAGTGTTATATAGGAGTTTTAATGTTGGAAAACCGTAAAACTAAGGCAACCACTTCTCTAAGTATACCATAATGCATACTCTTTTTGCCCTTTATAATCTTCCTTGTAAAATACATATGAACGTTCATGTAAGCTTAGTCGGAAGCGTAACTATAATTGGCAACCCTCGAGTCCCTTATCAAAATGAAATCAAGTTTGTATATTAATATATTAATGTGGTAAAAAATTATTGAAGACTTCAATATGGTTTCAGACTGCAAAGAAGTCATATATACTAGAACAGATGTAGGCCCAATTGTAGGGGCAGGAATCGGTGGAGTTGTCTCTGGTGCGGCAGCTACTGTGATAATATTGGTCTTGAGACGTACATGTAAGTAAATTAATGATGGGATTATCTTTTGAAACAGCTTTTGGTGTATACTATTTATGAGAGGCATTAAACAACATAAGTTTTAATTGTAAACCTAAATGAATCAAAGCTTAGCATGTAGATGCAATACTTAATTAGTTACATGTTTTTGAGATGCAAATGTGTAATTAATTATATGTTTGTAAAATTAATTATATCATCAGGTTTTGGTTTTACGTGTAAGGTCAGACAAAGAGCAGCTGTGGTAGAGAACGTTGCTTTTCGATCTGTTATTGTTATAACATAGGTACCACATAAGCATATATAACACTTATTCCTGCATCATGTATACTGTGCAATGCTCAAAGTATTTGTGAAAACGCATGAAGTATGGGCACTTACCTAATACTAAGCCCTAGGAAAGTGCATTCAATATTATTTGCTAAGGACCTAAATTGCTGTCACCAAATTCTTTATCCTTCTTTGTAAATATTGCTAATGCTAGGAAATACATTCTTGAACTTACCAACCTATTCTCTGTTTTTGTTAATACAATTGATCTTTCCTTTTCAGGCTTGGCCAAGAAAACAAAGCCACAAGCGTATGTAACTATTACAGTTATACTGTATGCAATCAAGACATATGTAACTATTACAGTTAGGTTGCATACATACTCCATTCATTTAAGTCCTTGAACAATATATCATTCTGTAACATGCAAATTTGTGCGATGATATAAGAGAATACACCAAGTTTTCACAAAGAAAGAGTGTAAGTCCTGCAATGTATTAAGTATACAATTCACAGTCAGAATAATATGAAAAATGAAACAAAGCTACTTCAGTAAAGTGCAGAATCAATCTTTTACCATTTCCAAACAAACACGTCATTGAAAACATCAGCGCTAAGGTAAGTAAACACCAGAAAACTACAGTAAACATACACACGGTTGCAAGAAATTAAAGGTTAGTACGATGTAAATTTTTAAAGGTAATAATGTTTTACATACAAGTTATACTAATGATATAACCAGGGCTACCAACGATAAAGTACAAACAGGTTTTCTTGTAAACTAACCATCTTGCAGTTTGCTGAATCGGATGCAAGACTTTGAAATATCAAGGGGCATAAACGCGAAATCCTATGTACACGTGTTTCTACGATGCACGATAGGCACTACTGTACAATAGTTTTAGGTTATAATATTGTAATAGGTTGACTCCCTTTGTCTTATTCGCATTTTGTTCTCGTTAGTTGTCTGTATATATTTTACGCTAATCTTCCGGTCTCTTGATAAACATTTTTTGAATATACGGTAAACCGTCCAAACTTATCGTTAATACGGAGAGAAATCTTCAAGCCGATAAAAGATAACTTTATTTACTAGGAATATATATATATATATATATATATATATATATATATATATATATATATATATATATATATATATATATATATATATATATATATATGTATGTGTGTGTGTGTGTGTGTGTGTGTGTGTGTGTTTTATTCTATTGTGAGATGATATGTGACCTTAGTACTTTTTATAACCTTAACTATATGTTTGATTAAAAGACAATATATAATTTGAATGAGATTTGTATTGCTTTTGTCAGATGATTAAAGTATTAACCAAGTCGGATGCAAAATACATTTAGATCACGTTTATTTAGCTTATGTGGATGTAATGAAATTTAATCTTATATTACGAGAAACTAAATTCGGTGTGCGTCGTACATGGTTTAACCATATTTGTATTTTCCTACGTTATCTTTGAACCACTGGACGTATTTTAACCATATTTGTAGAGGGAGTATTATGTGGTGATCATTTAGACTGCCTTACAGCAATTAAATATGGCCACAGTTCTACATACAACGGAAGAAAACCAAAACGAAACAGGAACAGCTTCGCATAACTGCCTAGACATTCGGACCAGAATCGTACTTGCAGAAAGTTTTCAAAAATCAGAGTGTTAATACATTTGGGTGACAACGACTCCATATACTTGAATTGATATCATATGTAAATGATCTCGCTAGAATATTTTTTTTAAATCGAATTTATTAAAAGAGTTTTATTATTTTTACAATTTACAAGCTCTGAGAAGCACAATATTTAAATAATTGGTCCATTTAAAAACTGAATGATTCAGCATATAACATGAAAAAGAAAAAATGAATATTTGATGAAACTAAATCGCTCTTGATCATAATAAGGCGCTTTTAAAGTACATGCAGATGTCTTTGATGTTATACAGGAGATTACATGACTACCTGACGTCATTCCCAACGTCACGAGGTGCTAGAAACCGTTTGAGATATTAGAAAAATACGATATGGCTTTATTACTCTAAGCAACAGCCATATGATAAAACTTATTTTCCGTGCAGGGAGAGAAGTCACGATGCTCACACTAAAACAGAAGATCCTTACTATAATATATCAGTTGCTGAATCGGCTTCAGAAATGAAAGGTGAGTATTTTTACTGATACAGACATAACACTCGTTTTATAATGCTTTGAGATTTTTATCTTTAGAACAATCTTAAGGATAAATGTGTCATATTTTGGGAAGTGTTAGCATAATCAAGAGATAATTACCAGTATATTTCATGTCCTTAATGAAGTTCAATGTATTTACTTCGGAAAATACCAAAATGAAAATGTATTTATTCCATTTCGCTATTAATAGGATAAAAAATATGGCATCCTATAAGATTCGTACATGTTAATTGATGACGTGTTGTACTTGCATTTAACAAGGACCAATTCTCTCTTCCAGAAATTGCAACAAAGGAATCAGTTTCGTCTAAAAGGTATTTTTAGAGTTCGTTTCTCATGTCGGTACTTTACTTTACAGCCCTCCTCCTATTTCATTTGATGATAGACATAAATTCAAATGTATGAATCCTATATCTCCCGAGGAAGTGCTTGTAAGTATCAGAGGCTGCATTTCGCATGTGAGCATACAAAATTTCAGAACGTCGTCGAGTTGTATGGAAAAATGCACGTCAATTTTACTCGCAAATTTAAACCGAGACTATGATGTAATGGGTAAAGAAAAAAATTCATACAACCGGTTGCAACAAAGAAACTACAACTGAATTATTGAAGGTGGGGTCATACTATTTGACGAATCTCTTTTAACACCTTGTCATGTCTCGTGATTAAGAAATCTCGATGAGAAAATGCTCTTATGCGAATTGGGTTGAAAGACATTATTGATGAATTGTTTCTGTGTTAGTTAAAGAACTGATTTAGTTAATTATGATAATAATACTAGTATCAATGTCACATCAAGGGTAATGTTCCTTTTGTAACTCAATATTCCGGCAAAGGATAGCTTAGTGTTTACATTTTCAGCACAACGTCAAAACGATTAGGAACCAGCAGCAGAGGAGGTGAACAGACCTTTTGATGTAACGTCATTTTTTGAAAAATAAAGCTTCGTACGAAAACGAAAACAAAAATAGATCAATAACACCTAACCAAAGCTTCTAACTTTCTCTAATTGGGTTAGATTTTTTGTTCCATTATCGTCGTAATTTGTGTTTTTTTCTAAATTTGTATGTGTATATTGTTTACCTGCCGCGATTAGCAAATTCGCTCATGCAGCAAATGTTACACGTTCTGTTACGACACATTGGTTAGCATGACAGGGAATATGGCAAAATTAGCTACAACCACATATATTTTTCTACACAATTTTATGTCAGCACTCCTAGTGAAGTTCATCAAGCAGATATTTTATTTTTACCACATGATACTATTAAAATTGGTAGACGGCAATCACGTGCATACAAATACGTGTTAACTATAGTTGATGTTGCAAACAGATATAAGGAAACAGAACCACTATCAACTAAAACAGCAACTGAAGTTTCTTCTGCTTTTGAACGAATTTATCAACGAGGACCAATGCGATGGACACAACTGTTACAGGTGGATCATGGCAAGGAATTTCTTGGTGCAATATCATCTCTGATAAAAAAAAGTCAAAATCAGACGAGGACATACCGCAATTCATCGTGATCAGGTAATTGTTGAACGATCTAATCGAACACTTGCTGAGTGGTTATTTGGATACCAATAAGCGGAAGAAATAATTCAGAAAGATACGAGATTTCGCGAATAGGTTGCAAGATTACCAAGTGTGATAGCTTCTTTAAATAACGAAATTACTCGAACAACTACCATGAAACCCGTTAATGCGATAACAAAATCAAATACTAATACAACAGTAAACTCAGAAACTCTATTTATCATTGATAATTTATTGAAACTTACGCGAGCATTGGAGATCTTACATGAGTAAACTGCGGTGACTCACCATCAATATAACTCTCAATTGTACATACTTTAGCTCCGTCTGATAAATTAACATTACTTATAAACGTACTTATGTTCGTTGATTCAGCAATTATAAAACCTAGTTCAGCATCATCTATAATCAATCTTGTACAATGTTGTTTATGATCAAATGATCCTCCTTGGTGAATTTACCGATTATTTTTCTGCCTAAATCTTTTGCGATTTTATTCTCAAAATCAGTTGTATCAGGATTCTCACCATCAGAATAGTTCTTTCGTTTTGGTAACCAAACTTCTGGTAACGGAGGATATCATATAATAGCTTCACTTAACAATAACAGTATTTTTACATCGAGCATATATCGTAATAATACTGTTGGTGCCCACATTTGTTCTGAAACATGTTCGCCAAACCAGACATAACAAATCGGATTAAGTTTTCAGCAAACTTAAACGACTCGATACAATCAAATCCAGTCAAATCAAAATCCGGAAATGGTCCATTTATCGATATTCTTGTCATCAAGTATGCGGGATGTCCAAATCGCTAAAAATAGCTATAACACTCTCCCATACCAAGAAAACTTCTTGGATAACCTGCGACCATATCAACTGAAATAATATCTCTATTATTATATTTAGTATTCATAATCCACCGTATCCGTATTTGACACATCTGAGTTGTATTTCTTCAAAAACAATCCAATTGTGTTGGTTTCAACGAATTTGTTTCTCTAGCAAAATGAGCAGCAACTGCAGGAACGGTAAAACAATTACTCAGTAACTGTTCTGCGTCGTCATGGGTATATTTCAGAGCAAGATTTTTCATTCCTTCGTGGAGATATTCGTTACGATAAATATCTCCATTAGTAGTGAAGTGGGGCACTTTAGCCTCAATGGGAATTAGCATTACAGACCCCCCTTGGGTCATTTTAGCCTCAAGGGAAATTTAACATGGAGAAAAATCGTGGGTCAGTTTAGCCTCAAGGGAATTTAACATGGGAAAAAAGTCTTGGGTCACTCTAGCCTCAAGGGGAATTGAACATGGAGAAAAAAGTCTTGGGTCACTCTAGCCTCAAGGGGAATTGAACATGGGGAGGGGAATAAAGTGTGGGTCTATCTAGGGACAAGGGGAATTGAACATGGGATTTTTTTTAATTTTTTTAAAAAAAAGGGTAGGCAATGGAAAGTCATTCTCTTTTCGAGAAATATGGGTGACGCTGAAAAGGGCCTTTGGGTTTATGTTAATGTATCCATTAACATAAAGGGCATCTGCGGCATCTTCTTGTCCTCAAGCTGCGTCTTACTCGAGGGCCATAAATCAGTGTCCTCTTGAGGCAACCTTGTCTTTCTACGTACACTCTTCGTATCCACAGACTGGTGTCTGACTTGTCGACAACGGTCCACTTGGACCGGACATACATGAGCATGTCCGTCCTAAACATCATGGAAGACACAAGGGTGGATGATTCGACTGTGGTCCACATCTTGAAGCGACGAGAACAGGTGAATCAATGCAGTGAACTGCGCTTATTTATAGGTACAGGAAGGATTGAAACGGATTGAGTTCATTCACCAATCCGAACACGCGTTGCAAAATTCAGTCAGCCCACATCCAATCCGAAGAGAACAGTCTGTGACGTCACGTGGTCTATATAGATTCGCTAGCGCTTGTGTGTAGTCAATCTATGTGACAGTGATTCAATATGACGGAAACTCAGAAAACGATTCATTGGGGTGCACCAGCAGGGGAGACCGCCCAAGGGAACCCGGACTTACTTTCAGAAGAGGTAAATTGGGATTTTGTGGATTTTCTTACCTCGCAAGAATTTGTTCCTGAACCTTCGTTACTTCTTCATTACCGCAAGTGGAGAATTTTAGACAGAGACAGAAAGAAGAATTGGAGAAATTTATGCAACGACAAAAGGAAGCGGAACAAGCTTTTCTCCTACAGCAGCAGCAAGAAGAAGAGGTAAGAAAAAAACAACAGCAACAACAGCAAGAAGAAGTAGCAGCAAAGAAACAAGACGGTGAAAATCAAACGGTCACGGTACTGTTGGACATTTTAGCGGAGTTAATTAGTCTGAAACAAATGTATCAGACTTCTTTATTACGACCGAAGAGAATACAACCTTCCCGAGCTAAACACGTCAACCCTGTGACTAAGCCTACCGTACCACGCTTAGTGATTTTAACCCAATCATCATCAACATTACGCAGTCCAGAAGTAGGCCTTGGTCGTGGCAAAGGCTTAAGGCAGTTAAAGTTGATTTCTTGAACTCACCCCTGCACCAAAATAAAAAGGCCCTTTTCAGGGCCACCCACGTCACTCGAAAAGAGATAGCCTTTCAATTTGCCAATAACTCAAAAAAAAAAAAAACAACCCATTTTACCCCCTATAGTACGTGTCTTTGTATGAGTGCGTGAGTGTACGTTATTATTTTAAAATCAAAACTCAAAGACACTTACCTTATATAATTAATTTGTTCTTTTATCCATTGTTACAATCCAATTCACAATTCACAACACAACACTTTAATAAAAAGTTCATTGACTTCTTCTTTCTCCTTGTTTAGTCTCTCTGTTTTTTGAATTTCTTCACCGTCTTTTCCTCATTTTCTTCCCTTCTTCTTTTCTTCTCCTGTTTCTTTGCCTTTTGTAAATAGAATTGTCTTCTTTCTTCCTCTTCTTCCTCTGAAGAATCCCTCTCTTCCTCTGAAGAATCCCTCTCTTCTTCTGAAGAATTCCTCTTTTCTTCTGACTCCTCTTGTTTCTTTTTTGGGCAATCTGGAGACCAATGTCCTTTTTCTTGACAATAATAACAGGTATCTTTACTTTTGTCTTTTTTAGCCCCTTTTTTTTTTCTTTTTTGACGGTCTGGACACTCTGAAGACCAATGCCCTTTCTTCTGACAGATAGAGCAAGTATCTTCACTTTTATCTCGAAAGGAAGGAGAGTAGTCCGTGGGCTGGTCTGAAGAGAATTTTCTAATGACCCCTCGCAAAGCTCTGACGAAACGTTCGATTTGGCTAGTCTCTTCCATCGTTGTGCTCGGCTTGAGAGTGAAATGAATAGTGAAAGGACAAGACACACACCCTTTTATATACGCTGGTCTGCCATGACTATAAATTAGTCTATGGTGTTTAAACTTGAGTCATTTGACGTTTTGCACTCAAGATGAAACGATCCTTTTCATTCGAGAAGAAAGAAGAAGAAAGTAAGAGGCAGAAACGTGATCTATCGCCTCGTACCAGAGCTGAAGTCTTGGCACAAATTCATGCCAGTGATTTTGAAGAGGACATGAGTGAACCAGAATTTGAAACCTCTAAACCAAGTTCACCACCCTTATCAACCCTGAAAAATACTATTCCATTCGAGAGACGGAAAAGCGCTCCTCTAGAAAATTTAGAACCACGGCTTACAAATACACGGTGAAGTTTAAAGATTTCAAGGCTGAAGTACCGTTAGAGAAAGCAGAAGTGTTCATCACTGGGGTGTGGGATTCTTTGCTCACTGCACTCAAGCGACAATGTCAACCCAAAGAAGACGATCGCTTGAGACTTTCCATACAACACGACGGTTTGAAATCCCCTGTTTGGATTGAGTTTAGCACCCCTGCAGAATTGACTGCTTCCAAAGTCATGGACAAGATTCAACACGTACAACAATGTAATGACCAGTTTGACATCACCGATGGAAAAGCCACACTGGACATGACCCACGTCTCTCCTCCTCAAGGGACTGGACGCAAAAAGATTTTATTGGTGGACGACCTTCGCAGCACCAAAAAGAGTCTCGTCCAAATTAACAACCCTCAAGACCAGATGTGTTTAGCCCGTGCCATCGTGGTGGGACGAACCTATGCCAACAAGAACGATACGGTAGAATGGAAAAGAGCCTGGAAAACTATTCGACAATCGGACCGAGCCAAACAACGAAACGAAGCAGAACTCCTGTTACAACAAGCTGGCCTGTCCAAAGACACACCCTGTGGCATTCCTGAAATGCAAAAATTGCAAGATGTCCTAGCTCCACGCTACACCTTGAAAGTGCACCCTCAAGAAGTGCGTGGGCCTCTGTCGTTTCGAGGCCAAGATTTTAAGGATGGAAAATACATTCATGTTTATTATTACGATGACCATTTCGATACCATTACCAGTATCACTGGATTCCTGGGATATGTTTATTATTGTGAGAAATGTGACCGTGGTTATAATAATCGAGAGCAACACAAACATTGTGGATCGAAATGCCGAGGATGTTTGGCCTCTCCACCCTGTCTGAGCGAAGGACCAGTGCCTTGTTCAACTTGTCTGCGCACGTTTGTCAGCTCTACCTGTTACCAACAACATCTGAAGACGCAAGGTTCACAGAAGAAATGTGCTTGTCAACTGCTGAGATTGTGCCCTACCTGTGGACAAGGCATACGTACCAATAATGCCAAGGCACACGTATGTCGAGGAAAGAAAAAATGTCACATTTGTCACCACATCGTGGACTTGGAACACCAATGCTACGTGCAAAAATACCAACCTCCACCAGAGAAAGAGGACGGTCACAAGAAGAAAGGCAATTTCATCTTTTTTGATTTCGAATGCATGCAAGAGACCGCCATTCACATTCCTAATTTCTGCGTGGCTCATCGAGCGTGCGAGAAGTGCATTCAAGAACCTATTTTCAGTCATTGCCCTCACTGCAGCAAGATTCCTGGAGGGCGTGAAAAAATCTTTCGGGGACCGAACACGTTAGCCGATTTTGCACAATGGGTCTTAGACCCCATCGACAAGACGTGGAGCCAAGAGGACATCGAACGTTACGGAGATTGTCATCGTCATGCCACGGTGATGGCTCACAATTTCTCCGGATACGATGGACAGTTTCTTTTGAGATACTATACGGAACAAGGCACCGAGCGTCCTAAAGTGACTTTGAACGGAGCCAAAATCATGTTCATGCAAGTGGGACAAGTACAGTTTAAAGATTCGATGAGTTACTTGGCCATGCCTTTGAGCCGAATGCCTAAAACATTTGGAATGACAGAAATGGCTAAAGGGTACTTTCCACACTTTTTCAATACGGAAACCAATTAACACGCCATTCTACCCCATTTACCTGAGGCTCACTATTACGACCCCGACAACATGCGTACCGAACAACGAGAAGCTTTCTACGCTTGGTACCAGGCTCACGCCTCGGACCCTTTCGACTTTCAGGAAGAAATGCTAAAGTATTGTCGTTCCGACGTGGACATTTTACGGCGTTGCTGTGGAAAATTTCGAGAACTGTTCATGGAACACGGAGGGGTCGATCCTTTGAAAGAAGCTTGCACCATTGCCAAAGCGTGTTCCTTAGTGTATCGACAACGATTCATGCCTGAAAACACCGTGGCTGTCATCAGCCCTCAAACGACCAACTTTGTCAAACGTCAATACTCGGTCAAAGCCATACGTTGGTTACATTACTTGTGCGACAAGGAAGACAAATGGATTCAGCATGCCCGCAACGGAGGGGGTGAAAAGACCATCGGAACGTATTCGGTAGATGGCTGGGTCTTAGAAAACCCAAAGATCGTGTACGAGTTTAACGGTTGCTTATTTCACGGATGTCCCGTCTGTTACCCTGACCGTAGCACTAAAAATCAGTTTTTACAACGAACCATGGAAGACTTGTACCAGGACACATGTCAGCGGCGCTTAAAGTTGGAACAGCAAGGATACCAAGTGGTGGAAATGTGGGAACACGAGTACGATCACCGTATGAAAGCCGATCCCGAGTTTAAACGCCTCGTGGAAAGTTACCAGTTCATGGACCCGCTGAACCTGAGGGATAGTTTGTACGGAGGAAGGACCAATGCCACCTGTTTGCTGTACCAAGCCGACGAAGAGAAAGGAGAAGAAATCAAATACTTGGACGTGTGTTCGCTGTATCCCTACGTGTGCAAATATTGTCGCTTTCCTGTAGGGCACCCACAATTGCTGACGGAACACATCGACCTGAAAAACATTCGACAATACGAAGGCTTGATCAAGTGTAAAGTTTTGCCTCCCACGAACCTATACCATCCCGTCTTACCTCACCATTGTCAAGGCAAACTGATGTTTCCCTTGTGCCGTACTTGTGCCGAAACGTGCAACCAAGACCAGCCTTGCCATCACACCCAGGAAGAACGTGCCTTGACGGGAACCTGGGTCAGCATAGAATTGTTCAAAGCTCTGGACATGGGATACCAACTGTTAGAAGTGTACGAAATTTGCCACTTTCCCAAGACAGAACAATACCACAAGGGTGACCCCACGCAGAAAGGCATTTTCGCCGACTACGTGGATGCCTTTTTGAAACTGAAACAAGAAGCCAGCGGCTATCCGTCCTGGTGTCACACTCCCGAAGACCAAATACAATTCAAAGAGAAATACTATCAACAAGAAGGCATCTCTTTAGACCACATCGAGAAAAACGAAGGCAGGCGATCGTTTGCCAAAGTGATGTTAAATTGCTTGTGGGGTAAAATGGCACAACGACCGTGTTTACCCAAGACGGAATATTTGACAGAACCTTCCCGCTACTTCCAGATGATTCACGACAAAACCAAATACATGAAACACGTGGACGTCGTTCGCGAGGATTTGATCTTGGTCAATTACGAAGAAGATCTGGACTTTGTACAAGACGACCCTTTTGGAAATGTCATCATTGCGGCTTACGTGACAGCTCATGCTCGCTTAAAATTGTACGAAGCTTTAGAACTGTTAGGAGAACGCGTCCTGTACTTTGACACGGACAGTTGCATTTACATCCATCACCCGATTCAACATCACCCTGACATCGAAGGAGACCGTTTAGGAGCCTGGACAGACGAGCATCCCGACGACAAGATTCTAAGTTTCGTCAGTGGCGGTCCCAAAAATTACGGCTACGAATACCGGGACAAACAAGGAGAAGTGCACACGACGTGCAAAGTGAAAGGACTGACTCTGAATTATCGTACCAGTCGTGTGGTGAACTTTGGGGTATTGAAAGAAGCCTTGCAATCCGGAGAGGATGCAAACTTTAAAGTGACCACCTATCAACCGAACAAGATTGTACGTTTACCCACTCACCACATCGTCAGTCGGCCCTTGGAAAAAGTCTATCAAATCGTGTACCAGAAGCGAGTTCGACTTCCCAATCATTTCACCTTACCGTATGGACACGTCGGTATTGGTCTGTATATAAAAAGGAACCCTAGGCAAGATCGATAGTTCATTGTGACTACCAAGACCAAGCGAACAAGATGAATACTTTGAAAGAGACATCGTTCCAGTTTGGGGCATGTAAAAAAGTTGTATCTTCCTCTAGTGTGACTAATATTGGATGGATAAGACCCAGGCATTGCGACGGAAAATGTCCGGAGGGAAACTGCGATTGTCCATGTGGTTACCATTGTAATTGCGTAACGGAATTTGCAGACGAGTGCGATTGTGAGCCTTGCGATGGGAACGATGCTGTACGCTGTGACCTGAGCGATGCCGTAAAGCATCATGGGAACTTTAGTGTCACTACCCCTATCATGGAAAGGGATGCTGTGCGTGTCAAACCTGAGGGATGCGAAAGTGATGCCGCTCGTCCTTTTGGACATTTTACTGGGTTTCGTTTTAAAGGGGAATGTTCACCTTCACGTCTACCCCCTTACGGATGTCATCCAGCCCTGAGCAAACTCCTGTTCATGTCACCCAACCCTCATCGAAACGAACCTGTGAAAGACGAATATTCGTTTCCTGTGCGTTTGTCGGAATACTGCGACTTTGAAAATCGTCTTCAATCATTCAAACGAAAATGGCCTAAGTATCTGGGAGGACCGACCCCTGAAGAATTAGCCAGAGCCGGATTTTTCTACTTGGGCGAAGGAGATAAAGTCAAGTGCTTCAGTTGCGGTGTGTCACTTCATTACTGGGAACCGCAAGATTCGGCCTACGTAGAACATGCTCGATGGTCACCGAATTGTCATTACTTACCCTTAGTGGGACCGAGACATTGAAGTAACTTACCATAATCCGTTCATGGATACTTTGCTAGAGAACATTCGTGCTTTGCCTGTGGAGTTGAGAGAACGCATTTACCGAGAGCTGGTGAAAATACAAGTGAAACGTAAAGAACAATTGCATCCGTTACGTCACCGGTGTTTGAACCACTGGTACCTGAATGCTATACAAGGACTGATTGAGTTGAAAGTGTTCCATTGGACAGACATTGACCAACGACCCCCTGGTTTTAAAAAGGAATGGTTTGGTATTGACGATTCTATCTACTACATTGTAAACGTACTGCATCGAATTCCAGAGGAAGAGTTAACGAATTACCAACATCTTGTACACAATGTCAACTTGGTGAAAGAGGAAACTTCTGAACGAGTTGTAACGTGTAAATTAGTAACTAAACGATTTAGATTCGACAATGAATTAAAACCATGTCTGTGCAAACAGTACATTTCTTGTGTCAGACCAAAGAGGATTTAGTATGACCTATTCATGGATACTTTGCTAGAGAACATTCGTGCCTTGCCTGTGGAGTTGAGAGAACGCATTTACCGAGAACTGATCAAAATACAAGTGAAACGCAAACGCAAAGTTATTCAACCGTTTTTAAATTATGCTCTGTTTCAAAGTATAAGAAGACTGATTATGAGTTGATATTATATCAGGCACAAAGGTAAACGAGGCTATTGGCCACCACCCAACGATTCCAAAAACAGTGTATATACTTATGGATACTTTACAAGAGAACATTTTGGGCTTGCCTGTGGAGTTGAGAGAAAGGATTTACCGAGAACTGGTCAAAATACAAGTCAAACGTAAAGAACAATTGCATCCGTTACGTCACCAGATCTTTAACCACTGGTACCTGAATGGTATAAGAGGACTGATTGGTCAGAAATTTTTTCAGTGGTCAGACCTTGTTGAACATTTTCAGTTTGTGAATGATGATGAACTAGACGTTCGTAATTTTGGTTACTTCGAGATTCACTTACTGCAACGTATTGAGGAAGACGAGTTAAAGGATTACCAACATTTGTTACATGGAATCTGCTTAGAGAAAGACGAAACATCTAGACAAACTCTGACGTTTCAGTTACAGTATGTAACATTTAAATTCCCTACTGGAGAACGAACATGTCTAGTTAGAAATTACCTTTATTGCTTCCGAAACAAAGAGACTATAAAATCAAGTTGCCATGCCACGGATTATGTCACATATTATTGAACAGATTCCGTGGAAGGAACTCAATGACCATATTCAAACCGTGGATCATTACCATCGATTATTACAAGAACTGTATCCATTCAATTTGGGTCAACAAGTGGTGTGTGTCTTAGTGACTTGTTTTCTGGGATTTCGTTTACCAGCCGATTCTTTGTGGACTCTTTACGATCAGTACTTACCACCTCAATGGCCTTAAATGGTCACGAAAAACTCCTTTTGCTCAAAGCCTTGCGTTTTCATCTGGATACTTCTCGACCTCAACAGGAAAAAAAGATTCGTCAACTTTTTGCTACCCAAGACGTGTATGACGATGTGTGTGTAGCTTGTGACTTACATCCCCATTGGACAGATGTCCGTGCCTGGAAAGAATGGGATTTTGAGGCTTGGACCCAAGAAGTGGCCCAGTATGCACGAGAGTTGTTCAAGGAAAAAAGTTACTTTTCAACCCGTGTTATTGACGGTGCCAGAAGAACCCGTCACCCAGGACGGGACTGTCGTGGACAGGCCTGAAAGACCCTTTCGGGAGGACACTTGTGTGACCTTACCCCCTACTATAGAACTGGTTAGAACATTACCCAAAACATGTTGTACAGACACTTGTGTTTATTCCACGTTAATGGTTATCATGTGCCTTTTATCCTTGTACTTAAGCCTTTGGCTTTTATGTATTTTTGTCTTTCGTATTCATGTTTGAAACATTCAATAAACGTGTTCTGAAAAAAGTATATAAACTCTTGTCTTGTTTGTTTTCGTGTCACAAGTGACATTCATCACACTACGGCTACCTCTGCTGTCTCTGCTCCCTCTTCCTCTACTGTCAAAGTCATCGACGAACACTTAGATCGTGCCAGTTGGGAGGCTTTGTATCTTCGCCATCCCTTTAACATACTCATTGCTGGACCTAGCGGTTCAGGCAAAACCGAATTCGTCAAACGTTTGATCGAACATAAACATCATTTGATCGATCGGCGACCTCAGCGGATCGTGTGGTGTTACAAAGAGTGGCAATCGGCGTACAGCCTCTTGCGAGAAAGTCAAGGCGATTCCATCGTGTTTGTGGAAGGCATTCCTAAAGAAGACGACGGCATCGTCTCTGACTCCCGTCAAACCCATTTGGTCATTTTCGACGACATGTTAGGAGAAGACGAAGAAGAAATTAAACTGTGGTTCACGCGCAAAGGGCATCACCGTAATGCCAGTGTCGTTTACATCACCCAAAATTTGTTTCAACAAAGTAAAGCCCATCGCACCATCAGTCTCAATGCGCATTACGTGGTCTTATTTAAAAGTCCTCGAGATAAATCGCAAGTGCAAGTCTTAGCCAAACAGTTAGGAACGCCTTGGCTGACTCAGGCGTACGAAGATGCCACTCAAACGCCACACGCCTATTTACTCGTCGATTTGAAACCTACGACCCCCGAGGATTTGCAATTTCGTACCCACTTGTTTCACCACTGGTGCCAAGACGGAGGGCCTGTCCTGTACACGTCTCCGTCCTCGACTTCATTTCACTCCACATAAAAAATCTATAAAAACCTCAGACCCTTTTTCGTCTGTCTCACACAACGTCAACATGACGTCCCTTCAGTCGCATCTTCCCGTCAAATTGATTCGTGCCTTGTATGGCATCAGTCGAGAAAAAAATCCACAAACACGAGCTCGTGTCTTAGAAGCTAGTCTCAAAGAAGTCTTACGATGGTTCACAGTGACGGCACGTCAAATACTCCAAGGAATCATTCAGATTCCTCATCAAACCAAACGCTTTTTCGATCGAAACAAAGTCGCTTTGGTCCAACTGGCCGATCCCCGCATCGACACTCAAACCAAAAAACAAATCATTTTGAAACCTGGAGGGAGCGGTACTCTAGGAGGGGTCATCATTCGCTCTCTCTTAAGATGGTATCCTAATGCCCCTAAAGTTATCCCCAAGAAAAAAGTCCAACGAAGCCCCAAGAAGAAAAAGAAAAAGACCAGGTCCCCAAGAAGAAGAACTTCTCCAGTGGCGGGACCCTCCTCTGACCAGACACCACCCCGGAAAAAGAAACGAAGCCCCCAGAAAAAGAAACAGAGAAAAAGTCCCCAGAAAAAAAAACTCCACAGAAGAAAACTAGCCGCAAGAGAGGCACTTCGGCCAGGACGCAACTTTACACTCGCAAACCACGACCTGCCACGGCGGTGACTGCGTCTCCGGCATCCTCACATTCATCCACTTCTCCGTTGATGACACCAAGAACTGAAGAGTACTTGGAAACGTTGATCACACCAAGAACTTCTCCGTTATTGACCCCAAAAAGAACTTCCCCAGTGGCAGGACCCTCCAATTTAGCGGCAGTGGCTGCTGCTCACAAAGTACGTTCTCCCAAAATCAAAGTCCAAGAAAGATCGGGCATGTTACAAAGTTTACTGGATTTGTCCAAGCAAGAACTGGCTCGATTTAGTGCGTTGCGTACCCCTACACGACGTGTCATGCCTGTCCTCAAACTAATACGACGTAAAGACAATCAGTGGCGACGCGTTCCAGTATAAAAAAGGTCTGTGACCAAGTAGGGGTATCAGTGTTTTTTGGTGCTCCTGAAGACTCAAAGATGTCACCCTCCAGAAAACCCCAAGGAAAGAAAAGGAAAGGACTACCACCACGTTTAGTCAAACATGGGGACATGTTATCTGTCCTGTCCAAAGCTTCTCCACCCCTACGAAAAAAACTCATTCAATCGGCCTCCAAAGAGGTCATCGATACCGTGTGCGAATGTTGTTTGAACGTTTTGAAAGGCACGATCCCTTTGTCCAAACACCAGAAACAATGCTTAAGCAAGCATCGTCACGTTCTTCGCCAAATGGTTCAAAAGAAAATTCCCATTCGTCAAAAGAAGAAGATGTTGGTTCAACGTAGAGGCATTTTACCCCTCTTGTTAGGCCCCATACTGAAAGGAGTCTTGGGAACCATGTTGGGAGGACTGGTGGGAGCAAGATAAAAAGGCCCTCGGAAGTCCCAAGATCTCAGAATCGACCCCTGACAACCCCATGGAAGGACGAAAACTAGCTTTAGTGCCTTACAAACGATGGATGGAATACCATCGGTGGCAAGAACAACGCACACCGCATTTACCTCCCAATCCCAATTTGAGCGAGATGTCCCAGTTACAACACGAATTGCAGTCCTTGATGGATCGCCAAGATTTGTCCGAAACAGAAAAATCGCAAAAGTACGGTCAACTCTTGCAACGACTGCAACTCTTTCACCAGAAAGCTTTAGACGAAACAGCTCTACCCACTTTGAAAGATTTTAAGACCTTGATGAAAAGTCCAGCTTCATCATCACTACCACCACCACCACCACCACCATTACTACCATCCCCAGGGGTAACCAGAGATGCTACCCCACGAAGACCTGAGGAAGAAGAGATGCGAGAAGTGTTTCAAACACCGTCAGCAACTCCCATTTCGAGTAAGATTGCATCATCCTTGTTGACCCCGTCCCCCACATCCCAACGAGAAGAAATGAAAGCTTGGGTTAAAAAGATGATGTCCACTCCTCCTTCGACAGAAGTGAAAAAGAAAGAAGGGAAACCAGAAGTGAAAAAAGAAAAGAAGACCAAAGCCATTCCATTTCCACCGCCACCACTACCTTCGACTTCTACTCCCGTAGCCCATCGGACACGTAAATCCGTTTCCAAACCACCCTTTCGACCCACCCAAAGTAGCATCACCGAAGAGTGGGTGACTTATTAACACACAAAAAAATGGAAAAAGTCTTAGCCAGCATTTACTACGATCCCTCCCATCCTGCAGGTTACGCAGGAGTTCAAAAATTGTATCGTGCTGCCAAAACGCGCCTGAAAAGTCTCCGTTTACCTCAAGTGCAACGATGGTTACAAGAACAAGCTACCTACACTTTACACAAACCCATTCGACGCAAGTTTGCCAGAAGTCGCACCCGAGTGAAAGGTATCGATCATCAATGGCAAGCCGATTTAGCCGATGTCTCTCATTTGGCCAGCTACAATCGTGGCTACAAATATTTGTTTTGTGTCATCGACGTCTTTTCCAAATTTGCCTGGGTCGTGCCCTTGACTTCCAAATCGAGCAGCGAGTTAAGGCGAGCCCTGCAACGGGTGTTGAAACAAAGCGGTCGTCACCCTCTTCGATGGCAAACGGACAAAGGCACCGAATTTCTGAACCAAGCTTTCCAAAAAGAATTAAAGAAACGTGACATTCATTTTTTTACCACCGAGAATCCTGAAACCAAACCCAGCATCGTGGAACGTTTTCAACGCACTTTGAAAGAACGCATGTGGAAATATTTTACGCATCACCACACTCTGAAGTACATCGACATCTTACCGCACCTGGTGCAAGCGTACAACCAATCTTACCATCGAAGCATCGGACGTGCCCCGCAAGAAGTGACTCCCAACAACGAAGTGCTGGTGTTTGAGCGCCTGTTTGGTACGTCCGCAACGAGGGCTGTCCCCAAAAAAAGTGGAGAGTTGACCGTAGGAGATTGGGTGCGCATTGGCAAAACCAAACGCACTTTCGACAAATGTTACTTACCTAACTGGACCACCGAATTGTTTCGCGTCACTGGACGAGTGCATGGCCGTCATCCTGTCGTCTATAAATTGGAAGACATGAACGGAGAAGTGCTCAAAGGAACGTTTTATTTACCCGAGTTACAACGTGTCACCAAAAAAGAAGACGACGTGTACGACATCGAAGGCATTCTCGAACGCAGAACCCGTAAAGTGGGCAAACGACGTGTCAAAGAAGTCAAAGTACCTTGGAAAGGATATCCACCCAGTTTTGATTCTTGGATCCACGCTTCGCAAGTCATCGACTATAAAAAGAAGTGACCATCATGCCTTTTCACACAGACGCAGCTACGTCGACCACTCCTCCTTCACCCAGTTCTTCTGTGCAAGATTTACAAAAACAACCCTTGTGGGTGTGGTGTGGAGAACGTGTGCCTAAAACGCAAATCGTCTTTTTCTGCCAAATCTTCGTGGTGTATTGTGTCATCGGAGCAGCCATCGCCAATTTGAGTTTGCAACAAGGAGACAAACAATTGTGGACCATTTTATTGAGCAGTTGCATCGGTTACCTGCTTCCCAATCCCTCCCTGAAATTCTCCTCGAACGGGAACCTTGTGTCCAGTGCCAGTGTCAGTCACCACTCCAACAACAACCACAACCAGAACCCCATTTTGGGCGGAGACACGCCTCTGACGTCCAGTAACCCCTCTGAGAGCCACAGAACTTTGGAATTATGGGTCACGAAAACCAATTTTACTTAACCTTACCCAGTGACAGTTCCATGGAGGTGTTTCCCAACAACACGTTGTGCTGTTACACGGCCAAATTACCTCATGCTATCCCCTTAGATCACGAAGCCCATTGGGAAGTGGCTTTAGTAGAAATGATTCACCCGACCCAAGTCCTCAATGTCCTTCCCAATCAAAATAAATTTGATGTGGAAGTTTATGACGAGCGAGTGCAACAGTACTTGGATACCTATGGCAAATATGACAAGAAAACCCGTTTACAAAATCAAAAGTACACCACCTATCACTTGTTCATTCCCCCAGGCTATTATTTTAGTGGTCAACATTTGGTGAGCACCATAGCCTCCAGGTTTAATGTCGTGTTTCTGAAAGCTTTGGAGGATGCCAAAAAAAGTGTCACCATGGAATACCACAAAGCAGCTCGTCGCTTCTTGATGAAATTTGACGGGAGCAAAATCGTGTCCATTTTATCTTGTCCTGAATTGTTTGACATGTTGGGCGGAGACATGAAGATGAGAATGACCATGATGAAGAAAAACGAATTACCCATCGTTTATGACAACGAGTCTTTTAGGAAGTTATTTCGTGCCCCAGTAGAACTGAATCAAGGACTGAATTTGATGTTCGTGTATTCCGATGTGGTGGAGTACAACGTGGTGGGACACACCTCCGTACCGTTACTGCGTGTCATTCCTTTCAAAGTGGATTCTGCCACGAACGCTGACGAGGAAGGTGGAAACACTTACCACGTCCACCGCGAATTTGTCCATCCTCACTATTTGCCTGTCAGCAAGTCGTATTTGGACACGGTCAACGTTGCTATAAAAGGAGATTTGGGACAAAATATTCCATTCACCAAAGGAAAAGTCACGTTGAAACTCCATTTTCGAAAACGGTTCTCTCACGAGTTGTAAGTCATGTATCCAGTGTACCGAGGAGTTGCTCGACAAAGAGGACACGGTTTAGGAGATATGCTGAAATCGGCCTTTCGTTCGGTGGCCCCGGTGTTGAAACCGATGGTGACACGCGGATTGCACGCCTTGAAAGATGCGGCACTGACGCAAGGCAAAGAATTTCTCCAAAATGTCATCATCGACAAACAAAACCCTAAAGAAGCCTTCATGAGGGCAGGCAAAAATGTCTTGCTGCAAACGGGCAAAGACCTTTTGGGCCGACGAGACACACCTATAAATGCCCAGCACGCTACCGAGTCAAGCATTCAGCAAGGACAAGGCAGAAAGAGACGACGAAGAAAACACCCTTTTACCAGACTTCAAGCTAGAAAGGCCAAGAAAAGAAGAACCGTTCGAGACTTAGACGTTTTCGATTATTGAAACACAGAAAAAATGATGCACCGAGAATCTTGCGCTTGTTCCAAGTCGGAACTGGATCTGTTTGCCATGCCCCCCACCATGATGACGATGCAAGAATCCCAGTGGGTGGAATTTCACCCCGTCTCCTCATTGACAGCCTCAGCTCCCATCGAGTTTGAAATCAAAGGACAACCCAAAGATTACATCGATCTGAATAGCAGTTACTTGTACTTGAAAGTCAAAGTTGTCGATGAGGACAATTCGACCCTAGATGGCGATGAGGTAATAGCTCCCGTCAACAATTTCATGCATTCCTTGTTTAGCGGAGTGGACTTGTACTTGAACAACAAACTGGTCAGCAGCAGCATGGATACTTACCCTTATCGAGCGTACCTGGAAAATCTCTTGACGTACGGAATAGACGCCAAGAACACTCATCTCAATGCCTGTGTGCTATGGGAAGCTGACGAAGCAGAGCAGTTTGAAAACATTCGAAATTAATGCAAGCAAAACACCAAACAATGACGGATTTATAGAACGAAGAGCCAGAATCATAGAAGCCAACACAAGTTTAGAACTAATGGATCGTTTGCATTTGGACATGTGGTTGCAAGAGAAATATTTGCTGAACGGGGTGAATGTTCGCCTGAGACTGAATCGTAGCAGTGCCGCTTTCCATTTTATAGGTACTAGTGCTTGCAAAACTGGCATAAAGGAAGCCAGGCTCTACGTACCACGCGTGGAAGTGTTACCTAAAGTGGGTAACGACATCAGTCAGACATTGAGCAGAACGACCGCTAAGTATCCGATCCGACGCGTGGAAGTGAAAACCTGCACCATTCCCAACGGACAGCGATCCATGATCGAAGATCATCTGTTCCAAGGACAGTTACCCAAACGTTTGATCCTTGGTATCGTCGAGAATACAGCCTTCAACGGAGATTTGGGTGAAAATCCTTTCTACTTTCAAAATTTAGGCGTGTCCAAGATCGAAGTCAGTCGCGATGGCAAGATCTTGTGTACCCGACCCTTTGAGCCTAACTTTGGTGTCGCGAAGAATTACTTGAGATCGTACTTGTCCCTGTACGAAGCCACCGGACAGTTACCAACCAACACCAGTCACGGCATTACGTACGACGATTATGCAAAAGGCTATGCTTTGTGGGCTTTCGATTTCACTCCAGACCAAGGCAGCGACGAGGGACATTTGCACCCTATAAAATCTGGCCAGATTCGTGTGGAAATTCAGTTTGCAAACCGAGAACCTGATGTAACGGTGAACGTCATCCTGTATGCCGAATTCGATAATACCATAGAAATCAACAGTTTGAGAGAAGTCATTCTAGATTACTAGAAGTCATGGAAGACTGTTATCCCTCTTTACCTAGTGGAGAAACTTTGGACATGAAATGTGAGGAGACTGTGGAAGAAGAAGTGATCATGATGAAGTCGAGATGGCCAGAACAAGAAGCCCATTTAGTCTGCTGTTTTGCTAAACACTTGGCGGAAAAAGTGACGGAATTGATCAAGAAAAATTGCTATGGATGTCAAACCGATCATCCCAGTCAAATTCAACACGATAAATGCCTGATGTTGAGTCAAGAAGAAAAATTGGACGAGTACCTTGACGATGCTTGGAGTCTCATCTCGGACGAA
This sequence comes from Sinohyriopsis cumingii, assembly GCA_028554795.2. NCBI lineage: Eukaryota > Metazoa > Mollusca > Bivalvia > Unionida > Unionidae > Sinohyriopsis > Sinohyriopsis cumingii. The sequence continues at coordinate 32,795,927 of CM068839.1, forward strand.
GACGTGTGGCACCAGTGGTATAAAGACTTGCGTGAACATTCTTGTCCACCATTAACCACTCAAGAGATCCATCGTATCGAAACTCTCCTGAATCAGAGTGAGGAGACGAAACGAAGAAACGGTTATTTGTCAGACATTTTCAAGCAAAAAGTCAGGATCGAATTGATGACTTATTATTACCTGTGAAGAAGAAGAAAAAAAACACACACAAAACAATGGATACCTGGGAACTTTATTACCTTTTGAACCACAGTTCGTATACGGCTTCTTGGAATCCTGTCGTCTGTGCTAAAGATGAACTCCCTCATCGCAAACCTCAAGACCATCAAGCTTACGTGATCAACACGGACGACAGTCATCTCCCAGGAACCCACTGGGTAGCCGTCTACTTTCCTCAAGAAGGATGTGTGGAATATTTCGATTCGTACGGATTGCCCCCTTTGGAAGACGATATCATCGACTTTATGAGAAGAAATGCTCAAACCACCCGATTCAATAATGTGAAATTACAAGGCACAGATTCCTTGGTGTGTGGACAGTACTGTGTGTATTTTCTGCATCATCGCAGCCTGGGCTATTCCTTAGAACATTTAGTGACTCATTTTGATCCTCGTTCTTCTTCAAGAAACGATGTGAAAGTAGATCGATGTTTTTGTGACCATTATGCTTATCTTTTGTCTCAAGCTAGGAAATGTAGTGTCCATCAATGGCCTAATGATTTCCAACAGTGGAAATCACAATTTCATTCACAACGTTGTCAGCCCTGTTTAAAGTAGAGTGTGAATTGAAGAAAAAATGTTGTGTTTTGAAAAAAAATGTTTGATGTTATAATGTTGGATTATTGTTTAAAATATGTCAGAGTTGTTGTTGGTTAGTGTTAAGTGATTTTTGAATAAAAAATGTTGTGTTTTGAAGAAAAAAAATGCCTTTGTCTTTTGTTTAGCTATAAGAATGTTTGATTCATGCTCTTTGACTTCTTACTATCCCTCTCATGACACTCATTGAACGTTGCGGCTCGAAAACCGTAGAGGGATGTTTTCCTTCACGTCCGCGCTTTGACTTTAAGAACCGGGGAAGTTTCCAGTCTAACCATCCATTGTCGACTCATCCTCCTACGAAGATGTGCTCCAAACTAGCTAAGCTCAACAAAGCCTACGTGAATTTGCATAGGGTCAGACACAGTCTGATACCGAAGCCAGAAGAAATAGAGAATGTGAGAATGTTAAAAGTCACTGAAGACCTGATAGAAGAGCTCTTCAAAGAAGAAGTGAACAGGGAGAAAGAAGAATGGACAGAGAAGTACAGACTTCAGAGACAGCAGCAACAGCAACAGCAACAACAACAGCAGCAGCAGCAACCTGAAACTGACAGAGGCTTTGTCGATTGTCGTATCGACACCAAAGAGTTCTTCTTCTCTTTCCGAAGAAGCAGACCTATCGCCAGAAAGTCTATCCTCAGAGGACATCGCATTCTTAGAAACTAAAAAAGGATTGCCATAGCAAACAAAAAAAACAAAAAACAGCCCTTTTCAGGGCTAACCCAATACCCTAGAAAAGAAATAACCATCAATTTACCAATGTGTGTGTAAATTGAGCAGTGTGAATATAAACACTAACTCTTTTTTTATAGTGTGAAGGTATGTGTTTGTGTATAAGATTGTGTGTTTGTAAGTGCTCACGTACGTTGGTGTGGATAGTAGATTAATATGATGTTTGTTTTTTTGGCTGTTTGAGGTGTGGGGAGAGTTCGTTCGTTATTTGGATTATAGTGGTTTTCGTTCTTTTGAACATGTACCACTTTTTTATTCACGCACTGCGTGATTTTTAATTACTCCTGGGGGAAGGAAAAGGAGCCTCATCCCCCAGGCTTTTATGTACTCAAAGAGTACTTTTTAATTTAGCCACTCAGGTGTAGGACTAACTAGTCCTTAACAACCTGACTGAAAGGCTAATAGACATGAGTGGGAATAGTCACACCACACACTCGTGTTAACAACCTCACTGAAAGGCTAATAGACATGAGTGGGAATAGTCACACCACACACTCGTGTTTCTTAGTTGGATTGAAATGCCCCAGGTGTCAAACCAAGCAGTATGTGACTCCCGCCACGATTGGTCGGCAGCGATGACGTCACATTAGAACACCCGGTCTTGTGGCATTGACGAAGTGGCCCGCTTTTTTGATATCATCAATTGCCTTTCCCAGTCCGATATTCCGGTAGACAGAGCCTTCCTTTTTTCCACTCTGTTTAGGTGGTGCAGGTTCATCAGCTTCATCGCCGCTGGATGATGATACTTCCAGGGCCGCTGCCAGCGTGGAAGTTTCAAATTCTTCATTGTCGTCTGTCAACATTGCCTGGATTTGGCTGAGTATGTTAGTAGAAATAGCTGTGGAAGCTTGATTTAAAAGTTCAGCCAGATGTTGTTTAAGAGACAAGGAGACGGTTAGGAGTATTTTTTTTTTTTTCTTTTGTTTTTATTCATGAATTCCTTATTTATTTTTATTCCCTATCTTATTGGTTTGGAATGAAAACTTGTTTTGTGGTTGTTTGTATGTTATTATGGAGTCCTGTTTTAATTAATTCCTATTTTCCTATTTTAATTTTTTGTGGCCTTAATTGGTTTTTATTATTCGGGGTATGAACGGCTGTGTCAGTTTGTGAACCTACGAGACCTAGCAGGCCGTCATAACTCCCAAACAGTGATTTTGTAATATTCGTCCTTAACTGGTTTTTATTATTCGGGCTATGAACGGCTGTGTCAGTCTGTGAACCCACGAGACCGAGCCGGCCGTCATAATTCCCAAACAGTGATTTGTTATATTTTTAACTGGTCTTTGATTTACTTTCTTAGATTTTTTTGAGTAGATTGGATTCGTGTATAAAACTTATGATATTTTTGAATGTTAGATTAATATTGGGGTTTGTGTTCATCAATAATTCTGGGTATGTTGTAGGGGATCCAATTTTATGCTGTTTAACTTTAAACTTAGCCCTTTCTTTTTCAAGTGTATGGCAGTTGTTAAAAATATGCTCTATGTCTTCTGGGACCCTGCAGTGGTAGCAGTTAGGGTTATGTGGTTGTGGTCTTATGTACTGTCCGAAGCTGTTAGCCAGCTTGGTTTTGCCCGTGAGTATTCTATTTATGAATTTTTGTTCACTGCCTTCTGTTTTGGGTGGTTTCCTATTTCTACATACTTCTTTAATGATGGTTTTTAGTTTCCTGCCTTGAGTGCTTGTGTTCCATAATTCCTTCCATTTATTATCAATGAGGGTTTTAGATATGCTATTGAGTTCGCATATGCTATAATCTAGGTTGATGTGAGTGGTTTCGTTTAGTTTTTGTTTAGCTGTTATATCTGCCATATCGTTACCTGGTATGTTAATATGGGATGGTATCCACATAAATTCTACTTGTAAGTTATTATTGTTCAGTATTTTTAACAATAAATTGGTTTACCTAAGATAGTTTTCTCTTGATTTGGTGTTGTTATTAAGTATTGAGTTTATGACGCTTAGCGAGTCACTTATTATTACCGCTTGGAGTATTTTGTTCTCTTTGATCCATTTGAGTGCTTCAAGTATGGCCCAGAATTCAGCTGTGTATATAGAGCAGAGGTTAGGTAGTCTTCGTCCTACTTTAATGTTAAGTTCGGGGATTACGTAAGCTGCTGCTGTTCTGGGTGGTTCTGTAATTTTGGATCCGTCAGTGTAAATCTTAATGTAGTTGCAATATTTTGAGTTGATTTCTTCTGTACAGATTGTGTTTAGTTTGAGTTCCTGTTCGTTTTTATTGCCATATTTCGTAATGAGGGTGTTAACTGTGGGGTTGATATTTATCCATGGTTCTTTGTCATAGTAATTTGCAATTTCTGCTTGGAGTTTGTCTATAGGAAGTTGTTCAACTAATTGATGGACTAATTTCAATGCTGGTATGTTTTGTGATAATTTAGTTCTAAAAGGTATGTTACATTTATTTATAGCTAGCCGGGTGGGGTGTGTGTCGGGGTGTGTTGTTAGCCTGGCTGCATATCTGAGGGTGAGTTCTTGTCTTCTAAGGTGGAGCGGCAGTTCTCCAGTTAAGATTTGAAGTTCCACTAGTGATGTGGATGGTAGTGCACCAGTGCAAATAATTAGGGCCTTTCTTTGTATGCTATCTAGTTTTTTGAGGTTATTTTGGGGTGCCGAGTTGTAAATTTGGCATCCGTAATCTAGTTTAGATCTAATTAACGATTTATTTAATGCTAGTAAGGTTTCTTGATTGGATCCCCAGGTGGTTCCTTTAAGGGTTGTAAGGAGGTTAAGGTCTTTATTGCACCTTTTGACTAGTTCGTTTATGTGGTGTCCCCAGTTTAGCTTGGAGTCATAATGCATTCCTAAAAATCGTGCTACATTTACGAATTTAATTTCTTGATTTTGGATGGTGAGTTTGGGAAACTGATTTTGTAATTTACGTTTGGTGGTGAATAATACTGCTATGGTTTTTCCATGGGATAATTTGAAACCCCATTTATCAGCCCATTTCCCTATTTTGTTTAAACTTGTTTGACTATCGCTGATTACTTTGTGGTTGGAGGGGTTTCCTGCTCTCCATAATCCAGTATCATCAGCAAATTGTGAGAGTTCAATTAGTTTTGATGTTAAGTTGGTATCCAAGTCATTAATCATGATGTTGAAAAGGGTTGGGCTGAGTACGCTCCCTTGTGGTGCACCGTTTTCAAGTGTGTGTGGGGAGAGTAGATTTGGGGTTGGATTGGATTGCTTTGCGTATGTGGATAGTCTATTGAAGTGATTAATGAAAAAAATTTTAGAATAGGAATGGGTAGCATAAAAAAGTGAGTGAGTGTTTCTTTTAGGTCCGCGCGTTGGTTCTTTGGTCATGATCTAGGTAAGATCAATTTTATGTTTTTAGGGGGATGTTTTCCTTCACGTCCGCGCTTTTACTATAAATTGAAACTCACTCGGCAGTCTAGCTACCCTTGTTAATTGATCAACACCACCAGAAGAATGAACACCAGAATTGTGAAACTGCTAGAACTCCAGATGCACCTGGAATATGCCAGGCGCATAGTAAATGAACTATCCGCGGAAGCCATAGTAGAAGAGGCAAGAATAAAGAAGGAAGAGGAGGAGAGACGAGAGAGGGAAGAGGAGGAAAAGAAAATAGGAGAGAGGATGACTTACAAGATACCAGAGACAGAGGATTGGGGTGCTGAAGCCAATCATTCCGCCTCTGCACTCCCAAGAAGAAAGGTGAAAGGAGACTGGGGAAGAAGATGCGTGTGTGGCGCCAGGCCAGGAAGGTGCCATCATTAGATAGGTGCATCTGGAGTTCAAAAGAAACCAACAGCCCTTTTCAGGGCTACCCAATACTCTAGAAAAAAAATAACTGTAAATTTGCCAATGTGTGTGTGTGTAGGTAGAGTAGTGTGAATATAAACACTAACTCTTTTTTCATAGTGTGAGTGTATGTGTGTTTGTGTTTGTGTTTGTGTTTGTAACTGCTCACGTAAGTTTGTGTGAATAGTAGATTATGGGTTTATTTATTGTTTCTTAGCGTATGTGAAGAGTATAGTCTGGGTTTTATTATACGAAATGAGAAAATAGGGGATGTTTTCATTCACGTCCGCGCGTTGTTTTGGTCATGATCTAGGTAATATCAATTTTATGTCTTAGGGGGATGTTTTCAATCACGTCCGCGCTTTAAGTATAAAACTAACAGTGTTTGCCATTGGAGCCCATTCTACGGAATAAGCAAACAAGAAGATGACAGCAGCTTCAGCTTTGTACAACAACCTTATGGGAAGTTGGTATTGGATGGTGGATGGATTGAATGTAGCAGAAAGGCTTGAACAGGAATGGAGACATGCAGTGAAAAAAGACTTCGTCTCAAGACAAGTAACCAGCCTCCACTTAGCCATCGATATTGTAAAAGAAATGATAGAGGATGAGGAGAAGAGAATCAGAGGTTTAATTAACCCACCGTATGTGAAAGTGGGTAAGTTGAAAGAAGCGATAGTTTATGTGACGAGTGTAAGGTGTTTTTTAGAAGACATTCTAGAATGGACAGATTGGTCTTTTGTGAAGTGGGGCTTAGACAAGCTTAAGAAAGCCGAAGAAGTAATGAGAAATGTGCTGACCGAAGAGGTCAAGAAGATCAAAGAAAAGTGGTCAAAGGAAAGAAAAGAAAAAGAAAATAGAAAGAAAAATGAAGAACTAGAGAAACTAAACTCAAACTGGATGAAAATCCAAGAGAAGTTCCGAGCCATGGGTCACCCGGACTGGATGCCGGAAACAGAAAAGAAGAAAGGAATGATGGAAAAAATAAGAGGATGATGGAAGAAGTTAAGGAGTTAGAAGAAGAAGAAGAAGAAAAAAAAAACAAAAGCCCTTTTCAGGGCCACCCATATTTCTCGAAAAGAGAATGACTTTCCATTGCCTACCCTATTTTTTTAAAAATTTAAAAAAAAAAAAAAAAATCCCATGTTCAATTCCCCTTGTCCCTAGATAGACCCACACTTTATTCCCCCCCCCCCATGTTCAATTCCCCTTGAGGCTAGAGTGACCCAAGACTTTTTTCTCCATGTTCAATTCCCCTTGAGGCTAGAGTGACCCAAGACTTTTTTCCCATGTTGAATTCCCTTGAGGCTAAATTGACCCACGATTTTTCTCCATGTTAAATTTCCCTTGAGGCTAAAATGACCCAAGGGGGGTCTGTAATGCTAATTCCCATTGAGGCTAAAGTGCCCCACTTCACTACTTCCATTATCTCGTACAAACTGACCATAATTTCCATTATCAGAAATCTGAAATAACCATACTGATACAGGATCACTTTAATTTATTTCGTTAATAAAATCAAATATATCTCCTTAGTAAAATTTAACTGCTAGATTTAGTAGAAATATTGTTACTGCATTAGTCCACGCATGCGTATTTTGATCAATAATTTCAATCGAATTTCCTTTCGATATATATTTTGATTCGTAGAAATCTCTCCGGTAATTGTTTTTACCATTATTGGAAATTTTAGTTTCTTTCCTAGCTCAGCGACGTCTTTGATAGATGCTCCCGTATCTTTAACTATTTCTCATCACTAATTTATTATTTTACGTCTTTTATCCGTTAAACCATTTCCACGTATCGGGTTTGTAAAATGTTACGTTACTCGTTCTGCTACACAATTTATTTCTGAAAATATCATCGATTTCAGATTAATAATGCTGAGTTTATCATTTATCGGATAAATTCCATAAAGAACCGTGGTTGTAGGATACGCTCTTTCATAATACGGTTTGTCTATACCAATCAAGATTCCTGGTTTGGAATTTTTACTTAAGATGGCAATATTTATTATTATGAAGGACCGAGTAACGTTTGTCATTAACAATCCAAGTATTATTGCTTGTTTCTGCTAATACAATAAACTTTACTCTGAAATTTTTTTTTTGATTCTCGAGATAATTAATCATCATTGCCGCTCGTTTGTCGTTCATTGTTGCATCGGTGTTACGTATGACTTTCCACGTCGACCACTCATGACATGCATCATCTTTGCTAAATTCTTTCTTAGCGTCATGAATAGTATTAATGAAAGCTGTATTCTTCGGATCAATCCGAGCTCGCATCTTTAAGTCAGGACATGTTATGTCAAGATTAACTTTAGAAGGCTTAATCTTAATCTCCATTAATTCGTTCATATTATAATTAAGATATATATATATATATATATATATATATATATATATATATATATATATATATATATATATATATATATATATATATATATATATATATATATATATACTACAACTTCTTGTGACACAGTTTGTGTAAAAGATTTACAACGTGTACGAAGAGGATGTTTAGGACTTAAGCTGTCTTTGAAATGTGTTCGGGTTAAAAGAAAAACACTTGTGTGTGCAATTTGGTTTAAAAAATACATAGAACTGAAAAGATTTTATGATAAAAAATAATACTGATAATAATGATGAAGTTATAAGAACGGTAAAAGGTTATCAAGATATATTTTAAAAATAATCATTTAAACAAAGAATATAATATATAAATGGATCAAAAATGTTTTGTTTGACATCATATAATTAAAAATTATGAAGCATCCCGTGATGGAGTAATCAGAAAGGATCGACTAAAAAAAAGTCGGTAATGTTAATAGTACTTCTGATTATCTAACGTTTGGAAAGAAAAAGTATTACACTCATAATGTTATTTACGAATGTCATCACGGAGTAATCGTTGAGGTCTTGTGATCGACCATAATGATTCAAATGATTTGTGTAATTTGCAAGCCATCACACAGAGTCAAATTTCCAAATTTGGTTAAATTGGTGTACAGAACACATTGCAAAAAGGGCGGTTAAATTTATAAGTACAGAGACATGTGAAGAAATAATACTTCAATCAATGAACACAGCTGGCAAATAGTTTGATATTTGCATGCCATTGGTTCAGAGCGTCACTGATACAATAACAAATCTGCTTTATCTAAGAAATATAAGCAAAAGATAACTTTTCATTATTATTGAAAGGAGATAACTCTGTCAAGCTAATATATCTCCGGTAGAGTAATTCAGTAGTTATCTTGCTTGTTGCTACTAATATTATATTAATATTTATTTATTAAGTTTTTGTGTCATTATACTCATTGTCAGAATAATTATTAATTTATTCTGAGACTTCTATTCATTCGTGGGTAAGATTGCATTTTCATATAATATATGTCAAATTGTGGAAGTTACCCCAGTCATGAAACATATAAGGTTCCTTTTTATGTCAAGTAAAATGTGAAGATAGAACGGTTATTTATTCATTTTTGATGAGATATAAACCTGTCAGGCTAAAGCTCACTCCGGTAGAGTAATTCAATAGTTACCTTGCTTATTACAACGTAGTGATCTCAAGAAGGGAGATAACTCTGCAGCATATCTTTCTCCAGTTGATCTTAATTTTTTATCATTTTAATTGTGATAATTAATATAAACGGAGTAACATTACTGCATAATAGACCAGATTAGTAGAGGAATATTTGCACTTTCTAACTTATCAACAAAATCATGACATTAAACAGGTCACAAACGCCGTTACATGTATAATACAGCTAAGCTATTTTTAGATCTCTAGGTGAATGGCAGTATTTCAACCTTGACTATTATTTTATGCACTGTGTTTAGAAACTGAAATAGAACTAGAATTTATTTACTCAGCATAATAATCATCTATAGGAATCCAGCATAGGTAACTTTATAATACTTTCTGAAACATATATCAACAAGATTGGATAGTACGCAGTGGTAGAGCGGCTAATGCTCATACTCGAGGGTCGGCGTTCGAAACCCGTGATAAAACATAATGTCGATGGTGGCGATATTTCGCAATTTTTAACTAAATAATTGGGGGTTTATATATATATATATATATATATATATATATATATATATATATATATATATATATATATATATATATATATATATATATATATATATATATATATATATATATATATATATATATGAGGTACTTGCGGTGTAAATATATATCAAATATATCCTTTTTTTAGCTTGATTCTATTTATCAACATTATTTGACAGCTGCCATCAATGGCATTACATGCAAGATTGACTGGGATTGTTGAAGTTATATTTACAATTCCTGTTGAAATATGTATGCCGCTAATGTATCATTATTATGGTTGAGAACGTTTGATGATGGGGATATTTTTCTGTATGCATCAACGATTTGTGGACAGTTTTCATTGTTGATATCATTTAGCTGTATTTTTAGTTAGATAGGTTCAAATTCTTGTATAATAAATGTTGTCAGATCTGCTTCAGATATTTTATAAGGATTGAGAAATATTTCTTTATAACTAAATATTTTTTTCTGGTGATGTAATTGTTGGATTACTTTTATGATATCAACATTTGCTTGATTAATATACGCAAGGTCTGATGTAATTTTATTTAAATGTTGCATTGGTTACACAATTTTCTTTTTTAGATTGTCATTAGGATACTAAACAGTATAATAGATAAATAACTGTTCTAGTGCTGCTGATATAATTGCATGTTCATGTTTAATATATCTAGATAATGATTTGAATATTCTTTCATGAACAACATACACTTAATTTTCATCACGCATGACTACATAACTAGGAAAGAGATATTGAAGTCTTGGGTGCCATGAAGATTATTTTCGATATTGTGGTTCGTTTATATAAAAATCCAAATGTCTTTTATACTCTGGTGCTATTTCAGGCAATCCATCATTGATTTGTTCGATTTGATAATTGCTTGCTGGAATTGAGACAACTTGCGATGATATTAACAAGGCCAGCAATTGTTGATGCAGGTGAAACACAAATTGTTTCAACTGCTGGCGATGTCATTGTTATTGTTGATAATAATATGCCGGTTCCAGCAATGACAGAAGACGCCGTATATTCAATTATGTCATCAACAACTCGACGTCTGCGATATTATTTTACTTTAAAGGTATATTCCTCAACGATAATTTTTAATTTTGTTTGCCATTCACGTGCATGATTGTATCCGTAATGTTCAACGTTGATTGGGGAGGTCATTATATTTCAAGTAGGTGTTAATTTAGCAAATGATTCAAAACACCAATAATACAATACGAGGTTACCTTTTCTTCTGGTTCCACAACGAATATTCCCTCGTCGTTTTGGTCCAACATCATAAACATATCCAGATGATCCAGTTAGTGGAAAATGCAGTGAAATTGTAGTACATATTTTATACGTTGTAACACCAAGTACTGAGAGCCTGTATATACCGGTAACCTCAGCGAGATATTTAATAGTTTTTTAAGTGGTGACTATAAAGCTGATCCAGATCTTGCCGCATATAATGCACGATCGGTAATTGTTTTATTTCAGAGAGCTTAATGTCGATGTCTGGTGGATTTCCATAATATTCGATAATGGATCTATTTATGTTTCTACGAACATTTGTAAACGCTTGTATATGATTAGAGTTATCATATCTGAATGTGGTCATTCCATCGTTGATTGTCATTAACGAGTTCATCATCAGAATGTTGCTATCATCGACATATTTCTTCATTGCAGCGTCATGGCTTGATTCTGGTTCTCAAAGACCACTAATTGTAGTATTAGTCATATTGACAGAACCGGTCATTGTATTACCTGTGGTTAATAAACTAGCATTGATGTCATTTCAAATCATGTTGTTGTTGCTGTCTACATATATTTTTTTGTTACCATATCATCATCCGATTTTGGTTCTCTCACATTAATAATTGCATATTTACTCATATTGAGATCGCCGTACATAATATCCCCAATTCTTCTGATACAACGAGCAATTTCTTCCATGATTGACAGAGCTGATTCATCTGATTAATTAATTTTACCGTTTTTAGTAAACACCACTAACTTATCTAATGCTGCACCTGGAACCCGCAGAATAATATCTGTCAACGGGATATTACTCGTCTTTACTTTGCATTGTTTATCCTGAAAGCAACGACTTCATTTTGATCTACATATGCAAAACGCAAAAGATTAGCGAGTTCATCTTTGACCTCGTCTAGGGTTGCATACTTAGATACGTCGCCTTGAAGTTTACCTTGAGTATTACTCAGACAAGATCTTCCGTAAATATCTACCATTATACTTTACGATCTGTTTAAAACTATTAACGGCTACTTGTATTCTCGTGCACGACTTTATGAGACGGTAATGTTGGTAAAAGATATTGCGTCGAGTACAGCAATTGCTTTACGCCCGCATATTTGCACATCGGGTATTGTCTGTGTTGGCAATGTTGAATACCTCACTGCAGTTTTTATTGATTTCACGTAACTTATAAATTCTTTTTGGTTGCGCCAACCCATACGAATCAAAACAAACAATTCCACGTGGATCAATTGTATATGCAACACAATGAGTACCAGGAGCAGAACTATTATCAAAATTGATAATACAGGTTTCAATAGTGTTTGGTTGTTCTAGTAATTGATCACGCATAAAAACACCTCTGAAATTTTTTATATTCGATTTTTAGCATCATTAAGTAAATCACAATTTGACATTGGAAGGATAAACGAACCGTTTCTTAAAGTCTCATACCTTTTCCGTATCGATAAGGGGTTCCTGGTAATCTTAGACCCCTTACCCTCTTTTTAAAATAATATTCCTGCTATTTTGTCAAAAGCAATTTTACCAGCAGCGTCAACAGCACCAAGTGCAGCTGTTTTTGCAATAACTGGAGCTGCAGCTAATACAGCTGCTATAGCTGCTGCAAGAAGTGAAAATATACTACCTTTCTAATTGAGTCTTTAACCGCACCAGCAGAAAGATTGAGTTTAAAGCCTGTTTTTGATTGTTTGGCGCTATTTAAATGTTTGAATTGATGTTCTGACGATGATTTTTTTTTTACCTCATTTGATTTGATCTTGTTTTAGTGATATTTTTATTCTGCAGTTTTTCGCTGAACTTGATTGAATCTTTTTAATCTGACAAAGAGCAGACTAACACTAACATGATGAGTTGACATTATAAATAACGTGATTGATTTAATTACATGTTTTCTACTGGAGCATCAATAACTCTCATCCGTCCACCAGTACCTTCAAGTAACATATCTTTATCGCTGCAATTGCTCTGTAATTAGAAACAGCTCCAATATGTCTAATCACATGAGCTCGAAAGTGAATATCAATGACAGATTGTCTAGCTAAATCAAGATGTTCCAGTGAAAAGTAATAAATCGGATACAGATTTGTAAAATCTAGTTGTGATATTTGTAGACCATTATCTACATTTTGATAACATCCCATAAAAGTCATTAAACGATGATGATCACGTGCTACACCATTTAATTCAAAATTCAATAATATTTCTTCAGCTGGTTCGTGATGTCCATTTATCCTCAGTGAAATTTCAGAAACCCCAAGTTTGTCGAATATCAGTGGACTTTCTTCTTGCGAGTTTACTCATTCAGCATTTTGAAAAACAATGAAAATATATCTTGGCGCAGAAACACCTTGCTGAGATGTTTTATGCCACGTAAATAAACCATTAACAGTACCTTTTTCACTGTATGTAGATGTTGTTAACCATGATAATAATGATTTCCCGCCTTGTTCGATAAAAGAGAGTAATGTTTGTTCTTCGGCAGTTGTAGGAGACATTACCGGCAACCACAACGAAAGTTTTGTTAGTAATACTTTACCAGCATTTAATCCAATACCTTCTCGCCAGAGTGCAGCATGGTCAGTAGCTTTTTCTTACAAGTACAAATGTATGCTTGGCTCCAAAATTAACTTTTCTGCCATTTTTACGAAATCCAATGATGTGAGACAGTGGAATTACACACAAAAATATTTTCCTGTCACCTTTCAACATTGATCCACGTGTTGGAAAATCTAAAGTGAAGCGTGTATTAACGCTAATCATTACATTTTGTGAATCAACATCATCGATGTTGGCAGCGTTTCTTGGTTGTCCTATAGTATATGCTCTTTGTCAGAAGTGTCTTGAACAAACATCAAAGTCTTTCTGAATTGATTCAATATTTTTTCCGTCAATCATGTATGTAGCACTATCAAATAATGCCAAAGTACCGTTATTTACAAAACTAATTATATCGATAGCTCCGATTACGGTTTTATCGGCTTTTAAAATTGCACCTTTTGCTTCAATAAATGCTTCGTCGGGTAAGAACTCTCTGCTTGTATCTTGAAATTGTAATTCGATTCTTCTCCGCTGATTTGGTAGCCTTGCGTCATAAAAATAAAATTGATAATCACTTATATATTCGTCTTAAGAACTGGCGCGTCCACGTCAAATGCCGGATCGGATATAGGTTTGAACACTTTATTATATGTATTATCGTCTAACACGAAGACCACTTCCCGCTATTATACGAGCAGTTATATTTTTTCTGCTTCACGAGCCAACTCTGATATTTTTTTTATCTGCGGCTTGATTTATTATTTGACTGACATTTGCAGCCATAACTTCAGTACTGGGTAATTTTACTGGCTGAGGGTTTCGTCGAATTAATCGTGTTAGTCTGTCCATGATTGCTGAGAATGCTGTAACACCAACATTACCAACTGCGTTATGACCTTTTTCACGAACAAAATCAATGTATGTCATTCCTAGTTGTTGTATTGATTGGGGGCTATCCTTCTAAATAGTTCATCTCCGTAAGCTGCTTTATAAGTAGAATAATCGCTAATTTTTCACTCTGACAATTACATGTTCACCTTGAGCATTATGTATAATCATCTTATTTGTTATTCATTTATTTAATCACTGTGACAATCATCAACAATTTCATCCATAAGAGGCCGATAAACATTGCTTTCCATGATACCGCCTGTAAATAATCTTCGACAAATATCGACGATTTCATTAATGATTTCGGTCGAATTATTTTCAGCTCGTTTTCTTCCAATTAGAATTTCTAATCTATCTACTCAGAAAGAACATTGTTAGGACACGCAATAAAACTACGTAATTGAGTAAACACTTCCAGTAGCTGGGGAGGTTGAGGTTTATATTTTTCAAGAAATTTATCAGTGTCAATTCCGTTTACAGCAGCAAACGAACCAGCAATTCTACGCATACGTTCTTTTCCTGCCTTTTGTTTAAATTCAATAAAATCCTGACCAGTAGTATCTAATACATCTCTATTTCTATGAGCGGCATATACCTCAGTAATCTATTTTTCAAGTTGTCGATATTCAACAAATTTATCTCTCAAAACATTTCTCCTACCTTCATATCTAGAAAAATGAAATACTACATCTTTATTTCCAAATTTGGATTGAACATGTTTCTTCAATATACTTCGATAAGCCTTTGGAGTGAATCATTGTTCTTGTTGAGAAGGTTGTGGTTCTCGAAAAGAAACTTTTAGAGGCGGTGTAGAAGATAATTGTCGTCGTTCTAGTCGTTGTTGTGGAACGGGAAGTTGAAAAGACTGTTCTTGTTGAGAATGTTCTTGTTTTTTTGTTTGGGAAATCTACAAATTTTGAAGGAAGAATTTTAGTGTAAGATTTTAGTTGAGGAAGTTGTGCTTGTTCTTGCTCAGGAGGTTCTAGTTGAGAACCTTGATGGTTTTTTCCTTGTTCTTTCTCCATTTCGAGATAGTGATTTATTCCCTCATTATAAACTCGATACACCGGATCATTCGTGCTTACTTGACTAATTCCTTGGTGTATACAAAAAAAAAATCCAATTATACCACATTTAACAATGTAAACTCTTAATATAATTAGGTTTTAAAAATATATGTCTTTCGGCAAAACTCCCGGTAGCAAACGTACCTAATTCACGTACATCGTCAAATTTTCTTATCGATTATATACCTCCTTCAGTACATTTTTCTATAAAAACAAATTCCTTTTCTCCCTTTTGTAGGGTTAACTTTGGTTCTTCTTTTTCTTCGTCAATACCCCATTTGCTTTTGTTAAGGATTTAAAAACTGTTCTCTACCTTCTCTGAATTCAGCTTAAGATTCTTAACATTCTTGAAGTTTTCGTCTAACAGAATCACGTACAGGATGAAAATTTATGTTATTACTTCTGATCTTTCTCGAGCTATTCTAACCGTATAAGACTCTAAACCTGGTGTCATTTATTGATATAAATAATGATTTAATTATAGCAGCAGAGGACGTGCGACCTCAATGGTTTGCCGGCGTGTAAACAAAACACACATACAAATTTAGAAAAAAATACAAACCACCACGTAACAAATAAAAAACTAAGAGGTTTCGGTTTGTTGTTATTGACTTATTTTTTTCGTTTTCGTAGGAAGCTTTATTTTTTCAAAAATGACGTTCCAGCAAAAGGTCTGTTCACCTCTTCTGCAGCTGAACTTTAGAGCAGTAGCTTTTAAATGTGTACCTTAAAAACCTATGTAATATCTCGCACGTTTATTTTATTCCAATATACAGATTGCAAGAAAATTACTCTCGACTTTCAAAATCGGGCAACAATGAAAACGAATATGACAAGGTCCAGTACATTGAAAAGTAAGTACAATCCAGAGATGCTTTACAACAGTATATGTAATAGTCATATGTTGTCAAAAAAATTCTGAATGAAAGTAAACTAAAATTATGCCCAGTAATTGAAATCATCTTGTAAAACTTAACCGATGTTGTTTTGATTCCACGTTATCCTTCTCACCGTCTTAGTTTACGAAAATACACAAACATGCCAACAAGCAACATGATTCTTCTGCACAAATTGTGTCTACCTCCTTATAGATTTTGTGACCGTAAGTCATTACTGTTGCAAGCTGATAGAATCTCCATATACCAGATAATTTTACCAATAAATTTATATGCATCTTCTGACGGAATATTTATTTATTTTCTATGATTTATAGAAACTGAAAAATCTGTGCTGTAATTGATTTTGTCTATAAATCAACTATGTTTTATTCCTCAGCTGACATCGAGACATACTGGTGAAAATACTATTTTGGAAAGAATCGGAGATAGTGGTACTAATGACAGATTCAGTACAAAATTTAAGAAGGCGCACGTAAATTGATAACAATAGACTCAAGTTTACTTCGGATATTGGAACTGCTGCTTTTATCACGACCTTTTCTCCCATGCATCAAAATCAACTGAACTTGAGCTCCTCTCCAGCCAGCTGCGCTACGTTTCCTCTCGATACTTATTTCTCTCTTCCCTTTTAACCAAATCACATTAAGATATTCAATGACACTGTCAGCATTTTAGGTTTCCCTCCCCTATTGGAAATTTGATAAACTAAAACATTATATATATATATATATATATATATATATATATATATATATCTTGCAACATTCTTGGAAGAAAACGAAACTAGTCATTGGCTTTGACTTTACAACCCAGTGTTGAAGAGTTGTTTTGTGTTTGTCGGATATTTCGAGCTATCTGGTTCTAAAATGGCCCCCGTTGTTATTAACGATTACGAGGTTGTCGAATTGACTTGTTGAGGGTAATTTATCAAAAAGACTGCTCTTTATTGATATATTTTCTTTATTTGAGAGGGGACCCTGTAGCTCCCAGCATTGAACACAAATCATTTAGCATTTGTGCTACAACGTGAACTACAAGGTTTGTAAGATAAGATTATGAACGTGGATATTTTAATGCAAATTAATCCAGATTTAATACTTAAAAATGATGTTTATCATATTTGGTACTATACTGGAATGCAGATTTGCTGGTACTGTTCGCGAGTATGGGCTTGGGTGGTGATCTAAGGATAATGTACGTCAATTGTGTCCTTGAAGTTATTGAGCTGACAGGAAAACAGCAGTAACTACACGTGCCAAGGAAAAGAACTAAATTTATAGACATTACTAGCATCTCTAGACGAAAAAGAAGCCAAGTTGAAAACTAATATTCTGACTTTCTGTCGCGTTTGATTAATTTGTACCACTGTATTTGTATGGGGAAAGGTTTGTCAAATTTTATGAGAACTTGTAGCCAGACTGTTTTTTCATAATTCAGCAAATAAAATAAAATGTTTAAAATAATTTTAATGTAAAGTAAACGAGAACGTTCCATCCAAATCGATGTATATATTGATTTATGTGCGGTTTATGTTTGGAAAAATATGCAATCACATCACACAATTATAGAAATGCTAAAATAGGTGTAACGGTCTTATGCTATGGAAACTTTCATTAGCACGTGGAAGGAACAACTACTTCAGTTAAGAAAGGTATGGTAAAGTGTATTATTATTCAAATAATACTAAACTCATCTGATATCCTTTATATATATATATATATATATATATATATATATATATATATATATATATATAATGAGTGCTTAGAATTACATAACAGTCAATTATTTTCTTAGTGACATGCATCAGATTATCGATTTACAACCAAAAAAAACATGCATGTATGTTACATTGAGAGCTTCTGTGCAGTAATAGGCTTCATGCAAGAGATGAAACGAAATTGTGTCAAATTAGTGAATAGATCCAGTAACAACATGTTACTGTTCTAGTTCAGCATAAAATGTACGAGCTGTAAATGCTATTGATCAGATTGGTGTGAAATACACGATATGTACATGATACTTTTCTACATCAGTATGAAATACACGATATCTAGATGCCCTTTAATTCTACATCAGTATGAAATACACGATAAGTAGATGCCCTTTAATTCTACATCAGTATGAAATACACGATAAGTAGATGCTATTTTTATACATCAGTATGAAATACACGATATGTAGATGCTATTTTTATACATCAGTATGAAATACACGATATGTAGATGCCCTTTATTTCTACATCAGTATGAAATACACGATATGTAGATGCTATTTTTATACATCAGTATGAAATACACGATATGTAGATGATACTTTTCTACATCAGTATGAAATACACGATATCTAGATGCCCTTTAATTCTACATCAGTATGAAATACACGATAAGTAGATGCTATTTTTTCTACATCAGTATGAAATACACGATATCTAGATGCCCTTTAATTCTACATCAGTATGAAATACACGATAAGTAGATGCCCTTTAATTCTACATCAGTATGAAATACACGATAAGTAGATGCTATTTTTATACATCAGTATGAAATACACGATATGTAGATGCTATTTTTATACATCAGTATGAAATACACGATATGTAGATGCCCTTTATTTCTACATCAGTATGAAATACACGATATGTAGATGCTATTTTATACATCATTATGAAATACACGATATGTAGATGCTATTTTTATACACCAGTATGAAATACACGATATGTATATGCCCTTTATTTCTACTTCAATATGAAATACGCGATACGTAGATGCTATTTTTATACATCATTATGAAATACACGATATATAGATGCTATTATACATCAGTATGAAATACACGAGATGTAGATGCTATTTTTATACATCAGTATGAAATACACGATATGTATATGCTAATTTTATACATCAGTATGAAATACACGATACGTAGATGCCATTTGTATACATCAGTATGAAATACACGATAAGTAGATGTTATTTTTATACATCATTATGAAATACACGATATGTAGATGCTATTTTATACATCATTATGAAATACACGAAATGTAGATGCTATTTTTATACATCAGTATGAAATACACGATACGTAGATGCCATTTGTATACATCAGTATGAAATACACGATAAGTAGATGTTATTTTTATACATCATTATGAAATACACGATATGTAGATGCTATTTTATACATCATTATGAAATACACGAAATGTAGATGCTAATTTTATACATCAGTATGAAATACACGATACGTAGATGCCATTTGTATACATCAGTATCAAAAACACTATATGTAGATGCTATTTTTATACATCAGTATGAAATAAACGATATGTAGATGCTATTTTTATACATCAATATGAAATGCACGCTATGTAGATGTTATTTTTATACATCAGTATGAAATACACGATACGTAGATGCCATTTGCATACATCAGTATGAAATACACGATATGTAGATGCTATTTTTATACATCAGTATGAAATATACGATATGTAGATGCTATTTTTATACATCAGTATGAAATACCCGATATGTAGATACTATTTTAATACATTATTATGAAATACACGATATCTAGATGCTATTTTGATACATCATTATGAAATACACGATATGTAGATGCTATTTTTATACATCATTATGAAATACATGGGCTGTAAATGCTATTGTTCTAGATCAGTATGAAATGAAATGGATTTCATGAAATACAATGAATCAAAATGCATGCAGAAAATTGACTTTTGATCTCAGAGAAACTCGAAGCAATAATTTAAACAAATAATTCTGCAAATAATTACAAACTTACATCAATAAGCATCTTGTATTCAATTAAGACTAACCTTATGCTTTATTGAGACTCGCTCTACTATGCAGCTGAATCTCTGTCTTTGGTGTCCTGAATTTTCCGACACACTTCCCTAGGGCAATTTAACGAGGAGAATACTTTCAACAAATTTTCGGAGCTACATTCTGGCTTGCGTCAGAAACTTAGACTACTAAATTCGCGAGAGGCATTTGTTAAAACCTTGAATATCGCCTGGGAACACATACACACACACACACACTCGTGATGCTAAGGCAATCAGGATTACTTTCTGTAACAATAGAAAATTATAACACTCCCATCGAAGTCATAATAGTCTTCTCAAGTCCTCCTTTATTAACAAGGGGTCTGCAAAATGAAATTTTATGACAACTGTTTCAAATGGCCCAAAATTTTGCTCTATTTTGTCTCAAGTCGGTCATTTTTCGCTACATGACCATACACTGCCATATCTGTCGGACCGATCTCGAACGGACTCTAATTGAAACTCAGTTCATACCCCAAACAGATCATAATAATCCATCCATAGCAATCGGCAATTTATCGCGAGTCGAGCCCTTAGTCAAAACTAATCGTTACGTGTCACGCTGATAACGACAGAATGTACAGCAAAATTATTGCTGCAAAGTTTTGAACTAATATATAACTTTGCTTTGCTCGGCACCATTTAACCAGTATGGTGCACATCTACCATCCCCTTAGGCAGAAAATGTGAGTTAAGAACTATCTTTGACAGAAATACAGTATGAAATATATGCATGATTCTATACAATCAATACAGCATTGTAGCAATGTTAGGGCATGTTTCACAATAAGACTCAATGTATATAAAAGACCAATTTTAATGTTCGAAAAGTAATTACGTGTTTCCTTTAATTGTTTTCTTTTAACAAATGATATAACGGTAATATAAAAGCTTGTAAACACCGATTAGACAATTTAGATGTTAGGTGATAGGGCGGTTTCTGTACATTTTCATCACCTTATTGTATCAAGATAACGGCAAACCCGTAGATACGTCACCATGGCAGACGAAATGGTAATATGGCACTCCTTAGTAAACTCAAGAATGCACGGTGTAGATAGCATTTTCCTCCACCATCCAAGTGTTCCTATGAGATGATTTGTACCCGATGTGGACCCTTTGTAAAAGTGTAGTATACAGTGCATGCTTTAATTTAGCGAAAACAAGTGTCATGAAACTTCCTGTCATTTACTATTTTGAGACCAAAGCAAAGGTTTTCCAAAATGTAAGCAAGCCAAACTGGATGATTTGGGTTGATCGTAAAACCATTGTAATACACTGTGACGCGCAGCCAAATAAATTTGCGTGATATTAGTTATAAATTTATGTTGTGAACGAATGCAGCTTTATGATAATTATGGCATATATGTAACTGCATACTAGATACAGATCATATTTCATGGACGGAACATGGACGTACAACAAGGTCGATGGAGGTCCGACAAGGTCGATAGGAATGTACATGTCCTTCATTTATAATGGATTGTAACTTAATAATATATTACAGTCGAAATTTATTGCAAATGTGCTAAAAGGTTACACATCCGGAAAACGGGGTAAAAAAGGCAGAAAGTAGATACTATTAAAATAAAAAGACGCAGATAAATTGCATGTTCACTTTCTATATGCGAATCTATCTCGATGTAATTATTATAGTGGGGTAGTATGAATCAGTCTAGGCTTTCAATTATTGACATTTCCTTTTTAGACTGCAAACAATTTGGCAATTTACACTTGTTGTTCACGTGTTTAGGTATAGCTTCATTTATCGCATAGTCTTTTTTGATAAGCCGACTGAAGCTCCAAATAGAGTGTGATAAATGTGAAAGGTAGCATATGTTGACAAAGATAATGGGCCCATGTATATAAGCACAAAAGAATCCAATCGACAATCATAGGGTCACTTGGATCGATTCACGTGAACACTTTAAAGTTCAGTTAGTTAACATATGAAAGAATCCGCATACAAAATTCCATTCTGTAAACTGTACTTCCTTCAACATATTAGTTTATTATGCCAAACATAAAAGGGTTATTGCAGGTGTGCAAAATGAAGACTGTGAACATTGTTTTCAAGTGGAATCATCAAAAACTGAGTTCCCGAATGTGCACAATATTGTCCCTTAATGATTCATGTAGGTTAGTTTACAGAGGTCATGAACTTCGAAGTACGCTTTTCTGTGAGTTATTTTATAGCCCCTACAAACTTCGAAGTACGCTTTTCTGTGAGTTATTTTATAGCCCCTACGAACTTCGAAGTACGCTTTTCTGTGAGTTATTTTATAATCCCTACGAACTTCGAAGTACGCTTTTCTGTGAGTTATTTTATAGCCCCTACGAACTTCGAAGTACGCTTTTCTGTGAGTTATTTTATAGCCCCTACGAACTTCGAAGTATGCTTCTCTATGAGTTATTTTATAGCCCCTACGAACTTCGAAGTATGCTTCTCTATGATTTTTCTTAGAGACGCTAAGAACTCCGGATTACGGTTGTTTGTGACTTACGCTGCTTTGTGATTTATACTGTAAAAGCTTCATATGGCACCAGAGATGAATATAAAATTCTAGAAAACATATATCAATCTTCTCTGTATCTGAACATGTTATCAATAGTGTTAACAATTCAAGTACAATTACTTGTACTAAGAGTAGTAATAGTAGTAGAAGCAGAAGTAGTAATAGCATAGTAGAAGTTGTTGTAGCAGTAGCAATTCCGCTTCTACTCAAACTATTGGATTACCATATCAAACTAATCTACTTGTATACGAAACGATAACGTAGTATATCCGTACTATTACTGCGTATGCCAGGTATATTATGGTGTACACCCAAACTAATTACGTGTACTCGTTTCATCGTTTAATGATCGTGCAGCTCGTTCACATACCTCTTCGCTATGTAACGAAATTTATTGTTTTCTTTTCCACCTTGCAGGAAAGAGTCATGTGGACAGTACATATGTTTATGTCACGTGTTTAAATTCAATAAAATGGTTCTTGTTGTTAGGTTTACGGCACGTATTTAAGTTTAATATAATGGATCTTGTTTGGTTCATGGCACGTGTTAAAGTTCAATAAAATGGATTTTGTTGTTGGAATTATGGTACTATTGAAATTAAGTAAAATGATTATTGTTGTTAGGCTTATGGCACGTGTTTAAGGTCAATTAAACGGATGTTGTTGTTAGGTTTAAGTCACGTGTTTACGTTCATTAAAATGATTCTTGTAGTTAGGGTTATGGCACATATTTAAGTTCAATAAATGGATCGTGTTGTTAGGTTTAAGTCACGTGTTTACGTTCATTAAAATGATTCTTGTAGTTAGGGTTATGGCACATATTTAAGTTTAATAAATGGTTCTTGTTGTTGGAATTATGGCACTATTGAAGTTCAGTAAAATGATCATTGTTGTTAGGTTTATGACACGAACTTATTATGTTCAATAAAATGGATCCTGTTTGTAGCTTTATGGCACGTGTATACGTTCAATAAAATGATTCTTGTTGTTAGGTTTATGACACGTGTTTAAGGTCAATTAAACGGATGTTGTTGTTAGTTCTATAACATGTATTTAAGTTCAATAAAATGCATCTTATGATTGCGATTATGGCACTATTTAAATACAATGAAATGGACCCTGTTGTTAGGTTTATGGCTCATAATTTAGTTCAATAAAATGGACCCTGTTGTTAGGTTTATGGCACGAATTTAAGTTTAATAAATGGTTCTTTTTGTTGGAATTATGGCACTATTCAAGTTTAGTAAAATGATCCTTGTTGTTAGGTTTTTGTCAATTGTTTAAGTTCAATAAAATGATTATTGTTGTTAGGTTTACAGAACGTATGTAAGTTCAATAAAATTGATCTTTTTCTTAGTGTTACTGCATGTGTTTACGTTCAATAAAATGCATCTTACTACTAGGTTTATAGCACTATTTAAGTTCAATAAAATAGTTGCTCTTGTTAGGTTTATGGTACGTGTTAAGTTCAACAAAATGCATCTTATAGTTACGTTTATGGCACTATATAAGTTCAGTAAAATGGTTGATGTCGTTAGGTTTGTGGCTCATAATTTAGTTCAATAAAATGGACCCTGTTGTTAGGTTTATGGCACGAATTTAAGTTTATTAAATGGTTCTTTTTTTTTGTATTAATTATGGCACTATTTAAGCTTAGAAAAATGATTCTTGTTAGTTTTATGGCAGGTATCTAAATTCAATTAAATTGATCTTGTTAGGTTTATGTCACGTGTTGACGTTCAATAAAATGGATGTTGTTGTTAGTTTTATAACATGTGTTTACGTTCAATAAAAACATATTATTACTATGTTTACGGCACTATTTAAGTTCAATAAAATGGCTGCTGTTTCTAGGTTTGTAGCACATATTTAAGTATAATAATAGATGGTGTTATTAGTTTTATTGCACCTATTGAAGTTCAATAAATTGTTCTTGTTGTTCCGGTTTTGTCACGGAGCTAATTTTAATAAAATCGATCTTTTTATTAGGTTTATGGCACTTGTTTCAGTTGAATATAATGTATGTTGTTGTTAGGTTAATGTTTAAGTTCAATAAAATGGATGTTGTTGTTAGGTTTGTGGCATGTATTTACTTTCAATAAAATTGATCTTGTTGTTAAGTCTATAGCATGTGTTCAAGTTTAATAAAACAGATGTTGCTGTTAGGTTTATGGCACGTATTTACGTTCAACAAAATTGATCTTGCTGTTAGGTTTATGGCACGTGTTTAAGTGTTAAAAAATGGATGTTTTAGTTATTTTATAACACGTGATTAGGTTCAATAAAATGAATCTTGTTGTTAGTTCTATCGCACGTATTTAAGTTTAATAAATGGTTCTTGTTGTTAGGTTTAGGGCACGTATTTAAGCTTAATAAATTGTATCTTGTTGTTAGGTTTATGGCACATATTTACGTTTAATAAATGGTTCTTGTTGTTAGGTGTACCGCGCGTATTTAAGTTCGGTAAAATGGATCTTGTTGTTAGATTTATGGCACGTATTTACGTTCAATAAAATCGATCTTGTTGGTAGGTTTATGGCACGTGTGTACGTGCAATCAAATGGACCGTGTTGTTAGGTTTATGGCACGTGTATAAAGTCAATAAAGTCGATCTTGTTCTCAGATTTTTCCAGCATTTTGAGTGCATTACTGGACAAATCATCATGAGCAAATGCTATCCTAGTACTTTTCTTAATGACACATAGAGAAAGCCAACCGATGACTCGCATTGGTGGTTAACGAACCCGAAACTCTTGGATTGCATGTCGGATACTTTACCAAGTCAACTACGGCGGCACATTAAAATGACAATCGCTCCCTATATATTGACTTTGCAAGCATGGATAAACGTTTTCCTTGAATTTCCATCCATTTTAACAGCTGTCTTCTTGTGCATTTGAAATCGTTTCACTTTGTACGACAATCTCATGTTGGCTTGGGAAAAGGTCTTTATGTTGATTCATTCCTTCCAATCGTTGAGCGAGTGACTTTCCATTTCCCCGTCATGGTTTAAGCCAATAATTTGTTAAAGGTGCAGTCAACCGCCTATCAATAAAAAACACATAAAAATATTATAATCATCTCTCTCTCTTTCTCTTTCTCTCTCTCTCTCTCTCTCTCTCTCTCTCTTTTCTGACCCAGTGAACTCAGATTTGAAACGCAATGATAATAGTTGCTCTTAATTTTCGATGCATAAGGAAGGGTTATCTCTAGGTTGCGACCTTTGACACTTTACGTGCGAACTTTTGATAAGGTATGCACGATTCCTTTATTTATACTCACTGAAGATTTGGAACACCAACGTTCTGGAACAAAGGTAAGAAGCGGTTCATTCGATAGTGTATGTAAAATATAATTTACCATTAGGGGCATGCAGGTCTTCATTTAAGATACCGTGCCCTAATTTTTTTTATATTGGAAACATTACAAATGTACATTATGTATCCCGGTAACTTAATTATTAACACAGACGTAATATATAACTGAGGAAGAACAAATAAGAACCAAGAATTGTATGAATGTATTTATTTTCCATAAGAAGGAAATCATTATTTATTCTCCCTTGCATATTTTTATTTCAAGAAATCGTCATAAGGGGAAATATAGTGTAATGATCTATCCCACGTATTGTCTTATTTTTCTTTATTTTAAAAGTTCTTTAAATATATTAGCTGTTGGGACTAACAAACATATCCCAGCATTTAATAATAATAATAATAATAATAGCGACAAAAATAAAACCAAAAATGGAGGAAGGTATTGACCTTTTCTAAAGTAACTCGCGATACTTAATCATCTTCTTTTACAGCTGACGAAAATGTTTACGAATTTCATCATCCTGTCTACCTGCATAGTCCTTGTTTATGGACAGTTGAATACTACCTCGTAAGTTTGGTTCATATATAATTTAAGTGTTAATCATGCTGTACGTTGACAAACATTCGCTCTCTCTGTCTGTCTGTCTGTCTGTCTGTCTCTCTCTCTCTCTCTCTCTCTCTCTCTCTCTCTCTATATATATATATATATATATATATATATATATATATATATATATATATATATATATATATATATATATATATATATATAACCTGAACTCTGTATTACAATTATTATACTGAGGACTTTATTACCTGAACACATCAAAACAAGTTTCTTTTGCTTTTATAATGTGTTAATTGTTAACCTTCGTGTGCAAACAAATAAAACTAACTTTTTACTTAAATAACCTCAAAATAAACATGGTAGCCAGGATAGATATGAAGAAAGCAAATATTCATGATAAGTGTATCTTTAATATCTCTTTATACATCAACGCAAGCCAATGAGGTTTCTACTTCTTTGTAAATTATTGGTTGTGAATATATTTCTGGGAAAAACAAAGGAAAATAGAACTGGCCATTATGGTGTATTGTAGCCTACTGGACTGCCTGAAACCAATATGTGTTTACCCACCAATCTGGTCACTCACCATTATTGTAGCCTCTGGGCACACGATTTGTCACATCCTTATAAGCTTGTATATCTGTGTTGGGTAAATCGTGTTGAATGAAAACCTATTTAAAAAATATATGTTCACTCTTCCTTCAAAACTAAGGAGGCCCGATGAAGCCCAGGAGCAAGCGGCTCTTACAAACCTGTGCAGTGTGATGGACTTCGACGGCAGTCAGGAAATCTCAGAGACGGAATTTTTGGCTTTGTTCGCAGCATCGGACAAAAATGGTACGTAGAGGTCTGAACAGGAATCAGATTCTGAACCCTTTTTTCTGTTACAGAAGCATTATAACGCTTCTGGCGATAATACGTCTATCGGTGTACATGAAAAATACAAAATAATTTTTTGCTAAAAATACAAAATAATAAAATGTCAGACCTAATTTTGAGAATTCCAAACACATCTAAACCATTATCGTAGAGTCTTTAAGTAAGGGTCAGATGTACAAAGCGTTACATAGTCTCAATACAGGAATTTCAGCCATAACGGTTGGAACTGGGAGGGGATGGTGGGAGGGGAAGTAAATTTGTGATGGAAATGACATGAGACGGAACTTGCCAAGACGTTGTTCCTTACCTCTGTCGTGTTGACCAAACCTAATCACACACACACACACACTTATATATATATATATATATATATATATATATATATATATATATATATATATATATATATATATATATATATATATATATATATATATATTTAACTTCATCTCTTTTATTCGAAGTTTAATTTTTGCTTGTTAACAGAACAGGTAACCTGAATGCTTGGGTTTAAAAAATTATTTTGCTATTTTAATGTCCATAGCAAAAAGACTGAAATAGTAAATTTTAGCAATTGTGGTAAGATGTATGATTTTTACTTTATTAGACTCAGTGAATTGTGTTCGTAGAAACAAATGTCAAAATGTTTTTAACCATATATTTGGTCAATCCGATTAGCTGTAGGCAGAGGTATGGTGCGGTTTTAATGGTACATCTAGGTCAATTAATTGTTCTCAAGCACAGTCAAAATTGTTTTAAACGTGGCAAAGTATGCAATGTACCCAATATATGTGTTACTACTGATAACAGGTGATACTGACACTCAAGAGCCTTTTTACCTTCAGACGATGGTCTCATGACAGAAAAGGAATTTTTCCTGAACATGGTCAGCCACAATCCACAACTTTTCTATCAAGCTAAGAAAATTTACCACTATATGGACGTACGTTGTGTATATCTTGTGACCAGATCCGACATGTCTCAAATATTTCATGAGTTCGATAGCGACGGTAATAACATTTTCCTTTCAAATCTAGTGTTTTTTTCTATACTTTTGTCTCTATCAAGCAATGAACGGTATCTCTCTCTCTCTATTTGATTATATGTTGTAAATTATATATCTATCCAATCAATCTCATGGTACTGAAAACATTCTCTCTCTCTCTCTCTCTCTCTCTCTCTCTCTATATATATATATATATATATATATATATATATATATATATATATATATATATATATATATCGTACGGTATCAAGCTTCTCTTGCAGGCTATTTTTTTTGCTAAGGTGTTTGTAAATTGCACATAGCACTGCATCAAATTTTATCTTATGTGTATAATATAGTACGCCAAAATTTCAAGACTAGGGAACATAACATATTTCAGCTTAGGTCATTGACCACACAGTTCGACATCACCTCCAAGTATATTTTGTTTTAACTACATAATTACTTACGGCCATCGAATTTAGGATAGGTAACCTGAAAAGGAAAGTCTATTTCCTGTTTATGGGTGTATCACAAAGTAAGCAATAGCCAGAAAGTTGTGGAATTTCAGCCGATCTTATTTGGTACAGGTGCTTGATAACGCAGGTGTTAAACATCCTCTTTGTACACCTTACTTCTGTTCCTCGGTACCATCATCTGCAAATTTATCTCTCTAAAAATTCTAAACTTTTAAATACGAACATTGCTGTTGCGGGAACAAACAACATCAACATAATTAAAATTAACACCATAGATGAATCCGAAAATAAAAGCGAATTAACGGAACTGCAAGAATAGGGCGATGTTGCATGTTTGTTTTTCTTCAGGTTAAACGGTATTTTCTATTTCAGGCGATGGCCACGTTAGAAACCGTGAATGCATTGACTTCTACAGTAAGGTAATATACCAAAAATATACTGAAATGAAATTATTGACGACCGATAATATATAAAAACATTAAATACATAAAAGATTCCGCAAATGAAATATATAATAATTATCCTAAAGCATGTCTATGTTGATATTAGTAAATGCAGAATAAGAATTGTATGCCGCGCAAACTCGAGCACGATCTCCAAGCACAGATTTGTTTAAACCATTATACAAGTCTTTGACATCTGAACAACGCCCGTCTGCCTTGACTGTCTGTTTATGCTTATTGCAAACTGTTAATTGCCTTGAGTGTTTGGTTACTACAAGCAGGTATTTTCACAAGGCTTAATTCTTGCAATGAATGTGCAAAATCTTTTAACCCAGACATTAAAATCTCCTCCTATGATATGTAGTCACTGGATATTAAATCACCTATTATGTGTAGTCATTAGATACTAGGTCTCCACCTGTTATATGTAGTTATTGGGTAATAAATCACTATTTGTTAAATGTAGTTATTGGGTATCAAATCACTATTTGTTATATGTAGTCATTGGGTATTAAATCACTATTTGTTATATGTAGTCATTGGGTATTCAATCACTATTTGTTATATGTAGGTTTTAGGTATGAAACCACTATTTGTTATATGTAGTCAATGGGTATGAAATCACTATTTGTTATATGTAGTTATTGGGTATTAAATCACTATTTGTTATATGTGGTCATTGGGTATTAAATCACTATTTGTTATATGTAGTCATTGGGTATTCAATCACTATTTGTTATATGTAGTCATTGGGTATTAAATCACTATTTGTTATATGTTGTCATTGGGTATTAAATCACTATTGTTATAAGTAGTCATTGGGTATTAAATCACTATTTGTTATGTGTTGTCATTGGGTATTAAATCACTATTTGTTATAAGTAGTCATTTGGGTATTAAATCTCCACTTGTTATATGTAGCCGTTGGGTATTAAATCAGTTGTTATATGTAGTCGTTGGGTAATAAATCACTTGTTATATGTAGTCGTTGGGTAATAAATCACTGTTATATGTAGTCGTTGGGTAATAAATCACTTGTTATATGTAGTCGTTGGGTATTAAATCACTTGTTATATGTAGTCGTTGGGTATTAAATCTCCACCTGTTATATGTAGTCTTTGGATATTAAATCTCCCCCTGTTATATGTAGCCATTGGATATTAAATCTCCTCTTGTTCTATGTAGCCATTGGGTATAAAATCTCCGTTTGTTATATGTAGCCATTGTGTATTAAATCTCCACTTGTTATATGTAACCATTGGGTATTAAAACCTCCACTTGTTATAACTTAGCTATTGGGTATTAAATCTCCCCTTGTTATATGTAGACATTTGGTGTCAAATCTCCAACTGATATATTTAGAATTGTGTATTAAAATATCCACTTCGTATATGTATGCATTGGATACGAACTCTAAATGCTTACAAATTATTTGTATGTCATCAGTATAATAATAAATACTGCCTTACTATAATTTATTTTACGGATTTCTTATATTTATTTTATTTTTTTATTATTTATTCAGGTTCTAAATGGTAGTGCTCCAAGACCATGTCTGCACGTTCATACATTTTGATTATTCTACCTTGAAGACATAGAAGAGCGTGAATATCCCTATGTATCAAGATTATTGGTTTAAAACTCTCAATGTAGAGTGGTAATCAATATTGTCTACGTCTGCCTCGTTTATATGCAATACAGTTTGATAATACACGCTAATTTGTGCCCTTATTTGTTTTTGTGTACATACTGTGCATATTGAAAAGACAAGTTTACAAAAAAATGTTTGCTCATCAGACCTACAATCTTATACCCCCTTTCCAACCGATGATATGTCCCAGCGCTCCTCTTAAACGGGAGATTGGGTTAGGTTCAATCATCGTATTTCTTATTATGTTTAGCAAAGATGAGTAAATGGCAAGGAAGTTTTCGAATCATGGATGGAGGATTGCATCAGGGATGAGATCAAATGTAAAAATGTGGCAAATGCAAATGTCTTCCACGAACGTATAATCCCTCCTGTCCATCCTTCGGTGTGTCCGGGCGCTCTTTCATATTTGCCATGGCTTTCGCGTTTGCGTTAATGTTCTTCAGTCAGAATGTCGTGCAACAGCCGGTACATTGGTCATGCAAATTGTTGCCAAGGTTAAAATTTCACACAAATCTTTTCCTCAACTGTTATTTACTACATATAGTCAGTCTAGCAAACCTGATCCTACCTCAAGATAAAAAACAGGCTTTCAAAAACATTTTGCTGCTTGTGAATTTACGGTGCATCAGCATTATATGGCTATATAGCGCCACAGTAAGATTTAGATTTATGTATCATAAAGTTCTATTACCAAAGACGTAACCTCTGTCTGCGTGGGTTCGAGTCCAAGGCTCGCGCTAGCGTGGGTAAGTGGGAAAGCCTGCCAGTAGCTTCTCGTGGGTCGGTGGCTCTTCCCTGGGTTTTCCAGGGTTCTTCCTCCACCACTTATACTGGCCGCCATGTATAGCCTATCTTGTGCTGAAAAATGGCGTTAAACCCTAGAACAACAACAACAACAACCAAAGACGTATAAAAATACAAAATAGTAATGATTGGATGGTGAGGTTGATAGATGAAGGTTTCCAGTCAACAATGAATGTAAATGGAGTCTATAAAGGTAACTAGATAATAAAAAGGTGCTTACAGTACACGTTGGTTAAAAATATTAAAAGGAAAATTTGTTGCACATAATATATATTGTAGGAAAGCTGTAAATTTCTTTCAAGACAAATTTGCCGTAGCAGAGAGTTCCTTCTGTTATGTATATTTGATTTAATTTATATTTGATTTGATTTAATTGTTTGCTTGTCAGTTTCAAATTTTGTATTCCATTACATGTCATAGCAATGTAATTTTCTTTACTGGAATTTGACATTTTCCAGGAATTAGTTTGACCTGTCTGTTTTTCTCGTAAACTCCTTATAATATAACTTTGTATCTTTATGCTGACTTAGTTCCTGACCTTGATTCAAAATTTGTAACAGTTGAAGTAAACAACTTTTTTATTTTTATTCATTCCTAGTGTGGGATTTTAGGGTGGAATCGAGTCTGTTCTAGGTGTACGTGACTTTGTACATGTAATAGCCTCTATTTTGAAACTGCGGTTTCACCGGAGTTGCGCTGTAGTCAGGTTTAATGCTGATGTTTTGAGAAATAATCTCTGTCGGGCTTTTAAACACATGAATGTGAGGTGTTTTTTCTGTTGTGACAAGTTGGAGTTTAATACTTTAATTTTTCTTCAGATTATTTGTATTCTAATAGATTGAATTTTTTCCCTGGGAATATTTAAGTGCTCATATAGAATTCTTGGACAAAGACATTTATTGAAATTTTATTCGGAAATTCAAACACCGGAATACTTTTTCTATGGAACAACAAAGAACTGTTGACGCATCAGTGCTATACTGTCTACAGTATACGTCATCGCCTTCCATTTTGGATTTTCGTCGGGACTCAAACTCAAATTCATTAGAACATTTTATTAATAGGACTTCTAATTTTTAATACTGGGATTACTCTTGGATTATTTTTGGAATTGGTTCTTAAAACCGCAATTTCTTTTCCTCATTTTTACCTTGTTTTTCTAGGGAATCAATTATTTGACAAATTTTACAAAGCTTGTTGACGTGACTCTCTTCTTGTTGCGTTTATTAAGAGCCTAAACATATAAAAAACAAATTGGGGCTCGTCTGGGATATATGAATTTTGGCTAAAATATTTCAGAAACCTTTGTTTTTGTTTAAATTTGGATTCCCTTAGTTTTTTAGTTTTTTTAAATCCCAGGTGAAATCAGCAAGCTTTTTCTACAATGTCATCAAAAGTGGAAATCTTTTTTTCATGTCCTAACCAGGAACAATTAGACCTTTTGGAAAAAGATGAATTAATTCAACTTGCCAGAAAATATGATCTTTCTGAGGCAAAAACTTCCTTAACGAAGTAAGAAATAAAAATATTTTTGTCCGGTATTTAATAGGAAAGAATGTTTTGGATAAAAGTGTTTTGGTTTCGATTAGTAAGTCTGTATCAGTGATATAAAAGTGAAGGAATTAAAATACAAGATGGAATTGGAGTTTAGGAAGCTGGAACTTCAAATAGAAGAAAAACAAATGCAGTTACAATTTAAGAAAGAGGAGAGAGAGACAGGAAAGAGAGAAAAAAAATGCAATTAGATAGGGAAGAAAGAGAGAAAGACAAACAAATGAAAAGAGAGAAGGAAGAGAGAGGATTTCAAGTTCGAATAAAAGAAATGGAGATGGGAAGCGAAAAGCACATTCCCACTTCACATACAAATTTAGGTTCTGATGTTGCAAAGAATATTAGGTTAGTGCCCCCTTTCAGAGAAAGAGAAGTAGACAAATATTTTGCTCGTTTTCAAAACGTTGCTTAAAATTTGAAATGGCCAAGGGAGCATATAACTCAGTTATTACAATGAGTACGCATTGGTAAGGCTAGTTATATTTACAATTCACTGTAAGTTCACCAAACTTGTAACTATGATGTGGTTAAGGAATGGATCTTAAAAGGTTATGCGTTAGTCCCTGGGGCTAATCGGTAAAAGTTCATGATCTACAAAAAAGCAGCTGGACAAATGCATGCTGAATTTGCTAGAGAAAATGAGCAGATATTTGATAGATGGTGCTTAGCCAAGAAAGTTGAACAAGATTATGAAAGTCTCAAACAACCTGTATTACTTGAAGAGTTCAAGAACTGTGCCCATAGTAACATTAAAACTTATCTTGCAAGCGTAGGATCGAAACCTTGGAAACTGCTGCTCGTGCTGCTGATGAGTATCCTTTAACTCATAAAGTTCCTTTTGTAGGAAAGTCTTCCACTCAGCAGCCTTCTGGCAGAAAAGTATTTCAGCCTAATACAAGCCCTTCTAAATCTCAAACTGGCACAACTTTTAAAAATCAAGCTTCAGATAACTTTGATTGAAGATCCTTGTCTCTTCCTACGTGTACTAATTGCAAGTAGAATTTACACGTTATTTCTGATTGCTACAAATTGAAAAAAAGCATCAGAATCAAGACAGACCTATTCCAAATGCTCTTATTTCTAAGGGGTCAAAGTCACGGTCATGTATTGAAAGCAATACATTTGTTGGGTCTAATAAACTCCAGTCTGATTTTATTATGGATAATAATGAACTACTCATATCGAAGAGTTCTATATCACTGTTGGGTGATTTGGCCGATTCCATCCCTACTAAAAGTTTAAGGGACACAGAATCTTCTCAGAATCTTTTATTGCCAGGTACTTTGCCTTTTTCTTAGAAGCCTTCTTCTAATGAGAGTGTTCTTGTTCAGGGAGTAGAGTGTGGCTTTGTTAATGTTCCTCTCCATTGTGAAAATTTGTCATCGACTTATTCTCAGGACCCGTGACAGTCGGAACAGTCTCTGTTTTACCCTTTGAGGGCATTAATTTATTACTAGGCAACGACCTAGCTGGATAAAATGTTGTGGTTAATCCACTTGTAACTAACAAACCTTGTTTGGATCAAAACGTCTATACAATTGAAAAACTATTACCTGATGCATACCCAGCTTGTACAGTTACCAGAGCTATGACAAAGAAAGCTCTTGAGATTGATGTTGTTAAGGAAAGCATTCCTTTAGCTGACACATGTATTGGTCAGGCTTTTGATGAGGTCACATTCACTCCTTGTTTGGATCAATCAGAAGGTATTGATCACAGTGATCCTCTTTTAACTACTCATTCTCTTTATTCTAACCATGGTGACAAACGACAACCACTTGTCGTCGAACAGGAAAACTGATGCCACTGAAGTTGCTGTCTGAGATTTCGTTATAAACATGGAGACCTCCCTAGGAAACCTACTGGTGACGAATGGTCAGTGAACTATCAAATTGTAGTTCCAAAACCTTACAGACAGGAAATACTTAGTATGGCCCATGAAACACCTTTGGCTGGTCATTTAGGGATTAATAAAACTTTTCACAAGATATTAACTCACTTTTATTGGCCAAAAATCAAAAGTGATGTTTGTAAATACTGTAGATCTTGTCACACTTGTCAAATGGTAGGACAACAAATCAGAAGATACCTAAAGCTCATTTGCAACTTATTCCTGCATTTGACGAGGAACTATTTAGTAGAATTATGGTAGATTGTGTTAGTCCCTTACCTAAGACCAAATCATGTAACCAATACTTGTTGACCATTATGTGTGCATCAACAATGTTTACAGAGATAATTCCTTTAAGGTATATTAAATCTTAAACAATAGTAAAAGTTTTAGTAAAGTTTTTACTCTATTTGACCTTCCCAAATCTGTCCAATAGGGTCAAGGGTCAAATTTATGGTCTAGAAGTCTATAGCCTATTATGGCTGAATTTGAATTCAGCAGTTCAAGTCAAAAGTGAAATTATGGTTTGACAGAACTTCAATGGAAAAAACTTTTGAGTCTGGTAATATAGTTCTGTTTCTCTTGATCATTCTTCAAAATTTTCGTCAGTTTAGGTATTATGGCCCTTACAAAGTTACGAAGAAAATGAATGAGTTAAATAATAATAATACTACTCTAGGGATTTAAATATATTATAGGAGTACCATTATACTGAAAAAGATAGCCAGGTTAAACATGCAATTAAATGTAGTTGTACCGGTCTCACTCACTGAAGATTTTAGTGAAGGAATATCATCGGATTCTACTGATATTGGAGTGACAAATCTTCGTAATTCAGAAATTATGAAAGATCTGGACTAGAAACTTTCACCTTTGCAACAGCAAGAAATAAATGATCTTAAACAGTTATTATTTGAATAAGAGCACTTATTTCCAGATGTTCCTACAAGAATAAACAAAATCTACCATGACGTTGAAATCGCAAATTCCAAACCTGTGAAACAACACCCATACAGGATGAACCCTCTCAAACAGGAATAGTTCAAACCATAAATTAAGTATTTGTTGGAGAATGATTTCATCGAGCCCAGTAAAGGTTACTGGCGTTCACCATGTATACTTGTTCCAAAACCAGATAAAACTTTCCGTATGTGCACTGATTATAGGAAGGTGAACAGTGTGACCAAAACAGATTCATTTCCATTATCAAGAATCGATGACTGTATTGATAAGATCGGAAATGCCAAGTATGTCACCAAATTTGACAATCCAAAAGGAGTTTGGCAAATTCAACTAACGGAAAGAGCAAAGTAAATTTCGGCATTCGTGACTCCAGATGAACTTTATCAATATAAAGTGATGCCGTCTGGGATGAAATAGTCGCCAAGTACTTTTCAACGTCTAATGAATATGATCACCTCTGGTCTAGATAATTGTCATGCTTACATCGATGATGTCATCATTTACAACGACACCTGGAAAGAACATTTAGCAACAATTCGGAAATTCTTTGACAGACTCACAGATGCAAGTTTGACAATTAATTTCTCCAAAAGTGAGTTCTGCCCTGCTAGTGTAAATTTTCTAGGACATATTGTGGGACATGGACAAGCTAAACCTATAGATGCTAAGGTCAAGGCTATCTCTGAATTCCCTGTGCCTGTTAGTAAAAGGCAACTGATGCGATTTTTAGGTATGGCTGGATGCTATCGGAAATTTTGTTCCAATTTTTCTATAATTGCTGAACCCCTGACAAATTTATTGAGCAAATAAACAAGTTATTTTGGACTGAAAAATGTCACGAGGCTTTTGGTAAGTTAAAAGCCATACATACAAGAGTGCCAGTTCTTACGGCTCCAAATTTCAGCCAATCATGTAAACTGTCTATTGATGCAAGTGATGTTGGGGTTGGAGCTGTATTGATTCAACAAGTCGAAAATGGTGTTGATCATCCAGTGTGTTCTTTTTCTAAGAAATTAAATAAGCACCAAATAAATTACTCAGCAATGGAGAAGGAATGTTTGGCTTTGATATTGGCATTACAACATTTTGAAATTTACCTTAGCTCGGCCCCTTCTTTGATTATTGTGATTAATGACCACAACCCCATTACTTTCATCGGCAAGATGAAAAACAAAAACCAAAGACTACTAAGGTGGAATCTGTTGTTACAGGAATATAATATTGACATCAGGCACATTAAAGGAAAAAATAATTTAATAGCAGATTCACTTTCCTGTGTATAGAAATGTATCATTTCAAGTACACTGTGTATGATTCATAAGAGTTCTCCTTATGTTTTTTTTTTATAATAACCTCGTTAATTAATCTATGGTAAAAAGAAAGCTTTATGATATAAATCTTTCTTTTTCTTTATGGGGGAAGTGTTATATATATTTGATTTAATATATATTTGATTTAATTTAATTGTCTGTGAGTTTTAAATTTTTCATTCCATTTCATGTCATAGTAATGTAATTTATTTTGTTTACTGGAATACGACATTTTCCAGAAATTAGTTGACCTGACTGACTTTTTTCGTAAACTCCTAATAATAGAACTTTGTACCTTTATGCTGACCTAGTTCCTGACCTTGATTCAAAATTAGTAATAGTTGAAGTAAACAAATTCCTTTTATTTTTATTCATTCCTAGTGTGGGATTTTAGGGTGGAATCTAGTCTGTTCTGGTTGTACGTGACTTTGTACATTTAATAGCCTCTATTTCGAAATTCTGGTTTTACCGGAATTGAGCAGTAGTCAAGTTTAATGCTGATGATTTGAAAACTAATCTCAGTCGAGCTTTTAAATACTTGGATGTAGGGTGTTTTTCTATTGTGACCAGTTGTAGTTTAAGACTTTAATTTTTCTTCAGATTTTTCGGATTCTAAGAGATTGATTCTATTCCCTTTGAACATTTAAGTGCTCATATAGAATTTCTTGGACAAAGACATTTATTGAAATTTTATTCGGAAATTCAAACACCGGAATATTTTTTCTTTAGATCAGCAAAGAACTGTTGACACATTAGTGCTATACTGACTACAGTATAAGTCATTGCCTTCCATTTTGAATTTTCGTCGTGACTCGAACTCAAATTCATTAGAACATTTTATTAATAGGACTTCTAATTATTATTTCTGGGATTATTCTTGGATTATTTTTGGATTTGATTCTTAAAACCGTAAGTTCTTTTCCTCATTTTTACTTTGTGTTTCTAGGGAAATAAATTATTTGTTACATTTTTTCAAAGCTTGTTCTCTTCACTCTTTTCTTGTTGCATTTATTAAAAGCTTAAACGTAACACTTCGTGTGTTTAACATTGTAATAACGATCACGTGTAGGTTGGAGATCCAAAGAATATATGATGAAAAATTTCATAGTGAAAGTTTCATTGCAAGACACTTACTGGGGCCCCGAGTGACCGAGTGGTCTAAAGCGCTCACCGTTCCGGATCACTGCCATCTCACCTCTGTCTGCGTGGGTTCAAGTCCAAGGCTCGGCTAGCGTGGGTACGTGGGAAAGCCTGCCAGTAGCTTCTCGTGGGTCGGTGGTTCTTCCCTGAGTTTTCCAGGGTTTTTCCTCCACCATTTATACTGGCCGCCATGTATAGCCTATCTTGTGCTGAAAAATGGCGTTAAACCCTACAACAGCAGCAACAGCAACAGCAAGACACTTACTCTGGTGGGTCTGAACCGGTTGATATGTATGAGTGGGTTAAATACGTATGACAAATGCTATTCTTGCAATGACTACCACGTTCGTACGCAACATTCTGCTCTTTCTTTAGAGGATTAAATGTTCTTGGCTGCGTATTTATCATGTGCAAAATTTACTTAATCGCTCACAAATTAAATTAAGTCTGAAGGACTCGATGTTTACTTTGTGAGCGATTAGGGAACAGTTTACACGTCGATAATTAACCAATCATGATCATTTAATCCTTATAATTCAATTTTATTTCCTTACTGTCATCATGTAGGCGGATATCATCAACAAAACATTCTCTTTTACGTAACTCATAGTTTTCTTTCATTATTATCTTCACTGCACCAGAATACATAGCCCCATCTTCGCTAGCCAAGTATCGTCGACTCATATAGGATTACTGGGTAGAATATCAGAGCGAGTCATACCAGATCTAAGGAACTTGGTATGGTCATATTTTTAAAATTAGTTGGATGGTGTTGTTTAAACCAGATTCTACCTTTTTTCAACATTACACTTGCAGATGGCACGAGTAGTTGTAGCATTCGTAGTTATTGCTTTCTACGCATTTCGATCTTTCATTGTGTCAATTTTCAGTGAGATCGCATGCTCGTCATTTGACCATGACCTTTAATAACAGCTGCTGGAATATATTGTCGAAGCAAAATGCAACGATTTCTAAAGATTAGCTTGTAAAACCTGCCATTTGCTTTCTTTGTGTAAAGGGAATGTGTTTTGGAATGCAGTAATGACTATTCGATTACACTGTTGTAACTTCTAATGAGCGATTTTACTCAGGGGGTTGCAAATTTTGATCGGAAATCACGGAAGAGGGCGGGTGGTAGCTTGTTGTTATTATTACTATAAGGTGTTGGTATTGATAAAGCTTCACATAAAATTACCTGGAAATGGGGAACCAAATGTAGTCCACAGAATTTACCGAATTTTCAAGCAATCCAGACCAGTATCACATGACTATGTATGTCCAATCTGATTGCAGAAAACTCAGTCGATTCTTCACAAATGGAATTTTTACCTTTAATACCGACATAGCTGGGTAACCAGCAGTATATTATATTGTGAGAGGTGCATAATTCGGTATGTTTAATGACAATATTGGTCAATAATTGGTTTTCCAACTCCAACGGAAGATCTGATAGTGAATCAAAGAAGTCAGTCACTTTTCTTACTGCAATCCCCTGACCAGCATCCTTCAGAAGCTCCAATGAAATGACCACCACTAATATGCTGTTCATGATATGTTGTTTATACAGACAAGTAGCAAAGTATCGAATCAGAAAGTTACTTACCTCTTGTCATACAATAGAACAATCCAGCATGAACAGTAATCAGGGTAGCTTCGTTGCTCAGAGTGAACAAAACTCGAACAGGTAATCCTGGTTGAAGGTTGCCTAAATGGCTAAATATGTGTAAGATGCGAATAACACAATAACTGCAACTGATAACTTTATCTCACTCATCAACGAACATTAATGACATGAAAAATAGCATGCCTACTTCTGACTAATTAAAACATGAATATATAAAATTATAAAATATATGATCCTATGTTTGATTTCGATACATTTCAGGGCATGGACTATTACCCTGATTTCGGCTGAAAATATTGATAAACCATCTGGCAAGCGAACGTTTTTTTAGTGTGATTTACATTCGTGAAGGTTGTAGAAACTTCTTCTCCCTCATTGAGCTGACAGAGTAAATTATTGTGTAGTTCTTAAAATTGGGGAGACGTTTCTTATAAGAGTTATGAAAGCTGGAAAGATTTGCTTTGGATTTCTTTCGGTCGTGCAGCGCAAAAAAAGCTTTTCGGGATGTTTTAGACGCCAGAGAGGTGATACAAATACAAACAACATTTGGATTTTTTTAAAGGTCACTTTTTGTATTGTCGAGGCTGAAATATATTCTAGTGCCGGAAAATGGAATGGCATTTGCTTTATTTGCTTTATTTCGGTATAATGTTTTGTATTAGGGTTGGAAAACAAATGCGAATGCAGCATGAAAGTATTACATCTTAATTGTATCGTATTTTGCTAAGATAATGTTTCTGTACCATGTGGGTCTAATAAACGTTCTGTATAGGTTGGAAACAGCTGTACTATCAGCACCCCAATCAGTGTGCATTACTACTTTGAGTAAATAAAAGGCTGTCAAGCATTTAGCTTTTAGTTTCCTAATGTGTGGACTGAAAGTGAGTTTTCTGTCAAAGACAATACCTAAACGCTTTCTTTCCTCCACAACCGATATAGTTGGTCCGTCCAACGTGAGTTTAGGATCATTATGTTGTCTTTGTAACTAACATAAACGCATGAATAACCACGCGATTAGAAATGTTACTAATTTGTATGTTAGAAAACGTATTAGATAAAATACTGTTCCCTGAGGCACACTCATCTAGAAAATAAAGCTACTACCACTCATTCTATCAAACGATGTATTCTGTAAAACAATAAGAGGGTTCAAAAAAAATTGATTTGCACAAATTCCTGTCAAAGACATATTCTACGTTCTATCATACACGTAAGAAAATCGTTAAAAAGTTTGTAAATTTAAGAGCTGGCATTCGGTTCTTAAGATGGATTATCAGCAGTATTATAATTGACAGAAATAACATTGTGACATAGTATGAGCAAATAAATACCATTAAGAAGATTTGTTCTGCATAGATTACTCTTGATGCATTGTCACTTCTTGTATCCTTTTTCACAAAAGAAAATGTTTTTTTAAAGCGTCGTTTTTGTCATCACTTTGATATGGCTCATTATTCTAAAATGGCGCAAAGCTTTCATAGCTCGGCGGCAGATCTGGGCATAGTTACTTTGTTATACTTAATGTTGATGTGGTCGAGTAGTTGTATTGACCCAACTTAAATTAATAATTGTTGTTCTAAGATTTAATTTTGACATTGTTTAACCAAAGTCTATTCAATCATGATTGTAACTGATATGTACCTTAAATGTCATCAAAACGTATCCAAACGAAAATTATTGATCGCAGTGGACTTTTACACTGGTGGTCGGACACTAAGATGGGTCATGAAAAGAGGACGTGGGGGTCTATCATAATAAATAACAGGTAGAATGAAGTTTTGTTAAAACTCGTGGAGTTTACATTGTGACATCGCAGAGTGCGACTTTCAGTCCGACTTGTATAGAATCTAACCTTTAGGTGGATCTCGTCAGAAAATGTATTTTAACATTGAAAACGTCCACATTGATTTTGTCGTATGTATTTATCAGGGCGTGTATATAATGATTATCCAAGGAATATCGCTGTATTAAGTTTGAAATAAAGTGAATAATCGCCATTTAGATTTATCTGTAATAAGATGCTTAAAAGTTACACCCACCACTGAAGTAGTCGGCATGAACGCATGCTTGACCTCTATGACT
Source organism: Sinohyriopsis cumingii (assembly GCA_028554795.2). Lineage (NCBI taxonomy): Eukaryota > Metazoa > Mollusca > Bivalvia > Unionida > Unionidae > Sinohyriopsis > Sinohyriopsis cumingii. The sequence goes on from CM068839.1 coordinate 32,838,092, forward strand.
TATCCTTTAGTTGTAGTCAGTAGGACAAACACAGTACAGAATCTGCAGGCGCATTATGCGCAGTTGGACACCATTTATAAGCGAGTTTATGTAATATTACCGTTCGATTCTGTAATACACCATTTACAGATTTGCCGTGAATAAAGAAAGGAAAAGAACTCTGCCAGTCTTATCGTAAAGGTATTTCTTCTGGGGTGTGATGGGATTTTTAACAAGCTGTATTTGTTGAAACATTTGATGCCTTGTTGGTATCATTTATTTACTCCTTGTTTTATAGAGCGTGTGGGATACACGTAATCGTGATCATAAAACTTGTATTATAATTATTTAGTTTCGATGTTATTGTTGTAGCTGGTGCGTCATTTGGCACTGTGAACCAAAAGTTTGTTTCACTTGGAATTGTTATTCTAGGTCGGGCTTTGTATACTACTAGGACAAGATGCGGTTACATCTTGTGCATCTTATTGCGCTGTGACCAGAATATTTGCTTCACTGAGAACTGCTGTTCGAGTGTGTTGTTGACTGTGGTTAAAATTAGAAGAAACAGCCTCACGTTTACAATTCAGCTGAACCAAGGACATCACAACATGTGTTAGGTGTCTTAGGTGGAACCATCATTCTTGCCGAAAGTTCCATATAAATCTTCTTCTGTTTATAGGTACATGATGTGGAGCTGAACGACTGACTCGATATGTCATTATGTGCTTAGTTTAGTATGATGTTGGACGTTGTAGAAATTAATGCTTGACCTGAGTTGCAGCATTTGTTTGAAATTATATGTATATATTTCGATGCTACATTGATTTAAATCTTACACGAATGTCTTCAACGTATAACTGAAAACTGGAGCATATTCGTAAGATGCATCAAAATTGTTCAGTTTAGTTTTCAGACTATGCTGACACGAGATTTTAAAATGCTAAAGTTTATACAACGTCCATGTCAAATTGTCATGAAGCATGTAGTTTAGACAGTGCGTGTCTATAATGAATATACGTATTGGGTCGTAAGCGCTCGGCGAGAAAAGGGTCTGCACATGAAGGGGTTCAATCAATGATAAAGTAAGAACATTTGTAGTTATTCAGATTCTTTAATAAGTGAAGACCAAATTCATTCTAATTCTCGTACAAGTTACGATACCAATGGCAGTGCCGTTGTTGTCCTTGAGCTCTCAATGGCGATGACATACAGAATGGTCAGGACCTTTAAAAAACACACAAAAACGTATTTTCTCCATCATTCATTACCTCCAGCTCCCTCCCCCCGTTTCCAACATGCAACGCAGACAACACACAATTCTAGCCACTAGCCCACTCTTTCTCCCCTTCTTGGGTGCATAGAATATTCTGAAACCCTTACGCGTTCTGCTGATCACTTACAAACGTCAATATCTGTAGTGCGAGAGGAGGAAGCATAATCTCTCAATTGATTATTTGATTTGTGTCACACAACGTTCACCTTTACGACAGTCATTACGTAAGGTCATAAATATTTTACGACACCCAGTGATATATAGACACACAGTGATTATATATATATATATATATATATATATATATATATATATATATATATATATATATATATATATATATATATATATATATAGATGGATAGATAGATATAGCAATGCCCATATTGCAACATTTTTGAATAATGCATAATATTGAATGCTGTATGATAAACAGATTGGCTAGCTCGGGTTCATTTAACACGGAATCAAAAACTATTTAAATAATGTAACCTTCAGCTACCTGAAGGCACTTTGTGGCACATAATTTCATTGAACATTATTCATAAATTGCATATTGTTATGTGTATTTAATTTGAATTATGTGATCGACCTGTGTCCATAATTGAGGGTAGGGGTTTGGACCTACATGACTAATGACATGCTTTGTAAACATGTCTACTTGGTTTTGAGCTCTAGATGCAGCCTTGATTCTGACTCAAGAAGATATCAAAAACGAAGTTTCTTTACAGTTTGATGGAAATTTCCATTAATATCATAGTCCGCTCGTCAGAGGTTTTTATATCAAGGGGAATTATTCGTTTACTTGGGTTCATTTTTAGCTTGGGAAGATTTATTTATTTAAATAATTCATTACAATTACAAAGTGCCCATTGATCCTCTTCGTACAAAATTACTATTTTCGAATTGTTGCGAATTTATTAAAGGACACTTTATATTTTATCATTGTGAAAGATCAAGACTGTTAGTACGTTAACACTAATCCAATGTGTTGGTACATCAGCACATTCAAGATTGGAATCCTTTCCGAACATCACTGGAATTCATTCGGAATGCTCTATACCTTCAAACTTGCTAGAGAACGTGTAGGGTAAACACACACACACACACACACACACACACACACATATACAGAGGAGTCATAATTGGAAAATGTAATCATATTGATACCATAATTTTACACCGTAGAAACATAAATAAAATAGTTGCGTTAATGTAATACAGTGGGCATGTTCTGGGAGACCACCCATTCTGCCCAAAATAACATGGCCTCTCAAAACATGGCCTCTCAAAACTTGTCTCTCATCTTAGTGGTCTCCAAAACAGGTCTTAATGTCAAACTACTAATGCTACTGCAGATACTACTACTACTATTATTATTACTACTACTACGACTAATAATAATAGCAATAATAATAATGATAATAATAATAATAATATAAAATAACTCGACTTTCAAAGTAAAAACTGTTTGATAGACAAGGACCTACCTCTGTGAAGTATGCCTTGAACTCCGTTTCGTCAACAAGGTGATCGTCTGGAGAAAAAAAAAAGCAAATTCACCAGACCATAATTAAGCATAAATGTTGAAGTTCTTTTCTTTTTAAAAACTACTTTAATTTCCTTCGCACTAATCATAATCTCAGTTACATTGGCAAAATATCAAGGATTTAAAATGGTTTTGAATATTCTTATCGTTGGAGTAGAAAATCGCGTCTGATCGTTATGGTTTGATTTATATGCTTTATCGAACACGTATCGTCTTTTTCAACGTGTGAAAAGATTTTTCTGCTATTTTTAATTAACGTTTATTTTATTCCAGGAATGCCAAACTCGTTAGCGTATTCATGTGAGACAATGATATTATTGTGATATTTCTCCTAACCATTGAAATACCATCATTATAAATTCTGAATTGGAATTTTATTTCTATTCAAATTTATCCATGAAAAGACTGTTTCAGAGACTGGCGTGTTGTATTTATTCCAGTGGCGTAGCTATGAATTATACCCTGATTCACAAACACTTTATTCTGGGGCCTCTTCCCAATATAAAAAGGTCGTTTGATGAAAGTTTTGGCCCGTAACCAAATCACCATGCAGTTGTGGCGGTTGTTTGTGCATTGATACACCGCTGTATTATTTCCTATATGTTGAATTCATTTTGTGTGTATAATTTGTAATCTGTTCTTCGTAATGTTTTTATACAATAAAGTGACCAACTGATTTATTGATATCCCAAACACCTTTAAATTTGGATATTAATGTCATGTTCATAATTTCACGCTCGGCAATAATAATAATAATAATAATAATAATAAGTATTAGTAGCATTGATTCCGAAACAATATTGTCTAATTAGTTACGATCGGTTCACACATTTCTGAATCTCTTTCGAAAATATCGTGAGAACTTGTAACCTGATCATTTTTTGCATAATTTAGTGAATAAAATATGCTTAAATCAGTTCATATCACACAAAGAGGTAATGAATATGATACACTTTACGTTATACGTTGTATCTATGAAATATTAATGCTATATAATTGTCAGGTTAGTTAGAATTGGCACATTCGTTATACGTTGTGTATATAAAGTTTAATCCTAGCTGTCGACATTTTAGTTAGAAATGGTATTAGTGTATCTGCGTTAAACTTTGAAAGTGAACAAAAGTATCACGAGGCGTTCTGTTTAAACATCAACAAGAGAAGATCTGTGTTACCATTTGTGTCAATCTTGTTATAGTAAAGTTGCAGGTCGTGCTGATTGATACATCCACTTCTATCCATGTCCAATTCTAAGAAGAGTCCCTTTGCAACCAGATTCAGACCTGGCTCATTGTGTGTAAACTGCGACACAAACTCATTCTCACAAACTTGGTGGTTATCTAGAACAACAGAGGTCAAAACACGTCTGAATGCACAAAAAAAATGTATTATCTGACGTCAAGTATATAACGTTCGGGCAACTTTGGTCTGGATAAGTTGCAAAATCTCAGCCTATCTTGGCTGAGCTCGCTATAACGCTTCAAATAGCGTAACATTTATATGAATTAACAAATCTGGCGTGGAAATAATTAAGGGAAACTTTACAGAGAGTGTGCACTTCTGAGACAATGACAGGTGTAAGGTAAAATTGTCTTTGTGGATATTGTAATTCTGGAAATTGTACCTGCTCTAAACACACGGCTAACCAATATGCCCACCCCCATGTGCACGAAATATCAGCCGGTGTTTGTCTAAAGTACAATATATTTAGATTTATTAAAATATTGAAAGTTTTGCCCGACTAGACAATACCAGCTTCTGAAAGTGCAATGAATGAATTACCAGATATGTAAAACGTTTGAAAAAAGTTATTGCCCCTTTTTTTTACACTTTACATCTAATGTCCAGGAAGTGAAAACGAGCAAGCGGAGCTAGTAGTTTTTGGAAAGATCTACATCTGAAGTAAGGCCATGCTGTATACTCTATAATCCAAATAACACCCATCAATCATACACCAAAAGAAAGAAAATTAAAAGTTCTTTTAACAATACCTAATGTATGAAATGTGTTTTTTTTTTAAATACAGTCTTTATAACCAGTTAGAAATATCTGGAAAAAATTTTTTCTTTAAAAATCTAACTATATGCAAAATACAAAACTGTAGAGATCTGCTAATAAGCATTTCTGAGAGTTTGTTTGAGCTTGAGATTTTGTGAAAGCCAGTGAAAAGAAATTTCATTTGCTACGTCATTTCTGATTGGATGCCAATGAAAATTCAATCTCAGGTTCAAGCTCAGTTTCTATGATTTCCAGGTCAGGACATTTTGTTAACCTTAAACAACTCAAAATTGTGTAAAGATTCAACAAAAGTGTCAAGGTATTTCGCTTGAAAAAAACTTATATTCGAGATAAAATTTTGCTTATTGAATTAGACGAATAATCCTTTGCCTAGATAGGAAGAGATACTGCGAATAAATGAAGTACACTTCATAGATATGAGTTCCAGCTTTAGCACTCTAATCCCGAATATCTGCAATGACTCTACGTTATCCCTCACATTAAATCAAACAAAAGTTTCTAGTTCATGTTAGCCTGACACCTTTGTCCAACATACTATCGTCATTGCGGATAGTATATCCAGAATGATAGGTCCTGGGTGGATTCATTCGTTTCTAGAAAAGATTATCTACTGCGTGTTTCTCCTTTTATATCATTGAATGTTGCGACTAATACAATCCATTTATAGCACAACAACTGTGTTAAGACTAAAATGTATAGATCAAAAGCAGTCGAAAATTGGTTTTAAACTCAAATGTATAGATCAAAGCAATCAAATATTGATCTTTTACTCAAATGTATAGACCAAAGCGGGTCAAAAATTGGTTTTATACTCAGATGTATAGACCAAAGCAGTCAATAATTGGTTTTAGATTAAATTGCATGGACCAATACAGTTAAAGATTGGTTTTAGACTTAAATGAATAGACCAAAGCAGTCACAAATTGGTTTTAGACCAAAATGTACAGATCAAAGCAGTCAAAGATTGGTTTTAGACTAAAATGCATAGACCAAAGCAGTCAAAGATTGGTTTTAGACTAAATTGTATGGACCAATACAGATAAAGATTGGTTTTAGACTTAAATGTATAGACCAAAGCAGTCAAAAATTGGTTTAGACAAAAATGCATAGACCAAAGGAGTCAAAAAGTGGTTTTAGACACACCCATATAGACCAAAGCAGTCACAGTTTGGTTTTAGACTAAATGTATAGACCAAAGCAGTCAAAGATTGGTTTTAGACTAAAATGTATAGACCAAAGCAGTCAAAGATTGGTTTTAGACTAAAATGCATAGACCAATGCAGTGAAAGATTGATATTAGACTAAAAGGGATAGACCAATGTAGTCAAAATTGATTTTAGACTGTTTTAGCCTAAAATATATCGACCAAAGCAGCCAAATATTGGTTTTAGACTAAATTGTAAAGACCAATGCAGTGAAACATTTGTGTTATCAAGCTTCTTGAAGATTAATTTTTGTGATTCTCTGATTAAAGCATTTGATAATATGTGTCACGGAATTTTATAAATCCTTTTATTTATTAAATACATGTACTCGGGTTTAGTTTCTCGTGTACAACGATACCCGAGGGTGATTTATGTATATTGTGCAATATTTAGAAACAGTGGGTTCGGTTTATCCTATGCCACACGTGCGAAGTGCTTTCGATGGAAAAAAACCGAATGCTTCCAGCGTACAGACGATGTATAGCTGCATCGTCTGTGTATAAATGCCTAACCTTAAGGGTAAATTTACACATTACGGAACGTCTTGTCAGTGAGCGCTCTATTGTAAGGATTTGCACATCTTCAGCTGTAGGGTTATGTGAGTTATTTGTTAATTTCTTGTGTATTAGTTATAATTAGTGTACTACCACGTTTAGTTTTGTATATTCTCTATGTAACTTCGATTTACGTAGTGTAATGCAAATATTTTCCATTCTTGTTTGTGATTTAGCAAGATATTTATATTAGCAATATAAAGTTGCATCTTTAAGAAACGTTTAGTACCGTATGATTCTTATCGGGCACGGGTATCTTCACTTCTGAACCTGTGTATTGTTTTGTAATTATTGTGCCGATAATGCAATCTATAGAGCTTATTGTATATAACGTCATTACGTTTTATCGTATATGTCCGTGTCATGCATAGTACAGTGTTAGATGTATTTTTAGCTGATCGGAGTCGACGTGGTACCAGCTGTAGAGCTAACCATAGAAGCTGACCATAGCAGCTGTAAAGCTGAACCGTAGCAGCCGTAGAGCTGAGTGAACAGTGTTGCTGGACGAGTAGCAGGTGATTGGGCGTTGCTGATCAATTGCTTGGTGCTGATTGCTTGATTGGCCAAGGAACTGAGTGGTGGTCGGTGACTATCTGGAATACAGACTGATTGATTTACCAGTGTGACTGGTAGCCAAGTGTGCTGGTGACGGAATATGTAACTCCATACATGTACTCTTTTAGCCGTGGTCTAATTTTGGGGTTTATAATACCCAGTGTTTTTCGGATTGTAAAGATATTTTGTACTATATCTGTCCTTTTGTTTTCATCATTTTACTATTTAAGTAAAATACCTCATTTTTCACTATTTGAGTGAATTTATTATTACTTTTTGAGTAAAACACATCATTCTTTTCGTCGTGTGAAATTAATGTGAATCATTCACTTTCGTCCTTGTACTATGTAAGGTTATTTATTTGTAATATAATTTGTTTCATTATTTAATTTGTGCGGATTATGTTAATTAATCCAATATTTGGATATTGTACGCACGTATTAATCATAATTATTTAGTCATTCAAGTCATTCATCACTAAACATTGTAATTTTATCACCATCAAACGTGTTATGATATCAATCTGAAATCCAAACCAGTTATCTTGTTATAATATGGACTTGCTGAATGGTCACACATTTTTTCGACCAAGGAAATGGAACTCTAGCCTACATGGAAGGGTTGTGAATATAATTTGTGTAATGATATTTTTACGACCCCTTCTTCAGAGGGATTTAATATTCTTTGCAATGCTTTCTACAGACACATTTTTCATTGAGGAATGTATATATTCATGTAATGTTTCTACAGACCCTTTTTCAGAGAGGATGTTAGATACTTTTGTAATTAATTCTACAGACTCCTTATTCAGATAGGATGTTAGATCCTTTGGTAATGCTTTACCCTGACCCTTCTTTAAAGGGGATGCTATATCATTTTGTCTGACATGTAGGAAGCACTCAGAATTAGATTGAAACAAATTTTCGAAGCATTATTTCAAGATTTTAGAAATAAAGCTACCACTTATATCAAATAGTTCATGCAGCACTAAACGCCAACGCACAGATATTTCGTCTTTGCATAAAGCTACATGTATATTGTTGTTCCAGACTCTCGAGAAAAAGAAAACCACTTTGATATGATCAGAGGTAGTGTTAGACCCAGATATTACGTTGCTTTAACCATTTCAAGCAAATGTTTATTAAAAAACAACAAAAACAAATAAAATCTTTATTGTTTAGTATTTATATGATACCTGTTTACTAATCTAAACAAAATACGTACAGTCTGAATGGAATATAGCTGAGTATATTCGGGATTTGTAAAAGTCATTTATGTGGGAGTGAACATACCCAACCATGGACTTAAGCTGTATTACATTAGTTATTTTTCTAGACCATAATCAAAGTTAATAATACTCACCTGTGTTGACAAAGCAAACAGAACAAATGGATCAAACGAAAGGACCATCACTGATCTCTTATATGTAAACTCAATTTGTATTATGTTGAATACCATCCAACTCAATTTGAATGATGTTGAGTGCCATTAAACTCAATTTGTATGATGCAAAATACCATTCAACTCACTTTGTATATGTTAGATACCATTAAACTCAATTTATTTGATGTCAAACATCATTTAACTCAATTTTTATGATCTCAGATATATTGTCATTGTTGTTACAGGGTGCCAAATATGTTGTCTTTGTAGGTGTAACTAGTGCCTATATTAGTCAACTAAATTTATAGGAAGCCAAATATGTGTTCGTCATGGTTGCAACAAGTGCTATTATTATTCAATTTATGGGATGTCGAATACCATTGAACTCAGTTTGTAAGATTACAAAAATGTCTTCCTTGTTGTAGCTAATTCCATAAATTGCACATGCCCTCCCACCCACCCCGAATTTCACCTCTAAGCATGTCTTGACGTACATCCGTAAAACTTAATAGCTGACTTCTACGTGATTCCACCCACCAACAACCGCCCCCCGGAAAACTCTGTGTGTGTGCCCTTGACACTGGAAACGATATCAAAAATTAAATGAGCATATCAAGTGAACTCAATCCGATTTTGACATCACTGCTGCTTGAGTGCTTAGATTCAATATAGCCTTCACTAACCGATGTTATCAACACTTCCCTTTTATCTGGGGAATTCCCATCCTTTGTCAAAACTGTCATTGTTTAGCCCCTGTTGAAGAAATTGACACCTGACCAGAACGATGTAAAGAATTACCTATCTGTTTCTAACCTTTCATTTGTTAAAAACAAATCTTAGCAAATGTTGTTCTATCCCAACTATAAGCTATCTGAATTCCAATAGTCTGCATATCAATGTACAGTCTGCATAGCAATGTACAGTCTGCATATCAATGTACGGTCTGCATATCTCCCTTGTCATAGTGATGAAACGGCCTTTCTGAGAATAGCTTCTGTTTTTCTGTCTGCTTTGGACAGGGTAAAGATTACAATCCTAGCCCTCTTTGACTTGTCTGCGGTATTTAACACAATAGATCATGATATATTACTTCACTGTTTCGAGCATATATTTGGTATTCAAAATACAGCCTTAACTCTAGGTTCAAGTCCTAATCAGTCAACAAGATACAAACTGTGTCCATAAATAGTAAACATTCCAGCCTGTTGGTCAATGTTTGGGCGTTCCACAAGGCTATGTTCTTTGCCCCATTCTCTAAGTTCTATACACTCAGCCACTCTCAAGTGCCATAGATCGACATCTGGTGTCGCACCAATCGTAAATAATATACAGATCTAGCGGCCAAGCTGAAGTTGCGGGTAGCATCCAAGGCGTAGAGAGATGCGTTTTTAATGTGAAGTTATGGATGACGCATAACAAGCTGCAGACGATAGATGACAAAACTGAAGCCATCATATCACAACGCAAAGACGATTTAATTCATATTTCTAAATCAAACAGTCAGTGTCAGCAATGCCAACACCACATTTACATAGTCAGTATCAACCTAGGTGTCACCCTCGACAATAAGCATTATTTACACAAACATTTAATGAACATATGCAAGGCTGTATATCTGTAATTGAGACAACATTTTCTTCCGGTTAATGTCATTAAAGAACATTTGTGTTCGTTAATATTTTCAAGACTGGACTACTTTAATTAACCTCTATCTAGTTCTTCTCGGTATCTACTACAGAAACTTGAAAAATTTTAAAATATGGGTGCTTGGGTCATCCTTATAGTATGAAGAACTGAGCACAACTTCACCCTACACTGTAACCTACCATGGCTACCTGTTCAATCCCGAATAATAAAAAAAAACTGTTCACTATGCTATATTTCGCTGACTGGTTCTAATCCAACAGTCTTATCGGACCTCACACATGTGTTCATTCCATCTAGAAATTTAAGCACATCTTCCAAAACACGCATTATCATTGTGTCCAGTTTTCGAACGATGTCATATGTACAACGTTTTGTTTTTTTTGCGTGCCAGGGACTGCCCATAGATATTAGACACTAGGACACTGTGATTTCATTCAAGACTGCTCATAAAAATCACTTATTCGACTGCAAGAACAGACGTAAAGTCTTAATGTTTTCTTCCTTATGTATCGTCAGCATGTTTTTGTTTTGTAATTTCATGGCGTTTGTTTGTTTGTTTTTTGTTATCTTGCCACTGTATATACTTTTAAATGTTGTATGATATTATAATGTGCTTTGCGATTCAAGCGATTAGGTGCTGTACTAAGTCCACATTAATAATAATAAAAATAATTATAATAATAATAAGATTGTTATTATTATTATTATTTTTTATTATTATTATTATGTGCTAAACGTAAAGATATATATATGGTGAAACAAGAAATTATGTGGACAATGGGAACACTGCATCAAATGTACTATTTGTGTAAAGGGTCTAATGTATTATATTATTTAATGGACCTGCGAAAATAATACGGTATAAATGTACATACGATCTTTGTCATAATCAGTGAAAATGGAGTTCATGTCATCAACGTCAAATCGGTGATTATGGTTTGTATCCGCTCTAGTAAATAGGGTAACCACCTCTTGAGCAATCAGACTGCGGAACTGCGCTAATTGTGCATCCACGCTGTTCGTTGTTTGAGAAGCGCATGCACTGTATAACATAAAATAAGACATTACCAGGAATGCAAAAACGTGTTTTATAACTGGACGCGTTTTCCATTGTCACAACATCATATTAAATTACATTAATTCAATAAAGACCACAAAAGTAACTCTCATTTGAACTAACTTGACCGTTAGATGCCTCGATCCTAGCAGCAGAGGGGGCGAATCGGACATTTTGTCCAATCGTTATTTGGCTTAATTATTACTTTCTGCACTCAACGATCTAGTGTCGTCAGCGCCTGGTAAAAAAAAAACGACGACGTCGTTGGGGGATCGTCGCGTCGTCATTTGGTTTAATTAACACCTTCTGCGCGTAGAATCCCCAGCGTCGTCAGCGTCCGGTAAGCACATCGACGACCGCGTCGATGTCATCGCCCCCTCTGCTGCTAAGAGGTTATTTACAATGATCTTACAAACAGAGTGATCACTAACTCCTCCTCCTGTAGATCAATTAGGTTATTTGACTGATCGGTGAGTTTAAAATTAATTCTCGTTAAAAACCGATCATGGCATCGCATATAGACCGGATTAATCGGATTCTCAACGATTAAAAATCCCGGAGGGGCTGTTGGTGAAAATGAATAAAGGATATATCCCTGTTGAGCTTGATTTGATTGATTGGTATCTACCTGGTAACTCCCTTCGATAACATCACACACTAGATTGATTGCTATCACCGATGCGATATTTACGTTGTATGGAGCAATATGCCTACCATCATCCCCGTTATCGTGTCTGAGGATATAAGTTGATGGACCGATAAAATCATTAAGAGACTTTCTTAGTTCTGGCGTGTTGTATCTTGGAAACTTAAAATCGGGTAAATCGGCTTCTGCGATATTATACTCGGTTAGGAATTTTTGTTTATTATCAATTCTGCTAGTGGATATTACCCCGATGATTCTTTCATTGATATATTCCATGTCTGATATAAGTTGATTTAACACCTCAACGTGTTTTTGTGCTTTTGTTTCCCGTAGCTGTTCTAGTTGTGATTGGTAAATACGATTAATCTCGATAAAAAACCTATCGATATCATTTAAATTAACTTCGGCCTCGACGACCGATCCAGGAGTTTTCTCGTACCTAAAATACCAATACATGGTATTCCTGTCTTGAAATGTAAACCAGTCGGGGGGTGACGAGTTTTTCATAACAAACAAAACATCTCGATAATTGGGATTAATCTCATGATACGATTGTTTGCCCTCGGGGTTTTCATAAGGTGGATTCTTAGGCCAACCTAGTATGGTTCTTATTGAACTGTTATAGATATCAACCATATACCCCGGTGTGCTTATTTCAATCGTCGACGATAACGTCGGTTCATGAACCGTAATAGCGATTTTTGATTCTTTTCCTGTGATCGATTTTATCCTGCGTTGAAATTCTTTATTGATTTGTTCTATTTGGTATGACCCAGTTGGTATTGTAACCTCCTCCCAGTTTGGGGTTCCATCGGGTTTATTTGTCCGTGCAAAAACCAGCGAGTTATTAGGTTGTTGTCCGTTAAATGCGTCCGCTCGAATATTAGGCCAACTGTGATATACTCGCAATTTTGCCAGCGCTATTTCCTTCACTGGAACCGGCGACGGGAAGTTCACACTGAATTCGGGTTTCGTTGACGTTATTGATATCATATTTGTTTGTACCGGAGTGGTGTTCTCCGCGATCCGCTGAAGTAATTGAAACCCTTCGGGGTTCAGCGACATTATTATTATTCGTTGTTTTTAGTGTCTAATTTTAACAACCAGGTGGTTTCGGCTTCCAGTTGAAAATCCTCGATTTTTGACATCGCGGAGCTATATAACTGGACCATCGTGGAGAATTCAACATCGGATACGAACAAATTATCAATCGATAACGAGATCAACCCGGATAATTTCGAGTATGCGTCGGATACTATTTGATGTTTTACTGTATACTCGTTGAGTTTTTTCTGAAAACACGATGATATCTTCCTAGTGATTGCGTTGGCAACTCCAGCAACTGTTGTCATTGCGGAGACAGCGATTGGAACAGCGATCGGGGTTATCGTGGTCACCGTGGATAAAATAACACCGGCGCCAGCTACTATACCCGACACCGAGTACACGACCGCGTCGATGGCGGTTATTTTTCGGCGGTATTTTTTTATTTTTGCACGGTATTGTTCGGAAAGCGTTTTCAAGTTCGCGGAAAATTCTTTTGCGGTATCGAATCGATATTGATGTGACGTCGGTGATACCTCTGATTCAATTTCCTTGGTGGTCATTTTTATTTTAAAAGAGCTAGTGTTTTTAATTACTTAGATTCGCTACAAATTCCACATACCATGTAATGTTTGCCCGGGTTAGATTTCTATCAACGGCATAAATTGTAAACTGTTCAGTTGCGTTCCTGTCTATAATTGTTGATATTGTATTGTTAAACCCGGATGAACTCGACGATAATATATTAAACTGCATCATTGAAACCAGTGTCAGTCGATAAATGCCCTTAACAGTTGCGGTAATATTTACTGTATTCTGTGTAGGAGTCCAATCGAATGATCCATGCCGAATTGTGTATACTGTGTTGATGATGTTCTCATGAGGGATTTTTATTTTTTCGAATTGCTCTGCTACTCTCGGTAGTCCGTCTTTAATCGCTTCAACATCAGTTTTAATCGTTCCTATTTCCTGTATATGCGTGTCCACATCTTTTTTGTTCGCTGCAACCCTAGTAATGAGTGTATTTATTTCCTGTATATGCGTGTCTATACTTTTTTTGTTCGCTATAACATTAATTTTGAGTACTTCTATTTCCCCTTCATGCACGTCTATACTTTTTTTGCTCGCTATAGCATTAGTGTTAATTGTTTCTATTCTCTGTCCATGCGCGTCTACATTATTTATGATCGTTACAACATTAGTTTTGATTGTTTCTATTTCCCGTGTATTCTCGGTCATACTTTTTTTGTTCGCCGCAACATCAAGTTTGATTGTTCCTATTTCATATGTATGCACGTCTATGCTTTTTTTGTTCGCTGCAACATCAGTTTTGATTATTCCTATTCCCCGCCAATACGCGTCTACATTTTTTTTGTTCGCTTCAACATCAGTTTTGATTGTTCCTATTTCCTGTGTATGCGCGTCTACACTCTTTTTGTTCGCTTCAATATCAGTTTTGATTGTTCCTATTTCCTGTGTATGCGCGTCCATATTATTTATGATCGTTGTAACATCAGTTCTGATTGTTTCTATTTTCCGTCCATGCGAGTCTACATTATTTATGATCGTTGCAACATTAGCGCCGATTATTTCTATTTCCCGTTCATGCGCGTCTACACTCTTTTTGTTCGTTGCAACATCAGTTTTGATTGTTTCTATTTCCTGTCTATACGCAGTGATATCATTTATAGTTATTGTGATTTCATCCGGTTTGGTATTTTTTTTACCAAGGAATTTATCAACGGCGCTATCAACCCTGTTAAAATTTTTTCGTAACGTGTAAAATTGGCCCGACAGCGTCGTAAACTCCGAAATAGTATTTTTTATTGTTGCAAGATTTGGTTCGGTTACCGTCGGGGTTCCAAAAAAACTAGCGGTAGTGAGTTGTATATCGGCGACAGATTTTTTCACCTGCGCGTCAAGTTCGGTCACCGATCTATCTAACCTTGTAAAACCGTTCTGGACTAATGTTACCCTATCCTCTATCTCCAATATATGTTTACCCGGTTTGAGTCGTCCGTCGCTGGTATACAGCGCGATAGTGCCATCGTCGGCATCACGCTGTCGTGTTAAAACGTCATTCAGTGACATATTACTGGATTTCAATTTACCCTGGCGGTCTTGAAATACAACTATTTCGCCTGGGTCAACACTTGTTAAATTCAACATATCAGCGATTTCATCCTCAATTAGTTTTTTTATGTCGGCGTCGGCCGTTTCCGTGGATTCTTTCAGCGCCGAAACCGGTCGTCCCCAAATATCAATCATCGTTATTGTAAATGTTATTCTCTAAAATCCGTTGAGCTTCTACGACCCCACTAGTGTATTCGTTTACAACCACATGAGGTGGTTTCCGCGATGATGAAATCGCCGCGAGTACGTTCAATACCTCACGGCCACATATCGGTGGGTCACTTAATCGCTGCGTTGGCAGCGTGGAATAAAAAACCCGGGCTGAACACGCCCGGGCTAAACACGCCCGGATATACCGCATAAACTCTTTCGGCGGAGCTAACCCGTATGAATCAAAATAGACGATTGCACGCGGATCAATCGCGTATGCAACCCAATGAGTTCCCGCTCCGGAGGACCCATCGAGGTTAATTATGCCGGTTTCAATATTCCTTGGTGCCGCCGGTAATTGATCCCTCATAAAAACACCTCTGAAGTTTTTTATCGCTAACGCGTTTGCGGCGTCTATTAAATCAAAATTAGACATTGGAGTCATAGACTCAGGAGTCATTGACTCCCGAGTCAATAAACGGTTCCCGGTAGTCTTAGACCCTTTCCCGAATACCATGAATACGGGGTTCCCGGTAGTCTTAGACCCTTTCCGGCTACGGGTCGTTTTTTTTTGTAGCCTTTCCCGGTTGCCTTCTTCAATGCCATCCCCGCCGCGGTACCAACGGCTCCTAACGCCGCCGCCTTAGCCACTGCTGGTGCGGCCGCGGCAATTAATGCCGGAATCGCAGCTAACAGCGGAAATATCCCACCGGTCTTTTCCATGTTTTTAATTGCTGCGGCGGAAAAATCTATTTGAACACCCTTTTTATTCTTCATCGCATCATTGAAATGTTTTATTTGACGCGCCGTCAACGATATCTTATGATTACCACCCGCCATCTGCGACGGCTTCAGCGTTATTGTGGTTCCGCATTGTTTAGCCGACTTTGATCGTAATTTCTTGACTTGACCATCAGTCAACTCTACACTGACGACACTATACGACATTTATTGTAAACGCGTTTTGTGCTTTCAATTACATGTTTTCCACTGGCGCATCAACGATTCTCATTCGTCCACCAACACCTTCTAGCAGCATTGATTTATCGCTGAGAATGACAGCAACCGCTCTATAATTAACACCACCCGGGGCTATACGAGCTCGGAAGTGTATATCAACGACGGATTGTCTCGTTAAATCAAGATGTTCCAGTGAAAAATAATAAATCGGATACAGGTTTTTAAAATCAAGTTGTGATATTTGCAAACCAGTGTCGACGTTTTGATCACGACCCATATACGACAGCAATCGATGGTACACACGTGCGATATGGTTGTCGCCGTAATTAAGCTGTATATCCTCGGATGGTTCCTGTTGTCCGTTTATTCTCAGCGAAACATCCCTGACTCCTAATTGATCAAATATCATATGGCTGCGTTCTTGACTGCCCAATCGTTCCCTATTCTGTAGCGCTATGAATATATGACGCGGGGCTGAAACACCCTGTTTTGATGCCAGGTGCCATGTAAACGTATCGGCGACGTTATCCTCTTTAGCATCAGTTGTTACCGCTAGCCAACTCAACAACGATTTCCCTCCCTGTTCCATAAATGCTAACAATCGTGCTTCCGTGGTAACTGATGGAGTCAGCACCGGCATCCACAATGCCATTTTAGTTAAAATGACTTTACCGGCAGCGACGCCAGCAGCACGCCATATTGCATTGTTATCATCGCCCCTTCGCGTCAGCGCGATTGTATGCTTAGCCCCATAGACAACTTTTCTGACATTTCTGCAGAATCCAAATATGTGATGGAGTGGAATCGCGCATGAAAACTGTCGGCGTGGTCCTTGCAACATTCCTACTCGTGCTGCGAATCCTAGATTGTAATCATTGTTGGTGCTTTTTATAATATTAAAATTAGCACCTGGTCTTGCTCTGCGGTCTGGATTGGCTGCTTCAGCCTGTGGGTCAGTTGCGGTATCTCTTTCCGCCAGCACGTTGATGTACTGAATATGGTCAGCGTTATTGGTGGTGTCCTTCGCAAACATCATAGATGGGCCCGCCGATCTTGTATAATCATCCGAGTATCTCGCCAACCCAATTATCGTCGTTGCAACATCAACCTCGCGTTCTATTGATTCAATTTCTCGCCCGTCAATAAGATATCTGGCGCTCTCAAATAACGCCATGATACCGTTGTTGACGAAGCCAACTCGAACACGATGGTCATCTGCGTATGGTGCATTATCGGCGGCATTTGTCACGAGTTCTCCCTCGATTTCGATAAACGCTTCACACGGCAAAAAATATTTACTGGTATCTTGGACTTGAAGTTCAATTCGCGATCGTAGGTCAGGTTGCGCTGCATAATAAGAATAATATTGATAATCACGGACAGAATCATCCCTGCGTACTGGGGCGTCCATATCAAACGCGGGATCAGCGGTACGCGCAAACATTCTATTATTTATCATGTTGATGTTTTCAATTGCGATTTTTTCGTCGTAAATTCTTTGAATTTAAACCACTCCCCGCTATCGCGTTCATGAGCGCGTTGGTTGCCGCATCGGCGGATGGCTCAGCCATTGATGGCTTCGTCGCCAACGACTGAGTCGTCGCCAACGACTCTAATTTTTCTTCCACGGCGTTATTTATTACTTTACTGACATTTGCAGGCATCACTGTCGTTGATGGCATCTGTTTTCTTTTTGAAAATCTCTTAGATTTCACCAATGACATTAGTTTGTCTCGTGCGGCAGAAAACGCCCTTCCGGCAACATCTCCAATGGCACTAATACCCTTATCACGAATAACATCAATAGCCTTCATTCCTAATTGTTTGGCTAACGGCGCTACTTTTGGAGCCATTCTTGTAAATAACCCCGCAATGGTGCTACCAAGACCATCTCCATAGTACGCGCGGTAAACAGGCAATCGCGAGTTTACCACGTAGACGAGTACTGGTTTATCGTGGTTGTAGTGTATGATCATCCTTATTAAAAACACCAGTTTTCCAATTAATCATCCACGAGCTCGTCTATGAGCGTTCGATATGCATTAATGTCCATAATACCGCCTGCAAATAAACGCTTGCAAATATCAGCAGCCTCATTGATTATTTCCGGAGAGTTATTTCCGGCTCGTTTTCCTCCAATTAGTACCTCTAGCCGTGATATATCACTGAGAACACTATTAGGGCAGGTAACGCCGTAGGATTCTTTACCAACAGGGTATCCTTTTCCTTTTTTTGGTGTTATACTCTTAACTTCCTTGTGGAATGCGTCGTAATCGGATTTACTACGATGTGGTAATGCATCTTTATGTTTACTTGCTAAATACACTATTCTTGCCCAGTCCTTTAACGACTTTATATTTTTCTCGTAACCGCTATTGATATGCTTCTTATCTCGTATGTTCTTAGCAAAATTGTTGGCAGTAAAATTAATTAATTCTTCCCTGTTGCTGAAGCCTCTAATTTGATCTATTGTGCTCTTCTTGAGTACAATACGGGGTATATTCCCCTCTTTTTCTTCCGGTATTTCTTCTTCTGGTATTTCTTCTTCCGGTATTTCTTCTTCTGGTTCTCTTGCGGTGGCGCCTAGTTCTTCTTCATCGGCCATTGTAACATAGGGTTCTTGTGGTTCGGTTATAGCGAGTGGTGGTGGCCTCCGTGTTGTAGCAGCCGCTATTTTTGCAGGGAGTGTTTCAATAGACCTTTTTGTTTGTTTTGTCTCTGCCGCTATCTTTTCAAGCGCACCAAGAACGGGTACAGTTGCCGCCGTAACATCCTTAGTCGCTTTAGTTACCGGGGCAAATAACTGTTCACTTCCAACAGCAAAATCAGTTTGCATTTGTTGTCGCGTTTGAAGTTTCTCTCTCACTCTATCTCGTAACGGTATAAACTTTTTAAGCGCCGCTAGCCGCTCTCTGGCTAGCCGAGTAGTAAGTGATTCGCCTACCATTATTGTAAATTGATCCGCAATTTTCTAATTTTCCGCCGAGTGTACCATCGGGAGCTCCACGGAGTTTTCGTCTATAATCCTTCTAATGTTTTTGATCTTACTAGAAATCTCCCGGCGTCGTTCATAAACACGTCCGAGTTTTTTTCGTATTATTTCAACGGCAGTAAATAGTCCAATGAATGCATTTGCGTCATTGTGGTACAGGTTCTCATTAATCGTATGTTGTAATCGTTTTATAAAAAAATACTCGCGGGCCAGGGTAAAACGCCCCCGTTTCGACTGTTCGTTAATAATCTCATAATCGGATAATATTTTTTCACTGTCGAGACCATCAGATAATTCAATTCCTTGATTTTTTAATTTTGAAATCTCAGTTAATATATTATTGATGTCTTCGATATTCATTATTCTTATAAAACATCTTATTTCTAATATCAAAAATTTTAATAAAATTATTGGGGCCATTTTTGACCCCGTTTTTTGTATGGACAGTACAATGCCGTAGATCTCCACTCGAGTGTTGTGGCAGATTGCAGGCATACATGGACAGTACAATGCCGTAGATCTCCACTCGAGTGTTGTGGCAGATTACAGGCATATACATATACTTAATTAAGGACATTCACATCTTGGAACCCCAAAGCATACATCTCCGGGAGGGAGGCCTAGGGTGACAAACGTCATCGTAGACCGCCCAGAAGATATGCTTGGGGGACATCACTACATGTACTTAATTAAGGATGAATATATTTACAATGAAATGATTGATGGATGATGGGACGGCACAAGACAGCACAAACATAAAACGGCGGGGCGGAACTCTACGGCCAATTCAACCAATCAAAAGCAACCCAATTAAATTAACCCGGTTGCATGATTGTGAACAAAAGACAACCACACGCCCGGGTCAAGAGCGTGGGTTAGTTTTGATTAGTTGAATTGGCTTTCGAAAGCCCCAGGCTTATAACGAGTCATCTTGTATATAAAGTGACTAATACAGCGGCGTCAGTCACAAGGTGTGTGTTAATTTGAATTCCCTTGAATCGTTTGAATCCTTAAATACTTATTAATGGTGTTTCACGGCATTTAAATGAAACCAAATACTCAAATAAAACATTAAAAAAAAGAATACAGCTGTTAGATAATAGCGTGTATTTCATTAGTTTTCATCGTAAAATGATTAATTAATCGCAACATTAATTGGACTTGAAGGGACGCAACATTAATTAGACTTCAAGGGACGTAACTCTTGTCATGCGACGCTATCACAAAACGAGTTATCTCCCTTTGATGTTATATATGAAAATAGAATTCTATGACCCGTCTTTTTTGAGATCGCTGTTTGATATATTCGTTCTGCAACAAATTGTATTGAGGCGATACAAATGTCAAAATATTTTCCTGCCTCATTCATCGACTGAAATATTTTTTCCTCGTGAGTTGTTGTATCAAATGACTTTACGGGTTTTACTTTCTTTGAGTATTTACCAGTTTGGCCTTTTTTACTATTTTCACTCTGAGAGATGGCTTGCAGATTACACAGTCTATTATTTTGATAATTAGAATCAATGTGATCAATAACGAGAGTATCTTTGATCAATCCGTGGAAACATTCATAGATGATTCTGTGACAGAGATATTTTTTCCCTCCAGCAGTAAACATTAAATACCCGTGATTGTTTTTCCATCCAACCGGCTTCTTCAGTCTACGATTTCTAACAATACCGTCGCGAGATGCCTCGTAATTGACGAGCAGGGGATGCGGCTGAAATTCTTGGTCCATTTGTATAATAATACTACTTGTCTAATTTATTATTTGGTTTAATTATGAATCTTTCAACGTAGTCTTGGGGGGTTTTGATGACGAAGTCGGCGGTGGGGTTAATGACGGCGTTTTTAATTCGCTTGTCATAATAGCGTTTTAGTTCCCTGTATCGCTTTCCGCCACAATTGATACACAACTGTGATTTTCCTCTTACACCGACGTGGCAAACCAAGCACGGGAGGGGGCCAAGAGAACCATTACGAACGCTTTGTAAATGATACCCGCAGAATTCACCTCTACATGATTTATTGCACGGGGTTGTCGACCCAATCATCAACCATTTGCAGTGATTCATTATACTATATTCTTTCATTTAAATACTTGTTTTAATTATATGGATGAGTTCGAGAGATTGGCAGCAATTAAGCCCCGGAAAAATATTAGGTTTAATCTCGATAGAGTCCTCAAGGACACACCAAAAGCGTTAATAAACGATAAAACCCTGTTGAGTAAAATACGCGATTGTATCAATGAATTCAAGCGTGATGGCGCATCTCACAGTTGGTCAACATTTCGAATTGATGGCATTGTTGATGCTACCATGAACGACAACCGCGCAGCAATGATAATATCACAACTTGACGGTAAAAGGTATTTCTTCAGAGTAAAATTCATTGTCCGGGTGGAATCAGGCGATTGGATCATGCGTGATAAATTTGAACCAGTTCTCAGCGACAAGAAAACAGTCACTGTCAGCCGCGACTCCAAGCCGGGGTTGTTAACCGGAATTGACAAACCATACTATGAACGAGCGTATCCTGAAACAGCAGTTGTTTATGGAATATACCCGTTAAATAAGAAACCTGATATCGGAAAACTGAAACCGATGAAACAGTCAACTGGGATAAATTGTGTAGCAGAACGAATAATAGAGCATTTTACAAATGCATGTCGAGGAAACAAATTGACTGATTTACGACGTAGCAAAATCAACCAGTGGGAACTAACCGTAAAAGAGCGTGGAGCAACCATCAGCGACATAGCGAGATTAGAAACATCGCTGAGATTTCCAATAACCGTTACAACGATAACCGGTGAAGTATTATACGAATCGAAGTATAAATCGAAGGGAGCCCCAATCAAAATTATTGATCATAACGAACACGCATGGACGCCCGTGATCACAATATTTCCACGGGATAGAACAGTAAAGTATATCCCGGGGGAATTTTTAGGAGAAGAATTCTCCCGGGATGGTTTTCTCGCGGAGAGGAAACTATTTGATGCTATTGCCTACTTGTGTAAAAACGACCCTGTATCAGTGTGGTTACTTCGCAGCGCTGAAAACGACATGGATACCTTTGATCAGTTTGTAAGACCAAACGGCGAATTATATCGCACTGAAGCATTTCACAACAGGATGAAAAAAACCGCCATAGAATTTGAGGAGCATGATGAACAACTGCTAACAAATTGTTTTACGATTACATCGGTTGTAGCTCATGTTGCAGCAAGGAAAAATGCGTGGAGACCAACGCGCAGGGAATTTCTACCGGATATACAATCCAGTTGTTTGGAATACTATCACGGTGGACTATGGAACACTGAATACAGCCGCGACGCTATGATCTCAGTTGATATGGTTGCCTGTTATCCAGCGAGTTTTCTCGGGTATGGATCCACCGCTGAGTACTTTAGACGATTTGGACACCCTAGTCATGAAATGACTCGTGTTGCTATTAATGGACCACTGCCTGATTTTGATTTAACCGGATTCGCTCGCATAGTATCATTTGAATTCGCGGCAGGACTTCATCGCTGTTGTTATATTTGGATCGGTAGACACATGGCTGAAAAGAAGTGGCTGCCAATAGCGCTGCTACGGTATATGATTGATTGTAGCATGCTAGTTTCGTTGATTGTCAGTGACGCGATTATATCATACCGGGCACAGACTGAAGTCTGGTTACCAGAACCGGAGCGTCTAGATAGCATAATTGACGAGTCCAGAAAAAACATTGATGCCGACGAGGAATATATCATCGAATGGTCCAGGAGGATATTCAACCAACGAAACCACGAGGCAAAAGATCTCGGTAGAAGAATAATTGGTAAGTTTACACAAGGTGGAAAAAACCACGACTACAAACGATATTGCTCACGGCTGATTATAGATGACGCAGAATATGATTTCGTAATCAAGGACGCAGTGGTAAAAAATAGATACGTGAACTGCAAAACAGCTCTGCTGTCCAATGGAACAAAGTTGGGTACAGTTGTTACCTACAGCGACGGAGACAGCCCGGCGTATCCACATTTGAGGGCGTCTATGCTGGGTTATGCCGCTATCAATTTATTCTCGATGATAAATAGATTCCCCGATACCGCGGTTAGAGTAGCCGTTGATTCATTTTATATAGACGTAGCGTATAAGGAAAACGTAGCCGAGTTTACTAGTCCGGACGAGAGTTGGGGTACATGGAGAATTAAAAATGAAATACGACGCGATTATTCCCCGTCAGCAGATGTCACCGTTGAGAACAACTACTTACGCGGTGATAAATTGTCAGAATGGTCTAATGCACCACCGTGTTCTGATCCAATTTGTAGATATAAAACAGTTTATTTAAGCGGCTGTGGCGGGTCAGGAAAGACGACTCGGGCAATTGAATTATTTCGAACGCGGGCAAGTATAATCGTGCTTACACCGACCCATAGACTAGCGCGAGAGATAAAACAACGAAATGTTGACGCCGTTACTTATCACAGCTTTTTTCGATACAGCGGCGGTGAGTGGACTCCTGATCGAATGGGTGAAAAATTTATTCCTGGGGTTATCATTTGGGATGAGATATGTACTGTTTCGTTAGATACTTTACAAATGTTTCTTGATTGGTTGCTGCGCGCGAATACAGCGGTAATCATGTGTGGCGACCATGGCCAACCACCACCATTTGTCGGCGAGGGTCCACATGATTGGTTAAGGGGTTTTGTGGACTATTATGAAGAAACCGATACTGATTACCGAGCACTTGATGAACAACTGCGCGAGGTTAAAAAATTAATCAGATTACAGCCGGATAGAATTCAGTGTGAAATAATCCGCGAGGTGATTCCGGAAACGCCGTTAAATGAATTCTGGGAAACATGGAGACCAAACGATTTGATTGTAGCGAGTAGAAAGATAGTCAGAGACACACTTCAGCGGAGGTTGTTTACTTTGCATAAGGAAAAGTTTCCAACGCGTCCAGTGCCGTTATGTTATAGACCCGCGGACACACGGCGGCAGAACATTGAAGTTGAAATCCCGGGCCGGACAGAAAAACAAATTCTCGTGCTGAATGATATTGTGCTCGTTGATATCAGCGTCGTTGAGGACGCGCTACGTGCTGATAAATCCCCGTGGACGCTAGGATACGCAACAACAATACATTCCTCGCAGGGACTAACCATCACGGACACAATTGTTTGGATGGTTGATAATCGCATCGAATGGTCAAATCTAGTCTATCTTGCAGTGTCCCGAGTACGGAGAATAAATCAGCTTCGAAGAATTGTTATTGACGAAGCCGGTGACGGAGTCACTGACGGAGTCACCAACGACAACGACATTATCGATGCAAGCGTCATTAATAGAAAACTCTCGGGTTACCGCCAACAGGATAAAAAAAAACAGCGGCGTTTTGATATTGATGCCGAATTAATAATTGCGTTACGACAACAACAGAATAATCACTGCGCGAGTTGCAATTGTATAATGAGTTGGCGTTATTCGGATAAAGACGCTCGCCAATTTACCGTGGACAGGATCGATAACAGTCTCGGTCATGTCAAAAACAATGTGAGGTTGACCTGTCTTGAGTGCAATAGACGCAACGGCGCTAGTTAAGGCCACGCGGGGGCAATTGAGTATCGTCAGGTATCACTTGTAGTTGCTCGCGTGTAAATCCGCGCCGAGGAGCAGTTGAATCCAGTCTGTAGATCGGTGGTCTACCAGTTGATCGTGTTATCGTTGATATGTTATGTGTGGTAACACTCCAAATAGGATCGGTAGCCCTTTTTTTACCGCCTTCAAGCTCTCCTGGTTCATATAGATATCTCACGGTGACATTGCCGAGAATCGGCTTGGAAACGCTATTTATTTTTGATTTTCCGGGTATATACTCGTATTTAATCGCGTCGCTGGGCTTCATGTTGATTACTCGGGTAATCTCGTTATTTAACGCTGCAATTACACCTGGCAACCTTTTAACCCATTCACGAGATCGTTTTTCTTGGATGAATTCCTTCGCGTATTGATATCCAAATAACCGTTCAGCGAGAGTCCGATTGAATCGTTCAACAATTGCCTGATCACGATGTAGCGCAGTATGACCTCGTCGTATCGCGACGCTATGATGTTTCAGCGTTGATAAAACAGCGCCGCGAAATTCACTACCAGGATCAACTTGTAATAGATTTGGCCAGCGCAGAGGACCTCTTCGATAAATCCGCTCAAACGCATCGGCTACTTCAGTTGCTGACTTTGTTTTCAATGGTTCCGCTTGTTTGTATCGACTCGCAACATCAACTACGGTTAGCGCGTATTTGTAACCGTTGTCATGCGGCAGAAATAGTATATCAGCCTGATGAACTTCATTAGGTACGCTGACATCAAAGCGCGAGAAGTTGATTTGTTTAGGCGGTGGTAGATAGATTTGCCATATAGCCTGTTTGGATAACCAATTAGCCGCAGTGGTCTTTGTTACCTTTGCAGCGCTTGCAAGCTTACCAATTGCGGCCTTCCCCTTCCAGTATCCTCTCGGAGAATAATAGATGGAATCCATCGTTTTTCTTGGATGATTGTTATTAATTACCAGCGCCAATCATTAATTTACCTTTCATAGCCGATTTTACCAACCATGAGGCCAATTTTTCTTTGACGGATTTATCAGGAATAGCATTTAGCGCGTGAATTAATTTTACATCCGCGATATGACGCTGTTGCAGATCGCTACTTTTGTAAGCAACATCATGAGCATGACACGCCTTATCGATAGCGTTTATTGGATACTCACCGGGTTTGGGCTGATTTTGATCATCGAGTCTAATATCTAATCGTGTTCCGGGGCCACAGTAGTTATATCCTGGGAGGTGTTTTTCTCCTGGATACTTTGCCCACGGTGTTCCGGGGAGTTTTGCCAATTTGGCTGCGATGTCACCTCCTCGCTTTTTTTTAAAACATCTCCGGGTCTAATAGAAATAAATCTAAATTTCTTTGTACCGCATTGTACACACTTACCAGTAAGCGCCGATCTGTTATTTCTTGTCGTAACGGTTGTCATATCATTTGTGCCAGTACGCACTCTACACTTCACACAATATAGATCCATAATTTATGTATAGAGATATGAATATAATTGATTTTTCGGCGACTAAAACAAGAGAACCAGTTAAGCATGTTGCAGCGTTACCAAACTCGATCCGGATGATTATCATCGGACCATCTGGATCCGGCAAGACGCAATTGTTACTCAATTTAATAATGAGATGGATGAAGTGGGATAAGTTGTATTTGGTTGCTCCTAGCGTAGATGATCAACGATGCTACGAGGTGTTGAAAGATTTCAACGAGAATGCATCAGCGATCGCTAAAAAGAATGTTATTGAGTTTATTACGGATATCAATGATGCACCGGGTATTGATGATATTGATGGCGACGTTAACAATCTAGTCGTGTACGATGATGTTATGTTAGACAATCAAAAGAACCCAGCTAGGATATTTTCCAGAGGCAGGCATAAAAACACTGACGTGATATATGTCACTCAACGATACACTCAGATTCCAAAAGTAATCAGAGATAACTGCAATATTCTTGCTGTATTCAACGGCGTTGATACACACACGCTACGAAATATTTGGCAGACATGGTGCGGCGGTGACATGGACTTTAATGTTTTTCGAAACTTTTTTAGTCATGCTCAGTCGACCCCACATGGATTCGTAACGATAAATTTACATGATCCTCGGACACGATATCGTATCGGACTTGACCAAATATTCGGTTAGTTGTAAATAATTTTCATTGTAAATAACCACTTAGCAGCAGAGGGGGCGATGACATCGACGCGGTCGTCGATGTGCTTACCGGACGCTGACGACGCTGGGGATTCTACGCGCAGAAGGTGTTAATTAAACCAAATGACGACGCGACGATCCCCCAACGACGTCGTCGTTTTTTTTTTACCAGGCGCTGACGACACTAGATCGTTGAGTGCAGAAAGTAATAATTAAGCCAAATAACGATTGGACAAAATGTCCGATTCGCCCCCTCTGCTGCTATCCTAATGCCTTTCCGTGCATGACGTTATGACGTCATGGGGTGTTGATACCGTGCTATTATACTTTTTACATATATGAAAATTATGATATGGGCATATAAATGTAAATAACACGGTACTTGTATGATAATTTGGCATATCAATGTAATGAACACGGCAGTGATCGGATAAATTGGCATATTTAACAAGAAGATGCATTTGTAAATGCAAAAAATTTCTTTTCTTACGATAACCTGGCTTTTTGTCCAATGTACATGTGTAACGTTTCGGAAACCCAACCACAACTTTTACTTTCTAGCGATGTCTAAAAATGCAACAACCAAATGAAAATAGCCAATACATATCTTAAACATATTTATTTGTTAAAATTAGCCCCCTGACAGTAAGAAGTGGTGTCTAAGGAGGAGAGTTTTGCATTCGTCACTTGACAAAAGAACATACAATTGAATTAAAGATTATTTGCATTCTATTAAACAAGCATTATAATTTTTTAACAATATTCATTATATAGAGATTAAGAGTATAGGACACGACTATGAATTCTTTTATTTTATTTTTTAATATTTTACTCATAGGTCTTACGAGATTGATGGAGGATATTCAAATCCTAGCAATCAAAATGCTTCATTTGAGCAGCCCTCTTAACTTAAAAGAGATATTGTTTTAAAGAGGTATTTAATCGTTATCACACACACACACATACACACACACACAAAAACTCCTTTGTGTAAACGTGTATCAAGAAATGTTTTCGTTTCGTTATCAGACAGCAAACATGTTCAGTTTGGGACTCTGCCTAAGTGACTAAACTCATTTCCACTGCCCACCCAGGCAACTTCTCGTGCACCCACAATTCGTGCAAGCCATCTGAATAACTGACATGAAGGTGAAATTACCAACAGTTCAGGCAAAGCCATCTGAATAACTGATACGAAGGTGAAATTACCAACAGTTCAGGCAAACCATCTGAATAACTGATATGAAGGTCAAATTACCTTAACGTTATAAATATATGCTATGACGCAACTGTTAAAGCAGATAGAGGGTAGATGATTCATTTCAGCGCACTCCAATCAGTAAACACGATCCAGTACTTTATCCAGTAGAATGTTATGAATTAGGTGAGGCCGGTTGTTTCGAGAATACATGTGACCGGAAATAACATCAACCTGTTTACACGGAGTTCTTGAAACTACGCACTGTTTTTAAGAATATGATCTCATCTTAAGGTACAATCATAAAAAATATTAGCATTTAATATGTTAATTATTAATTGATCCTTGCAATCCATAAACACGAAATTTAGCACACATAATATAGATATACATAACAAAATATAATACGCATAGTCATATGCCATATAATTTAAGGAAAATACGTTTCGAACACAATGCTATTTTTCAATAATACTAAGAACAAAGAAAAGCTCATATCGACAAATTATTCTGTATGTATTTGCTCATGTATCATACACAAAGTTATCAAAGAATTCTATTAGATTTATATATGCCATCCACCTTCTGTTCAATCCATGGATTATAGAAATCTTATTGATGAGAACCCTAAAACTAACCTTACATGCTAACTGCTAACGCATGTTTCGCATTATATATATATATATATATATATATATATATATATATATATATATATATATATATATATATATATATATATATATATATTGAGAGAGAAAGAGAGATAGAGGGAGATTGCAAAACTATAAATTGGGTCAGGAATGAGGATGTAAAATTATTGTTAGGGTTCTCAATATTTTTTTCTCAGCGGTAAACACGAAACTTAGACGACCAAAAACACACAAAAGAGCATTTGAATTATAAACGTTTACATGAGTATGTGGTAGATTAGTTGGTATTGACCTACAAAGGGAGGAACTATAGCACCATCAGTTCTATATGTAAAGTGGAAATTTGTTAAGTCTGGCTACGCCTGCTACAGAATGAAACTGTAGACGGTACCGCCTCTGAATGTTGATCCAGCATGAACAAGTACACTTGGTTTCATCCGGAAAGTACTTTCCGGTGGAACAGGTGGTCAAGCAGATAAATTCATATACCTATTCTAAAAGCAAATGGCAAGAGATGTGTAGATAGCGCAAGGCATCAGGTCATGTACAGTAGGAACTGATGACAATCCACTGCATTCCGACTTCTCTCCAACGTCTCGACATTATATTGCAACTAAGTTCAGACATGCATGTATAAGACAGTGGTGGATAATGGGTGCACCAGTCAATGTGGACCCCAGGATTGGGAGTAGAAGGATGCATCCACATTCGTTTGTACAAACGGAATGGCAACAGACAGAAAATTAACACCATCATGTCATCACCCTGCTGTCAATAGCCAAGAACAATCGGCGACAGAATTATGCAGAATCGTTTTGTGCATCACAATGATCAAGAGCTAATGCCTGAGACTCATTTGGGCTTCACTAACGGACGAGGGACCGTGGACATTATATTTCCAGCTCTTCAACTCGAGGAGAAATACCCCAGGAATACAACTCTAACCTGTACACAATATTCATTAATCTGACAACCTGCCAAAAGACTTTGACACAGTCAGCCGTAGAGTGCTTTTGAAAATCACGGTAAAATTTGGTGGACTAGAAAAATTCATAATGATGGCTCGGCAATGCTATAACGGTATGCATGCTCGTGTCGTGGACGACGGCGACTAATTCTAATCATTCCTATTCACCAATGGTGAGAGAAAAGGCTATGTGTTGGCCCCGATCCTCTTCAGTATGATGTTCACTGCAATGCTAACTCATTCCTTACGTGACTATGCTACCGGAATTGATATCGCATACAGGACTGTCGGCAAGGTCTTCAAAAGACTACAGACGAAGACGAAGTTATAGTAAGTGACCGCTTGTGAACTCATATTTGCTAAAGACTTTTCCCTGAGCCTGACATGCAGTACAGTATCATCTATTTCTCTTCAACTGGTGGTAGTAATTCGGGCTCACAATCAGTATCTCATGGAAAGAGGTGGTGCACCGACCTGCACCAAGAAATCCTTTATTAAGGTCTACCAGAACAGCAAAAGGCTAAACCCTCCTGGCAGTGGACATGTTCAGCCTGTCACGTGAAGTCCACATCCATGATGAAGCCAGCCCTATAATTGTTAATGAAAGTGTGGGAACACAGAAACATCAGCCTACAAATCAAAAGGTCCACAAAGCGACTGTGTTGCCGACCATGTTGTATGCTTGCTAAATCTAGATAGTGTATATATGTCACGCCAAGAATCTGAACCATGTTGCATTGTCTGCCTAATTAAATTGATGAAAATAAAATGCAAGTCAGAGTCATAGATACAGTCCCACACGGGCAGGCATTCAAGCATCCATACTCTACTTATGAAATCACAATAAAAGATGGGAAGGCCATCTCATCAGAATGTTAGACGAGCGACTACCAAAGAAAATATACTGCTCAGCTGGAGGAATAGCGATCTCCGGGTAGTCAGTAGTAACTATTCAACAATTTCATGAGTTCATCCTTGAAACACTTCGACATCGACCTTGAGTGCTAGGAAGATCTCGGACAGGACCACTCTACCTGTCGCAGTCTCATTGATAATGGAGCCAGAGACTTTGAAAGCAGAAGAATTGCAGAGGCAATGCAGAAACTCGATCAGCTTCTTTGAACGGCATTAAATCTTCGATTGAACAAGCAAACCCAAGCGGTATTTTCTGTCACGTGTTTTTCAGACATGTAGTTCAGAACACAAATTTGCCTCGTGGAGCAATCAGGTAGCCAAACCAGTTAGTGTTGTCAGTAGTAAATGGGGTTAGATTAGCGACAATGGGAATTAGCATTACAGAGACCCCTGGGTCAGATTAGCGACAATGGAAATTTAACATGGCGAAAAATCGTGGGTCAGATTAGCGACAAGGGAAATTAACATGGAACTATAGTGTGGGTCTGTCTAGCGACAAGGGGAAATTAACATGGGGAATAGAGTTTGGGCTTGTCTAGGGACAAAGGGAATGGAACAGGGGACTATAGTGTGGGTCTGTCTAGGGACAATGGGAATTTAACATGGGGAATAGATCGTGGGACTGTCTAGGGACAATGGGAAATTTAACATTACGGAAACCCCTGGGGGATATAGCCTCAAGGGAATTTAACATATGGAAATTGAACATGGTGGATCTGTATAGCGTCAAGGGGAATTGAACATGGTGGGACTATCTAGGGACAATGATGGTAGAGGGTCAAACACAACAGAGACAGAAACATACATACACTAGTACAAGCGTGGGATTTATATATAAAGCATTACCAAGACCTGAAATCTTGCTGGGGTGTTCAAAAATTTGCATAATTGTAATGATGCTATAAATAGCTATAATCAAGGAAATGCTCAACGACAAAATGGATGTGACTAAAAGTAACGCTAAAATGACGAAATTGTCCCAGAATTTAAAGGAAAATAAACATATCCCCGAAAATTAAGTTACAATGGTTTAGACTAAAATGGATAAAATTAGTAACTACTTACAATATCAACTTCTGTGACGATCGTGAATAAATACCTATGTATCTATAATCAGCTGAAATTCCTATGAAATCCCACTATCTATTTATAGCTCCAACTTGTGGGTTTTTTCCTTTGGAAAATCCCACTATCTTTTTATAGCCTCAGCTTGAGTGACGCTCCTGTTTATGAATTCTAGTATATATATATATAGCTACAAAATGTGGAAATCCCCAAGTCGATATTTATAGTCTCAAAATTTCCACCGTCAGTGACGTCACTGTACTGAACACTAGGGGATAAATGTCAACAGTGTTGCAAGTGGCTGACCTGAATACACGCTACTGCAGGTAGGTAGGTAGAGTGTATCTGATAGGGATAAAGTGAGTTTTTATAGGGACAAACAGAGACCAATACACACACACACACACACACACACACACACACAACGTACGCGCGCAGACATACGCACACACACACACACACACACACACACAGAGGGAAGAGGAAAAAACAAACCCCAAATATACTATCAATACAGAAGGGAGATAACACAAACCCCAAATAAACTATCAACACAAACGTACGCGAACGCATACAAACCCCAAATATACTATTCACACAACGTCGCTAACGCATACAAACCCCAAATATACAATCCACACTCGGGAGGAAGAAGAAAAAACAACCAAATATACGATCTACACAACGTACGCGAACACACACACACACACACAGACACACACACACACACACACACACACACACTCACACACAGAGGGAAGAGGAAAAAACAAACCCCAAATATACTATCAACACA
This sequence comes from Sinohyriopsis cumingii, assembly GCA_028554795.2. Taxonomy (NCBI): domain Eukaryota; kingdom Metazoa; phylum Mollusca; class Bivalvia; order Unionida; family Unionidae; genus Sinohyriopsis; species Sinohyriopsis cumingii. Next base: position 32,870,610 of record CM068839.1, read on the forward strand.
GAAGGGAGATAATACAAACCCCAAATAAACTATCCACACAAACGTACGCGAACGCATACAAACCACAAATATACTATCAACACAGAAGGGAGATAATACAAACCCCAAATAAACTATCCACACAAACGTACGCGAACGCATACAAACCCCAAATATACTATCAACACAGAAGGGAGATAATACAAACCCCAAATAAACTATCCACACAAACGTACGCGAACGCATACAAACCCCAAATATGCTATCCACACTCGGGAGGAAGAAGAAAAAAACAACCAAATATACGATCTACACAACGTACGCGAACAAACACACACACACACACATACATACACACAGAGGGAAGAGTCAAAAACAAACCCCAAATATACTATCAACACAGAAGGGAGATAATACAAACCCCAAATAAACTATCAACACAAACGTACGCGAACGCATCCAAACCCCAAATATACTATTCACACAACGTCGCTAACGCATACAAACCCCAAATATGCTATCCACACTCGGGAGGAAGAAGAAAAAACAACCAAATATACGATCTACACAACGTACGCGAACACACACACACACACACACACACACACACACTCACACACAGAGGGAAGAGGAAAAAACAAACCCCAAATATACTATCAACACAGAAGGGAGATAATACAAACCCCAAATAAACTATCCACACAAACGTACGCGAACGCATACAAACCACAAATATACTATCACACAGAAGGGAGATAATACAAACCCCAAATAAACTATCCACACAAACGTACGCGAACGCATACAAACCCCAAATATACTATCAACACAGAAGGGAGATAATACAAACCCCAAATAAACTATCCACACAAACGTACGCGAACGCATACAAACCCCAAATATACTATTCACACAACGTCGCTAACGCATACAAACCCCAAATATGCTATCCACACTCGGGAGGAAGAAGAAAAAAAACAACCAAATATACGATCTACACAACGTACGCGAACAAACACACACACACATACACACACACAGAGGGAAGAGGCAAAAACAAACCCCAAATATACTATCAACACAGAAGGGAGATAATACAAACCCCAAATAAACTATCCACACAAACGTACGCGAACGCATACAAACCCCAAATATACTATCAACACAGAGTGAAGAAGAAAAAGTTTTTTGAAAGCACCTAAGCCTTCACCTGCAATGACCAACTCTGCCAAACACCTACACCCCACCCCCACTCCCAACACTACAAAACCCATTTAACCCGTTATTTTATGGCATCAGTGTGTGATTTAGGAAACATCAAGACACAAAATGATGGATGAATAGACTGACTATTGTTTACCGACTTGCATGCCTAAAGAGCGTGCGTGAAGGAAAACATCCTTCCATTTCAATTCTAACTAAAACATGATCCAGAGGGATAGAGAGAGGTGAAAGAGCACAATTTCATAAAGTGTGAGTAAAAACAAAACACGCCATCCTTATTATACAATGTCAAGACCAAGAGACACTTACGTTTTCTTTCTGGTCTATTCTCTTTTAGAAGGTAGTATGAAATTTCACATCAGGGCCAACGCATCGGCTCACATTGTCAATTTTTCCATTTCCATGTCTTTACTGGCACAAGTTCTTCATCGTCTTCAACTTCTTCTTCTTCTGAATCCCTCTTCTCTGTTTCGTCTTGTTTTTGTTTCTTCTCTTTTCTCGTAGGGCACTCTGAATTCCAGTGTCCTTTCTCCTGACAACGATATTAGGTATCTTGACTTTTGTCTCTCTTTCTTAGACGAAGCAGGTATTTTGGAGACAAATACCCATTTACCTTTGCAGATATAGCAAACTTCATTAGCACTTACACACTTTCGTATGACTCTCATCAAATCAACGATCAAAAGAGTAAGTTTTGTTGCCACTTTCGCATGTGAATTATGCTTTCGTATGACTTTTAGCAAATATTTGACCAGCAGGTCGATCTGTGCTGACTCTTCCATCTTCTTGATCGTTTGAGAGCGGAATGAATACTCTGACGCTAAGACACTCTCCTTATATACAGGGACCTGCTGCGTATGAAACCTAGTCAAATGTAATTTTGCAATAAGATGAAACGATTTCATTGAGGAAGTAAAAAGCAATGATGTACCGTATCGCCTCACACAAAACCTGAAGTGTTAGTTCAAATCCGTGTCAGCGATTTCGAAGACGACATAACTGAGCTTTAATCAATGCTCTCCAATTATGCCACAAAACCACGAGTCCTGATTCACGCCAAAAGAAATTTCGTTCGGTCCATAAAAAATAGTATCATATCTGAGAAACGCAAAAAGGAACTTCCAGAAAACTGAGAAAGACGGCTTACACCTACAACGTAAATGTATGAGTTCAAGTAGTGCGTGAAACTTAGTCAAATTAAATTTTTATAGTCAAGACGAAACGATCTCTTTTCGAACAAGAAAGCAGACACCAAGCGACAATGGCGATCCGTGTCACACAACACTTTTCAAAATGTATATTATCAGAGGTTTGTTCTAGCGATCTGCACGGTTAAATTAAATGTTGATGTATTTTGCAATAAGACGGACACAATTTCCATGGGATCGCCCATGGTACGAATGTTCGTGCATTAGTTTAATTTTTAAAAATATTTTTTTTTATATAAATCGCCTATAGGATAGACCCAGTAAAGCATGGCCATTCTCGTCACTGTCTGAATAGCTACTCAAGTCAATTCGAAGCGAACGCGGTAAGAAAATAAGTATAGCCAATGAAATGGCTTACAACGGGTGATGCATTGTTTTGTTCTAGGACTGTGTGGCATAATAATCCCTATGTTCTTGCGTTGTTACCATTACAGTGCAGACAGACTGAAATGTGAACTTACAAGCCCTCTTTGTGTGTGTTGTACCATTTCCTCTTACCACATCAAAATACTGAGCGCACCGTATTGGTTCGCGTTTTCAAACTGACCATTTTTTTATATCTCACTTAAACATTTCGACATAAACACTCACACTCACATCGGTAGAGTCAGAACAGACGTGTTACAGTATTGAGGGGCATGTTATCTTTTCGTTTTCAAACTAATAAATTTGGGGCTTGTATGAAGTAAAGAACCGAAAGTACAGTGAAACTCAAGGATGATGACCCAAACTGTCTGTCTATTGATGCGTGTATTTACTGAAGAAGAAATATGACCTCTAAAACACAAAGAGATACGGCAAGCATGATTAGATCAAACACAACGATGTTTTCCTTCACGCCCGTGTAATTTAGAGTTTCAATCGTCTTTGAAGACAAACTTGGTCTCCTTTTGTAGGGCTTGAAATAATAAAAGAAACTGAAAAATCTTAAGCACTTTGCTATAGATAATTTCATCAACAGACTAAACAACATAAATACCGTTACAACAATAGAAAGCCTTAAATCTTCTATCAAAAAGAAATGCATGAAAAAAATTAAAGATTAACGATAACTAACCAATGAAACCGAATTTAACAAAGGCAATGACATGTGAAGAAATGCCTCTCACTTTGGAAAGGTAGGCGAATGTACTCTGTCATGCACCATCAACTTGAAAAAAATTATAAACAGAGAGAAACCTGAATTCAAAATTCAGTTGTTTCTTTTTCTTCAAAATTGTTTCGTTTCTTTTTTCTCTATATTAGTGCTTAGATTTGTTCAAAAAAAAAAGAAAAAAGAAACGAAACAATTTTGAAGAAAAAGAAACAACGGTACATCATTGCTTTTTACTTCCTCAATGAAATCGTTTCATCTTATTGCAAAATTACATTTGACTAGGTTTCATACGCAGCAGGTCCCTGTATATAAGGAGAGTGTCTTAGCGTCAGAGTATTCATTCCGCTCTCAAACGATCAAGAAGATGGAAGAGTCAGCACAGATCGACCTGCTGGTCAAATATTTGCTAAAAGTCATACGAAAGCATAATTCACATGCGAAAGTGGCAACAAAACTTACTCTTTTGATCGTTGATTTGATGAGAGTCATACGAAAGTGTGTAAGTGCTAATGAAGTTTGCTATATCTGCAAAGGTAAATGGGTATTTGTCTCCAGAATACCTGCTTCGTCTAAGAAAGAGAGACAAAAGTCAAGATACCTAATATCGTTGTCAGGAGAAAGGACACTGGAATTCAGAGTGCCCTACGAGAAAAGAGAAGAAACAAAAACAAGACGAAACAGAGAAGAGGGATTCAGAAGAAGAAGAAATTGAAGACGATGAAGAACTTGTGCCAGTAAAGACATGGAAATGGAAAAATTGACAATGTGAGCCGATGCGTTGGCCCTGATGTGAAATTTCATACTACCTTCTAAAAGAGAATAGACCAGAAAGAAAACGTAAGTGTCTCTTGGTCTTGACATTGTATAATAAGGATGGCGTGTTTTGTTTTTACTCACACTTTATGAAATTGTGCTCTTTCACCTCTCTCTATCCCTCTGGATCATGTTTTAGTTAGAATTGAAATGGAAGGATGTTTTCCTTCACGCACGCTCTTTAGGCATGCAAGTCGGTAAACAATAGTCAGTCTATTCATCCATCATTTTGTGTCTTGATGTTTCCTAAATCACACACTGATGCCATAAAATAACGGGTTAAATGGGTTTTGTAGTGTTGGGAGTGGGGGTGGGGTGTAGGTGTTTGGCAGAGTTGGTCATTGCAGGTGAGGGCTTAGGTGCTTTCAAAAAACTTTTTCTTCTTCACTCTGTGTTGATAGTATATTTGGGGTTTGTATGCGTTCGCGTACGTTTGTGTGGATAGTTTATTTGGGGTTTGTATTATCTCCCTTCTGTGTTGATAGTATATTTGGGGTTTGTTTTTGCCTCTTCCCTCTGTGTGTGTGTATGTGTGTGTGTGTGTTTGTTCGCGTACGTTGTGTAGATCGTATATTTGGTTGTTTTTTTTCTTCTTCCTCCCGAGTGTGGATAGCATATTTGGGGTTTGTATGCGTTAGCGACGTTGTGTGAATAGTATATTTGGGGTTTGTATGCGTTCGCGTACGTTTGTGTGGATAGTTTATTTGGGGTTTGTATTATCTCCCTTCTGTGTTGATAGTATATTTGGGGTTTGTATGCGTTCGCGTACGTTTGTGTGGATAGTTTATTTGGGGTTTGTATTATCTGCCTTCGGTGTGATAGTATATTTGTGGTTTGTGTGCGTTCGCGTACGTTTGTGTGGATAGTTTATTTGGGGTTTGTATTATCTCCCTTCTGTGTTGATAGTATATTTGGGGTTTGTTTTTTCCTCTTCCCTCTGTGTGTGAGTGTGTGTGTGTGTGTGTGTGTGTGTGTTCGCGTACGTTGTGTAGATCGTATATTTGGTTGTTTTTTCTTCTTCCTCCCGAGTGTGGATAGCATATTTGGGGTTTGTATGCGTTAGCGACGTTGTGTGAATAGTATATTTGGGGTTTGGATGCGTTCGCGTACGTTTGTGTTGATAGTTTATTTGGGGTTTGTATTATCTCCCTTCTGTGTTGATAGTATATTTGGGGTTTGTTTTTGACTCTTCCCTCTGTGTGTATGTATGTGTGTGTGTGAGTGTTTGTTCGCGTACGTTGTGTAGATCGTATATTTGGTTGTTTTTTTCTTCTTCCTCCCGAGTGTGGATAGCATATTTGGGGTTTGTATGCGTTCGCGTACGTTTGTGTGGATAGTTTATTTGGGGTTTGTATTATCTCCCTTCTGTGTTGATAGTATATTTGGGGTTTGTATGCGTTCGCGTACGTTTGTGTGGATAGTTTATTTGGGGTTTGTATTATCTCCCTTCTGTGTTGATAGTATATTTGTGGTTTGTATGCGTTCGCGTACGTTTGTGTGGATAGTTTATTTGGGGTTTGTATTATCTCCCTTCTGTGTTGATAGTATATTTGGGGTTTGTTTTTTCCTCTTCCCTCTGTGTGTGAGTGTGTGTGTGTGTGTGTGTGTGTGTGTGTGTGTGTGTGTCTGTGTGTGTGTGTGTGTGTTCGCGTACGTTGTGTAGATCGTATATTTGGTTGTTTTTTTTCTTCTTCCTCCCGAGTGTGGATAGCATATTTGGGGTTTGTATGCGTTAGCGACGTTGTGTGAATAGTATATTTGGGGTTTGTATGCGTTCGCGTACGTTTGTGTGGATAGTTTATTTGGGGTTTGTATTATCTCCCTTCTGTGTTGATAGTATATTTGGGGTTTGTATGCGTTCGCGTACGTTTGTGTTGATAGTTTATTTGGGGTTTGTATTATCTCCCTTCTGTGTGATAGTATATTTGTGGTTTGTATGCGTTCGCGTACGTTTGTGTGGATAGTTTATTTGGGGTTTGTATTATCTCCCTTCTGTGTTGATAGTATATTTGGGGTTTGTTTTTTCCTCTTCCCTCTGTGTGTGAGTGTGTGTGTGTGTGTGTTCGCGTACGTTGTGTAGATCGTATATTTGGTTGTTTTTTCTTCTTCCTCCCGAGTGTGGATAGCATATTTGGGGTTTGTATGCGTTAGCGACGTTGTGTGAATAGTATATTTGGGGTTTGGATGCGATCGCGTACGTTTGTGTTGATAGTTTATTTGGGGTTTGTATTATCTCCCTTCTGTGTTGATAGTATATTTGGGGTTTGTTTTTGACTCTTCCCTCTGTGTGTGTGTATGTGTGTGTGTGTGTGTTTGTTCGCGTACGTTGTGTAGATCGTATATTTTGTTGTTTTTTTCTTCTTCCTCCCGAGTGTGGATAGCATATTTGGGGTTTGTATGCGTTCGCGTACGTTTGTGTGGATAGTTTATTTGGGGTTTGTATTATCTCCCTTCTGTGTTGATAGTATATTTGGGGTTTGTATGCGTTCGCGTACGTTTGTGTGGATAGTTTATTTGGGGTTTGTATTATCTCCCTTCTGTGTTGATAGTATATTTGGGGTTTGTTTTTTCCTCTTCCCTCTGTGTGTGAGTGTGTGTGTGTGTGTGTGTGTCTGTGTGTGTGTGTGTGTGTTCGCGTACGTTGTGTAGATCGTATATTTGGTTGTTTTTTTTTCTTCTTCCTCCCGAGTGTGGATAGCATATTTGGGGTTTGTATGCGTTAGCGACGTTGTGTGAGTAGTATATTTGGAGTTTGTATGCGTTCGCGTACGTTTGTGTGGATAGTTTATTTGGGGTTTGTATTATCTCCCTTCTGTGTGATAGTATATTTGTGGTTTGTATGCGTTCGCGTACGTTTGTGTGGATAGTTTATTTGGGGTTTGTATTATCTCCCTTCTGTGTTGATAGTATATTTGGGGTTTGTTTTTTCCTCTTCCCTCTGTGTGTGAGTGTGTGTGTGTGTGTGTTCGCGTACGTTGTGTAGATCGTATATTTGGTTGTTTTTTCTTCTTCCTCCCGAGTGTGGATAGCATATTTGGGGTTTGTATGCGTTAGCGACGTTGTGTGAATAGTATATTTGGGGTTTGGATGCGTTCGCGTACGTTTGTGTTGATAGTTTATTTGGGGTTTGTATTATCTCCCTTCTGTGTTGATAGTATATTTGGGGTTTGTTTTTGACTCTTCCCTCTGTGTGTGTGTATGTGTGTGTGTGTGTGTTTGTTCGCGTACGTTGTGTAGATCGTATATTTTGTTGTTTTTTTCTTCTTCCTCCCGAGTGTGGATAGCATATTTGGGGTTTGTATGCGTTCGCGTACGTTTGTGTGGATAGTTTATTTGGGGTTTGTATTATCTCCCTTCTGTGTTGATAGTATATTTGGGGTTTGTATGCGTTCGCGTACGTTTGTGTGGATAGTTTATTTGGGGTTTGTATTATCTCCCTTCTGTGTTGATAGTATATTTGGGGTTTGTTTTTTCCTCTTCCCTCTGTGTGTGAGTGTGTGTGTGTGTGTGTGTGTCTGTGTGTGTGTGTGTGTGTTCGCGTACGTTGTGTAGATCGTATATTTGGTTGTTTTTTTTTCTTCTTCCTCCCGAGTGTGGATAGCATATTTGGGGTTTGTATGCGTTAGCGACGTTGTGTGAGTAGTATATTTGGGGTTTGTATGCGTTCGCGTACGTTTGTGTGGATAGTTTATTTGGGGTTTGTATTATCTCCCTTCTGTGTGATAGTATATTTGTGGTTTGTATGCGTTCGCGTACGTTTGTGTGGATAGTTTATTTGGGGTTTGTATTATCTCCCTTCTGTGTTGATAGTATATTTGGGGTTTGTTTTTTCCTCTTCCCTCTGTGTGTGAGTGTGTGTGTGTGTGTGTTCGCGTACGTTGTGTAGATCGTATATTTGGTTGTTTTTTCTTCTTCCTCCCGAGTGTGGATAGCATATTTGGGGTTTGTATGCGTTAGCGACGTTGTGTGAATAGTATATTTGGGGTTTGGATGCGATCGCGTACGTTTGTGTTGATAGTTTATTTGGGGTTTGTATTATCTCCCTTCTGTGTTGATAGTATATTTGGGGTTTGTTTTTGACTCTTCCCTCTGTGTGTGTGTATGTGTGTGTGTGTGTGTTTGTTCGCGTACGTTGTGTAGATCGTATATTTTGTTGTTTTTTTCTTCTTCCTCCCGAGTGTGGATAGCATATTTGGGGTTTGTATGCGTTCGCGTACGTTTGTGTGGATAGTTTATTTGGGGTTTGTATTATCTCCCTTCTGTGTTGATAGTATATTTGGGGTTTGTATGCGTTCGCGTACGTTTGTGTGGATAGTTTATTTGGGGTTTGTATTATCTCCCTTCTGTGTTGATAGTATATTTGGGGTTTGTTTTTTCCTCTTCCCTCTGTGTGTGAGTGTGTGTGTGTGTGTGTGTGTCTGTGTGTGTGTGTGTGTGTTCGCGTACGTTGTGTAGATCGTATATTTGGTTGTTTTTTTTTCTTCTTCCTCCCGAGTGTGGATAGCATATTTGGGGTTTGTATGCGTTAGCGACGTTGTGTGAGTAGTATATTTGGGGTTTGTATGCGTTCGCGTACGTTTGTGTGGATAGTTTATTTGGGGTTTGTATTATCTCCCTTCTGTGTTGATAGTATATTTGGGGTTTGTATGCGTTCGCGTACGTTTGTGTGGATAGTTTATTTGGGGTTTGTATTATCTCCCTTCTGTGTGATAGTATATTTGTGGTTTGTATGCGTTCGCGTACGTTTGTGTGGATAGTTTATTTGGGGTTTGTATTATCTCCCTTCTGTGTTGATAGTATATTTGGGGTTTGTTTTTTCCTCTTCCCTCTGTGTGTGAGTGTGTGTGTGTGTGTGTGTGTGTGTGTGTGTTCGCGTACGTTGTGTAGATCGTATATTTGGTTGTTTTTTCTTCTTCCTCCCGAGTGTGGATAGCATATTTGGGGTTTGTATGCGTTAGCGACGTTGTGTGAATAGTATATTTGGGGTTTGGATGCGTTCGCGTACGTTTGTGTTGATAGTTTATTTGGGGTTTGTATTATCTCCCTTCTGTGTTGATAGTATATTTGGGGTTTGTTTTTGACTCTTCCCTCTGTGTGTGTGTGTGTGTGTGTGTGTGTGTGTGTGTGTTTGTTCGCGTACGTTGTGTAGATCGTATATTTGGTTGTTTTTTTCTTCTTCCTCCCGAGTGTGGATAGCATATTTGGGGTTTGTATGCGTTAGCGACGTTGTGTGAATAGTATATTTGGGGTTTGTATGCGTTCGCGTACGTTTGTGTGGATAGTTTATTTGGGGTTTGTATTATCTCCCTTCTGTGTTGATAGTATATTTGTGGTTTGTATGCGTTCGCGTACGTTTGTGTGGATAGTTTATTTGGGGTTTGTATTATCTCCCTTCTGTGTTGATAGTATATTTGGGGTTTGTTTTTTCCTCTTCCCTCTGTGTGTGAGTGTGTGTGTGTGTGTGTGTGTGTGTGTGTGTGTTCGCGTACGTTGTGTAGATCGTATATTTGGTTGTTTTTTCTTCTTCCTCCCGAGTGTGGATAGCATATTTGGGGTTTGTATGCGTTAGCGACGTTGTGTGAATAGTATATTTGGGGTTTGTATGCGTTCGCGTACGTTTGTGTTGATAGTTTATTTGGAGTTTGTATTATCTCCCTTCTGTGTTGAAAGTATATTTGGGGTTTGTTTTTGACTCTTCCCTCTGTGTGTGTGTATGTGTGTGTGTGTGTGTTTGTTCGCGTACGTTGTGTAGATCGTATATTTGGTTGTTTTTTTCTTCTTCCTCCCGAGTGTGGATAGCATATTTGGGGTTTGTATGCGTTCGCGTACGTTTGTGTGGATAGTTTATTTGGGGTTTGTATTATCTCCCTTCTGTGTTGATAGTATATTTGGGGTTTGTATGCGTTCGCGTACGTTTGTGTGGATAGTTTATTTGGGGTTTGTGTTATCTCCCTTCTGTGTTGATAGTATATTTGGGGTTTGTTTTTTCCTCTTCCCTCTGTGTGTGAGTGTGTGTGTGTGTGTGTGTGTCTGTGTGTGTGTGTGTGTGTGTGTGTGTGTGTGTGTGTGTTCGCGTACGTTGTGTAGATCGTATATTTGGTTGTTTTTTCTTCTTCCTCCCCAGTGTGGATAGTATATTTGGGGTTTGTATGCGTTAGCGACGTTGTGTGAATAGTATATTTGGGGTTTGTATGCGTTCGCGTACGTTTGTGTTGATAGTTTATTTGGGGTTTGTGTTATCTCCCTTCTGTATTGATAGTATATTTGGGGTTTGTTTTTTCCTCTTCCCTCTGTGTGTGTGTGTGTGTGTGTGTGTGTGTGTGCGTATGTCTGCGCGCGTACGTTGTGTGTGTGTTTGCGTGTGTGTGTGTGTGTATTGGTCTCTGTTTGTCCCTATAAAAACTCACTTTATCCCTATCAGATACACTCTACCTACCTACCTGCAGTAGCGTGTATTCAGGTCAGCCACTTGCAACACTGTTGACATTTATCCCCTAGTGTTCAGTACAGTGACGTCACTGAGGGTGGAAATTTTGAGACTATAAATATCGACTTGGGGATTTCCACATTTTGTAGCTATATATATATACTAGAATTCATAAACAGGAACGTCACTCAAGCTGAGGCTATAAAAAGATAGTGGGATTTTCCAAAGGAAAAAACCCACAAGTTGGAGCTATAAATAGATAGTGTGATTTCATAGGAATTTCAGCTGATTATAGATACATAGGTATTTATTCACGATCGTCACAGAAGTTGATATTGTAAGTAGTTACTAATTTTATCCATTTTAGTCTAAACCATTGTAACTTAATTTTCGGGGATATGTTTATTTTCCTTTAAATTCTGGGACAATTTCGTCATTTTAGCGTTACTTTTAGTCACATCCATTTTGTCGTTGAGCATTTCCTTGATTATAGCTATTTATAGCATCATTACAATTATGCAAATTTTTGAACACCCCAGCAAGATTTCAGGTCTTGGTAATGCTTTATATATAAATCCCACGCTTGTACTAGTGTATGTATGTTTCTGTCTCTGTTGTGTTTGACCCTCTACCATCATTGTCCCTAGATAGTCCCACCATGTTCAATTCCCCTTGACGCTATACAGATCCACCATGTTCAATTTCCATATGTTAAATTCCCTTGAGGCTATATCCCCCAGGGGTTTCCGTAATGTTAAATTTCCCATTGTCCCTAGACAGTCCCACGATCTATTCCCCATGTTAAATTCCCATTGTCCCTAGACAGACCCACACTATAGTCCCCTGTTCCATTCCCCTTGTCCCTAGACAAGCCCAAACTCTATTCCCCATGTTAATTTCGCCTTGTCGCTAGACAGACCCACACTATAGTTCCATGTTAATTTCCCTTGTCGCTAATCTGACCCACGATTTTTCGCCATGTTAAATTTCCATTGTCGCTAATCTGACCCAGGGGTCTCTGTAATGCTAATTCCCATTGTCGCTAATCTAACCCCATTTACTACTGTTGTCACTGTCATCTTTGAACTCGAAGGACAATCGCCAGTGTAAAATGGGTGTTCTCGTATATTATATACTGGGCATTTCACTGTTTCTTTAATGTGAGTAATGACCATATCAACAATAACGCAATGAAGAACATCAAAAATTGATAGTAACTGTAGGTGAGTAAGGGAATAATGAGCAAACGGAATGAATTATGTAATCGAAGTAGCGGTGGCTATGCAAAGATAATGACTTTACTTGCGTTTGGATATTCTTTTTTGTAGTCTTATTTGTAGAAAGCAGTTTGGTTTCTATGCAAAGGTGGCGTACCCAGTAAGATTCAAATTTTAGTTCTATTACAAAAAGTCATGAAAACGTTAATTTAAACGCTGTTGTGTCTAGTCTCTGTTTCGACACAGACTCAATGATATTTTAACGCGCATTGGCTTGTTGGGAACTAGTGTTGCAATGTTCAGTATATGTTTGTTGCATTTACTCAATCAGTCCTTCACACACGCGATCACATGCAAAATCCAGTGCACATAAAAGGATTGGTACGTGCCATATCATTTCATTATATATCTAAGATCTTTGCGTTTACGTGCCATATGATTCCATTATATATCTAAGATCTTTGCGTTTACGTGCCATATGATTCCATTATATATCTAAGATCTTTGCGTTTACGTGCCAAATGATTCCATTATATATCTAAGTTATTTACGTTTACGTGCCATATGATTATATATATATATATATATATATATATATATATATATATATATATATATATATATATATATATATATATATATATATATATATATATATATATAATCTTTGCGTTTACGTGCCATATGATTTCATTATATATCTAAGTTTTTTACGTTTACGTGCCATATGATTTCATTATGTATCTAAGATGTTTACGTTTACGTGCCATATGACTTCATTGTATATCTAAGATCTCTGCGTTTACGTGCCATATGATTTCATTATATATCTAAGATCTGTGCGTTTACGTGCCATATGATTCCATTATATATCTAAGAGGTTTACGTTTACGTGCCATATGATTCCATTATATATCTAAGATGTTTACGTTTACGTGCCAAATGATTCCATTATATATCGAAGATCTTTGCGTTTACGTGCCATATGATTCCATTATATATCTAAGATGTTTACGTTTACGTGCCATATGACTTCATTATATATCTAAGATCTTTGCGTTTACGTGCCATATGATTTCATTATATATCTAAGATGTTTACGTTTACGTGCCATATGATTTCATTATGTATCTAAGACCTTTGCGTTTACGTGCCATATGATTTCATTATGTATCTAAGATAGTTACGTTTACGTCACATATGATTTCATTATGTATTTAAGATATTTACGTTTACGTGACATATGATCATATTATGTATCTAATATGTTTACGTTTACGTGACATATGATTTCATTATATATCTAAGATATTTACGTTTACGTGACATATGATTTCATTATGTATTTAAGATATTTACGTTTATGTGACATATGATCATATTATGTATCTAATATATTTACGTTTACGTGACATACGATTTCATTATGTATTTAAGATATTTACGTTTACGTGACATATGATTTCATTATGTATTTAAGATATTTACGTTTACGTGACATATGATTTCATTATATATCTAAGATATTTACGTTTGCGTGACATATGATTTCATTATGTATTTAAGATATTTACGTTTACGTGCCATGTGATTTCATTATGTATCTAAGATGTTTACGTTTACGTGCCATATGATTTCATTATATATCTAAGATATTTACATTTACATGCCATATGATTTCATTATATATATATATGAGATAGTTACGTTTACGTGACATATGATTTCATTATGTATTTAAGATATTTACGTTTACGTGACATATGATTTCATTATGAATTTAAGATATTTACGTTTACGTGACATATGATTATATTATGCATCTAATATATTTACGTTTACGTGACATATGATTTCGTTATATATCTAAGATATTTACGTTTACGTGACATGATTTCATTATATATCTAAGATGTTTACGTTTACGTGCCATATGATTTCATTATGCATCTAAGATATTTACGTTTACGTGACATGATTATATTATGTATCTAATATATTTACGTTTACGTGACATATGATTTCATTATATATCTAATATATTTACGTTTACGTGACATATGATTTCATTATATATCTAATATATTTACGTTTACGTGACATATGATTTCATTATATATCTTAGATTTTTACGTTTACGTGCCATATGATTTCATAAAGTATTTAAGATGTTTACGTTTTATATCAACATCTTACGAAGAGCTTGATTAGCTCAAGATGTTTGGAGACTGTTTCTGTAGTTACGTGTTGGCACAAATATATGTGTGTATATGTGCATATATATAGTTGATGATTTGGACTGAGTTACTGAAAATGTAGAACGTCATTTGCTTAATTTTATCATCAATTACGCAAGGAAGCAGTTTTTGGTTTGAAAGACTAAATCTGTGTACATTTTCATATTTTTTACTAATCATGAATGCAATACCAGTCAAAACGATTGTGTGAAATAACGCTACAAAAAAAAAAGATTAAATGGTTTTCGGCAGCTTACCACAGAAACTAATTTTGTATGATGTACTAATTAGATCTAGCAGATAAAATTACTTTAATTTAGACAGATATTTCCGAATCTTTCTCATCTTTAATTATCCAAACAAGTATGAGGAAGCAAAGACATCTAAAGTTTACTTGCATTTCTTAAGTTCAGTTTATTCATCGAAATTCATACATTGGAGATACCTAGATTTAAAATACCCCAAGAAATCATTATTATCAAGTGGTAACGAACACAGTTAGTGAAAACTGTCAAAATGTAGGAAATTTCAGTTTTCTTCTACTAGTTTATTAATATAATATACTATTATAGAATATTTATTTTTCTCCTTTATTAATATGTGAATTATACCAAATGGTCATTTGTTGGATCTGGAATGTGTCTGACTATTTCGTCCAAGCCTTAAACACTACTACCCAGAATTAGTTCAAACACATTAGGTTCTCAAAATAATTGTCTAAATAGATAGAATGATACTCCTTTTGGACAGGCCATTTTAATATAAGGACGAAAAACACCGTTATCGTACCAGAAATAACAATGGGTTACATATCAGACGCTGGATTTGATTTTTTTTAAATTATGAAATCGGTTATAAATAAGAAATTTTCATCCAAGAGTAAATTAAGAAGGTTGTATGTTCAAGTAAAGAGTTATCAATCGATCGACAAAGTTTCCGGAAAGAGCTCGAAGGGCTAATGATACAAATACGGTGTGATACGTTTTTGTAAAACATGTGAATGTCGATGTGCTTAGTCCTCAAAGGTGGAGGAGAGATAAAGCTATTTCACCAAACAATACTTTCAATTATTTTCATATTTGAAATCACCTGAAAGGTATGTTGATACCTGAATGTTGATACCTGACACAGAAAAAAATCTTTGCCAGATTTATAACCAGAAGTTTGCAGCATTTCTGAGCCTTGTTCAGATATGTTTAACAGTCTTCCCATTTGTGAAAGTGTTACCACCCGACACAAGCTTCATCTCTAGAGAAAAAAAAGCCATAATTAAACAGCTGTGGACATTACAGACCACTACCTCCATAATATACCAGCTTCCAAGATATAACGTGGATTCTTTGTGCGACACTACGCACGCACGCTTGGACGAACATGCATTATTTTATAATCCTTGTCGATTCTTACAAACGCGCAGAGATAAGTAATTTACATTAATTAATTAAAACTAATTCCTGTTATTACTTAATAAAATTAATTAAATTAATTAAATAATTTAAAGTTTTTCAATTTTAAAGTTAATTAATTTAGTTGATTAAATTAATTTACGTTAATTACTTACGTATAACAGATGAATAGAACCGCCAGGAAGAAGATCATTTTTTACCGTATCTGTAAAATTAGACCGAAATCAATTAAAACGGTACATCAAATGTAGGAAAGCACTAAAACCAGTATATCAAATGTAGAATAGCAATGACAACAATGATAAGTAGATGATGAGACCAATAATACGACACAGCGTACGCAATGCAGCCTGTATGGACACTATCTCTCGTCCTCATTGTTCATGTCGTAGAAATGTCGTCTAGTCAATAATACGACACAGCGTACGCAATGCAGCCTGTATGGACACTATCTCTCGTCCTCATTGTTCATGTCGTAGAAATGTGGTCTAGTCCTACCAAGCCTAGCTTTTGCCCGCTATTATTTGTGTACATTTACTGAATAGCTGATGTTATTCAGTCATTTGTGTTTATTACTAAAACAAAAGAAAAACAACAAAAATAGCCAAAAATCACCACGGCTCTTACACATAATTATCGCAGAAAAACGCTAGTATAAATTGGAAAGATGGATAATATTCCAACAAGAGAGCAGTTGAAATACATGTATGTGGGAAGTTATACAGCCACTAGGAAAAATGGTCAGACATACTGACATAAATAACTAGATACAGAGAGAGAGAGAGAGAGAGAGAGAGAGAGAGAGCAAAAGTTATAGCTGGTAGATACAATAAGAAAACGGTTACTCTGCGGAGGTAAAAGTTTATTTCTATATTTTATTTAATATACATTTTCAAGGAATCAGTCTACTTTAATAGAAAAATAGGAGAGATTTAGGGTTACTAAAGGAACTTAATTGCTGATAACAAAGTAATACAAATTTATGCACTTAATATCTACTCGGAAGTACCTTATTGTTTGTAGAATGCGTTCTGCGAATAGATTACCTATAATTGTAAAAATGAGAAGGGTAATTAATTAGCTAACTTACCGTGTTGATTATCCGCCAATATAACTGAATCCTCGCTTCTTTGTGAGACGGTGTTTGGAACTACGACGCAAACAACCTTCGTTTTCAATGACTACTGACCTCTACGTGCAATCTATGGACCTTTAGATGAGGTCTTATCAGTCGGGAGATTTGTCTGGCATTTGACTTTGTGCTGAATTTGTACACGGTGATTTAGGACATATTCAGCATGTCTAATGAATATGTAATTCTCCTAAAATTGGTCACAGTAATAATTTAGAGTACATAAAGATAACTCAATGTGTTTTTTTTTTTTTTTTTTTTTTTTTTTTTTTTTTTTTTTTTTTTTTTGTAGTAATGATTTAAAGAGAACAAACTTTATAAGCTTACGATTGATTACATATCCTTAATACAGTTAGGATAGAAAGACAAACAAAACAATGTATATCCTTATTACAGTAAGGATGGAAACACCAACAAAAAATGAATATCTCTAATAAAGTTAGGATAGAACGTCAATCAGAAAAGTGCTGTATTACAATGTAACTGGCCAGTAGCTTCTCGTGGGTCGGTGGTTCTTTCCGAGGTTTTTCGGGTTCTTCCTCCACCATTAATACTGGTCGCCATGTATAGCCTATCGTGCTGAAAAATGGCGTTAAACCCCACAACAACAACAACAACAACAATGTAACTGAATCTTGATATGGATTTCGTAGCCAGTCAGTCAAACTTTTTGTGTACAAATCCACGGAGTCGATGAACTAAGGCTTAGCTGACATGCGGATCAAAGCATCGTTACGGGAGTATTATATTCTTAAAGAAGACAGCATGTACAAACACCGTTATGGGAGTATTATATTCTTAAAGAAGACAGCATGTACAAACACCGTTACGGCAGTGTTATGTTCTTAAAGAAGACAGCATGAACAAACACCGTTACGGCGGTGTTATATTCTGTAAGGACACAGCATGTACAAACACGTCACAAGTATGACATTTTATCTAGAGGTTATCTCGTGCTTTATATCGTGCAGACTTTCTTTTCAAATAGCTGCCACATTTAAATAATGTTACATACATACATACATACATTGGCATCAGTTTATATTCATAGCAAATTTATAATTATTGATTACTTCATGGATGGGTGTGGCCAAGCCAAATAAAGTCAACTTTGAGAGAGAGGGAGTACTTCCATGTGGCATCTCACATTTCGACTTCTCAGGAAAGGCGATAATTTATAATATGATATCTCTTTTTTTTAAATCGATGGATTGCTAACTTGTTTCCTCTCAAATACCCCCCCCCCCCCCCCGCCAAGTCTACCTTATTAGCTACGCCAATGCCTTCATCAACCATTTCACCTAGGGATCAGCCTCGTTTTGAGTTGCTATCATTTAAGCCTAGAACGCTAGCATAAGAAGATCATCAGTTAACCAGATCAGTCCAGAATCTAATTGTTCGCCGATTAAAATTTCTCTTTCTTCTGAGACTTTTTTTAAAAAAATATTTCAGAAATAACTAAAAGCGACAATAGGGCATTTAGTATTGAAATGTAAATGTTGCTGATATCAAACGTTTCGTGGACGTGACGTTTTGAAAGCTGTGATACCGCCACATGTGAAACATTTTGTTTCCTCTCAGTTGACTCATTTCACAATATGCGTGTCGGAATAATTGCCGTCCCTAACATCGATCACTAAAAATCAAATCAAGGATATGACAGCTGGGTGAAATGTTCTGTATTTTGACTTGGAAGTGGACATCGGCGTTGGAAGGTCTGAACAATATCACGACATCATGTACATGAACTTACAGTACATGAAAGATAAGAGCATTCAGAATACATAGAGTGACTGACGGGGTATTTCAATCATCCATTTATTAATTATACGCGTTCTGCTTGTAAGAACATTTCATTTTTATTATTTCTTCTTTTCATGAATATTTTTATTGTACAAATTTGAAAGTGATAGAGTTAAGAGCCTTTATAATTTAGTTTAACCCTGGTATCAGTCAAACACGTAGAATATATAGTTTAACAGAACAGAATATAACTTTTATTAAACAAAACTGACTCTCAAGCGAGATATAGGTGGCATATGAGAGTACCACAACTGGTACTATATTGTAAGGTGACGTCACTAACATATGGAGATATCAATCACATCATAGGTCAACATTTTTCACTCATTAAAAGACTAAACATTCTGACGTTTATGACATCATTTAGGTGCAACATTCTTTTCGTAGAGCACACTGTCTCTCATGGAGTGTACAAATGTTGTGTTTGTGTGTGTGTGTGTGTGTGTGTGTGTGAGAGAGAGAGAGAGAGAGAGAGAGAGATTATATTGTTGTGATTATGGAATACCTTCGCTTCCACAGATAGCAGAAAGTTTATGATTATTGTGTACTTTATTACAGTAACAAATCTGGCAAGAATTTGGAGAAGTTTGCAATATTTGGTGGCAAATAAAGCTTGTAACTTTACAAAGGATGGTTTGTGGTAATGGAACTATTTTAGAAACATACCGCTTTCTGTGTGAAGTTTGTGACACATAACAAATAATGGTATTCGATGTAATTTGTATCACAATGATCACATTTTATTTCATCAAACGGTATATTGTACCAACGACCGATTTCAACGTGGAGTCTGGGATTAGAAGTCATGAATTCTATCAATGGCAAATACTGATTCCTAGCTAACAGTACAAAGTACTTTTCTTTAAAGCAATTGTAAAATTTCCCCTTGGAAGATAAGCTTACCGACGATTGCCATTCCTGTATATAAAGGTCTTTTAAAGTTTATGTTCATGTTTGTATTCCTTTCGGATTATTAATACATTCCTAATAATAACAATAATAATAATAATAATAATGAGGACTTTGGATAGCGCCTAATCTTTAGAAGCTCTAAGCGATTTACAACATTGGACAACACCTGTTAGATAAGAAACATAATAATATTATTACAAAAACAAACAACATGAAATTAGAAAAACATTAAAAATAAAAAACATGATGAGAATATTTCAGGTAGGAAACATTATCAGGTCTTTAAGTTTGTTCTTGCAGTCGCAATAAGTGAGTTTTGAGAGCCTTCTTGAATGTGATCACTGTGTCGTTGTGTCTAAGTTCAGTGAGCAATTAATTCCACGTTGCTGGGCCCTGGTATGCAAAAGAACACTGTCCATATGACTTTGTTTTCATAGTGGGAATAATGAGTATACGATTGTCAGAATGCCAAATACATGCTGGAGACGATGAAGTAATATATAATGGTCTATTGTGTCAAATGCTGCAGACAAATCAAGGAGGATGAGGACTGTAATCTTTCCGCTATCCAACGCAGAGAGAATGTCATTAACTACTTTTAGAAGAGTAGTTTCAGTACTGTGGCAAGGGCGATATGCAGATTGTACATTGCTAAAAAGATGGTTTGAATTTAGATGAGATACAAGCTGGGATAGAACAACCTTTTCTAAGATGTTTTATATGAATGGGAGATTAAAAACTGGGCGGTAGTTCTTTAAATCGTTATGGTCTAGTGTTGGTTTCTTCAGCAGACGCTTTACAATGGCAGTTTTAACAAATGATGGGAATTCCCCGGATGAGAGAGAGGTAATAATAACATCAGTTAGTGAAGGTAATACTGGATTTAAGCACTCAAGCAGTAGTGATGTTGGAATTGGATCAAGTTCACATGACTTTGGTGCACTCTTCATCACAAGTGTACGTACGAAATCCATCGAGACAGGTTCAAATGTTGCTAATGGTTGCCGCTCAATTCTGTATCCCAAATGTATGGAGACGACGAGTCAATTGAAATTGTAGTGTCATGCTTATCTCTAATGGTTTGTACTTTGTCATGGAAGAAATTTGCAAACATGTCCGGAAGGTCGACTGGAGAGAAGATAGTTGGAAGTGGTGTTGATTTGTTCCTTGACATTAGCTTGTTATTAATCTCGTAGAGATCTTTGCAGCTGGAACTTTACATGATCTTAGTAGTGTAGTGGGCTGATTTCGCTGCATGGACTATATTTGTGACATTTTTCTTAGCAACTTCATAGATTTGCTTATGAATAGTGAGTCTGGTGAAAAGTCGGAGCCTCTCAGCTTTACAGCGGTATCTTTTAGCAGTGCGAAGCTGGTCCCTAACACTGCTATACCAAGAACACTTTTGAACTGATACTCTGCACTTGGTAGCTGGTGCATGTTTGTCAAGTAATGAACGCAGTCAGTTATCGATTTGTTATGCGGTAGGAGATAAGCAAGTTGTTAGGTTAGCTTGGATGTCGTGCATTAGTTTGGTTCTATTTATCATACGGAGGTTTCTCTTAGTAGCAGATAAAGGTGGAAGGTTAGGGACTGATACGTCAAGATGGCATATAATGCAGAGGTGATCTGATGCAAGGTCATGGGATACCTGGGAGGACCGTAGAATGTTATCATCAGGTCTATAAAGAATCCAGTCTAAAATGTGACCATGTTTATGGGTTGGTTGGTTAACTGACTGTTTGAGGTTGAAAACATTAATGGAATCTATGAGTTTTTATGTATCTGAGTTTCCGGGACAGTCAAAGTGAAAGTTGAAATCTCCAAGAATAATCAGGTTGCCCCACCTATTGAATTTCCATAGTCCAGGAGATTCGGAAACTGCTCCAAAAAATGAGAGTCCGCCAGCTTGCTTTTTCTACTAGGAGGAGGGCGGTATAGGCAGAAAAAATGGACTGACCTTTGCTCCAGTGTGAGTGTGGTTTGGACTAGTTCAAACGATGTGTGGTCGAAATTGAATGTTGTGGTGTAGTTAAGACGTGTTATCATGGAGTTCTTTGTGATGACAGCAATTCCACCTCCGCGAGAATTACGGGGGAACGACTTGATGGAGTAACCAGTGGGTGTAAAGGAAGTCAGGTCTCCCAAACTTTATCAGAGCGGTCCTTATGCTATGTATCTATTTATAAGTATTAGTGTTAGCATTGACCTCGTAAAAACGTATTTGATAATGGAGTCTGGACAGTTTGGTCCATTTACCACTGATAATGGACAGTCCTCGTTTATGACCTCTGGTAACTCCCAAAACATCAGAATCTTTCGTCTTTGTCGTGTTTCAAGATCAATTGATTTATAAGCCAATGTTTTGATTTTGTTTGAGTTTATGTCGGCTATATCACAAGCGGCACGTGCAACATGCTCCACAGTAGAGATCCGTTCGTCGGCACGTTTGTATTCTTGTAAATAAGCAAAAATTGTTTATTATTTATTGTCAGTGATATGAGTCTTAAAATGATCGAGATAAATGTTGTTTACATTTGAAATATGCTTACCACTAGTTACTTTGGCGAGCCATTCTCTGGTCTCTTACGTTTATAGCCTAGACGATATCCCTCTCCTGCCAGACCATGTATAATTCGTGACTGTCGCCTCCTAACTACTGTATTCCATCTCACAGGATCAGACGTTTTAGCCATTTCCTCAATTCTAAAAGTCCAAATTATAAGGCTGTTCCAACTTTTGATCAAATAATAACAACAAAGTATTAACTGAAAATTCCACTCCCGTATTCAGATGCAAGTCTAACTACCACCATATTATGGTGTCATCATGGATATGAAACCATGGTATCATTCCGTAAAGCAAACAGACACAAGAACTGTATGTACTACACGTATGGGACCGCTCCAGTGGCTTATTGGTTAGAGCGTCCATCTCCGATGCGGGACGTCGTGGGTTCGATCCCCGGCCGAATCATACCAAAGACTTACGAAGATGGTATTACAGCTGCCTTGCTTGGCGCTCAACAGTAAGAGGTTAATGTTAGGACTGGTTGGCCTGGTGTCAGGATAAAGTGGATGAGTTGGACATTATGCTACATGTCTGCGACATGATGTCCCAATGCTAGACATCACTATAGACTGTCACACTGCAGACATCGTAGCGATATGACTGAATTTTGTTTAGTGTTAAAGCTATGTTTAAAATCCAAATCACACACACACACACACACACACACACACACACACACACACACACACACACAGGGTGTTTCTTAACCTTGGTGTCAGTCCGTAAACCGAATAGAAACATGAACTATATTACACGTAGTGTGTTGCTTAACCTTGGTGTCTGTCATTAAAGAATATATAGATAAATAAGATAAATATTTTTCCGTCTTTATTCAGGTAATCTTACAAATGATTCAGCAGTTGATTAGCTCTTCAACATGTGGTCCCTTCTGGAGTGTGGAGATGTATCACAAATAGGAGGGTTAATACCTTAAAAGAAAATTTAGTAGTGGTCACTAGAAATAATATATATATATATATATATATATATATATATATATATATATATATATATATATATATATATATATATATATATATAAGCTGTCAGTTTGTCTGTCCATTTGTTGGAAACTAATCCGTATGAGAAATAAACTATCATTTTACATCTCTAATTCAATTGCTTGAAAGTTTCATTGAAAAGAAATAAGTGCATCATTAATGTGGCCTCACTAACTTTGATCATTTTGGTTTAAATTTACATCCAAAAATGCGTCAGTATTTGACAAGTTTTAAATGAAAAGGATAAATTTGGAAAATCTTTGACCTTTTAATTTTTACAAACCTCAGACCAGTACTGTTTGAACTCGTGCTTTTCAACATGTCCGTCTTCTGTAAAAACAAAAATATACATGGGTGTTACTTTACATAAACCGACTTTTTCTTAATGAATTAATTCTTTTTGAAACGTACATGAAGTAATTTGCAATTGCGAAATTATACGGCTGCGAAAACCTATTTTTAGACCAATATATACACGAAGAGCATTATATATACAAAATCAGACGTTTATGACGTTTGAGAGTGTGTGTGTTTGATTTGGATTTTTAACGTAGCTTTAAACAATTTTCAGTCATATAGCTACGATATCTGCAGTGTGGCATTTTATAGTGATGTCAAGCATTGGAGCATCATGCCGCAGACATGTAACATGATGTCCCACCTAGTCACGTTTTCCTGACACCAGGCCGACCAGTCCTAACACAAACCTCTTAATGCTGAGCGCCAAGCGATGCAGCTGTTAGCACCATTTTTATAAGTCTTAGGTATGACTCGGCCGGGGTTCGAATCCGCAACTTCCTGCATCTGAGACGAACGCTCTAATCACTAGGCCACCGGAATGGTATGACGTCTGAGAGAGAGAGAGAGATCGATCATCTGTTTGACGGTAATCATCCTGCAATGGTTTGCATATCACCATACAACACGTATGAAATAGCACAAAGTGGTGATTACGCTTGGTTGTTTTCCTTAGCAATATTTTTGAAAGCTACTGCCACATTTATGTCACGCTGTCCTATCTCTTCAAGTGGACAGAAAATGTGTTTGCTTAAAATATGTCTTGAAAAAGAATGCGATTCTTGAAGGATAATTGGGGCATTGTATCTAGCTAACTAATCTGCACTGTTTGTAATATATTCTCTCTCTCTCTCTCTCTCTCTCTCTCTCTCTCTCTCCGTACTGTGATATAAAAAATGTTTTAAAGTGAGCATTATACCAACAAAAAACAGAAATTGTTACATTCATTAATTATTACAAATATACTGAAAGTAAGTATAAACTAACTGTTAATGTCCACTTTGTTGTATGAAGCCGTCAAGTCAATATCATCCACGAATCCATCCATATTTGAATCAAGTTCTGTAAAGAGACCGTCGGCAACCATGCAAAGGGAAGGATCATCATGGGTCCAGTGGGTTTTAAACTCCGCCTTGGTCACCTCGCCATCATCTTATATATATATATATATATATATATATATATATATATATATATATATATATATATATATATATATATATATATATATATATATATTCTTGAAGTGACACACACATACACACACACACACATATATGTGTGTGTGTGTGTGTGTGTGTGTGTTCATTTCTAAAGACGATATTTGTTTCATTTCATATATGTAAATGATGTTTACTTAATCTGTATTTGATAACAATGTATACTTTGAAGAATGAGCTCAGCTGGGGTAAGGGTAGAGCCAATAAGGAGGCAGATACATTTTCTCCTTTGAGAGTAATATTTTCTTCCTGGTGTCACCAGTTTTACTTCGGTTAGCTTCCATTATAATGTACCGTCTCCCTAGACCACTGTATCGATTATCATGATTTGTCCTTCACACTCATCCACGCAGCTATATATGTATGTATGTATGTATGTATGTATGTATGTATGTATGTATGTATGTATGTATGTATGTTTGTATGTATGTATGTATGTATGTATGTATGTATGTATGTATGTATGTATGTATGTTTGTATGTATGTATGTATGTATGTATGTATGTATGTATGTTTGGTGGGTCCTCGGGTGGCCAGGTAATCTTGGGCACACTCACCTATACACGTCACAATATCTCACCTCGGTTCGTGTAGGTTCGCGTCTTAGGCAAGAAAAACCTGTGTATATGAGAAAGCTTGCCATATTTTTCCCGTCTGTCGGTGATTCTTCACTGGCACTTCCTGCAACAAAATATATTGGCCACTATGTATGGCCTATCACATGCTAAAAGTGGCTCTTCACGCCACCCACCCAACCCTGAAAAAAGCATATCAACTAGTTTCAAGTGGCAATAATGAATGCATTCATAATCCCCTATTATAAGTTAAGCAAATTTTATGAAACCTATTTATTTGTATTGTTTTGTTTGTTGCTTTCGTTTTGTATTGAGGGTGTGCCAAGAGGAGAGGGGGGCGACATAGGGATGATAAAACATACGATTGGTATCGTAATCATGAATAAAGTGCTGCAGATCATCTATGCCAAAGTTGCCGTCGTGGTTGAAGTCCATATGTTGCCACAGTTTCTCAGTCTCCAAATGAAGGTGGTGCTGGAATGCCGCCACGGGGTCATGGTGACCATGTGTGGCGTTATGAACGGTCTGGCGAATACTTGCACTGCAATATAATAACACAACTTATAATTATGGTTTGACAAACAGACAAAGAATATGCATACACAAACACACAATGATAAATACAATCATACAAGAACACACACAGTATCGCATACACTTATTCATTGCACGCACAAATACACAAACTCACACATTCACACACAGTCTCTTTTCATATGGGAAAATAATACTAGAATCTGGCTGAAGTCCTTGCTAGGAATATAATGGAGTCATCACTGTACTTTGTATTGACTCGTATAGACTAACACTATACTTTGGATTTACTAATATAGACGAATCTTATATTTTGGATTGACTCATATAGACTAACACCATACTTTGGATTGACTCATACAGACTAACAATATACTTTGGACTGACTCCTATTGACTAACACTATACTTTGGATTGACTCATGTTGACTCACACTGTACTTTGGATTGACTCATACAGACTAACACTATACTTCGTATTGACTCCCATAGACTAACACTATACTTTGGATTTACTCCTATAGACTAATATTATATTTTTGGACTGACTCCTATGGACTAACACTATACTTTGGATTTACTCCTATAGACTAACACTATATTTTGGACTGACTCCTATGGACTAATACTATACTTTGGATTGACTCCATAAAGTAACATTATACTTTGAACTGGTTGTAATCATAGAGGTTCAAGTCTTTCTATGTATCTATATATCTTCTGGAACATACAATGTCCATCTACCAAGAAACAGACTACAATACAGTCACTATAAGTAGTCATTTTAAGGACTGCAATATAAACAATAACTCTGGTCATTTTAAGGACTGCAATATAGAAAATAAATGTGGTCATTTTAAGGACTGCTATAAGGACAATAAATGTGGTCATTTTAAGGATTGTAATATATACACTATATGTAGCCATTGACTACATTTTCGACAATACATGTAGTCATTTTAAGGACTACGTTATAGAGGATACGTTTATTCATTTTAAGAACTACAGTATAGACAATACATCTAGTCCTTTTAATGGCTTCAATATATACACTATATGTAGTCATTGTAAAGACTACATCATCGAGAATACATGTAATCATCTTAGGTACTACATTATAGACAGTGCATGTAATCATTTTAAGGACTATAGTATAGACAATAAATGTAGTCATTTTAAGGACTACGTATAGATCAATACATGTAGACATTTTAAGGACTACATTATCGACAATGCATGTAGTCATTCTAAATACTACTTTATAGACAATACATGTATTCATTTTAAGGACTACGTATAAATCAATACATGTAATCATTTTAAGGACTACATTATCGACAATACAAGTAGACATATTAAGGACTACATTATCGACAATACATTTAGCCATTTAAGGACTACATTGTAGACAATACATGTCGTCATTTTAAGGACTACGTATAGATTAATACATGTGATCATTTTAAGGACTACATTATCGACAATACATGCAGCCATTTTAAGGACTATATTATCGACAATACAAATAGTCATTTTAAGGACTACATCATAGACAATACA
The DNA here is from genome assembly GCA_028554795.2 of Sinohyriopsis cumingii. Taxonomy (NCBI): domain Eukaryota; kingdom Metazoa; phylum Mollusca; class Bivalvia; order Unionida; family Unionidae; genus Sinohyriopsis; species Sinohyriopsis cumingii. The sequence goes on from CM068839.1 coordinate 32,897,822, forward strand.
TGCAGTCATTTTAAGGACTACGTATAGATTAACACATGTAGTCATTTTAAGGACTGCATTATCGACAAGACATGCAGCCATTGTAAGGACTACATTATCGACAATACATATAGTCATTTTAAGGCTTGATAATTCAAGAAGTTTTGAATGGATCTAAGAGAAGACGTTTGCTTATATTTATACCGAACAGGATGAGAAAAACTAATACCACTGAATCCGTATTTTTTATATTTGTAAGTACTTTTTGATAGAGTGATTTATTTTCTGCTAATCATAGCTTAGAAATGTAGACTGGTTTTCTGAAGCTTCTTAAATAGTATAAAGTACCTGAACAAATACTGTGACAGTCTGATGTCGAAGTGGACCTGTTCAGCGCCCATTTTGCGTGGGGGTTGTAGAAATCATTAGTATTTGATGCAAACTAAATTAAGCCGTTTTTAGCACATCCGAAACAAAATATGTTGCGGGCTTTCTGATGCACACCAGTAAATAAGGGTTGGTACGCTGTGACTAGCTCATACGTAGATGTTTTGATGCTTCCCTAGTTCAAACGTTTGGGTCGTTCTTCATGGCGAGTAATGGTCTAAGGTTATACTATGTGTAGCATAGGAATTCTATGCAGTCCCCGTACATTTGCATGACACTGCAATCGACATGCACATGACGCGGCTGATGACATTTCCAATATTAACCGCCACTTGTCCAAAGAACAATGATCATTTTCACGTTACTTATATATTGACTATAGTAACGACGGTTGTCTAAAAAACAAACGCAAATTCAAACCTTTCATTTTGCAATGCAAAGCAGGGTGGACTACCCTTGGATCAAATAATACTATCTTGCGTCAATCGGATTACAATCATATATCCACTTCCCTACGTGACGATCTGACAGCGACCGATTAGGAGTCATGTTCTGGTGAAACATGTTATTACCATAATCGCTATGTTATCAGCCAATCAGATGAAATCTTACACCTTCTCGTTTGTGAGACTGAGCAGCATGGTTTGAAAAACATCAATATGTGCCGAACGATTTGATTCACTTTCAAATTTCTAAAAGTTGCATTTTTCATGGCTAATTCAATAGTGACCAGTACATGACCCCTAAGCGATCACTGTCAGATCTTCAATTAGAACATTGGAGATCTGATTTTAATCCGATTGATATAGCATTGGCTAAATTGTGACTTCTGCTTTACACTTCAGCTTTTCGCATTAAATAATAACTGACAAAAATAGGTAAGAAAATATCTCACCATAAAGCTGCTGGCAGAATGAAGAACAAAAGACAATTCATTTTCGGATCACAAGATATGTCTAGAAAACAAGAGGGTTTTAAATAGAGAGATAAAATAAGCAAATCTGATATTTGTTTCAAATAACAATAACAAAATGGATACACCTGAAATTAAAATTTTAAAATCCCATTTAAACATTTAATATTGGTAATACTGGAAAAACCAATCATCGGTATACATCATCTAGTGCCTAGAGAAACGAAACACAGGAAATTTAACCAAACAATGCAGCAGAGTTTTCTCAAATTTATACAAGCACATAGTATTCACGTCAAACATGTATGAGTAAATGGAGGTAATGGATCTACCGATCCACCTACCGACCATCCCACCAACCTATCTACCGTTTTACTTTCTTGTACGCATGCGTCTACATGCGCATTGTCATTGGTACATCCTATTATACGTCAAAGTACTGTGCAATTTGCAAACATTTTCCGTTTATATGTCTGCCTAACGAAATTTTCGTCTTTTCCGTTTACTGCTTCTCTTGTGAATCCTAGTGTACTTAGGGAGAAAATCATAATCAATTCAACGTTTAGATTTCACTGCTTTGTGTTTTGCAGGTGAACCTTTACACCACTCGGCCGTGGACACAACTAAAGCAGTTTCATATAAATGACCGTATATGCTGGTTTAATTTTTTTTAAAAATGTTTTTGCTTTTAACGGCACATCGTCATTTCGAAAGTTGTATCGCCCTTCTGGTCAGGGATTCAGTGCTATGAAACTACCGCAGATGCTGGTTTGAATACATTATGTATTCAACCATAAATTAATCGTATCGATTGAAAAGACATTTTTCTAAAGACTCATTCTGAAGTTCTGTTAATTTCAATCAATGCATGTACTAGTCGTCCTTTGCTTTTTAAAGTCCAAATAGTTCAGTGTGTGATGTGATTTTGATTGTTGACGTAGCTTTAACAATTTTTAAGTCATGTCGCTACGATGTCTGCAATGTGGCAGTTTATAGTGACGTCTAGCACTGGGTCATCATGCCGCACACATGTATCATGATGTCCCACCCAGTCACATTATCTTGACACCAGGCCGACCAATCCTAACACTAACCTCTTAATGCTGAGCGCAAAGCGAGGTAGCTGTTAATACCATTTTGTAAGTCTTTGGTATGACTCGGCCGGAGATCGAACCCACGATCTCCCGCATCCGTGGCGGACGCTCTAACCACTAGGCCACCGGACAGGTCTCCAAATAGTTCAAAAGCTTTTAAAGATGAAAGAGACGATAATCTCAAGGTTTAGACTAAACGTCAAATTAGAAGAAACTTTGTTTCATAATAGCATTTTTGTAAGCAGTGTATCTCGACAGTGATCTAGTTGACAGCAGTATCAAACGAATTATCACAGGCTTTAAAAGTACCTTGCTGTATTTGGTACGCAGTGCAGAGAGACCGTGATACTCGTCAGTAGTATTATTACAGCTTTTATCTTTCCAATTGACACTTGTTCAGCCTCCATGATTCATTTTCATCAAGCGCGAGGGGCGAATGTTCTAGCTTTACAGACAGCACTTCTCTGACCACGTGGGTTCCAGTCTCACCTTGGCCAATGAGAGTATGTGAGAAAGCTAGCCAGTAGCTTCAAGTGGGTCGCCGGTTCTTACCGCTATTCTTTCTCCACCTAATAAACTGACCGCCATGATGATAATCCCGACAGGATATTGCTATTTTTGACAATTGATCTATTATCATTTGTGGTGACTAGAGAATTGGAAAGTGAAACATAAAATTATTCTTGATAAAAAAAAATTGATCGGACAACAGTTGAGGATATCAGGAATCATTATTTATACTTCCCAGAGGTCATGGTTACTCGAGTTCCGTGCTGGACTCATCAGACCAAAACGGAATACACCATTTCAGTTAAAATATAACCACTGCTTAATAATATCACATTGAGGGTGATAAGACTGATTTACTACAATTAAGACTAACCTTGAGGGTGATAAGACTGATTTACTACAATTAAGACTAGCATGTAATGATTGGTTCTTTTTTAAACTCATAGACTTAACTGACACAACTGAATATTCAGAGACAACTACAAAACAAGAAAAATAAGACACCAAAGAGTTGAAGCTGAAATAAATGTTAAACTTATTACGTATTCAAATAATTGATATAGAGACTATAACCAAATATTTGATATAGAGACTATAACCAAATAATTGATATAGAGGCTATAACCAAATAATTGATATAGAGACTATAAGCAAATAATTGATATAGAGAATATAACCAAATAATTGATATAGAGACTATAAGCAAATAATTGATATAGAGACTATAACCAAACAATTGATATAGAGACTATAACCAAATAATTGATATAGAGACTATAACCAAATAATTGATATAGAGACTATAACCAAATAATTGATATAGAGACTATAACCAAAGTCAATTAAAAAAAAACGAACGAGAAGAAATGAAAAGAAAATGTAGAAGGAGTAACGCTAATATAAAAAACAAACATGGTTTGACTTTGTTGAAAAATAATTCAAAATACTTTCGTCATCTAGAAAAGATAAACATCAATAACAAAAGAGAGAAGGAATTAATTTTGGTTGATGTGGAGAAGTTAACAGATCAAAATGAAATACTGAATCAACAAAAATTATTTCTATAAAAAAATTAATAAGGGAAGAAAAGACACATAACAATATTGAAACTAATAAAGTACTGCTGCAAAAAAAAAAGCTCGTGTGAGGGTAGGCAGATATTTTTAAAAGACTTTTTTTATACAAAAAAAAGAAACTCCTGGTTTGCTGGATGAGGAGAAATCTCCCCCTTATCGGGAAAATTACTTCGATCAAACCACTGATTTTGCCAAAATGTATTCAATTATTTTCGGCTTTACCAAGTTCTCATTATATATAGAAAAAGAATTGAATAAAATAGTTGTAAAAATTTATTTGGAGAGGTTAAGTCGAAAGGGTTGTAATATATATATATATATATATATATATATATATATATATATATATATATATATATATATATATATATATATATATATATATATATATATATATGTCCCCGGTAGCACCAATATACCTTTTAGAAAACATCAGGCATAACCCAAATAAAAGAGACACAGAAAGTGATTAACCTAAATAAAATCCTTAATTTATGCAAAAAAGTTCATCAAAGACACAAACTTAATTACCTTTCAGTTTAACTTCGACACCTGATCATTGTAACAAAAATCAATTATTTTAAAAATAATAAATTTCATTAATGACGATACAAGTACTTTTTGTAAACAAGAAGGTGAAACTATTGAATACATATCTGACAACTGTTTAGTGATTGAAGCATTTTGAAAATCCTTTTTTGCTTGGATTAAGAATTGCATATAGAATTTGATTTAAAAAGACACATTTTCTTTGGAAATAACAAGTTTGGTAATCAGATTGCTTTTTCATTTTAATGCACAATATTTAATTTAGAGGTCTCGCCGAACAAGAAAAATAATTAACTTGACAAAAATAAAACCCCACAGAAAAATGTTTAGAAAAGTTGTATAATAAAACGTACACGTTTGAGAAAAAGTGAACTTTTTTTTTTGGGGGGGGGGGGAGATCGGCAACAGTTTGTAGAATACTGAAGACAAATATTGTATCTGGTACTGGGTTCGTCATTTTTGAATTTTTAACATAGCTGTAACAATTTTAATTTAAATCATATTGCAATGATATCTGCAGTGTGGCAGTTTCATGCGATGTCTAGCACTTGGGCATGATGTTGCAGACATGTTACATGATATCTCGCCCAGTAGCATTATCCTGACACAAGGCCGAACAGTCATAACACTAACTTCTTAATAATGAGCGCCATGCAAGACAGCTGTAATAATAATAGTAATAATAATAAGAAGAAGAAGAAGAGGAAGAAGAAGAAGAAGAAATAATAATGATGATAATAATAATAATAATAATAGCAATAATAATAATAATCATATTATTTTGACCGCCATAATTCACACACACACACACACACACACACACACACAACAACAACAACAACAACCAAAAGAAAACACGTTCACACAGACCCGCAGTAGCTCAGTCGTTATAACCGTAGGGTCGCTACTATATGAGTGTATGTTTGAATCTTACCTTTGGATCAACCCTGGTTGGCTACCGTTGTGTCCCTGGCAAGGCACTTTGCCCGAATTGCTCTGGCACTAACTAGCCTACTTGTATTTTTCTGCAGTAAAGCAAATTAGGCCATTCTTCTAAACATTCTCACAAAGATACGTGATTTTTAGGTACCTCACGAAGATACCAACGTGTGTACATGACTTTCAGTTACTTCACAAAGATACCAACGTTTGTACATGACTTTCAGTTACTTCACAAAGATACCAACGTTTGTACATGACTTTCAGTTACTTCACGAAGATACCAACGTTTGTACATGACTTTCAGTTACTTCACGAAGATACCAACGTTTGTACATGACTTTAAGTTACTTCACAAAGATACAAACGTATGTACATGAATTTCGGGTACTTCAAAACAGTTTCCCTGACATGCAATTTAGTATTGTTCGTCAAGATCTGAAAAGAAAAGTACAATCAAAACTTTAACTTTCAATTTCTAAACTAGCACCTTACCTGATCAGCAAAGACTTGGGAAGGACTATCGTTCTTCCCTTTGAACTGGTTTACCTATTACCTGTTATCTACAGATCTGATCTTTACGTGGCTTATCAATTGTGACTTCAAATTTGAAGAATATCTACATTTTTCTTTTTGTTTATAATATATCTTTACTAAATTATGTTTTAGTACCTTGTATCGTGTTCGTAACGTGTTCATTATGATTTTCTTTAAAACGTATTCTTAAAATATTGTAATTCATACCTTGAAAAGGATGTTACAAAGTCGGTGGTATAGGAATTAGGTATTAGGAATCGGGAGAACGAATGTGTACAGATGAGAATTAATGACTAAACGACTTGTGGGCGTGTCTGCTATGCACGGATACCTATACCACATACTCTGTCACGTCATTTTTGGTGATGTGCGCATGATCGAGATGGTATGGAGGTCGATGCTTACAGGCAAGGTAATAGATGCTGTTTTCCCGCGGACCCGGGTTCGAATTTCCGTAGAGAACGAATATATATATATATATATATATATATATATATATATATATATATATATATATATATATATATATATATATATATATATATATATATATATATATAAGGGAAGCACCTCACACAAGAATAAAGTTGAGACAAACATATGTTACTTCCCTTGTAATATAGCTAGCACTAGCCAAAACGTGAATGTGGCAAGCACGATATGATTTTGTTTTGTATTTAACAGACGTCGTAAGTCCAGATGAACGAGAAAGATAATCACATTTGCGTTCCCTTGAAGCTGTATGCATCAGTCTGAATAATATATTATATCTTTATACTCATACCACCCCATTTGCAAAAATGTCCACAGGTAAGTAATGCAATGTTTAATTTATGATTCTTTAAGCGTTACATTTTGGCATTATCAATGATGGCGCGAAGATGTTGCTGGGTGTTAGGGGTGGGAGTGGGCAAATGCCACCCCATCCCCCTTTCATTTTGTTGGGCGAAGATGGCGCGGGCTACATTTTTCTTCTGTTTTAATGCCGCTTAAGTCTTCATAGTATTTCACCTGCACCTTTATGTAACGGGGTGAATTGTTCATCACATTAACCTGGGGTTGGTGGGTTGGGGTGTAATAAGGACAATGACCATAAAGATGTTCCCTGAAACAAGGTATGTGTCGCAAATTAAGAGCATTACCCCTGGGCGCCTCGAACCCTCTCATCGGCACTGGGCATTATTTTCTTAATGTAAAATTAGCGCTTACAAGATGCACCTTTGGTGAACGATAAGAAACATGTCGATAATAAAATGGATAATATATGTCGATAATAAAAAGGATAATAGATGTACTCAGTATAATCTGTAATTTTACACATATCTATACTCAAAAATATAGGAATGTTCTAGTAGGAATAAGAAAGCCTGATACAATTGTTGTGGTTCATAATCCACTCACAAACGTATCGTAGCCCTACACATATCAGCTAAGTTTTTTGTAAACCATAGTATTGTTTGACTTGATGTAAAGACTCGATGAAAATGTCACAAAATAAAATCTGATAGTTATCAGTTTAATTTACTCGATATATATATATATATATATATATATATATATATATATATATATATATATATAAAATAATAATAATAATAATAATGAGGACTTTGTATAGCGCCTAATATTTAGAAGCTCTAAGCGCTTTACAACATTAGACAACACCTATAAGATAAGAAACATAATAATAATATTACTACAACAAACAATATGAAATTTGAAAAACATTAAACAATTAAAAAAAAAACATGCTGAGAATATTTCAGGTAGGAAACATTATCAGGTCTTTACGTTTGTTATTGCAGTCGAAATAAGTGAGTTTTGAGAGCTCTCTTGAATGTGATCACAGTGTCTTTGTGTCTACGTTCAGTGGGCAATTCATTCCCACTATATATATATAAACAAGACAAAAAAAATAGCAGGTTACTAGAAAGTATATTTGTTTGAATTGTATCTAAAACTGTAAATGTTACATTTTCAGTATAGTTCCCATAGAGGAAAGTAACGGCCTATAACAATTATAAAGTTACGGAGATTCGAACCCTAGGGAATATGGGCTCGTGTGTGTAGGCGAGGCAATGGGTGCCGTTTACCCGCGAACCTGGGTTCGAATCTCCGTAGAGTATAAATGAAAAATTCTCTAACCGATATGATAGTATTATTTGTATTAGTTATTAGTTATCTTGAAAATACACATGCAAACGATTTTCTTTTTCTATTCTCGATTTTCTCTCGTCTTTATTACCTTCCTTCATCCTCTATCTCATCCTTGCGTCTTACTGTGAGGAGACATAAATGGATAGATTTTATGCATGCTTGACTTAAGATTGAATATTGTACAAAGATATAATATAAAACCATTTTACACAGTATTTCACCAGATGTTACTGCCAGGAAAATATTTAAAGCATGAAGAAGCTGTACTCTCTATTTTCAATTGTACTCAAGATTAGTTGTATCAGCCATTAAACATTAACCGCACATAGACCCTTTTATGACCGGATAGTTAATGAACCACAGCCTTTTCCGCCTAATTACTGATGTGTATTATTCCTCGAAAGAAACTAGTGCACTGTTTAAAAATGAAATTGCAATTGTTTTAAACCCAAATTAATATTTTCACATACTTTATTACAGCTGTTTAATATTTATACTTGTTTATTTAATAAATATCAAGCATCTAAATTCTTTTCAAAAAATGTGAACTGATGGTTCAAGCGGAAATGCGGTGTACGGTCTTTTTCATTGATTTACGTCGAGGTGAGTGAACCATGTGGTTCGATGAGTGAAATACAAACCCCTAATCTTCCTCAATATTGACTTTTATAATCCTTATTTAGTATCTAAGTAATATGCTCCAAATGTTTAGGGTGTTCAGCTGCGTAATTCAATGAAGTACACGTTTTCTTCTAAAAATCGGCTGATGATGTGTTGCGCATCATAATTTCGCTAGATATCTAGCAGATTTTTTTTTTTATCCACATGAATTGTTTCTGACCTTGACGTTGCACCTATTTTTGACATGGAGCCGTCGAATATAGTCCTGAATATGTGTTCCTTTTCATCTACAGTATCTTTTTTTTTCTCGAATTATCGGAGTGCTGGGACACGAATGAGGTGGTGTAATTCAGATTATGGTCAGTGCACCTATTTTCGGTATATCAATTGAGTCTTACTATTGGGGTGGGCGTGGGCCATTGTATTATTGTAATATAATACAATGCAATATATCAATGTTACGTTTGCTTAGATGTGTTGGTTGGAAGCCAGTTGTTGACACAGTTGTATAGATCAAGAAATCCATTGCTTTATTTGGGTGAATAGGATAACTGGACTGGAATGTACATGGAATTGTGCATGTGTTTGGTACTCGCTTTTAGTTGTCTATTAGTTCATAATTATAGATTCTAAATAATTACAAATCACTTGTCCATCTTGTGAGTCAGCTTTACCAGTTCAGCCATGCCAGTAGCTTGCCATGTGTTTGTCTGAAGTATGTCACTAAACCCCACAAAAACCAAGCAATCTAAATGAGTACAATTAAACCCCACAAAAACCAAGCAATCTAAATGAGTACAATACTACAATACTTGATCTTTACCAGAAGTCATGCTAATGTAAAGAGTTGCCCAAGTTTACATGCACATTTAATCTAGCTGATATTCTATTTGCCCTTGGGTTTAGCATAATTTTTCAGCACATGGTAAGCTATACATGGTGGCCGATATAACTGTTGGAGAAAGAACCCAAGAAAATCCAGTCTGCCAGAGGTCTCGGAAACATTTAATGACGTGTATTTGGATGCAAACTGTTTTATCTGGGATGCAGAAAATCAAACAGGAGTCCTCCATATGCAACTTTTGCTGGTGGGACTCCTAATTTTACCAAAATAGGATTCCTGGACTCGTAGTTGTAACATCGTAGTGAGACCTTTGGTTTACCAACACATGGAAAGCAGCTGGCAAGCTTTCTCCTATACATGCATTGACTGACCCAGAGACTTGAATCTACATGGACAAAGGTGAGATGGCAGTGATGAGTAAAAACGAACACTTTAGGGGGCCCCGAGTGGTCTAAAGTGCTCACAGTGCCGGATCACTGCCATCTCACCTGTCTGCGTCAGTTCGTGTCCAAGGCTCGGTACGTGGGAAAGCCTGCCAGTAGCTTCTCATGGGTCAATGGTTCTTCCCTGGGTTTTTCAGATTTCTTCCTCCACCAGTTATACTGGCCGCCATGTATAGCCTATCTTGTGCTGAAAAATGGCGTTAAACCCTAGAACAACAATGAACATTTTAGACCACTTTGCCACCTGGAGCGCTATATGAGATTAACAAATAATTGATAACCAACTTCCTATTCTGACATTGCCATTTAACCTTAGGCTTAGTAGTTTTCCATTCCATCATTGAGAATAAGCTTGTCCATGTTTATATTTATCCAAAGTTACATAATTATTTCATGTATCTTTAATCCACCACTGTTAATCTGATGTTAAAACTCGTTAAGCTGGTAACATTCCACAGAAGCTTTTGTATATTCATTGCTCAACAAGTCAGTCCAATGTAATATGCAGCAAAAATTGAGTGTTATTTTTTCAAATCCATGTTCTTCTAGCTAAAGTAACTGCTACATGTTCTGCAGCAAGTGCCCATATCTTAAAAAGAACAAAGAGAAAGTAACTACACTCATTAGCACCCTCCAACTCCATAATTGTAATATGATCACTACACATTCTGCATTCTTTACATGGATACAGACTTCTTTAACAAAAAAATCTCTAAATGTAAAATCCATCATCAATCTCTCCTTTTTGTGCAATAAAAATGCTTCTTATATCTGCTTTATTCAGAGGTCTTGCTAGGATTTTAAAAGTAGGAGTCCAAGACTCCCATATTGGTAAAAATAGGAGTCTCACCAGCCAAAGTTGCAGTCCCCTCCCAGAAACTATGCAGATTGGAAGAAATACTGGTTGCCATAGAGTTTAATTTCTACATTCTTTATAACATTGACATAGCTCTTGTTTGTCCATCAGAGTGAGACTGAATTTTTGTCAATCCAAGGAAGGTCTTATTCCAAGCACTAAGCTAGGCATCACACTTTTCTTACACTTGGCTACTGTCCCGTCCCATCTGAACTTTCAGTTTTAGCAACTTTAGCTCGCTTCAGGATCTCATTACATTCTTCATCAGTTTGCCGTTTAACTACAAAATGCTGTCCAAGTTTGTGAATGGCATTTTGTCTCAGTCTCTTGATTCCGAGGTCACATGCACTGATTATTCTGCTACACTCGGATATGAACAGAATTACGAAAGCTAAAGTTTATTTGATGAACTCTTATAATTGAGCACAAGTACGTATCTGCCTCTGAATTCAATCACAGTAAATATCAGTATATTTTCCCACCCATCTGCCAGTCTCGCAGCCTATTGAACCAAAGACTTACCAAAATGGTACTAACAGCTGCTTCACTTTGCTCTCGGCATGAAGAGGTTAGTGTTAGGACTGGCCGGCCTGGTGTCAGGATAATGTGACTGGGTGGGACATCATGCTACATGTCTGTGGCATGATGCCCCAGTGCTAGACATCAGTTTAAACTGCCACAATGCAGACATCATAGCATGTCTGCACCATGATGCATCAAAGTGATTTGATTGATTTTTTTTTTTTAAAGCTACGTTAAAAATCCAAATTACACACACACTTGTCACCCAGCTTTTGCATCATGTTCTTTTGATGTACTCTTTTAATTGCAGCATGCACATCAGGGCGTGTTTCAACCACTGAATTCTGTCATTGTCAATATCGGCACATTTTCCCACCCTAACACCAGTGTTTGAGCTTGCTGCCCAGTTATTGCATCATGTTCTTTTGAGGTACTCTTATGACAACATGTACATCAAGGGGTCTTTCAGCCACTGAATTCTGTCATTGTAACAATCGGCATATTTTCCCACCCTAACACCAGTCAGTGTTTGAGCTTGCTGCCCAGTTAATGCATCATGTTCTTTTGAGGTACTCTTGTGACAACATGTACATCAAGGGGTCTTTCAGCCACTGAATTCTGTCATTGTAAATATCAGCACATTTTCCCACCCTAACACCAGTCAGTGTTTGAGCTTGCTGCCCAGTTATTGCATCATGTTCTTTTGATGTACTCTTATGACAAAATGTACATTAAGGGGTCTTTCAGCCACTGAATTCTGTCATTGTAAATATCAGCACAGCTATACATTTTCTCACAAAGCATGTGGCTGAAGCAGGACTGGCAAGTCTTTGAAATTTGCTGCTCACCTATTACATGCAGAGGACTCCGCCTAAGTGATCTTCAGCAGCCCACATAAAAAAATTGGCATCCAAATACACATGATTAAGAATTTCCGAGACATTTGTTTATTCTTGTTTTGGGGATTGGTGGGAAGGATATGTGTACTGCACATCAAGACAGCACATCTTTAAGGGAAAAAATGACAAAAACAAGGTTCCAACACTAATGGGAAATAGGAAAAGCCTGGAGAAATGATAAATGTTATCTTGAACATGAAAAGTCCTTGAATGTTGCAAATATTAATGAAAGTCCGGAAAATCCAGGAATTTCCTGCCACCACTTGATAGAAACAGTTATATAATCGAGTCATAACCAAACTGTTCGAGTTCTTACCAGAATATTCGGAGGTTGCATTATAGATCATTTGGATACTTGCATACACATATTTGTATAGTAAGTCCAGATGCTCAGTGGAATTGATTTGACTTATTGACTGGCTGCTTCATATACAAGCTAGCTATCAGTATCTTACATGAAGGGTATGAAAACCAGTCATGCATCACAATAAGCCAACATGGTGGTGGAATTGGATAGTCACATGCCAGGTGACCTAGAAAACTTGAATGCTGTTAAATCGAATTATACCAGCATGAAATTGATAGAAAAATTATTGATATCATGGGTCCAGTAGTCTTCATAGTATCAACAATAACCCGTTTCAAATGTTGTAGAAAAAATAGAACATATTAAATGACAGTTCATACTGTTTGTAATTTTAAAAAATCCCCATGATAACAAAATTCTCTATATCAATTTATTTTGAAAACAACTACCTGTGTAAGATTCATGAAACATCTTTTGATTTTAAAAATGCATGTTTTATAAGCTAAAATGAGCTTTAATTAAGTAGGGGTTATTTGTGTACCTTGAGCAAATAAATTTCATCCTGGAAATGACCTATAAGGTTGTCTTTAAAAAGGCGGGGGTGCCATGAGAAAGAAACCGAGACTGATATTTAAACATACTAGCAGTAGATTCTAAAAAGTAATTCAATGCCGGCAGAGACAGGAAAGCAACAATCCATCTTACAAATTTAGGCACAAGTTTAAAACTATTTGAAACAATAAAATGCCTTGTTTGTTCAAGGAAATGGAACCCTTTTTCAATGTTCATTGCATAACTGAGGTTGGGAGAGAATTTTCACATGCTTATGGCTGGTTTTAAACTTTAAATGCTGCAATGAATTTAGATAAAGCATTGAATTTCAAATCTGTGCTGCTCAAAACATGAGATTATTGGCTTCTGGAAAGTAAAGCAAGGTGACAACAAACCCCATAAGATATAATTCAAGCTTATATTTTCGTTTATGATGCTTAGTTAAAGTTTGAAGCCAATCTTGCTTCAAAATTTAATTTTTTGATGGGATAACAATGGCATCGGTTAATTTTTTATTATTTTTTTTAAATCTGTATCTTCATTCTAGGATTCCATCATGTCGGCCGATGTCCAGTGGATGATTATGAGAAACAACTCCAGCTTTCTGCTGAAGGGAAATGGCCAAACATACAGTAGAGTGAGTACTTATTTAGGTGTCATTCATTTTTCAAGTTGAAGGGGATCTAAGAATTAGATGTGGTGTGGGGGGAGGTATGCGGTTTTCAGGATCAGCAGCTATCAGGAAAAAAAAACTTGTTAATACTACTCTAAACTACATAGAGGATTGTCCTGAGTTTTTGTTTAGCGGTTCATTCCAAGATTGGTCTGTGTGCCAAAATCTCGTTATTGCTACTCGTTCTAAACAGAATGTCCAGTCAAATGAGCTTAAAATACTTCTGATATATTGCTGGACATATTTGAAAATGATGGAGATCTGACATCCAACATGGATGCTGTGGTGGTCATTTGAATTAAGTCCTGTTTCATTTCCAGTTGTTGTAATTGTTTAGATATAGCAGTATAATTTCTGGCAAATGTAATAATTTAGATGGGGGATGGCATGAATTTCCTTGTTCTTGGTTGTTCATGCACTGTTTGGGGAAGGGCATTGGAACAAAAGGGGATGGGGGTATGGCATGAGACTTTTTATCTAAACATCACTTGGGAATGGACCCAGTAGATCGGTTACTGCTGCTGAGACTTGAAATTTTTATCCAAATATCCCTTGATAGTGGACCCAGCATATCTGTTTCTGCTTCTGCTTTCTGTAACACTGGGAGGGTTGTTATAAAACTAACACACATTTCATGCTAAGATCTGGCTGATCCTGAAAATGATGGCTTGTGCATTCAGTTGCGTAGCTTTTGATACTCTTTCTGCTTCGTTGATAATCTGTAGACACTGGGTTATCATTAAAACTAATTTTTCCAACTTGTAGTTCGTAGTCAAAAATGGTGCAGATTAGACATTCGGCATGCTTGTCACTACTGACGTTTTGAAGATTGTGGGGACACTTCTAAACATATACATGCAGGGATGGTCCTGGCTTTTAAAAAGCTGTCGCCAAAAAAATCGCCAACCTCAATATTTTGTCGCCAATTTTCAAAAAGTGTCGCCAGAACAAGTAGTGTACATTTTTTCAAGTGTTAATTTAGTCTATTAATGTAACAGGCAATGAAAATTACAAAAGATGGGTTAGTTAATACTCTAATTACAACAAGCATTAACAAAATGTTACAAAGTGTTACATGAAGATCCGTTGCGATTTTAGGACTGCCCACTTGTTGAATGCAGTTTCAAAGTCTAATTTTTCACATCTGTACATGCTGATTCTCATTAAATTCTCGAGAGATGAGATGCAGAGTTTATTTCTGATGAAAGTTTTGATGAGGTTCATCTTATTGAATCCACATTCACAGTCTACAGTGCTGACAGATGACACCAGTAGTCTCTCAGCAGCCGCCCCCCCCCCCCCCCCCCCCCATGGCTAACTTCACAAAGCTTGTAGTGAATTGCTTCCTAAATCCCAAGAATGATCACTGAATGCTGTATAAATTTTCTCGACAAACAAAATAGGATCTCCATTCCCACGAATGAAACTTACATGAGTCAACACCTGGCAATATTGGACCGTATATATAAGCATAAATTCACACCCAATTTAGGTATTCTTTCACTCCTGTATTTTGAGAAATAAATAATTATTATTAATTATACAAAAGTGTTTGGGTTTTTTTTGCTATTTTTTGTTGCGGAGTTTAAGTCTCTGCAGCCGTAACACGGGATTGATGGCAAAAGGAAAAGATCAATGAGTAAAATGCTGCACTGGCGACAGATATAATTGTGATTGAGATTTTTCCATTTGCTTTGTATTTATATGCAGTAGTCGGTACTTCAAAGGTTATCAGTTTTCTATGAAGGTTCAACAAAACTATTGTATTGGTATATGTAAAAAAAAAAAAAAAAAATAACAGAAGGATTAGCCATTCAATTAATTGTATCTGTTCTATTCGCGTCTTCAGAAGTCGGTCAGTTGTAGGTATAGTTCGGTGGCATGATTGGCTGTATCACAGCATACAGTACTCAGCCCAGATGTCAGCATAAGCAGATTATGATGTAACAATGCACTGTAAAGATGGGGTTGTCAATACGAACAAAGGATCGTTTGTGTAACAGATTGATTCCAATGCATTGCTTAGTCAAGTTTGTGGCTTCCTTTCATTCTCCCTTTTAATTTATCCAGTCCAAATCCATGATTGTATGTACAAATTAAATAACCAAAAAGTCTGTCGCCAAAAAAATCGCCAGATGGGATATTTTTGTCGCCAATAAGGAAAAAAAATCGCAATTTGCGACATTGGCGAAGCCCAGGACGATCCCTGACATGTACTGACATGGGACTTAAACACTTCTCACACCTGGCAGTTGGTCTTTTCTGAATATGGAGCTGATCAGTTGTCCCATGAAGGCCGGCTTGAAAATCATGTTATTAAGTTAGCATCAGTTTGATACTACTGCCCCTGTTGTTTTGGTAGAATTGCCATGAAACTTTGTACCCACATTCATTCCAAGGACTTTTTGGTTGTAAGAAAAAATTGGCCATCACCTTGTTAGGGAAAATTGCTATTACATGTTGAACACTCATCCTGATTGGGCCTAAGTTAAACTAGGACATCGTACGGTATTTTTATATGATATCTTTGGTGGCCATGTGAATAACAGTTCCTCTGTAACTGTTGCCAGGATTATCTTGAACTTTGACATGTACATTCAAACTCAAGTCTGTTTTGTATTAATTGGAATTTGTGCCCTGAAAGCTGCAGTTTTAATGTTTATTTATTTTTCATATCGGAAACCATAATGCTACAGATAACTCCTTGATATGATCTCATCATGCTTAGAATGAAGTATGATGATGAGATACTTCATTTTGCAACACCCTTTTGCCTTGGAGTCAGAGTCACTGTCATAGAAAATTTGCATAAAGGTTTAAAGTTTTATTTCAGTCACTTACATTTCCTATAACCATGCCGACACCCCCCCCCCCATAGGCTTAAGATGGAGATCTACTCAAAAGTTGATCTGATGGGCACATGTACAAGTAATTTTTAATTTTACTTGTTCTTTGAAACAACAAATACAATGTGACCAATTCTTCAGTTTTGTAATAAAATTAAAATTACCCATTCTTGCCATTTGCCCATTGACAAGATGAAGGGATCAGGGTGTTTTTCCAGAAATGTTTATTGATGAAATTCAAGATAAAGAAGACTGTTGATAAAAGGTCAGCTTTCTTCCATCAATTATCGACACAGATGAATTTCACTTTTTATGTCCCGATTTACATTATGCCTGTGTGATCATCTAATGCAGTATGTATATTTTCTCTGGATAGGAACCCAATAATCTGAAGGCAAAGAATTCATACCGCTATAATGGCCTGATTCACAAAAAGACTGTGGGTGTTGAGCCAACAAAAGACAACAAAGGTGTTGTCCTGGTTGTTAGAAAGTCGACAGGTATGTATTGAAAGAACCATCCAGAAAATGAAACGTTTTCTCTAATGTTTTTTAGAAAATGCATTGAAATTTTTAAAATATATTTCAACTCTCATTTCTTACTCATATGTAACCTTTCTGCAATATTCATATACTTTTGATTAGTGCAAGCTTGTTATTGCTACTCCACCTCCTTAATCTACTTAGAGGATTGCCATGAAACTTTACACACATGTTCATCCCAAGGTCCTGAATGAAATGTAGCTACACCATCCAGTATGCCACAACAGCAGCTAGCATCGAAATCTTGTTTTTCCTGTTCTTCAGAATGGATGGTCTTGTCAATCTGGTTTTTTCTTGTAGAAGACTTGTGTTGTCGAATTGGTCCTAAATGGAAATGGTGCAGATTAGATGTCCATTGGTCCTAAAAGGAAATGCTGCTGAAGTCCGTTATTACTACCACAGTAGCCATCTTGAAAATATACTTATTAATGCTCCTCTTGAACAGAAACATATAGAAGACTTCACATGATGCCTGCTTGGGTTCTAAATAAAAAATAGTGCTGTCCAGACGTCCAATATGGGTCACAAAAGTGTCCATCTACAAAACCTTGTTATCACTACTGCTCCTGAATTGGAGGATGGTCTTGTTGATGGGGTTTAAACTAGAAGGCTTTCATGATGTAATGTTCGTGATATCTGAAAACGTGTATTTCAGACATCCAGTATGGCCACCACAGCTGTCATCTTGAAAATTGAGTTACTGCTACTCCTCCTGAACATAGTCTTATCGCCAGGGGGTTTCACTGAAGACTTCTTGTGGTGTCTAGCTTATCTTAAATTACAGTTGTGCCTGTTTGGAATCCAATATGGTCACCATAGCAACAGTTTTGAAAGTTGAATCACTGCCTTTCCTAGGTGCAGTGTTTCCCTTTACCCTCATTTGCGCTTCAGGGACCCCTCCACATTTTCAAATTGACCCCCAGTTTTGACGCCAAAGAGATTTTTCACTCAGTAGTGCACCCCTAAGGGATACACTATAGACATTTATATGGTAATTTTTCCAGAATGCTTCACATAACGTCTTGTTCAAACTAAATGAAAATGATTTGACTTCCAGAATGACCCCCATGACAGCCATTTTCAGAATCTTGTTATTGTTACTCCTGAATGGAATGTCATATTTTCACCAGAAGACTAATCATGACATGTGGTTTTTCCAGAATTAAATGGACCTGCCTTGATCTCAAATATGGCTGTAATGGTGGCAGAAATCTTTTGTTCCTCCGCCTAAATGCAAAGTTGCCTCAACTTGGTTGTTTTCACTGGAAGATTTCTTACGGTGTCTAGTTAGTCCGGAGTGAGAATGATACTAATCTGACATCCACTATGGCCATAGTGGTAGCCATTGTTGGAATATTTTTATTGCTAATCTTGAATTAAAAGTCATGTCGAGATGTGATTGTCACCAAATTGTTTTGGGGGGATGGCCTGTTTGTTCTCAAAACGGTGCACAGAAGACATCCAATATGGCTGCTGACTTGAACCTACCAAAACTCTTGTCACTAATTCTCCAGAATGGATTGTCATATTCACCATAAATATCTTAAACAGGCTTAGTTTGTCCTAAATGGAAAATGCCAATAATAGATTATGACTGCCAAGCAGATAATTTGAAAGTACTATCACTCAAGAATATCAGATGTGGTTTTGCCCCATAGCAAGCATTTTAAAGTATGCAATCTATATTTAGAACAGAAGTTTTACAAATGATCATGAACAAAACCATGGCCCAACTGATTTTTTTTTTCAATTTTATTGCTCGTGTACATACTCTGAGCAACTGTAATTTTAAATAATAAGAAACACATGATGACAGCTTTATTCTAGTGGAGGAGTTTTTGTGATATGGAAAGCTTGGCATATATCATAATTTGGTTGAGTTCATATCTTGCTGCAACCACACCACTAATCGTTCGACGTTTCGTCTTCAGGATTAATACTGTTTCATAATTGGGCTACACTAAAAAAAATTAAAATTTGTTCACCTCCAAGGCAGAAGATATGTATTCCACAAAAAGTAAAGTATATATTGAATTACACCAAGAATTGGCCTTGCATTCAGCCATGAAACATTGATGGACATAATGCTAGTTGCACATTAGTGTCACGAGTGTTAGAATTGGAAATGTACACGAGGGCTTGTATCATTGCTTACAATTTAACTGTCATACATGTACTGTATAATAATATATATGTGGGAATATGGCAGAATCATGTGAAAAAGCACATTGCTAGGAAAAAGCCTGTAGACATTGGGAAAATTAAAGGTGCCCACAGCTGTTTTCAGCTCTAGGGTACTTTAAGCCACCTACTCAAGTCCTGCAAGCTACCAGTGCTGAAGAATTGTTTGTGAGTTTTCTTGTTAATATATCCTGCCTTTCTCAGTTGGAGATCAGCAAAAATGACAGTGAAAGAGTATTTCCTATTGTTCGGAAAAATCAGACAAACTTTAGTTCCTCTTTAGGTGCAGAATATTTGCAACAATTTTAGTCACCAAGATTAAACAACCCTGAACTGTTTTGAAATTAAAAATTGACGATGGCCTAATTGAGGAAGTCTGCCACAGCATCATATTATGACAAATAGGGTGAAGTTTGTCTATATCAGTAAATTTGTGCCAAATGTGTCTGTATAGTGTCCTATGAAGCTATTATGAGCTACACTGTGTTGCTGGGTAATTTGACTTGTCCCATGATAGTATCATTAGCAGTAAGTAATTTTAGGTGTGTAGCGCTTGTACACAAACTGGCTATGTAGAATCTCATGAGGTTGAGTTGAGTGAAAACTACCTTAGAAAAGGGATGTACAGCTAGAGATTTCACATGCATAGTTCACTGAACTAAGCTAGATGGCACCTTTCAATAATGCTAGTAAAATAAGGTCAGTACACATTGTGTATACTATGCCAAAAGATCTAAGCCAGATGACACAATTCTCATCATTCCAGAAGTAGGCTGACAAATTTATTAAATATCTAGATTTGAATATATGGTTTGTGCCTTGAAATAAGCAGAAACATTGTAAAAGTTGTGTCTCTTTTAATTCTGGTGCTTTAGTCTGATTCCTCTTGCAACCCATGTTGCATTTTCTTCCCACAATCCAACAACTTATTTAGTTTAGTCCAAAATATTTTTACATAAGTGCATTCATGTATTAACTGAGTTTTTCATTCTTTTTATCTTCATACAATTGGCCAGAAATGCTTTATGTAATTGTGGAACGAGTATTAACATGCACCAGATTTATCCCCATACCATTTTTACAAATAACTACGTTGCTAACTTTAATCTGGAACTGACTGATGTTGAGGGTGAACCATCAAGTCGTGATCAGATTGTGCAGTAATTTAGTAATGGATTATGTCAGAAGCAAAGAGGATCCACACAAATGTTTAAATCGCAGAATGTCTTCTTCATGATCATTATATAGTGTATTCACAAACATTAATTTGTTCATGTATAGCAAAAGAAACGCATTTCGCCATATATAGGTTTTAATTAGCTTTATAGGTTATATCAGATTATTTATGGAATGGTCTGTTGTCTGCCGTCTATCTGTCCGTTTAGCACAAGTCTGTTTTCGCTACTCCTTAGTTACTTGGAACCTTGCCATGAAACTTTTGCAAGCGCATTCATTCGATGGTCTGATTGGTGCTGTGCTGCACATATATAGCTACTACGGTGTTCATCTTGAAATATGGCTACTTCACTCCTTACATTGATGGTCCTATCAAGTTTGCCTGATGGATCACGCTGATGAAACGAGTAGATGTACTTTAAAGTGTTGACATACATGCCATAACCTAAATCAGATTACTACTGTCCTACATGAAATTTAGGTCTGATTTTAATCAAATGAAAGCTTTGCTTAAAATATGATTTTGTTCTCCCAAACCCCCTAACACAGTCATTTGACTGTTTTGAGAAAACACAATTTCAGTAACTTAACCCTTCCCAACCCAATCTATGCCTGTTACATGTAGTACGTATTAAAGGTAATTTGTAGTGATTGGAACTGCTATAAAATTATCCCTAGGGCAGTTTAAAAAGCAGCAATTAAAGGAAAAGAGGTCAGGTATAAAATCAAAGTTTCACAAAGAAAGTTGCAGTGATTGTACCCATTGTGCTGGGGCCCCGGGTGGTCTAAAGCGCTATCCATTACGGATCACTACCATCACACCTCTGTCTCCGTGGGTTCGAGTCTCTGATTCAGCCTATATATGTATGTGAGAAAGCTTGCCAGTAGCTTCTCGTGGGTCGGTGGTTCTTTCCGGGGTTGTACCAGGATTCTTCCTCCGCCATTAATACTGGCCGCCATGTATAGCCTATCGTGTGCTGAAAAAATGGCATTAAACCCTACAATAACAACAGCCCGTTGTGCTAGTTTGTATATGTAGGATCAGGAAGTGGAACAACTCAATTTACACAGCATTCATGGGATTGCAACTAATGGTGATTTTTTTAAATATACTATAGTACTGTTGTATGGATTTTAAAAAATCTGAAATTTATGTAAATAATGTTTATTCTTAACATGGGGGCCCCGAGTGGTCAAAAGTGCTTTCCGTTACGGATCGCTGCCATCTCACCTCTGCCTGTGTGGATTCGGCCAATGTGGGTATGTGTGAAAGTTAGCCAGTAGCTTCTCGTGTATCTGTGGGGTTTTCCCAGGTTCCTCCTCCACCATTAATACTGGCCGCAATATATAGCCTATCATGTGCTGAAAAATGTCATTAAACCCAACAACAACAATATTCTTAACATCCTTTTTACAAAAGAAAAAGCTTTGTTGTGTGATATTAATTATTTCATCACAACATCATTCACAAGTGATCAAATAGAATATGGCATCTGGATTGCATACAGTATATCTATTTATGTATGGGTTTTTTTTCCTGAGAAATGAAAATTGACAGACATAATGTAATAATCGGGAGTTCTCTACACAAAATTGGGAGATACTGTGAGATTGGGAATTAGGTTTGGTAATATGTGTACCCCAAAATCAGGTTTTTCTCCAGACTTGAGAGTTGACAGGTACTAACTGTCTGAGCATGTGGAATTTTAGTCATGGCTTCTGAGTTTATTTAAGTGCTTAATAAAAAATTCTTTCAGCACTGTCATATTAACATCGGTATTGTATTAAACAGCTTGTGATATTGAGTTGGTCCGGTTGGTACCATTTAGACATTGAATGTCTCAGGGGTCATCCAGAAAATCTTGTAACTTTTGAATGAAGAGGGTACAGATTGCTAAACGAAATATAAACGATCAAGAAAATTGCTTTCTATGTAAAGGTTGGAGGCATCCAATACTTTGTGGCTGACTAATACCCAATTCTAAACAGTGGATTTATACTTTTGATTTTAGTAATACCATGTTACTATTGTTAGTAATACAGTAGCAATCATAAACATTGGATTTATACTTTGTTCTGATTTTAATAAGTACGGTTAGTAATACAGGAGTCACATTCTAAACAATGGATCTGTACTTTGTTCTGGTTTTAGAAATACTCTGTTACTATTAGTAGTGATACTGTTGTCGGAAGCATTTACAGTGAGAATTTTGAAGGTCTGCTGCAACAAAATGATTTTTATACAATTTCAAATGCCAGTCAAATGAATCAAGTGGACACAAACCTATCACTTAATGTTTTATTACATGACAGGGTCAAAATTAGAGGTTTACATTTGCATGCAACTGTTAAAAAGATTGTGTCGAGACTTCTTTGTGATATTTGTTTATTATCTTTTATCTGCAGGATGGAGGAAGCCATCAAGGTCATTGACCAAGATTGAGCTTAAGAGAGACCCTAGACGGGTGTTGTCCACCATCCGCAAGGTCATCAGAAAAAACAGATACAGGAAGGATCTGAAGATGGTGGGTCTTTTATCACATATGCAGGATTTGAAGGAAAATTGAAATAGTGTTAATTTTAACCTTGATAACAAAAGTCATGCTTCTAATTAATGGCCTAAAGTCACAGGCCTGTTTCAGCTTTTTGTCTTCAGTATTTATTTACAAGTTTACTTTTATATTTTTGATGGTGCAAGCATAATGTTAAATAGCAAAACACAGTTATCATTGAAAGTAGGAGAGTATGAACTTGTCATTGCATGCATAATGCAGATTTTGCATAATCCATGCCCAGAATTGAACAATTTCGATGTAGTTGGAAGGACTGAATGATTGATGAATTCACCGTCACATCTCCAGATTAGCACTTTATTTCTTATATATCAGTCATTTCTAGTCTTGCTTCACAAAGTCACCACATTTATTTGAAACGATCCACTACAAGTTCTCAAGAAAAACAATGACCGATTCTGGTGAAATTATCAGTAAATATTAATGACTCTAAACATTTATTAGAGCCATGTTATTGGAAGAAAGAATAAAAGAACACTTAAGAGAAAAAGGTTAAGAATTCCTTCCTGCTGGACACTACATGTCATAACTCCATTTAAGGCAGTAAGCATTCCTTCCTGCTGGACACTACATGTCATAACTCCATTTAAGGCAGTAAGCATTCCTTCCTGCTGGACACTACATGTCATAACTCCATTTAAGGCAGTAAGCATTCCTTCCTGCTGGACACTACATGTCATAACTCCATTTAAGGCAGTAAGCATTCCTTCCTGCTGGACACTACATGTCATAACTCCATTTAAGGCAGTAAGCATTCCTTCCTGCTGGACACTACATGTCATAACTCCATTTAAGGCAGTAAGCATTTTGCTACAGTGAAAGCAGGGCGAGAACTTATCTCATTAGAAGCAGTGTAGACACTGTACAGGTTTTCACAACGGTTATGAATCTTTAAACAAAATGCTTCTTTGTGATGCCATTCCATTAAAGATGGAATGGTTAATAATAATATGGAATTTCAATGGCCAAGACATTACAGTGACTGTTTGACAAGTTTATATGTTTAGTTTACAATCTTTGATTTTGCCTCATCTTAGGTACTCTTACATTTATGTTGGTAGGGAGGGTGATGTCTGAGCTCATTGCCCATCAAAAATTGTTATTTGCTGAAATCACATTGCCTGCATATGGTAGCTTCTTACTGTCTTAGCATACTTAAATGACTTTGTATCAAGTCCTGTCTGCTAAAAATTCATAGAAACAGGGTCTGTTATTTTTAACAAAAATGCAAATATAACGTTCATTATGTCTTTATTTCCATAACCGGTTTTCTTGCAGAGCACGTGTCAAAATATTTTGCTTGGTGGTTCACAGAATACATTATATCTTTTATCGTTATCAATCGATGTCGTGGATATGTATGTTATGATATTTTGGAAAGTCCCATATCTGTTGTTGAATTAAAGACACAGCAAATGTTAGACTTGCAATTTCTGAGAAGGTAAATCATCTTTGTCAATTTCATATGGCTAAGACTCTATGTATGGTAGTACAGGTTTTCTAGGCCTGGTAGTAGTCGCTGGCCTATTTTGACACATGATTTTGGCAAATTTCAACTTCTCAGTGGGCAGTGTGTGGTCTGATGCCACTAGAATGAGGAAACCGACTAACTGTCTTTATTACCATATAAATCTAACAAAACTGGTAAAGGTTATACAGTCTCCTTTTGAAATATGATTTGTTCTAACCTTTTAGATGAGCAAAAGAATCTTGGGGATTTAGGGAATTAACTCAGATTTTCAACGATTATGAAAATTATTAATCTAAAAGGAAATTTACTAGCCTTTGGCTAGTGGACTACTCCAATTTATGTCCCTGTAATCCAAGAGATTATAGTTACCTGCAAGTAGCAGCATATTTTCTCCTTCCTATCAGGTGAAGTACATAAATATTTGCTTGCTTATGGAAAATACTTTTGATGTTGTAAATTGACAGTTTTCAAAGTCTAGGCTTTTTGTCCCCTGTATAATGATGTGTATATTGGTGGTGGTGTGGGGACTTTAGTAACATGTGCCTTCAGTCTGTCTGGCCATCTTTTGGATATTCTATTATGCATGGTATCATTTAGGTACTTTAAAGCCATGGTACTTTTTAATATTTTGTTTAACAATTATTTTTACCTTTCATCTCTTATAGGAACACATTATTTTATTGAAAAGATACATTTATTATTTAGGCAGTATTAGTTTTTTTAATTTAAACTGTTTGCTCAGCACTGTAACGCGAGTCTGTTATTATGATGCTCAGTCTTAAACTAAATTTTAAAAGACTAGGTGAATTAAATCCCAATTAAGCCTTATTTTCATATCACAGGTTCAAAGGTATATGATATTCCAAATGAATTCCAATAGTATTGAATGTCCTGATATAATTCTAAATGTCTTTGAACGAGTTCTCAGTAATCCCAAAATAGTGTTTTAGTCCTAAAAGTCATTGAGCACATTGTAATTCCATTGAATAATTTAAATATATGATTCTTCTCAAATTATATCTGAACAAATGTTAAACTGTGATCAAGATTTGCAATGGCTGATATGAAACAAATTAATAATTGCTTGCCAAATCCTTTTTATATGCATAACTACTTATGAGATAGTAGATTGCACTGGAAACCTGAATTTCCAATGGTAAATTCCACCAGATTGTTACCAAAGTTTCTTCCAGGTCAGGCCTTGAACTTGAATTTTAGTAAATATCTTAAGAAAATGACAAAAGGAATGTAGGCAAAAACTCCATCCTCTATCACAGACCAAAGTCAAGCACACAGTATAAATTAAATTTGCAGAACATAATGAATACAACATACATTGACAAATGTTACAGAATGTGCATAAAAGAAAAGAGCTACCTGGGGATGGATGGTGTTTACATTGTTAGGGCTGTTCCATTTAAATCTACATGGTACCCAGGGAAGGCAGTTTTTTGAAAATATGTGCCAGGGTAATTTGATTTCATTGAGTTTACATTAAAATTCTAAATTGCATCTATCAGTGAGTACCCTACAATAACAGTGCGTTCCCTGGGTCCCAGGTATGTTCTACTGGAACAGCCCTTGAGAGAGTGTTGGGAAATTCTGTAGCAATTTTAGGTGAGTTATGAATACACATTTTTAAACTTTTTCAGACTTCATCGAGAAAACTTATTAACTTGATTAAGTATTTACAATTTATCTCAGACAAATAAAATTTGATTTGCATATTTTTAGCTGTGTCTAATGATCTGATTAGTTTTTGTTGTCATTACTGCAACTCTTGACTTGTTTATGTTTTAACATATATGGTTTTGTTGTCAGCATTGATGGTTTACCTGTTGTACATGTGTATTTCATTTAAAAATAAATAATTTTTATGGTTTGCACGGTAATTATGTGCCTAATTATTACAATTATTTTATTTTTTCATTTGCAGGCAGCAGTCAGGAGAGCAAGTGCTATTCTCCGTAGCCAGAAGACAGTTCCTATCAAGAAAACTGTTCGCAAAAGGAAAGAATAAATAATGACCATTGTCTAGTATCAAATAAAGTGATTTGAGAAGAAATATGTTTAGCTTTTGCATATTAATTTGTTTTTACAGTTATTTGCATGTAAGCTTCAGTATAGTTTTGTGACTGAAGTGTGATATCTGACTATATTCTTTGTTAAAAGTCTATATATATATATTAAATTATACAAAGAAAAATATAAATACTTTACTGCTACTCTGCAGTAAATAGAATTCACTTTACAGTCCATCTGTCTGTCTACATTGGTCTTTATTATACCTGTATATTGGTCCCTGTCAGGCTCTTACATGCATCTAAACGAGGCAGGCCTGCTAACCCATATGCTTTAAATGTAAGACCCCTTAAATTAAAGATCTACAGAATAATTTTAAAAAAATTATGCAAATGTTCATGTCAGATATAAAATGCCTGCATGATCAAACCGTTGCTGAAGTTTTTTAAAATTGTATCCAACAAGTGACATGTCAGGATGAAAGGGACAATAAACCTTGTAAAAAGTTTTATTAATGCTGAGGAATAAAAGGGAATATTCAGGTTCTTTGGGGAAAAGGCAGGAATGGCAATAATTAAATTTAGAGGACACCATGTGTTGATTTGGATATGTCACATTGCAGGAAAGATAATTTTGTTACCACAGCTAGTGTGAAATTTAATTATTTTATAAGGATTACGTAAAGTTGAGGACTATCTAGAAACCATTGCACTCAATAGGGTTTGTAGTTGCAGTTTGTGAAACTGAACTAAGGTAATTAACACATTATCCCCTAGCGACGACTTTACGGGGCAGGAGGTAGTAGCCTACTGACGAGCTCTGTAGCGTCATGGTCATGTATGATACACTAACGTGGATGGTATTATAGAAAGGTAGAAAGATGTAGCTCTACAATGATACCAAATAATCGGGAATATCTAGTTGCACTACAAAATACTGATAGAAAAACCTCATTTTTGGACCAGACTTTTTTTAACGCAAAATTTGTCCGTGGTCGGAATCCCATTTTGTTTCCGGATTTTAGACTTTTTGGTCTCTGATCTAAGGCAAAACAGTATGAACTGCAAACAGACAGATGAGCCTTTGCAAAAAGTAGGATACGATGGGCGTTTGGAATAAAGAGTGGTCTCCATACAAAAGTAATGGCTCCGTTAGCAAAAAAAAGTTCCAACTTGTACCCTTCTGCTCATGCACGAGTCAAACAGCCAACGAAAATGATGTTTCTAACACAACTAGGCAGTATGTTATTGAAAGATGACCGGAGATTTGGTGTTTTCGAGTCTATTGAGAAATAGCTTTAAAATGTGTTTCCTACTCAATTTTCTGGCAAAAACCTCCAGGGGTTAAGGTTCAATGAAACTTGACAAACTTTGTATTTACTGTTGCATCCTTCACTTGGTAATCACACTTCTGGTCTTTTAAATGCTTGTTTTCTAGCATGGCAATGGCAGTATATGATATTTTGTTTCACATTACTGAAAACTTAAAACTTGCAGAAAATAATCTACTGCCTTACTGAAGTCGTTAGGGTTGGCAGGTTTGCATTGAAGACAAAAGTTGCAATAAGCCTCTTAACAAGCTCAAATAATCTGCACAGAAGTGTAAAAAGAAAAGAAATTTTCAGATATTTGGAAAATATAGCATGAATGGTAACAATTATTTGACATTTTAAAAAATATGATTACATCTTTTTGAGATCTTGCAAGAAACCTTTTGAGTTCCTTTGGGGTAGGAACTGTGGTTTCTGAAACTATACTGGAGGTGATGAATAATTTAGTTAACATATTGGTTGCTTTCATCATCATCACTCTTGGATCTCGCTTTTGGATGGTTGAAATACATGCTTCCATGTCTTCAATAGCAGCAAATGATATTTCATTACCCCTTACTGGAAATTGATCCAACACGTGACGTAACGGAGGTGTGTATAGGACACCTCAAGAAAGCTGTAAAATGGGGGGGGGATTGACTTGAAATTTGGAGGATCTTCATGGACCCTTTTTTAGTACGCAACTGGTTTAAAATTGCAACTTTATTAAAATATGCACATCACATCATTCCATTCATAGGAACTTTTTGCCTTTCATACATGAAAGCACAAGCCTTTTCAATCTTTCACAGTAGCTCAATGCCTGAATTAAATGTGTCAGTCTTCAGCACTGTTGATTTCTATGCTTGGGAGCTGAAACGTCATTAATGTACCCAGGTTTCCTCAAGAGTCGTTCTGAATTTTCCTTGGGATGGAAAATGTCTTTCCATTGTCAGCATCAAAATGTTGCAACAGTAGTCCATCAAGAAGTTAATTGTTTTCTGCTTTTGGGCAGATTTAGGTTGCTGACTGCCTGCCAGAATTTCCCAAGATTGGTTAAGTTGGGGTCAAATTTAGGATATTCTTAAAATCAATTTTGCAGGAAGGGCAGAATGCAAATTTATGTCTTGTGTGTGAAGTTCCTGTTTCCATTCACTATTGAATGTCATGAGATAAGTAATATCAGTTCTTTAGATTCTGGCATTTTAGTATTGGGAGATACCTCCTGTGTGAAATTCAGTAAACTTTAGATGTTGATGCGAAACCAAGCTCTTGAGTAACGTCTGATCCAGCTATAATTCACTGACATCTTCGATGCTTTTTAAATGAATTCTGGTCACACAGTACAATCAGTTCACAAAGTTTAACATTTAGAAATAAAGTTTCCAAAGCCAAACTGACCCTGCTGAAAGAATTCCAGTAATAATTGTTTTATACTGCTTGATCCATTTAGTGATCCAATCATAATACATTAACGTCTTTAATCCTATTTGAAAAGCTACTGAGCACATATAGTATAATCCAACAAGTTTTTGGATTTTATGTTGAATTGGCAATTCAGGTGTCATACTCGAAGTTAACCATTATATGATCACGTAAGTCTTTACTGGAAATATACCCCACTGGAAGCAAGTTGTGCGGAACAAAAATTGAAAATGTTCCAGAATATTTATTGAGTACATGGGAGATGAGATTCCAGTGAGGGATGGGAGACCCACCTTGTCTCTGGAGAAAAACCTCTGTTAGGAAGTTCACTTAAGCTTATGGAAAAATGTCTACTGTCTTACTGATATCTTGTTAGGGTTGGCAGATCAGTATGAGCTGAACTTGCAGTACTGATACATCTTGAGAGGAAATGTGTATCACTAAAACCTGGGTTAATGTGACCTACTAGCCACGGTTGATTTCGAGTTTTATTTAGGAATTCTAGGCTCCAATTCTGATTCTCTATTCACCTACTGTCATGAAAAGTTGAAAGGTCAGTAGATCAGGAAATGAACTTCATGAAAAAACATGAATGTTATCTCCATTCTGTGATTTTCAGATTGTCTCATATTGCAGAAGAGGTTTTGGGGTGGACTTTTGTCCGTTATCCATAGGGGGCCCCGAGTGGCCGAGTGGTCTAAAACATATCTCTTTATTATTGCTACTTATGCTTGACTTGGAGGATTTCAAAGAAACTTGAATGTTTATCCCAAGATCTAGTTGGTCCTAGCTGAAAATGGTGGCACCCGAGACATTTGATATGGCCTCCATGTCACCAGTAACCATAATAATCATATTATTACCACACTTAAACTGATGGTCTGGGGTTTCCACTAAGAGTTTTTATGTTGTCTAGTTTGTCCTAGATGAAAATGCTGTTATGACAACCATGGCAGCTATTTTGATAATCATGTTATGTCTACTTCTGCGTAGAAAGTAATTTTTACAGTGTTTTTATACTCATTTTTATTGTTTTCACAGTTCTCAAATTCTCATGTCTACTTGGTCTTAAATGAAAATCTGACTTTAAATATGGCCATCTTAAAAATATTGTCATCACTTCTTTTCTTGGATGGACGTTCGTAGCATTATGGAATTTACATCCAAGGAAAATATATTATGAGGGTCCTAAATGGAATTGAGGGTTGTGGTGAAGCAGTAATCATGCCAAAGGGTATGGGTTTTCAATCCTATCTGAGTAGGACAAAATTCATGGGGCCACAATGGTCAAGGGGCCCACCACCATCACATTTTGTAATTCATTAAGACCTACTGGGGAATTTCTCCTAGTACCCACAAATCCTGTTGGCGGCCCAGCCTGCTTAGTTCTGCCTTAATGAAACGGTTTCCACGACTGCCCTACATTGCATGAAAAATGTAATCATCTTAAAATGGCATCAGGAATTAATTTTTATAAATTCTTCACTTGCACAATATTTCATAATTTAACTAGTTGATCATAAAAGTGGTGCCTATCTGACTTCATCTTGTAAATCTTACAACTAAGTTTCCTAATGGATGGCCATATCAGCCTGGAATTTTATCAGAAGACGATGATACCTAATTGGTCCCAAATGAGACTAAGAACTGTGGTGGAGCAGTAAGTATCATGCTAAACTTGCAATTGAAAGAATCTAGGTTCGAATCCTACCAGCAGATATGCCTTGCTTAGATATCGTGGTGTCCCTTAGGCAAAGATGCCCCACCCAGTCACATGATCTTGACATCAGGCGAAACAGACAACACTAAGCTCTAAATGTCGAGCGCCAAGCGAGGCAGCTGCTAGTACCATTTTTATTAGTCTTTAGTATGACTGCCTGGGTTTCGAATATGCCGCATCCAAGGCGAACGCTCTAACCACTATGCCATCTTTTTGTCTTGAATAAAATCGGTGCCAATGGGAGGTCCACTACGAGTGCCACCGTGGCAATCTTGAAAATCTTGTTCTTGCTACTTCTATATGGAAAGTCGTATTGACATAGGGGTTTCACTTCTATAATGTGACGCTTTACCTAAATGAAAATGGGGTCCAATATGGCTGCTACATCTTATCACTGCTCCTGAATGGATGCTCACATGAGGTTGGAAATTTCACTAATAGACTTCCTGAAATGCTTTTTCAATCTTAAATTAATAAGGTAATTTGCTTTGTTTCTTTGTTAGTTTTTTTATTCAATTTCATTATATGTTGTGGGTAACCAACATTGTTTATTGTATCTAGTTGCTGACCTTGTCCAAAATCAGTTAAAATTTGGTAAAAACATTTTTTCTGAGTGAGGATCAGATCTTGCATGTTTTACATGTACGGGGTTCCAGTGGAATCATTCATGAAATCTGCTCCCATGACGAAGCATTTGTCAAGGGCAACTAAGAAATATAGAAAATGGTTTAACATGGATGTGGTTAAAATTAAGTTTGCAGCTAACGCAACTTCGAAGTAAAATATTCTGATGTCATAATCAAGGAATGTTGGGAAAATTACCTAAGAAAAAGAAAACCCTGGAGATTCCTGTATCACTCATGCAGACTGGAACTGAATATGGTGATCCCTGATATAGCCAGTACCAAGCACTTGTCTATTTGATGAAATGTAAGAATGGAACGTTCATTTCTTTCTGTTTAGTAGCTTTTGTCTTACCTAATTTAATGAAATCCGCAGACTTTCCATATTGGGATCAAGTTAAATTGTTTTAAAATGTTCACTTTCTTCGCATTGAAACTATATGCGCCTACAAGTTACTTATTTTGCGATTATCACATTTTCGATATTGTAGGTAACAATCTTTGTACGGAAACTAAAAGCCATAATGTTAAAGTCTGCATTAAATTTATTCTATGTAGGTAACAAGTTGTATAATTCTGAGAATTTGAAGTAATGCTCATAACTGTGAACTATGCTTTGTAAATAGATTACAACACCCCTGACATGAAAGCTTCCTTTTATAAATGTTTCGTTTTACATTTATTTGCCAATGTTGTCGTGATCATGTTTTACATTATCAACGATTATTTTGCGCTCTTCACTTGGAGGATCATGAAGTTTAAAGTGCACATCCAATGTATCAAGACCAACCATGCAGTGCTAAATTAGATTATAAAAGAATTAATGTTTATTTAAAATTTTTGCTGATGTGGATTTTACATTTCTGTCATAAATGGTTGGTGTACATTCATATATTTTTATGGCCAGTTCAGAATCATCATAATAAATGAAGAGCACTGTGACTTCTTTTCAGTCCTTACCATGTTTTAATAATTCTAAAATTATGACCTAGTTACTCCGATACTCTGACTACTTGGGGCATGTGCCTGGATACTAGATAACAATTTGGTAAAATTTAAATGATCATGACCTGTTTTATATTTTATATTAAGTTCAGTATATTTACACTCTTTTTTTTTTTTTGTCTGCGTGGGTTGGAGTCCAAGGCTCGGCTAGCGTGGGTACGTGGGAAAGCCTGCAAGTAGCTTCTCGTGGGTCGGTGGTTCTTCCCTGGGGTTTTCCAGGGTTCTTCCTCCACCAGCTATACTGGCCACCATGTATAGCCTATCTTGTGCTGAAAAATGGCGTTAAACCCTAGAGCAACAACAACACTCTTTTTTATGTGAAAAGTAACAACATATCTCCCATTGTAAAGGGCGTTTGTGTTGCTCCATTTTTAGCATTACCGAAGCTCAAGTCCAGAATGACTGATTAACTTGTTCCCATCAGAAAAGCTCTTCTGTCAAACGAGCTTCAATAATGGTTATTTTTACTTATAAAGAAAACAAAATAGCTTTCCTAACTGATTTTTGTTTTAAAGTTAGTGACTTGCTTACTATGGGAATTCTTTTATGACATTGTTCAACAGCTCTCTTCCCCAAAACACTCGATCTTCGTACTGGTGTATTATCAAAAGATACCCGTTACTCCATACATGAAAGATTGAATTTTACTGATTATCTTATTAGACTCAATATAACTTAATTTGACCAGTGTATTTTCCTCTCAGAATATTTCCAGTGACTGCAACGAAAGTTCAATACATACAGTAATACTAAAATATGCATAAAGTGTTTTCAAAATCACACCAATAGGCCTTTTCAATAAGTTACTTACTTCCCTTAGTTAGGGGGCGCTGTCATCACTTAATAAACTTCCGGGGGTATGTTTATCGATTTTGATTACTCGCTACAATGAGCTATTTAAACGATGACGCTTCGGAAAGGTGTAAAATCCCGGAACTTAAATCTTACCAGAGACAGCATGGGCGGAATGTTAGTGGGAGCACAGGAGTCTGACGTTTTATTAATGAAGTACGGCGAAATCTCTCACAATATGAAATCCCCTTATCGGTAATATAAATAAACACAAGAAGTGTAAGCGAGACCACAACCCTTCGCTCGATTCGACTTTTTCTCACGCGTCTTTTATCACTTCAGAATCGCAAGAAGACTGGAAAAACTACACATATACATTCAAAAGAAAGTAACGTACCAACGCATATCTCTTAAATGACCATGTCCTGAATCCAATCCGGCGAATTAACCTTTATTTTCACCACTTTGGTCAAAATCACTTTCTAGCAAAATCGGCTGGACGGAAATAGCGCATTCTACCAGTTTCTACCCTGCAGTAAATATGCGTTAGGGTCTAATATGTGTACCGAACACGGCGCAGAATCTTTGAATATTAGGGAAATTGATGACATCATCAACCGTTATTTCTACTATCTGATAGTTCGTACGGTCTTTGAAGGTCTTTGAGAGTTTGGGAAAAATGAGGTAGCATTTTCAAGGCCTTGAAAGTTTGGGAAAATCGAGCATATTACCCTGAGGTCTTTAAAAGTCTTTGAAAATTGAAATAAACCTAAAAATTTGTAATTTCTTTCCAGAATCACAAATAAAATTATCCGAGGTTGTTAGATTCGGATGTAATCTAGTTATCGTGGTTATGTTCTTTTGATGACCCGTTCAGTTTCATTGCCGCCGCAATAACAAAAGAGGCTTTGTTTGGCCATCCAAAGTTGGCCTCGTCGGCGACTTCAATAACACATGCACTCTTCATCAAAGCAAGACGGCTACACACTTCGTTAAAGGAAGTCAGAAATAAAATTGCGTAAGGTCGTTAGCTTCGGATGTAGCTGGTTTTCCTGGCTTCTTTCTTTTGACGAATCGTTCAATTTGATTGGACGAGTCCGTCAGTTTTGGCCAATCAAAATGTTCATTACAGTAATTGACTCTACGTAGAAAGTGCGCGAAAGTATTACGCTCGAGCATTCAAAATTTGTTCAGTCGATTTACATCTTCATTGTTTAAAAATGCCAGGTCTTTGCTCTTTCAACGATATCAGGCTTGAACAAGAGAAATACAAGGAATGGCTGCAAAAGGATAAATGATGTAAACGAAAGGCGTTTTGTACATTGTGTAAAAAGATGATCAACTTGGCTTCAATGGGAGAAGGAGCCCGTACAAGTCATGCCAAAGGTAGTTGCAAATTAGTAACTACATACTGTTCATTTAGTGGAACAAAGATGCAGAAATATAAGCTATTGGTAGTTTTGGGCAAAATAATGGTAACTCATTACTTTTCGGGTATAAAATAAGATATTGTTTAGTTTGATGATTTGGGAGATATGGCAAAAGAGGGTCCGTTTAAATTTACTTATACCGTCGGTTTATTTAACACGTTTGAGGGACAAAAATCATTTTCGAAAATTTTGTTCTGCATAATAATGTTCCTTGGTTTAGTATAGAAACAAATTCAATTCATGGATAAACAGTTTCAAAGTGCGCATGCGTACACTATAGTAGAGTTAAGCAAGAGTTGTTGTTCTTGAATTGCGAGTAAAAATATATAAAACAATGGCGTTAACGTGTGCTGTGAAGCTTTAACTGTAGGAAGTCAAGTCATTTGATTAGGCAAATAAAAAAAAAAAAGAATGAAAAAATGTGTTTCCAGTTGACGGAATGTCCCCGTTTCTCATTGCCAACCGTCGACCTTTTCCCCCAGTGGTATATAAAAATTTTTTTTAAAAAATCACATTGCG
Source organism: Sinohyriopsis cumingii (assembly GCA_028554795.2). Taxonomy (NCBI): domain Eukaryota; kingdom Metazoa; phylum Mollusca; class Bivalvia; order Unionida; family Unionidae; genus Sinohyriopsis; species Sinohyriopsis cumingii. The sequence goes on from CM068839.1 coordinate 32,933,314, forward strand.
AAATTGATTTTTGTATCTATAGTCTGACTATATATCCCCGTTTGTTTGTACCTCTATATTTTATTTCACTTTTTCAGAAGCCATTTTTTAAATGGTAATTTGTGTCTAAATAGCGTTTCTTACTTGTATGTAAAACCGAATTAAAAATTACTTTCATACATCATGAAGTTATTTGTTTTCATTTAGATTCATTAAAATTCTTGCAATGATAATTTTGTTTCGTTTCTAGGATATAAGCACCAAGAAAATAAAAAATCTGCAGAACAAGTCGCACCAGAAAAAAAAAGCAAATATAATAATGCATTTAAAGCAGTGCTGATGTCTGTTAAGAGAACAATTTATTTTGTATTAAATCTGACACGTATGTTACATATTTCTGAAAAAATAACAAATGTTAACCTATTTTCCAGATCATTATAATGCTACTTTAGGAAATTAATTATAGTTTGATTTTAATCAGTAAACAGTATTGTAGTATTTGGCATTTGTTGTTTTCTCATACAACCTGTATACACAATGTTAGCAAAAATAGGTCTTGAAAATCTCTGTTTGTGGTCTTTGAAAGTTTGGGAAAAGTCTTTGAATTTATCATTCATAGTTCAGTATTACTGTAGTAAATATTTTATTTTAAAAATGTATGGTCTTGCTGATGATCTTATTTATCAGTGTCATGCTAAGTACTGCTCTTTCGGGCTCCATGAGACAAGTATTGCTGTAAAAAGCGCATTCAAATCGTATTGTCTGTTCTTGCGTTATTACCAGAAGCACATAACCCTAACCCTAAGTCACACGAATCCGATTTTCTAACGAATGCATCGACCGGTTCTCACCAACGAGGTATTGTTGGGTTACTCTCATGAAGACGCATCTTTGGACATAAGTATCACAGAATTCCGACGATCCGTCCGCTACCTTAGTACCAAACACTCATTTTTTATTATGGGGGCATTGTAGGTCGCAGACAGGCGGACGAACCATTCTTATGTTTGTCTCACCAAGGCCGATCTAGCAAAGCAAACCGCATGTCTAAATTCCATGGCGGTATCGAGATAATCAGAAAATAGTGATGTGGCAACTTTGCCAATTGACCTCAAGCAGACTGTCTTACGGTGCTAGTTTCGAAGACGGGCTTTATTCAAATTTATGTCTTACAGGGTCTGTTTGTCACTCAAATCCAAATAACTCCATAAGCCCTCAAGCTACCTTCATAGGCTAGGTGTCTCAGCATGCGTCTTTACCGAGCTCAATTAGTAGGGCCAATGTCAGCAAGCAATTCAAAGGGGTTACCAAGATATTCACCGAAAAAGACAAAATTCACCTAAAAACGACGCAGTCAACATTTTATTAGAAAGGCTATAACTTAGAAGGAAAAAAAAATCAAGCTCTCTATCTCAACAAAGTATCAATACATTTATCTCCTGAAGGTCCGTATTTGGATACAGGTATCATAAAACTCCGATGATCCGTCTGCTCACTATAATACCAAACACTCATTTCACATTATAATGGGTGCTTCAGGTCGCAGAAAGGCATACGCACCATCTTTACATAGGTTTACCCAAGACAGATCAAGCAAAGCACACCGCATGAAAAATTACCAAGATCTTGAGAAAATAGTTACTTCATGGGTAACCCTAATTCCTAACACATGACAAAAAAATAAAAAAAATTGCTCCAAAATCTCTCGACCGATTTTCATGAACCATGTACCTATCTATCGGGCTCCATAAGACACGTATTGCAGTGAAAAGACCATAAAAATCATCGGGTCCATTCTTACGTATTACCATAAAGCTGCAACACTAACTCTAACCTATGATAAACATAAGGGAAATCACAAGAATCCAGTTTTCTCCCAAAGCACTTGACCGATTTTCATGAAAGAAATACCTATCTATTGGGCTCTATGACACACGTACTGCAGCAAAAAGCGCATCAGAATTGCCAGGTCCATTTGTACATTAATACCAGAAAACCGTAACCGTAACAATAACCTATATAAATAAATGAGAAATCACAAGAATTCAATTTCTCATAAACCACTCGACCGATTTTCATGAACGAAATATCTTTCTATCGGACTCCATGAGACAAATATTTCAGTGAGTATGGTATCCAAAATGGCACTATCTGTTCGGAAAACTGTAACCCTAACCCTGTCACAAGAACACAATTTTCTCACAAATGCCTCAACTGATTTTTATCAACTAGGTATCATTGGATTCGTCTCCTCAAGATGCATCTTTACATTATAAATTCTATACTTGATTATTTTGATTCCAGTCTCTCTGATTTTACCCCAGTACACAGTAAAAAAATAAATATGAAAAAGGTGCAAAATGCTCGTTATTTTGTCAATGAATTCCTATCAGTGAGTACTTATTTTCTATGTGTAGCATCCTTAACAAGCTTCTGATTATATCAAGGATTAATTAAAATGTGACTTCTTTGTTACAACATTTTTAATATGTCAAACCCTAAGTATATTGTTGAGTTCATCATGTATACACACTTTCCAGACAATTGCACTCCTCTCCTGTATTCATATCATCATTATTCCCAATGTTAGATTAAAATACATTGGAAAGCATCCTTTGATTACCAGGGCCCAACTTTCTGGAATAGTCTGTCTCTTCATCTTAATCATAATGTAACTGCAACACGATTCATGAAAGCTCAGAAAACTCACCTTTTCTGCAGTGAATCAACTTGAGCTATTTTTCACCCGTATTCTTTTCTTAAGCATTTTTGTCTCAGTATGTGGTATTTTCCATTGATACATTTATCCAGACTATACTAATACTTGGATTTCAATTATTATTATATTATTATTATTAGTAGTAGTAGTACTTGTGTATAATACTTAACCTTTCTGTTTTGCATTGTACGTGTCTTTTACAGGTTACATTGTTATCTTGTGTATAATGTAATTTTTTTTGCTTATTTAACAAGATCTTAATGGAACTAATTGTCATCTTGTTTATGTTAAATTTCTGTTTAGATTAAAAGAGATTTTTATAATTGGAAGATGATTTATGTATCCATTCAAAACCTCTTCTCTGCTTAACCACTAATGTCATTATTAGTACAAGGGTAGCTCACCATTTAGTGTATTACTTGTTTTGAAGGAAAGATGTAAGCCTTCTTCTTTAAGTCAATGCAAACACGGATGAGACTGAACTTTGGCTGCATGTGTCCCAGTTAAATATTAATGTTTTACGCAGATGCTGTAAGAAATATTAAAGAATCTGTCGTCCCCGAATCATGTGGACGTTTATGCGTTTATGGCAACTTTTTTCCATTAGATGTGTTACATCAAAACGCACATGAAGTTCAACTTAAAATTCAGGATATATATATATATATATATATATATATATATATATATATATATATATATATATATATGTATATATATATATATATATAGTAGAGCCAGACTTGAGTGTTACACAACAACATGGCATTAGTTCTACGAAACATTTAGTTTGCTGAATAAATCGTCAAGCCTCTTTCAGTTAACAAATAACCACAATTGTTTGTTCTATTTGACTGATATTAATGTCATTAACTTAGTCAACAAATAATATTTTCTCAATCTTAAGTCAGTTAGCATGTTGTTTGCCTTCATGTTTGAGTCATTCTCCTGTTCTCACCATGAAAGTAAGACAGCATATATACATTGTATGAAGCTGCTGAAATAGACAACTTATTTTCCTCAATACATGACCTGCACTTGGGAGAATTAGACAGTTAAGGTTTTGAAGTTTCAACTTGGGGGTTGTGGTTGGGAAAAGAGTGACAAATGCAGTTACTGTCGTTGAATTTAGCATGGGAATTTTGCTTATAGTCATGCATGCCGACTACCAGTCAAACATAATGCAAGAAATTATTTGTCAAAAGACTTTCTATGAAGTGCCAGTTGGGGTGGGGTGGGGAATAGAAACAATAATGGTAGAATGATATGCGAGAAGGTCAAGAAATCAGATGAGGATCTCACTCCAATAATTTAGAATTCTTTATTTACCATAATTCCTCTGAAACAAATGTAGGAATTGAATACTGATGGAATATAATTACAGAGTTACCCGGGTTTCTTTGAGTTATTAGGGTTTCTGTAGCTTTATGGGCTTTACGTGTTGGTAATATTAATGAGAGTGTATAAACCCAGAGCTTGTATGGTGATGTCTTCAAGCAAACAGCCACCTGAGGGGCCTGTTTATAGTGGTGTCAAGCACTGGGGCATCACAGTCACATTATCCTGACACTGGGCAACCAGACCACCAGAGTAGTCTGAGAAAATAGTAGTCTTGTAACACACACACACACACACACACACATACATACACACATCTCCTTAAAATGGAAAATAATTTAACAAAAGTAAATTATTTTGCCTTAATTATCATTTCCCATTAGTAATTTTATTTCTTGTACTGTGCACTATAGTGACTAATACTTATTTTAATTTTGATGATAAAAATACATTTGATAATTGTGAGAAGGTAATTGTGAGAAGATAGTAGATATACAATCTAGAATGGAAACAGATAATTCAAAGAAAATAATTTCTTTTGAGTCAATTATTTCCCTATCTGAAGAAACATATTGTGGATGCTTAGAATTATGACAATGTGTGGCCTATATGTATGGTCGTATGAACAAGCAAGTAATAAAGAAATATCATATAATGTTAATTGTTTTATTAATTTTTTTTATTTCCCACAGAAACATTAAAGACCACAACATCTGAATACAAAATGAATTTGAAATCATGCAATTAAAAAGATTCCAAATGTGTGACGTTCTGTCGTATTGGGGTGGGGTTCTCCCAATATAATTTAATTAAATTAAATTGAAAGCTCCACCCTGGCTCGTTAGGTTAGAAAGTTAAATTAGTGATGATGTAGATTTACAGCTCTGAGCCCCCAGTTAGCAATGCCGACGGTTAAATTATAGAGAACACAAAGATGAAATTCAATCAATAACAATTTAATAAATGTGATAATTTAGAACGATAACTTCCAATCACTCGTCTTTCCCACGACCAAGTGACAGCCTAATTCATCCCGTGATTTACAGTGTGAGTTCGATTTTCCCCCTGTCCTTGCATCTACTCATCTATTTCTTCCCGCTGATTCTTCCTTCTTTCCGTTCCTCTGACTCCTTCTTTGTCTCTGTTTCCTCTCTACTATCTCCTCCAGCTTCGCTCCAGACTTCAGCTTCTCCTTTCTCCTCCTTTTATTATCTCCTCCTTTTATTATCTCCTCCTCCAATTCCGCTCCCAGACTTCAACTTCTCCCTCTTCTTCCCTCCTTTCCTCTGTCTCTCTATCCGAGACAACGGGACCAAACTTTAACTGGTCTGTCCCTCAAAGCTTCCTGTGAAAAACCACAAGGCGTTAACAAATGTTTAATCGAACCTCACCTCACACTATAACGACAATTAACCATCAGACAGCTGTCACTGTTTCGGCCACGCATGCATACACATCGAAATTCCCACACACTTCTTGTTGGGTAAACAATGGCGTAATAACACAGTATCAGCGAATTGTTATACAGACATCAATACATTGCGTCACGTCAGTATATACACATATATATTTAATCTCATCGTACTACAATCTGACAAAATCAGATGCATGTCTGTACATTACAAATATTCAACAATGGCAAAATCTATAATCATATGAACATATGTGTTAGTCTACTATAAAATACCCACATAGTAAATTACAATATTAACTCTTACGACGGCTAGCAAGCTATATAATTCTTTACAAATATCAACTCATTTCTTCAAAATATGCAAACATATTAACAAAACAAAGTAATTCTTCGTACTACGATTCTAGTACTAATAAAGTATACATACGACCTACAATTAAAATGCAGTCGCATTCCACAAAGACCGAACAAATATCTACTGACCTTTTGAAGCTTTCTGTACTTAGACCTTCCCGCTCTAAGCTTTTTCCCGCCAATAACGAATGGCTATTCGGAGTTACGCTAACCTCTTCTCTGGGTAATTTCTCTCAGCGAACTAACTTTTGCCGGAAAACTCAGGGATATCATTCTACCCAAATCAAGGTCTCCCCCCATCTCGATTCTGATTAGGTGGCGCTGTGCCCCTGTCCAATCGTCTTAGCGGCCAGTTCAACCTGTCTGTCTGTTTGCAGGGGAAAGAAGTTAGGACACTCCCACTTCTTCATGCAATTTCTTTTGATCTTGGAAACATTTCGACACCTAGGTGATAACTGGCTATCGGGCGCCTCGCAACTCCGATGTCCGGTTTTTCGATTCTAGCCACAACAGTCTTACGTAACGGATTAGTGCTAGCCTTCGGCAATGTTCGACATCAAACAATGACCCGTCAGAATTACCTTGATTATACATGTTTCAAACTGGGCTACTCTGGGTCGGGGTAAACATGACAAAATGTAACTAAGACAGACATTGCTATTTGCTATTTTTTCATTTCTTTCCTTAATACTTATTGCAAGACCTCTTAACATGTGAAAAAAGTCTTTATTTAAATGCAAAAGCTCAAGCACCAAAACTGCAACTTCTTAGTATATAAATTTTAATTATGATTACAATGAAATTAATGGTGTTTACAAATCACAATATAACTCGTACACTCGTCAGAGGCTGTCCAGGTGTGTAAATTATTGAATAAGATTTGGGACACAATGGTGTTCAATGGAGGTGTAAGACTGGTAAAAAGTTTTTGAAAATTAGGACATCTTTTATGTATAGCATCTTACCTACTTGAAAACATTATTAAAGCATTTACTGAATGAAATGGTAGGAAATTATGAAGAACACAGTACAACTTGCCATTCAAATAGATCACTGTTGTAGACCTAAAGGACAGATATGGTATGCATTTGTAGGCTGGGAAAAAGCCTTTCATAGTTGCTGTTGTTATTATAGGGTTTAATGCCATTTTTCAGCACAAGATAGGCTATACGTGGCGGCCAGTATTAATGGTGGAGGAAGAACCCAGGAAAACCCTGGAAAGAACCACCGACCCACGAGAAGCTACCGGCAAGCTTTCTCACATATCCACATTGGCCGAGCCCGAGTCTCGAACCTACGCAGATAGAGGTGAGATGACAGTGATCCGTGACAGAGGGCGCTTTAGACCACTCGGCCACTCGAGGCCCCGCCTTTCACAGTGTCCAGGGAAGCCATATAATGGTGGCTATGACAAAAAGCCAATTCTTAATATTTCTAATCATAAAATTGGAGTACAGCTTCTTTATTTATTGGGTATAAATATTGTATGCCTAATTCCTCAATTATTCGTTTGCAAACACTCACTGTAACTTTCACTGCATCACTGTGCAGAGATTTAAAATCTATAAAGCAATTAAAAGCCAAATACTGTATACTTACTGAAAAGAAAATTTACACTTACAATGAATGTACCTCAATAATTTTAATCTGCACACGTTTTTTGTTTGCAGAGGTATATTGTACCATTATTTAAAAAGTTCAGTCAAAACACTTAACACGTATACTGTACTCTTACATTAAAGAACTGTACAATATGCGATTGCAAATGGCTTGCAGTCACGATTAGAAAATCTCAATGAAATTGTTTGGACTGAATACAGAAAATATATACATTTCAAAACATGTTAAACTAGGTAAGTAAATTATGAAACAACAGTGTACGTGTTTTATACACAACTGATTTTTGTTACCAAAAGAACAATTTTTCTGGGAAATTCATCAGACTAAATTTTCACCATGAAATGTTGGTCATTTGAATGTCATTTTTCTATAAAATCAATAAATGAAATTTATGGTATCCAAAAGTGGTTTACTGTTGCATAGGCAACATTCTATCATGCATGTACATATTGTTCACTTTGTTACTTGACAGGAGGAACACATCCACTACCCTCTGTTTTGTGTCCATAGGCAACTACTTTCTACCCAGATAGTCACCAAAATATTTTATGTGAATACTCTTTGGACAAACAATTATTGCCCATGGTTTGATGCCTGTTCATGTTTCATATATTTATGAACATATATACATATTTAGTGCTTTATGCAAATTACTGACACAAGTATAAGATATAAAGCATGCAAATATAATAATCTAAATATTTAAATAATGGAGCTTCCCCCCCCCCCCCCCGATTCTTTCAAGTTTAGCTTATTCACTATATGTTCCATATTTGTAAGCTTTGCTTTTAGGGCTGTTCCATTTAAACATACATAGTACCCAGGGAAGGCAGCTTAAAACAAAATATATGTACACTGATTTCACAGATATCATATTAAAATGATAAGAAAATTCTAAACTGCATTAATGGGTGAGTATCCCACTTTGAAAGTGCCTTTCTGTGTCCCATGTATGTTTTAATGGAACAGTCGTTAATCTGGCTGCCATCATTTAAGTTTAATCAGCAATCAAAAGCAATCTGTAATATGTGTTTACATTTCCTTTACTTTCTTTACCAAGCTGAAATAATGAGCAACATCTTAACCATTATTCAATAACACAATAATGTCAAACAGTTGAAGCAGATGCCTTTGCTAAACAAGAAAGGTAAACAATAATGAAAAGTGGAGCTCTATTAATTGCTCTTGCAAAAGAGCAACATTATAACATGAGTAAACCAGTACTGCTTTGTGAAGAGTGAAATCATGGGAACAACAGAAAGTGTGGTCAGAAATGTACATCCCTTTCAGTATTACTGCATATTGAATTAGCAATACAAATAACATGTTTAGTACTAAATATTGGTGATTCTTGGAAATATGTGCTGTGGAAGACTTTAGAAATCTGCTTGTGCTCTGACAGACATAGTAGAGGTCACATTCTCTGTAAATCTGCAATCTGTAGCAGGTACATGGATTTCAGTGGAGCATAACTTTGTTCCTCTCAACCATGAGAATGACATTCAGCACTGGATCTGAAAGATAAACCTACAATATTTAATGACAAATAATGCACTTAGCAGCCAGAAGAAATCATTAATCCATAAGCAAATTTACTGTATCGCTTGCCATATTTCCAAGACAAGAATAAATTTTCAAAGAATCCGTGAACTTGAAAGTTTTGGAGGGTCTTTTATACATGGGGTAATTTTATAATCAATACTAAGAACAACACATGTCAAACAGTTTCACCTGGGGTAATTTTACAATCAATACTAAGGACAACACATGTCACAGTTTCACCTCCTCCAAAGAAAAGGAGAGTTATATACGATAGTGACACAGATCTCTAATTACCCATGAATAATCTAAAGCAAGATGTTACTCTTCGTTACAGCTTGTACTAAGTATAACTACAGTAGAGCTGAGTAGCCATTATCATTTCATTATTTACAATAGAACTTTTCACAATTGAAACTGATGAAAATGAAAGTATCTTGTAATAAATATTAATTATTTATTTTAAATTTCACATAACATCTGCACAAACTGTACTTTGGATGCAATTGTCACACCACACCCCTCATTAACATATTTGTATTAATGAGCCACATGTAAACATTTGCACAAGAACTATATTACACTAATGAAGAGCTCTTTTTAAAGGAAAATATTGGGTGAGAAAAATAATCTACATTGGGGTTTGGACCGAGACAAGGAAATCCCAGTTGCAGGGTTACATTATATGTCTCCCCACTCGGCAAACCTTGTAGGGAGACAAATAATGTAACCCCTGGACTGGGATTTACTTGTCACAGATAAAGCCATAACATATATTTTATATCTATTTCCCAGAAAAGAGGAATGGATGGGTGAAAATAATGTGAACGAAGTAAGAATGATTTTATTTAGCAAACAGAAAATGAATTTCTTTTTTCTGAATTTCTATGAAGGAATCTCAATTTAAAATATTTTTTTCAAATAATTCCAGAACAGTTTTCTTTTTAAAAATATCATAATAAATGGAAAAAGTTATGACAATTAACATTTCAGATGAAATGTTACTATTAGGAATTTGTATGTTAATAGATTTTAGTGTGGATTTCATCAAGAGAAGGAAAAACATTTTTTTCTGCAGTATAATTGCAGCAACTTTTTTTTCCTTCACTTTTGGAAACATTTTGGTGTAATTTTATTTACAGTTATAGAGCTTAGTGAACTGCATCAAAGTGTGTTGAAAAATCAATTTTATGCTGCCAAATAATAATATAAAGATCATGAAATAAATATATCACTCTTTAAATGACTAGCAAACAATTCATACAGTGACAATAGCATTGATATTTGTATGTAAGAGCATGGAAGCATTATGGCAATTTCACTTACATTCAGCTATGAAACTCAATCAAAAGTTTGTTATTCATATAAAGTTATATATATTGTTTATGTTGAGACAACATAACTCAATTCTGAATGTATATTTTTGTGCACTGTATGATCTGGGACACATAGTTTCTTTTCCAGTCTTAAGTTGTGAGCACATTTTAAATCATTTGAAAATTACATGTCGGAAAATGCACTCCAACTTAAATTTTTATTTTAAAAAATATAAAACTGTACTTTTTTTAAAATCTATTGCAGCATCATCTCACCCAACCCTTCTCCTGCACATATATGATCCATTCTTTCAGTGCATGAATATCTTTTTAGCTTTGTCATGCAGTGAAAAAATTTTGTTGGAGGCAACACATCTCCTTAAGCAGAAACTGCATGGACTAAAGTCATTTTATTTAAGATCTGCACCAGTCATGCTAATTCTCACACTTTCAACCACCATCTTACTGACAGTCCATATAGGAATGAGATCAAAGCACACTGAAATTTCATCCCTGTTAATGATCTTATTGTCTGCAAAATCATCTTCTCTTCTGGCCTGCACAAATTCATCAAATGATTTTATTTTCTCCAAATCATCTAAGTGACCCTGGATCATCGATGTCCATGCACAAAGTACTATATTATGTCACTTTAAAAATTGTTTCATTTTTTCATTTTATTTTCAAAATTCCTGTGAATACTGGTCAAATGGAAGCAAAGTAGTTTCCCTATGTGCGCTGAATGTGTGTATGTGTGTGTGTGTGTGTATATATATATATATATATATATATATATATATATATAAAATCAGCACACTTAAAAGAATCCAAAGTTGGCTTGCTTTGAAAAAATAACCTTTTTATTGATATCCTTTAAAATATAATTGGCTTAAAAGTATCCAAAGTCGGTTTCCAAGGTCAGCTTGCTTTGCAATAAAAAATAATCCTTGTCTTCAATATCCTGTTGGCAAAATGACAAATAATGATTTTATTTGCAAGATACTGTCATATAATTGAACTGGATATTATATAATCTTGGTTATTTTGTACATAACACTGCGTCATGTGTGAATGGAACATACCTTCAAGCAATCATTTCACTTTTTCACTCTCGTTTGTGATTTTGTTGGATCCAGTTTTCAATCAGATAACACATTTAAACCTCTGAGTACAACCAAACACGATTTGTTTCTCTATGTTCATGTCAGTAAACATTGTGTCTTGTGTAATCTGATGCAAGTGAAACATGCTACAGTATAGATGTCTACGCTACATATATGGACTTTGTGGATACATTTTCATTAATGCTCATGATGGAAAAACAGAGAGGAATAAGTGATAACAATACAATGTTAACTTCTTTCATTTTATTATCAAATAAGCATTTTGTTTATCAATTTTAATGCAACATGGCGGTACAAATTAAACACAAATTTATTTCACTTTTTAAGCCTTGGAACATATGACCTAGGTGTAAAAAAGTTTCACCATAAGTTCTAGTACAGGAAATAATTGTTTTTTTTGGGTCCAATATATACAGTTATTATTAAAAGTCAAGTAGCACTAATTTATAGCAATATTGATAAACAATGAAGCCTCAGCAATAATAATAATGTATATGTTCAAAATAGATCATCCATTTATTAGAACCACCCCAATTTTCTCTCTAAAATGCTGTGAAATGTAGTAGATTTTTCAAATGTTAGTTTAATTTTTTGATTATATAATACTAAGACAAAAAGTTTCCCATAAATATATACCTTGTAATGAAGCAACATTGAATACTGATAAACTGAACTAATTTTTTTCAGCAGTATAAACTGTAAAAATTGATGTAATAAAAGTAAACTAAATGCAAAGTGCTGTCAACAATGCTCCTTACATTGCTATTGAGACAAATGATGCCTCTAACAAGCATAATATAAATTCAGACCAAAACTTGCTTTAATTGCATTCAAATACATGAAATTGGAGTGTTATCCATACAACTGAACCTGAATGATTGCAGTCAAAGTGCAGTATCCAGTGTGTTCAAGAAACAAAAATCTTAACATCCAAATCAACATTCGTCATTCTGATTAACTTACCCAAAAAAATGAATGTAATCTGGTAACGCAGCATTTCACTTTACCTTTGATGATGTAATCCTTCCGAAATTGCCCACTGCCTTTATTGGATCACTGAACAAATGAAAGAAAAAGAAACATTTTGCATTAGATGTCTGAACACCTTGCATACCATTGGTGGAAACAAAAAGGAATCAAAACATACCCATCTTACATAACTTATTTCACCAACATAAAGCAGAGGTCACATTTAATTGCATAAAGAGGTACCAAGTCTATTTGAGATTTTGATTTTTTATGTAGCTTTAACAATTTTTCAGTCATATCGCTACGATGTCTGCAATGTGGCAGTTTACAGTGATGTCTGGCACTGGGGCATCATGCCGCAGACATGTAGCATGATGTCCCACCCAGTCACATTATCCTGACACCAGGCCGACCAGTCCTAACACTAACCTCTTAATGCTGAACGCCAAGCGAGGCAGCTGTTAGTACCATTTTTGTAAGTCTTTGGTATGACTTAGTCGGAGATCGAACCCACGACCTCCTGCATCCGAAGCAGACGCTCTAACCACTAGGCCACCGGAGCGGTACCAAGTCTATTTGTAACTATCAGAAAATTTAGTTGATTAATATTTACATCTGAGTTAACATTAAGTCAGTACTCAGAATTTAGTCCCTACCTTTCTTAACAAATACCCCCCTCCTGCTGGCCCAATAGTGTACTCATATTGTTTGTTTATTGATTGGAAGGTATTTTAGTTACTCTTTGTAACAGTGTCATTTTGGTACAGTTGTCTGTAAGTTAGAAGCTGTGCACTGTCAGTGACAAATCATCATTTTGAATCAAAACTGTGTTGCTACATGAAGTTTTATCACAGTACTTTGTGCTTTGATTTCATTTGGGACTTATTACAATATTGTCTGTTTCAAAGCTTTTTCGACACAGGCCGAGAGAGTTCTTTGTCTCTGGTAGAATTAACACATGATACATTTTCGTGACTGGCAATTGTAAGATTCTTTGGTAGACTGTAGTCTTTTGCGATATATCATACTAAGTTTTTTTCTCAGTAAAGTGCCTGTGAACTAACTCTCTATCTCTCTCTCTCTGTACTTATTACCTACAATGGAAAATTACTTTCACTCCGAACTTTAGGTAAAAGTTTGCTCTACTTGTGATACAGAGGCTATCAACATACTGGAACAGCAGTAATTAAAAGCAACAGCGGTTTATAAACATTCAAACTCATCTGCATACCCAGCATGTAAAGCTCAATATTAAATGATACTAAATCATCACTACGAATACCCCCCCCCCCCAATAAAGATTAAAATCATGACTAGAGATCCTTTTGTAACTGTAGTCAATACAGTGCTTTATAATAGATTTACTAGTAGTTGAAAGATGTACAATAAAATCTTATTATTTGTTCCATCACGTTTACATGATAAGGTTATTAAACTTTCATGCAAGTAATGTGCATGTCACATTAACCTAAGGGGGGGGGATGTGTGAGAGAGAGAGGGGGAGATATATGATATAAATAATGATAACGCTTGTAAATGTATCTAAGTTCCCTCGCCGAATTTTAAAAAACCCTGTCTCACGAAGATAATTGACAGGTGTACAAAATGACCTTTATGAGCACGCTGTTATAAAAAATAAATAATATATTCCACCCCAACATACAATACACACAATGCAGTCACCGAGTGAAATATTGATCAGCCGATCACATCTATTTTGGGCATATCACAAAGCAAGTCCTTCTGCAAACATTGTATTAAGAAAACAGTGTGCTTTCAAACATACAGTAGGAACAAGATATTGAAAAATGGAGAACACTTAGACATCACAGTCACTTGATTCTGGGGAAACTAATGTGTATCACCATATAACACAGACATTGGCTTACCTGTCCAACAACAACTTCGCCATTTCAGTGCCTGATGCCAGTCCAAACTCTTACATCAATGCTCTCCATCGAACAGTGTTTAAACCACTGGTACTTGAATGCTATAAGAGGACTGATTCATGAGAAAGTGTTCCAGTGGTCAGACCTTGTTCAACACTTAGAGGTCGCAAATTATCAACATGTTCATGATTTTGGTTACTTCGAGATCCACCTACTGCAACGAATTGAGGAAGAAGAGTTGAAGGATTACAAAAATCTTTTATGCAACATTTTCCTAGTGGAAGAAGAAACTTCTGTCTGAACTGTAGGTTACAGTTTGAAAGATTTAGATTTCCTACTGGAGAACGAATATCTCTGGGTAGAAAGTACATTTATTGCCTCCCAAAAAAGAGGGTATAAAAACAGGCTGCCATGCCAAGACTTTTATCCAAAATGATTCAACAGATTCCGTGGAAGGAACTCAGTGACAGTATTCAAACCGTGGATGATTACCATCACTTAGTACAAGAACTGTTTCCGTTCAATTTGGGTCGACAAGTGGTGTGTGTCTTAGTAACTTGTTTTCTGGGATTTCGTTTACCAGCCGATTCCTTGTGGACTCTTTACGAACAGTACTTACCACCTGAATGGCCTTAAATGATCACAAGAAACTCATTTTGCTCAAAGCCTTGCGTTTTCATCTTGATACTTCTCGACCTCAACGGGAAAAAAAGATTCGTCAACTTTTAGCTACCGAAGACGTGTATGACGATGTGTGTATAGCTTGTGACTTACACCCTCATTGGACAGATGTCCGTGACCGGAAAAGATGGGATTTTGAGGTTTGGACCCAAGAAGTGGTCCAGTATGCTCAAGAGTTGTCCAAGGAAAAAAGTCACTTTTCAACCTGTGTTAGTGATAGTACCAGAAGAATCCGTGACGGAGGACAGGACTGTCATGGACATTCCTGAAAGGCCCTTTCGGGAGGACACTTGTGTGACCTTACCCTCATTAGAACTTGTCAGAACATTACCCAAAACATGTTGTACAGAGACTTGTTTCTATTCCACATTGATCGTTTTCATGTGCATTTATCGTTGTACTTAAGCCTTTGGCTTTTATGTATTTTTGTCTTTGGTGTTCATTTTTAAAACATCAATAAACGTGTCCTGAAAAAGTATTTAAACTCTTGTCTTGTCTGTTTTCGTGTCACAAGTGACATTCCTGACACTATGGCTACCTCTGCTGTCTCTGCTCCCTCTTCCTCTACTGTCAAAGTCATCGACGAACACTTAGATCGTGCTAGTTGGGAGGCTTTGTATCTTCACCATCCCTTTAACATGCTCATTGCTGGACCTAGTGGTTCAGGCAAAACATAAACATCATTTGATCGATCGTCCACCTCAACGAATCGTGTGGTGTTACAAAGAGTATCAATCGGTGTACAGCCTCTTGCGAGAAAGTCAAGGCGATTCCATCGTGTTTGTGGAAGGCATTCCTAACGAAGACGACGGAATCATGTCTGACCCCCGTCAAACCCATTTGGTCATTTTCGACGACATGTTAGGAGAAGACGAAGAAGAAATTAAACTTTGGTTTATGCGCAAAGGGCATCACCGTAATTCCAGTGTCATTTACATTACTCAAAATTTATTCCAACAAAGTAAAGCCCATCGCACCATCAGTCTCAATGCTCATTACGTGGTCTTGTTTAAAAGCCCTTGAGATAAATCGCAAGTGCAAGTCTTAGCCAAACAGTTAGGAACGCCTTGGCTCACTTAGGCGTACGACGATGCCACTCAAACTCCACACGCCTGTTTACTCGTCGATTTGAAACCTACTACCCCTGATTATTTGCGATTTCGTACCCATTTGTTTCACCACTGGTGTCAGTACGGAGGACCTGTAAAAACCTCAGACACTTTTCGTCTGTCTCACACAGTGTCAACATGACATCCCTTCAGTCTCATCTTCCAGTCAAATTGATTCGTGCCTTGTATGGCACCAGTTGCTAAAAAAATCCACAAATACGTGCTCCTGTTTTTGGTATACCCTGTTTGTAATGGTAAGTCCCTTGTCGCTATAGTGGCCCACTACACTACTGGTATCTGTATTCCTGTAAGGTTTTGAATGTATTTCTGTTAAAGAAAATATACATTGAAATATTTCATTTCTCTTTGTTACAATGTTTATGCCAGACAAAAATTAATTACAGGCTTCAACTTGAGTTGGAAGATATGCGATATCAAATTAATCTTATTAAAGATTTTGACTGAGTTAATATTGAATCACTATGACAATTGTTTGTACTTAGTTACAGTGTGATTTTTTCTTTCTCTTTTGTACTCTATTTTTTAATAAGAGCACTCTGCTTTTATTTGTTAATATCATACCCACTGTGTGCCAAATAATGGTGAAAACATTATGGGTGAAGTTTGCATTTAAACTTTATTTCAATTAGGCAGCAAGCTTTTTCATCGAGTTTATATTGAAAGACAATGCTTTCTCTTTTCGCAACGTTTACTTCTTATTATTTTGTTTCGTTTGGTTTTCGTTATATGAACATCATTAAAATCATTTATTTACTCAGACACTCTGACAACTTGGAACATGTCCCTTGATGTGGGACATGTACCTTGATGATTGGGCGATATTTGTTTAAAATCTAAATAATCATTCCAAAATTAGTGTGCTGTGACATAATGTACACGTTTAACTCTTCTTTTACGTGACAATTAATCATGTATTCCAATTTTAAAAGGCATTATGCATTACCTCTGTATCCATCATTGTCTAAAATTAGTCTATAAAATGTTTGATTAATTATTTTTTTCACCATCAGAAAAGCTATTTGTTAACCAAGTTTCAAATTCATGTCAAAGATGTTAGTATTGTACATTAAAGGTGGTTCATTGCTAATTCAGGAATTATGCTGTCATTCTTGTACAGGTGATGGGTGATGTTTTCTTATATCTATTGTTTGCCCAACACTCCTAGCTTTGTATGGAAGAAGAGAAATATTATAAATATGGAACAAAAAAGTTATACATGTATTTTTAAAATTTGTGAATTTACGTACCAGTTTTCGTCATGCGATTATTGGCCATTCAATGCAATACGGTACTAATGTCTGTAACATTCTGATATGTAATCAGTCGATTTAAGGCACATTAACAAAATGATTTTCAGAAAAAGAGCAGAAAGCTAAAAGATAATTCTTTAACATCACAAGGTTCTTTAAATAGATAAGTAGTTCTGATCACGTAGTTGTTACTAATTTTATCTCTTACCATTTGATTTTGTTTTGTTTTGTCCACACTCGTATATGCGCTTCACTTTATTATAAAATAACCGTGCTTCGTGCATGCATATTTTACGTATGTAAATATTGAATGTCATTGCATATCTTTGCTGAGAGACCAAAGAGTTCTGTCTCCAGTGAATATCCTCAACTTATAAGTCAACTTTAAAAATAGTTCAAACTTCATTGTAAAAAGTTGTTGTGAAGTTTGCATTAATTATAAACATATCAATCGAGCTCAGACAGTTTCGCATTGTAAGTGTAACCTTCGTTAAAATACATTTATCTTTGCTATCTGCATCTAAACGATAAAGTAAGGGAAAATCCGCCTTTTCTGGCAATTAGTCAGTTCTCATAGATAATACTGACTTTAGTCTTCTTATATTATTTGTATGTTACATACTGCATCGATTACTTTGTTTATAATGTTTGTGTCATTTTCTGCTCTTGTGATTGATGAGCTTCATGTTGGATGCAGATAATAATGTCGCTTTGCTGTTACTGACAACTTTCTTTTGCCTTTTTTGTATTACATAGTTGCGTAACTTTAGTCATTTATATTTTATTTGGTTTTGCTTCTATACGTCCTCCTTGTTATGTTTGTCTGTAGATTATCCTCGTGATACTTCTCCCTTGATGATTACTATTACTACTTCTGCTGCTGATAATAATAATAATAATAATATTGCTGATACTACTACTACTACATATATTTTTTAAATAATGATTTTTATCGTTGATGTTGATGGTAGTAGTTGTAGTGACAGTGGCTGTGATTGCATTACAGTCAAGCAATTATAATTCCTTAGAAAAAAAGACTGTGGCAATATCGTTTTTATAGACTTTCTGATGTAATGTTTCTAGATCATGTGGTAATAGAGGTGGAAAATCTCAGATCGCAATGTCGGTGTCGCACTTCATTCAAAGAATTTGGAATTTCAGATAAAATGCTTTATCACCCATATAGCAATGTTGTGTTGCACGGTTTTTAAATTAGGTATTTATTGCATATTTTTTATTTTAGGAGTCGGACATGTAGAGCCGTAAATGTTGGAACAATCAGGAGTTCATCATATGCCTTTGAGTGGACACAAGAGAAGAAACAGAATAAATAAGCTATATGTCAATGCACAATATTTAATACGGGATTAAAATTTAGTTTCTTTAAAGAAACTATGTTGGTTTCCAACAATATAGAACAGTACCCTAGACCAATACCTTCCGAACTTGGCTTACTTATTTATAATGCTACACTGCATGCAACAGTTAACATTAGCCAGTCGTTTAAACCATATGCAAGGACAATGGGATGATTCAGACTCATAACCATGCCAGAAGAAAAACTTTCCTTATGCAGTATTTGAGGCACAATAACTTGGAACCTCGACTCAAAAGAAAAAGCGAACATCAGTATAAACAATAAGAAATTCTCAAGTTGATCCTTCAAAATTTGTTAAATCCGTATAAGGTGCTCCATAATATTACCCTTGTGCGTTTTGTTTCCATGATGTCAAAGAGACTCGCTAATATACAGGACTTTTCCTTGTTCATGGAAAGGGTTTTGAACAACATGGGATACAGTAACGAGGAAGTTCAAAATCGTATAGTATTGAACGAACTATCAAATGAATTAGACCTGGCAATACACAAAACGTTTCTTTCTGACATGGTCTGTCCACCTCAAATAGTAGGAAGCAAAATAACTGGACTGTCACTCACACGAGAAGGAGATATTGATGTTATGAGTCTACTAACCAAGACACAAGTCACTGGAGACCATAAACCAGATGCTAATAAGAGCATAACCGTTCTAGAAATGGAGCATAACGATTGTCCTCCGGGATATGTTAGACTTCGCGTCATGAGAATCGGAAACAGTATTTCAGCTGCGGATAAACATATTATCAATCCCCAAAATTTCTGTTTGGTTCCAAAGAAGGGAACATATCTCTCTAGCTCGAGTGCAATGTTAGCTAAAGGTTCATTTTATGAGGACTACTGTCGCATGCTTTGCAACCGGAATATTGGGAATAAAGGACCTGCACATACTCATTCAGTAAATAGTAATCATCTTCTTGTAGATGAGCTAGATGCTATACCTGTGGTTACCGTACCTGAGCCCATGGCCAAATGGAGTTTAAGAAATAGACACTGGCCAGACAAAACAATGCTAACAAATATCATGAAACAAAATTGCGAAGTTGTGCCTGTGGGATACAGAGGAAGTGAGAAAGAATACTTGCAGTGGAGACTGTCTTTCTCGACACCTGAAAGGATGCTCATGCAGAATTTAAATGGCACACAAAGAAAACTCTATGTTCTTCTAAAAAAATTCATTGAAGAAGTTTTAAATAAGATAAAAATCATCTTTCAAATGCTCGACAAAAAGATCCTTTCTTCATATCACGCCAAAAATCTGATGTTGTGGATGTATGAGAAGCTGCCCCTTCTGCTATGGAAAGAAAATCTTTTGATGGCACGTTTTATAGATGCATTACATTTTCTGAAACAATTCGTAGAGGCAAATTTCTTTCCTCATTATTTCATTGTAGAAAGGAACCTGTTTGCCGATCGTATGACAGTGAGGGAACAATCGCTTCTCTTTTCTTTGTTATCGCAATATCTGGATAGTGGTCCATCATGTGTTGTGCTATGTAAATCAATATTAAAGGAGATATATAAGTGTTGTCAGCATGACCTCGGTTTCAAACTAAACTATGCTAAAGAAGTTGATAGAAAGCGTGCAGCTGAAAGAACTGATCTGAAGCTCAGAATTTTGGGTGCAATTACATCCACTTATCAGTCTGTCATGATCCATTCCAGGAATGAACCTGTGCACATCAATTCCATCTCTAATGAAGTACGCTGCATACTGACATTTGTAGAAAATGTAAAATCTTTCTATAAACTAATGGATGAAATGACAAAAAATCATTATGCAGGTTGTGATGGATACCGATCAGATAAAGACATTTCAAACTTACTTATTTCTCCTTATGCGACTACTGTGCCTGGGAAAGTACAAACGGCTATGGTGATGTATGCTTTAGGGGACGTTTACAATGCTTATGAAACACTTCATCGTGTCATTGGAGAAGTTGAGTCACGGCTCAACTCCTGGATTGTTATAATTAGAAGATATCGAAGTGACAGGGAATGGAAACCCTCCATAATCCCAAACGAGCCGATTTCGTTGTTATTAGCAACAAAATGTATACCAGAAATCATTTTTACACCGGATAGCATGCTCTTTGTACCGCAGGGTTTGAGATACGATTGGTATCGCTGCTCTGAGATATGCGCTGACGATCCTATATATTGCCTAAGAGTTGACTGCATGATATTGGCATACTATCTTCACGTCCTCGTGTGCAATCAGATCGGAAAAATGGAGGAGGCTGAACAATCCATGGCAAAGCTTATTCTGGGATCTTTGGAAGGAAGGCTTTACTCGCCAAGGATCTTTGAATACAGAGAAACGGCAATGAATTGTGTGGGTCATGTATACATGGCAAAAGGAAACTATCGTTCAGCTTTTATTGCAATTAAGCGTTCTATTTTTGTTGGAATGGGGATGGGAGTACAAGTCAACCCTAGTATCCTTCAAATGGCAACCCTAATAAACAAAGTCTTAGAAGCGAAGAGAATCCTTAACCAGCTGAAATTCACACTTACTGAGCAATTGGATTAAGAATGTTTCCCTATATGAACACGGGTCCAAATGTAATGGTTCTTGAACTATAAATTTTAAGTATTGGTTTACATTATGAATACAGACAATTTATCTCATCAAAGGGTCGTACATGTAATGCTTTTTAAAATAAAAAGGTTATAATGAAATTGCCATAAGCAAGACATAGAGATTATAACACTGTTAAGTATTGTTCACCTTATCAAATTATTAGAACTATATGTTCTGCCGTTAGTTCTCCGGCAGCTACACTCTTCAAATGATGATGTGTATGGCTGTGAATTTGGTTATAATAAATATTAACCGTAAATCACACGAGTAAGCTACTAGTAGTGCCAAAAGTTTATATTGTTTTAGAAAAAAGTAGAAAAAGCATTGGACATGCATCATATAGGATTATAAACCAATACTGGTTTTGGTTCTTATGACATCAACTATACCTGAACAAGCTGACTGGTTCAAGGTTTTATGAATTATTAGTTGGAAGTGACTTAATGGGACCGAACACATTGCTAATCAGTAAAGTTAGTTTTCTGTAGCTGATGATTGTAATCTGTGGTATGTTATAACCAATGTTATGAGTTCAATCAATTTGTAAAGATTGTTTACAGTATAGTTTACATTTTGATATGAAAAGCATTCTTAGAATCCAACGTGCATCATATACTATACAAATATTTATCTTGGACATTTATAAACAAGTATGTTGGGCTTCTACTTATTTGACAGTATGTCATATCGATATACAATGCATTAAAACATTATCACTCATTACATTTACATAGCAAATATCATGGCAGTTTTCTTGTGTTGTTTGAAATGTCTTGCAGTATATCCACACATGCATTTTGAGCAAAGTTTCTTCCTCCTTAAATGTATTTCATCATATCTAATGACTATTTTATTAAATAATATTATAATGGAACATTGTGTATTGGTGTTAACCTTGTCCAAAATCAAGTTTATTTCCTTCTTGACTTGGATTACTGATAGCTTTTATTCTGTAAACAACTAATACATAGCAATCATGATCATTATGAATAGAAGTAAATATGTTTGTTTGGGTCTGTTTCCATGTTATTGGAATTCCCTTACAATGTACCTGGTGTACCTGACATAGTCCCGGTTATCTGTCTGTCTGCCTGTCTATCTATCCATCCATCCATCCATCTATCTAATTTTAGTAACAGACTTTCCAATTATAACTAGTAGTAGTATATTTAGTAGAGCACTAAAAAATCTTTTTACTTGAAATTGTATTCATTCATGCGTTAATATCCAAACATAATCAAGTTATTGTTGTGTACAGTGATTGATTTAAAGTTATTCAAATTATTTACGCTCTGGAAATACTGAAGTGCTGTGATAACATTTTTGGAAATAAAGACTTGAAATTATAGTGAAATTTCAACAAAAAAATTTCTTCTTGGATTGTATGATTGTGATTAAAAAAAAGACTGTTGGGACATCAACACTTTAGGACTTGCGTCTGTAATTTTTGGGATTTAATTCACAATACCATAAGTTGCCTATTTTCATTTTCACTTTGTATTCTAGTGAAATAAATTGTTTGTTGAACTTTACAAATCTTGTTGCGTTCACTTTTTATGTTACTTTTTTAAGAGCATATACTCGTAACACTAAGCACATGCTTGTTCAGCAAATGGCAATTAGACATCAGTCGGATACAAAATATTTAAACATAATTCATTCACCTATGTAATGTCTATTTATTTATTCCAAGTGTTAAACAAATGGATTCTAAAATATACGATAGTCAAGAGGGTAGATTCTGCATAGTATGAAACTAGCATCATATGCAAAAATGTTTGACAAAAAGACAAATGGTCCATATGAGAACAAACAAAAACACAAAATTAACTTAATAAAAGATGTATGCAGCAACGGAAGAAACATAGGCTTTTAAAATGTTTCATTTATGTTTAGACTAAAATCTGTGCAACAAATTGGTGATTTATTATAGTTATAGCGATATGACAGAAAAATTGTTAAAACTACATTAAAAATCGAAAACACATCACACAACACACACTTCTTCTAAACTACTTATTGTCGTCTATGCTGCCGAAAATACAAGTTTTGTAGCCCGAATTAATAATTGCATCGTCCCAATTACCAACATGCGCTTAACTAAAAAACTGCGGCTACACGGTACAGCGGTGTCATCGAGTAAGGTCAGCTGAGGTCAAATGTCTACTACCGATTTTAATACATCGCCACAAAGTCAGTTAAATATACACTGTTATAAAAATGATGTCATTAAACAATTATGTCTGAACAGTAGATGGTTTAATAATACGGTTCAACCAATAAAAGATAAGAGATCCTAATGTGTTATGCAGATGTATGTGATTTTACCATTGGTACTGCAGTCTGGATTCACGTGCATGTACTACCCAATGCATACCGACATAGTGGTTCAATGGGATCATTTACATGAAATGACATGGCATGTTTTATCCACTGCTTTCCTAGTTTCATGTCTCTATGAACTAAATTAAGTTGTCTACTACTACTACTACTACTGATAATAATAATAATAATAATAAAGAATCTCACATATGAGTAATCGATGATCATGTTACACGGTCACGTGATTAATTAATTGCAGTTCATAGAATGCTCTGTAAGAGATTCTAAACACCATACTGAGTACAAAGATATTTTTTTTTAACTGACGAAAATATTAGTAACAGTTTCCATTTTCTCTGCATTCTTTCTCACTGCTATGACCATCTGAGTAGGGTATAATATGCACAATGTGTCCTCATTTGTTTGAAAGCATGATCGCCCCTGTTGAATTTTCAAAAGCATTCTCTTTTTACATCAAGAATAGATTAACAACAGTAAAGGTTTTTTTTTTTAAAATTAAACCATAAACCATTAGATTTCTCCACTATTTACACAAATGTGGAACAAAGTGTAAAAACCCCAATAAAATAATAACTTAAAACTTAATAATTAGTATTTAGTTAGTGATATACGAGCATTCCAATTTCAGTTATGCAGTGTTCTGTCCTTTTATACTATTTCCATAAGGACATTTAACAGCCTTCCCAGACGTATTTTATTTCACCTGCATGCACTAGTTTCTAATTCTCTTTAATTGACCGCACGTTGGTAAGATTCCCCGGGAATCTGTAATCTGAAGATTTTCGTAGCTTTTGGCAATTTTTGCTTGACCTGGGCTGAAGACTTGGGGATTTTTTTCCGAGTGAAGGATGATTTCTGAACTGCTGGTGAGAAATTTGGAGATACAAGCTTCAATTGTACAATGTACACATTCAGCAGATCAAGCCTGACGACAACCGCTGAATATACATTGATATCTAAAAATTCGTTATTATTTTAATAGATTTGTCTAGAGTACTGGGTATATGAATCAAGGATACTTTCCGTTTTTCAAGTTCTGATTTTCAACAAGGCAGCTGAGCGCTGAGCTTGATCAACAAGTATGTAAAGACGTTCGAATCTGAGGATCCGGATTGCTATTTCATATTGCGGGTTCTACGTCAGAGATAAATGTAGATCGACCGAAGTAGATAAATATCTACTAAGGTTAGATCCCACCAGGTCAGACAAGATGTTGACTATTGCCAGATTCGTAGACCTTAAAGTATCAAATGGTTCATCTCCGAAGCTAAATGTCTCATTTGGAAGATGTCATACTGGACTACCCATAGCAAAAGGGCTATAATAATATGCTGCTGATGATGACAGGCAAAGGTAGCTTGTTTACTATTAATGGCAACAGCAGAGGTTGACAAGTTGATTGTTCTTTCTGTATATTGTGAGGTCTCTTTGGAAGGGGCTTTCAAACTGTGTGCGGTAGAACTGATTTGTCGCTGCACACCTCCGATTTGGCTTTCAGAGATTACATGTGGTGGTGTAGCAATTGTATTACTAAATCTTATTATTCCAAACCTTATCGGACTCCTCTGTGACAATGAAAAGAAATCACAGTTGATAGTAAGAATCTTTACTTGCTTTCAGCGCGGTCATTTCTTCATGCAGATACGTAGTGTTCTTCATGGCTTTAAGACTCAGCTTGTGCTCTTATTGCATACTGCATTCATTTAGATGGGTTGCCATATTCAAAGCGTTTAAACTCTTAATTCCTTCTTCCCCTAGCTGACTTTTGTAATTAAAATCATACAGCGTTTAGAAAACTAAAAATGAACCAATATAGACTAACTGTAATTTGGAGCAAGTTTTGAAAAAGTTTCTTACGGTTCCACAATGGCTCTTAACGTTTGCAACTATTTAATGGTTATGGTGAATGGTTCGGCGTGTCTCTTTCACCTGGTGTTTAGGGAAGTAGCTATTGTTCCAATGACCTACAAACCTGTTAAAACTCTTACTTTCAATTTGTCTTCCTTGTTCAGAAAGTAAACTTAAAAGCAATATATAAGTATTCAGTATATTTTAAGTACCAACAGTAGTGGATTGGTCCTGTATAGCACAATTATAACATATTTATCTACACTTTGATGTCTTCTCTCACGCAAAACCAGTACAAACTTTAAACTAGATTTTTATTAGTCCCCCCCCCCCCCGGGTATTATGCATCTGACATAAGACACCATGTTTAATTTAGAGAGTTTAGGAACTAATCATAATCAACAAACACATTCATTATGTAAAATAATTTAAACAATAATTCTTTCTTGATATTTAAATAATTCTAAGGTAACAAATATTTTCTGGTCACAGGACTGCGTAAATCTAGATCTGAATTATTTAGGTGACTACTAGCTTCACCCTCGTGCATACTGATCCCCTGTCATAATCTGTTCCTGTAAACTGCGAATATGTTTCTTATTGTAAGCAGAATCCAATGGTGTCACAATTCCTGGCTCTCAGTATTCTGTGTCCTATTCTCTTATTGTAAGCACAATTCATTGGTGTGACAATTCCTGGCTCTCAGTATTCTGTGTCCTATTCTCTTGTTGTAAGCACAATCCAATGGTGTGACAATTCCTGGCTCTCAGTATTCTGTGTCCTGTTCTCTTGTTGTAAGCACAATCCATTGGTGTCACAATTCCTGGCTCTCAGTATTCTGTGTCCTGTTCCCTTGTTTTAACTGCTCTAAGGTCATCAGGTTTTTCTGACAGTCCCACAAACATTCCTGTCGTAATGTAATTCTCGTCTGCGTTTTCAATGGTTCCTTTCATATTATATGATTGCAGCTTTCTGTTGATTCGATTATACGCTATGGATTCTGTATTATTACCTGTCACTTTTATTTCATCTCTTGTGTTATCAGGTTGCTAGGTATGCCATTGCAGATTAACTTGATAATTTGAGCCTTAGCTATAATATATTTATAGCTTAATGTCTGCTTTCAGACAATGGCATGGATATCAAACAATTCAAGTGACACTGGTGGATGACTGAAGGTGCGCCCTGGACAACGCGTCCAGCAATGAAACTGTCCTACTCCTTATATAATCTTCTGCACAGCTTCATCATTTAAATAAACAAAGTCTATAACCTTGATATAAACTCGATCAAACTAATTAAAAGACTGGTTCTAAAATCGAAAACAATGCGTAGTTTGAGATCCTTATATAATAATTGGTGTATAACAGCCTAAGGTGTAGTGCAAGGCCCAATACTATGACCATTCATTTAATGTATTCATAACAGTATTTTCTATGTTAAAAGAAACAAAACAAACAAACTGTAATTACGCAGATGACAACGTCATATCGTACAGACATAAACATCCAAAAAATATAATATGTGTTCACTAAAACGAGATCAAGATTCTGACTGACTGGTTTACCTCCAATGCAATGAAAGCAAAGCCACATAAATCCCAAGTCATTGTGCCTGGCAAAAGCTCCCTAAATGTAGCAACTTTTCCCATGCAATGCTAAGAATAACGTTGTGATGACTGTGAGAAACTCCATGGAGTAGATATTGATATTCAGTTAAGTTTTCTCACTCTAAGATCTGTCAAAAATCAGCAACACTTCAACTACTATTCTTCTGTTAACACCAAGGTACTGATCTACAAATGACTTATTAGGACAACCTTCAAGTAATGTCCACTTGTTTGATCTTTATGTGGGAAACAAAACTCTGACAAAATGTGGATAAGACACTAACATTAAAATCTGACAACATTACCAAAGGTAAAAATCACAAGTCGTGATATATTCTCTTTCAAATTTGACTTCCTCAATGTCTGGATCACCGTGCTCAATAAACCGAGAAAAATCCATAATTTCAAAGAATAAAGCAGGGTGATTCGCACGTAATCTAGTCCGCGCAGTAAATGTGATTTATGTCTCTTAAATTAGCGATCAGCGGCAATTCAACTGTATGTACTAAACTTCTATACTCATAAAGCCTATTTTCATTAAACTTGTTTTCTTATGTATATATTGTTACGACTGTGTGGCTTTAAGATACGTAAAATATCAGAGCGAAAACCAGCAATTTTATAACTGTAAGCAAATAATTTAGTTTCCTTGAATACAAATTGAAAATTAAAAAGAACTTACATAATTATGAATTAAATCCCAAATAGTTAAAATAAATTATATCATATAATAAAGAGCTATTTAAATTTCTTAGGTGTTCCTAAAAGGAGCTTCAACTCTGAATGTGTTGTGGCCAAGAGCTTGGAAATGTACCAACAGTCGTTTGGCGAATAACAATAATATAACCCAAGATTTCTTTGTATATATTTACTATAAATCCAAATTAATGTTTGTGTCCAAGAATATTATTGAGCACATTGTAATTCCAGTGCATATTTTACAAAATTAAATTAATTCAAATTAAAACCTGAACACAACAATAAGAAAAAATCTGATTCAGCTATTATAGCAAAGATGAATACTATTTCAAGGAAACAAGATGTTATAAAATAAACAACGACACAATGTTAGAACCAGGATGAGGTTCAGAACTTCATTTCTAGAAAATTCTAGATTGTAAACAAAATAAAATCTATTGCTAAAATTATAATACAAAATACGATAAACATCAATTACAACAGGTGTATTGATGGGGAATATCAATGTCCTTGCCTCAGATTAAGATAATAATCCTAATAGTTAGCCTACTCTCACAGAGAAATATAAACAATGTATTGTGTTTTCTATAAAACGAATGACCCATGTCAGGTGCACAATGAACTTGATTTTGGACCAGGTCAATTACCAATTACAATTATACATCACAAAATGATTTAAAAAAATCTAAGATCCAGTCATTTCGCTTGATATCACATTTCTTATCCGATGTACGCATTTGTTTTTGCATGACATATTCTGTTGTCGTGTCTTTAAATTGGTTGTTATCGCTGACACTGTGAATGCTTTCAACAATAAAATTGCCACATTCCCTACTTACATTATTCACAGTATACCTTTCTGTGACGTGTCATATATGTTCATGCGTATACAAAAATTAAATTTTCGTTTATAATTTCATGTTACTCTGGACAGTACTCTCACATTGCACCAACATGTCATGAACATATGCAAGGCTGCATATCTTGAGCTGAGACGCATCAGCTCAATTCGCAAATATCTTTCAGTTGATGCCACTAAAACACTTGTGTGTTCATTAGTACTTTCAAGACTGGACTATTGTAACTCAATTCTGTCTGCTTCATCTCAATATCTACTCCAGAAACTTCAAAAAGTTCAAAACACAGCTGCTCGGATCATACTTAGAGTACCACGATCAGAGCACACATCCCCGCTGCTCTGTACCCTACACTGGCTATCCATTCGATCCAGAATAAAACATAAAATTTGTTCTATGTGCTACATTTCACTGTCGGACTCTAGTCCAACATACCTATACTCATGTGTACACACCAGCAAGATACTTACGTTCCTCTTCTGACAATCGTATACTCATTATTCCAAGTATGAAAACAAAGTCATATGGACAGCGTTCTTTTGCATACCAGGGCCCAGCAACGTGGAATGAATTGCCCACTGAACTTAGACACAAAGACACAGCGATCACATTCAAGAGGGCTCTCAAAACTCACTTATTTCGACTGCAAGAACAAACTTAAAGACCTAATAATGTTTCCTATCTGAAATATTCTCAGCATGTTTTTTATTTTTTAAATGTTTTTCTAATTTCATGTTGATTGTTTTTGTAATAATATTATTATGTTTCTTATCTTATAGGTGTTGTCTGAAGTTGTAAAGCGCTTAAAGCTTCTAAAGATTAGGCGCTATACAAAGACCTCATTATTATTATTATTATTATTATTATGTATTGTTGTTTCATGTAATTTTGTTTCATCTTTTAACTGCTGTTACCGTAGGAATTGTAAGGTTTACTTGTGTATTGTTTTCACCGTAAATATAAATTCTCTAATTGTCTGCTGACTTATGAAATCACCTTGTTATGTATGTCAGTGAAATAGTCCTAACAGAGCCAGTGTTTTTGTTTCTTCTATGTAAGTTATATAGACAAACGGCAACAAACACAATACTGTCTCTTGAATCTTGTATGGGCGTTTTCATACGAAAATGAAAGTTTGTCACTTTTCTCTTTCTTCATTCAATTGTCCCTTGGCTTTCTCCCTTTATTTATTCCGTTATTTTTCTTCTCTTTTTATTGTGGATATAAATATTTTATTATTTCAATTCTTCAGTTGAAACTCCAGTTTTCAATTATTCTTTATCTCTTATTGTGCCATTCCAATTTACGGCTGGAAAAAATACTACACACGAGTTTTTAGATGCAGATATCATTGATCAACTGATGCCATTACCTTTTTCCCAAAGAAGACAGATTTTGTATAGTAATGAAGGCTGAACAATAGTTTTTCCTTACCATATACACATGATCTACCACATTCAACTTCAAGTTAGGTTATCTCCTTCTTCCTACAGACCCAAGAAGAAGTTTTGCCAGCGCGTCGTTAGCTTATTTTTCCTTTCCGAGCTGTTCGCAAACTAAAGTTTGAAGATAGTATGCCAGTGCCATGAAATCAATCATTATCACCTTACGTGGAATTTATATCATTAGAAAATAATTCAAATTGTACCTTAATCCTTTGGGTACCAATTGCAAGTTGCACGGTCCTCTAGTCCTGCTAGTAGGTGTCTCAACGCATTCAAATAGTTCGCTCTTTGAATAAACACAAACCAAACCCATGGCTGTGATTTCACTCGTGTTATTCGCCTATGGAGAATATCTTAGACCAACCAGCTGCTAATCAAAACACCCCCTATCGTTACCATCAAACATTTCCTTATAATATGACCAGCCTTCAGTGCCAATTTCACTCGGCCTGACACGCTAGTCATATTTGGATTGTCTCTGGCAGGTTTAACAAGGTATGAGTAATCGCCGAACGATCACGACGAATTTCTAACATCCTGGCAATTCCACAACATTTTTGCTCTGATGCTTTCCTCATTAATCAGATACTGCGAAATAACTTCCTCGACTGAACACTTTGCATTTGCATCCAAAATCTCATTTGAAATCCTGCAAGAACTCGTAGCTATATTAACTTCGTTCAAATCAGTAGTGTACAGAAAATATCGCTCTTGAAAATCGTTTGATGCAACTATTTCGCCATTGCCCTGGGCCAGACAACAGTCCCATAAGAGACTTTTCCATAGTTAATTGGCTAGAGACGGGCAGTCAAGCCAACGTGGCAAAATCGAGTCAATACATTTAGGTAAGAATATATTCAGACAAGATTTATCTTTCTCGTCATTGAACCTGCCAGCATGTTCCTTTCTGTACTAAAGTGTCTTCCTTTAACCGACTGCTTCAACCATTTTAAACCATCAAGGAATCTCTCGACCACAATATTATCTATCCTGAGGTTGATTTTCACACATCCACAATGTCAGCATCTTTAACATGTATGTGGAAAGATCCTTAGTTTGAAAGAATTTCTGTAAGCATTCTTTAAAATAAATCTTAAGGACATACGTCTTGCTTTGTGTACTATTTAAACTTTGCATAAATATTTCTCTGCTGTCGAGAACAACAGTCCCCACTGTAGGTCCCCTCCATTACTTCTGAGAAATCCAACGGGTACAACCTCACATTCTGTCTTAGCAATCTCCCTGACCATACTCTTGTTCGGCCAGTTTTTATTTCTCGAAAACCGTTTATTCATAGATATTGGTAAAATAAATGATGATATTGAGTACATGTGACCCGTGTTAAGCCTTACAGGTTCCTCGCTACGAGTATTGGCTGGTCCGCTACCCCTGATAGTGTTCCTACCGATATAGGGATCCAATGCAGAATGCTCATAACATGCAACTAATTTGACCTTGTCGCTGGAGATGTACACTTTACCATTCCGAAGACAACAAAAGTTATCTACGCCAGCGTAAAGATCCTCAAACAGTGGAATATATGTAATTTAAGTATGAAGCTGAACGTTTCAAAATCCTGGTGGACAATTATTGTGCTCCATCAGAAAAAAACGTTTGTGTCTTTGGGCATATCTATTATAGTGTCCTCTGTAATAAATGATTTATGTGCACATATCATCCAGTCGACATGTCCCTCTGCATGGTTGATAATCCTGTGATCTTACTTCCTGCTGATTTCCTACCTTCAGAATTGACTATCGGTATGTTCCCCAGAAAATCAGATCTCGCAAACATGTATACAATGTTGGACATCGTTATCGTTGTACCCCATGTCATTTAGCATATCAAAAAGCATGAGAGAGAGAGAGAGAGAGAGAGAGAGAGAGAGAGAGAGAGAGAGAGAGACTTTTTACTTAGTTCTTCTATGCCATTCATAAACACTGTAATAGTCTTCCTTAATTCATACCAGTTTTCAAATACGTAGACAGTTAAAATTATGGTCCACCATATTAAACGTTTCATATGAGTACATATTATATGAATGTTAATTGTGTTTGTCAAGGATTTCGCAAGGTACCTTTTGGCAAGAAGATGTTAGTGACTTTATAATATCTTAGTTAACGATCCTGACCGCGTAGGAAATTATTAGTCTCGCATCACTATGCATGGATTGCGTAGTTATCCCCGATAATGGAGTGTCATACAAATGAAGGTCTCCAGTCATCAAACCTAAAATTAACAAAAATACTTTAATATTTCAAACATAAAACCAAAGTTATTCATATATGAGATAACAAATAATTAGTGTGCAGATATATAATAATAGCACTGCACCCATTCACTTTCCAAAAATGAGATGACGATGATGATGATTATTATTAACATCATTATTGCAAGATGTGTCTGAAAGACAGAGAGAAGGCATTACTCAACAGACCACGAAAATCATCATTATTTTTATGAGCAGTAGGTACTTATTATTAGAGTAACAATAATAGTTGGACACCATTTTAGCGGTACTATAAGACAGAGAAATTAGCATTAATTTACCTTTTTATGACTTTCTGAAGACAAGGGAAAATCGTATTTTAGAAACCGCACACAGAAATTCAACTGTTATAATGCCTTTTAGATAATGCAAGATAGTGTTAGAGTGTTAGAAAATTTTACAAATGCTGCATTATATAATTCTCACATGCAAATCCATTCAACATTCTGCATTAGGTTGGTAATGTTTCATTGATCTGTTTCTTTAAAAAAAAACAGTTTTATATTTCTATATTGTAGAATGAATGCAGTAAAATTGGGTGTGTGCTAAATTTATGGTTAACTTTTGCCAGAGGCTCTCCAACAGTCTTCCTTAACGCCTATTTTGCTTTAGGTTGAAGACAATAAAATGCACTTTTTGCATTCTATTGTCTCAAGCCAATTTTTTTATAAAGATATCTTAAACTGGAACATATGCTATTATGATTTAAATTATATCATTCTACAAGAAACTTCTGTGTGTGTGTGTGTGTAAAACATAGATCAAGTACTTTTATTATTATTATTATTATTATTATTATTTAGGACCAACTGGAAACAATAGGAATTCATCAGGTCAAACCCCCATGTTGAAATGCCATTCCATTTAGGAGGATCAGTAATGAACAAATTTCAAGAAAGCTGCCATGGTGGCGAAGTTAGATATCAGACCGGGACCATTTTCATTTGGGACCGCCTAAACCTCATAACACTTCTTTTGGCGAATGTATGATATCGATATATCCATATAGCCTATCATCCTGGAGAAAAATATCAATAGTAAAATTTTGACGATGGCACTCAGGCTGCAATATTGGAGGCCAGCTCATTATATTCAGTTAGAACAGGCTAGACAACTCTTTCGGTGAAAGCCAAAGGTCGATATGACTTTCCGTTCAGTAGGAGTAGCAATAACACGATTTGCAAGGCAGACAAGGTGATGGCCATGTTGGATATCTGATCGATGCCATTTTCTTCTTTTTTGGGGGGGAAGGGGGAGGATTAATGTAATAGTAAGTCTTTCATACAATCCGTTTAGGAAGATAAGATGAATGCAGCGAAATCTCTACTGGACGTCAGATTGACACCCTTTTCTTTCGGAATCAACAAAGTATCATAAAAGGTCTTTTATTGAAGAGAGCATGCTGAGATAGCCATCCACTCAGGAGGCTTAGCAAATCGAAGAATTTCAAAATGGTCCCTGTAACGGTCATATTGGTTATCCATGTAGTACCATTTTCACTTAGGATCAACTAGACCATGAAATAAATTTATCCGTAAATTTTCATTGCAATTCTCCAAGAACAGACAGTAACTCTCCTGGTCTATCATCAATAGTGCTAAAGCAATGAAACGACAAACAATATACATATGTTATGGTTCAGCATTACTCACTAACATAAATACAAAAAAGAAATGTTAAGCGGTGAGACGAGTTTGTCAACCCTAAATTTCTAACTCTATACCCAGAGCCGTTTTAAGGAGTTTGGGGGCCCTAGGTACAAACGATAACCTTAAACGTAACCCAATTTCCGCCTCAGTCTCTCAGTCTCAGATATAGAGTATTGCATTGCATTTCCATGTGCATGTGTGTCATTTTGTTAAATTTATTAATATAGTACTAATCTACTAACACAGCTAACATGGCGAAATGAGTAGGCCTACTACGAGTGTAAAACAAATAAAAGTTTAGTTAAACAAACGCTAAAGTTTTCTTGTTAAATAAATTGAAAGAGAGATTGTATTATTGTAATGAGTAAATATTTGCTTACTTTACTATACTCTGTCAGGACATTTTCTTACAAACATCGCTTTCGTGTTGTGCTCTCAGCAACGTCTCTGATAATATGATCGAAATCAAAGACTCCAACACATCTGATTCTATGCTCATGACAGACAGGCAGTTTAGTCGTTCTTGCATCATACGGCTGCGAACCTCGTTCTTGATTAATTTAAGTTTTGAGAAAGAACGTTCACCGGTACAATTTTTCACCATCATTGACAGAAACATTCTTATTGCAATTTCTATGTTTGGAAACGTTGATTCCAGATTGTCATTCTTTATCATGGCATAGATTACTGACATAGATGGCACTGCTGTTATTGCACATGACACTGACATATAGTGTTTCAGGTGTACACATTCTGATATTAGTTCGTGTTGGTCAAGATCTTGAGGATAGAACTTTGCAAGCTTTCCACTGTATTATGTTATTTGTTCAGCATTCTATTGGTCCAGTTTAATTAAGATTGTAAATCGGCCGCTGATTTTTTTTCATAACCTTCATCACGTTTGTTTAGTTCAGTGATTAATGAGTCGATGATTGGCAAGTAGGTTTGAATTCTAAATTTTGTGCTCGCATCCATAACAGTGTCAATTGCAGGATCTTCCAGAAATGTAATTCGCATATTTCTTTTAGTCACTCGTCTTTGACTGTCGTAGTACTCTGCGTTGTGGTTTGTGTTTTGGCTCTGCGTTCATATTCTTCAAAATAATTATTGTCTCTAAGTGCATCAACATAAAGCTTCAGTGATTGAATCAGATTGACGACGATTGATAAATCCATGTCTTCTTTTTATAAAGTCTTGCTTGTTTCGTTGAAGCGTCCAAAGATCATTCCAGAGAATGGTGAGGAGTGCAATTTCCAACTTATCCATCTTTTTGCTTACAGCTGCTACTTCATATAAAGCGTCTCTAGGTTGGTCTTTGTCCTGTGCAATCCTATCAAGAGCTGCTTGAACTTATTTGTACCCATGACACAGAGTCTTAACAGCATCAGCATGAACGGAACATCGCGTATCTGATAAGCGTTTCACTACTTTGTGTTCATGTCCTAAAGATGTCTCCAGGACATGCCAACGATGCGTTGGTGCCACGAAAAAGGCATATAGTTTTTGTAGAAAGTCGAAGTAGGCTATGACTTGCGTGCAATATTCAACAGCCGTCATGCCAACTAAAGTCAAGGAAAGTATACAGCTAATTCGTTTTTTCCTTTTATTCTAGCTTGCACGCTGAGTATTGACCGGACATATTAGAGGCATTATCATAGGACTGTTCACGGCAATCTGCTATACTGATGTTGTTTTCTTCCAAAAGGTTAACGATGGTGTCCGCAAGATATTCTGCTCTATGACCGCGGATACATACAAATCCTAAGAACTGTTCCTCTGATGATAAATCTTTCACATATCTCACGGTCACTGTCAGTTGATCGGTGTGACTCACATCCGGGTTTGAGTCCACACTAAGAGAGAAATATTTTGCTTGTCTTAGTTCTGAAAGGAATGGGCGGACAACTTTGGTGCCGATCAATGCGATACACTCTTCCCATGTAGTTTTCCTGTAGATAGGACGGGTTACCTTTTCCAGCATTGCCGTAACTCTTCAAATGCTCACTGAGAAATGGATCGAATTTGCTAATTAATTCCAAGCTTCCCAAATAATTTCCATTGTGCTGTGAACCTAGAATCTGATTGTCACCTCTAAAAGACAAGCCCCTGGATGTCAATAACTTCACTACAGCCACAACCCCTGCAGGACATCACGCCAAATTTGCTGTTCCACTTTTAACTGCTTCATTAATTGTGTATCAATGTGACCAGCTTCTCTAGCACGCTCAGTTTAAATAAGCATGCACTTTCGATGACCCTCGCCATTTTCATGTTCACTGAAACGTGTCATTAAAGCCAGCTGTGCATAGAGCAGATTGATGACCCATCGAAGTTGCTGAATACAAGCGACACACAAAGCAATACACGGAATTCTGTGATGGAGAATAAAGTAGCCACTAGCGACAAACTGATTCACCATTTCGCAGCTCACGGCGGAAACAGGAATCAGTTAAGCAACGTCTCTGCAACTTATCTCCAGTTCTATACTATTTCTGCTAGCAACTAGCAAGACCTCTGCGAATCTAATAAGATCGTAATTCCTCAGTGATTGGACTCCATAAGGCTACATCTGTTGGATAGCCCGCCGAGCTGACACCTTGTGGAATTTTCTCGACTGTTGGTGTTATGACAATATCTGAATTTTCAACGGGTAGACTATCATCTTGCACTTGCAGTGACACTAACTGTTCATCTTTATCACAGACAATGTCATCAGTAGACGAGCAAGACGACTTAAGAGTATCTTGCGTCTCAACGATGTCGGACTGCAATGATGATTGTGCTTTCTGACTTTGAAAAAAAAAGAAGATACGTTTGGATGTTTAGACAACCTATCCAATATTGCTGCTTCATTCTTTCTCTTCGCAGCACCACTCATATAATTTCTACTCATTCTTGGTGGGTTGTCTAATGGTTCGTTTAATAGATCGTAGTTAGTGAAAATTGACAAAATGGCAAATCGGTGATAACTGACAATTACAATCTGAATCTGCATAAAAGTCTTGTGTCTACAGGTTACTGTCAGTCATTATATCCAGACATACATAGAAGTCTTGTGTCTACATGTTACTGTCAGTCATTATATCCAGACATACATAAAAGTCTTGTGTCTACAGGTTACTGTCAGTCATTATATCCTGACATACATAGGAGTTCTGTGTCTACAGGTTACTGTCAGTCATTATATCCAGACATACATAGAAGTCTTGTGTCTACAGGTTACTGTCAGTCATTATATCCAGACATACATAGGAGTCTTGTGTCTACAGGTTACTGTCAGACATACATACATAGGATTCTTGTGTCTACAGGTTACTGTCAGACATACATAGACAGACATACATAGGAGTCTTGTGTCTACAGGTTACTGTCAGTCATTATATCTAGACATACATAGGAGTCTGCCGAAAGATGCAATTTAACTTTCGGCCGAAACCGAGACTACACCGAAAGCAACAATTTTGTTACTTTCTGCTCCGACACCGAAACCGACACCGAAATTTTGTTTTTGGGCCGAAGCAGGGCCCCCTGCTGCGCAGGGCCCTTGGCACGTGCCTCGCATACATAAGCCTTAAAGCGGCTTTGTCTAGACCTTCAACAAAACTAAGTTAATTCCCTTACAGCTAGTGACGCTGTAATACACTGACTTTGTGCACTATTATTGCCATGCATAGTCTCTAAATATGTCTCCCAATGCTGATTTATTTCCAGTGTGTCAAAATCCAATAAATAAGATGTTCGGAATAGTCTAAAAATAGATAAGGACTGCACTCGTAATAACTGTGAACTTAGTTATAGTGGAGGAGAAGCTTTCTATCAAAATAGAAATTAATTTTATCAATATGATGCAATAAATGTGTTTAAAATATGACTGTAAAGTTTCCATGAATTGTTGTAGCAACGTGTTTCCTTCTATCATCATTGTTTTAAAACAGCAAGGAAAATCTATTTGACTGTCAAATATTCAAGAAAAGTTTAAGTTTAGTTGTGAATTTGTTCTTTAGGATAAGGATTCCAAATAAACTGTAAGCAGCTACATAATTAAAAAATTGCTATAATATACACACGCAGAAGTAATTATAAATTATTCCTACTATGTAAAACATGAACATTTTGTGTGAATTGCATGGCGAATCTGTACGGGGAAGTACCAACTAATCTTGGACGTTGTAAATGCATGCGGTTTATACGAGAAATTTTAGCCACCTTGTTCGGATTTTATATGTTACATTGAGCTGTTATTTTGTTTTAATACTTGTCACATAATTTTAAAATGATATATTTTATGTTGCTTTGTTTGACTTGATTATACAGTTACAGACTACAACGAACGAGTAGTACGGTTAATAAGACTAAACAAATGCGCCGTTGTTAAATGGACAGAAATATCTATACATATGCCCTACATGAGGAAGGCGCGCCATTCGGTGTTTGAACCAATAACATTTGAAAAGAAAGATCTAGGCTAATGTATAATAATATTTACTTAATAATGTATTGTTTTTTACATTAGAAAACAGCCTTTAATTTCTCAATTTTACCGACACAGGACGTTCCCCGCTTTGTCATATAAGGCGATACATTTGTAACATCTAACTAGCACTTCCTCTTTTTACCGTGGTCACACTGTCAGATCCATTGAACTCAATCCGATTGTCATTTGTGTGAGGGGTTCGGGGGTGTAGGTGAATACGAGAGAGAGAGAGAGAGAGAGAGTGAGATAGTGCGATTAACTTACCGGCATGCACGAATATATGCCAAAAATATGAATGTATTTGCGTACTGATGTATAAAGAGACAATTGAAATGAGCTGATTGATAATCCTTATTTTCTTCCAGCACATCTCTCCATTAACCCCCGCCCCTGTATAGGTATGAAATATGCAGGTGACGAATATGTACCTGTTCCAAGATACCCTGAGACGATGATTATATAATATTAAAATGCTTAAAAGACGATGATGATATTCAGAACATGTATGGAAATTAATCCCTTCTCTCCTTTACAGTGTGGTAGAAATGAAATTTAAATAATTCATATAATCATAGAAGGAGAGAGGAAAGCAAATAAATAGTGCATCTCATTTGTTTCTTATTGGCTCTTATTATTTTCAAGGTACAAATAAGTATAGACAACTTGCCAAATGGACCTATTCCTCAAAAAAAACAATTCGTAAAAATTACAATGAATCAAATGCACCATCATAATCATAGTTTTTTCATTATTGTTACACGTCATCTCATTGTCCTCTCATTTCTCTCATTTATCTCATTTATCTCATTTCTCTTTTCCAATCATACACAGCTTCTCCTACTATACTTATAATAAAATAAAATGTGATGTTACTATACTATTAAAAATAGAATACTAATAACTACTAATACTACCAATACTATTATAGCTTCTTTGTGTAGTACTCATTGTTATTCATACAGATAAATCAAATGTTCTTTTGTGTCTGAAGAAAATAGACTGGATAGAAAGCTGACCAGTGTGAAAAGTTAATCAGAATGACATTCTGTTATTATTTTTTTGTGTAAAAGTTTTCAGAATTTTCTCCATATTAGTTATGCTGCTGCAAACTCTGTGTCATGCCTAAATGTAATATGCTTCTGTTTTATACATGTCTTACGGCTGCGATATAGTCGGATTTAATGACAGATTAGAAGGCAACAAGTATCTACTTTGATAAACAGATTCCATTATTTTCTTTCTAGACTTTATAATTTAAGAACATTTTTACATCTGACGTGTTTTCACGCACTTCAGACATCACATTAGTTGATTTATGGTAGTAATGTTAGTGTATGCAATGAATCACCGTCATAATCTTGCATTAGCAAATTTACAATGCATACTGCATACAAATACAGTATGTTCGCACTTATTATATTTTGTTTCTCCAACCTTAATACCCTATCCCCAGCAAGATGTGTTTTTTTATTATTTTAATCCTATGACATGACCCCCTTTTTATTTTGTTGAAATATCAAAATGCCGCATAATACCACACACCCATATTATGCTAAAATTTACAATTGTTTATTGCACTCCGTAATATATATATATATATATATATATATATATATATATAAGCAATACAAAAAATAGAAAATAACTTTATATGAATAAAAAGCTCTTAGGTTGTATAATTTTCACCCATTCACAACATAGTGGGTCTTTTTTTCTTCATCCCAGTTGTCCCATAATTTTGTAAAGAGTAAGTAATTTATACCCCCCTAAAACCGATATTTGATATTTGACAATTTATGTTTGATTAATGTCAATTTATATTACTCAATACGATCACATTTTATCAATAATAACTACAAATAAAGATAATAACGTACATTGAATGAAAATGAGATTACTTAGATCTACTTATAACTCATCCCCGAAAGAACAAATACCTCTAGAAATGGAGTTATAATTTATGTAACAGATGGATATAAATATATAACAGTAGACAATATTTGTTTTAATTTACCTGAAAAAATATCCATAGACTGTGTAAATAAGACTACAGGTAGGAACTGCAGAGTTTATACAATCAAAACCAACGAGAGGCGTATACAAAGTAAAACTACTGTATTAGAGGAAACAAGGAACTCAATTTCTACTTTCAATATCACGTTCAAAGAATGCCGTATATATAGTACTGTAATACTAGACTTGGTCTGTTTTTAACGTAAGCTATTTTATATTATCGTAAATACCGTTCATTTTCCTAAAGCTTGGTGAGATGAATATGTTATTCACTTATAAACGAAATGACCTATTATTGATGAATTACAGATGTCTTACCGTATTGAGCTTTTGGAACAGATTTCACACGATTAAGTCGCATGGATGAACTGGGCGTAGGAATATTGTGGATTCTATTTGTATTATGTCACAGTTACAATTTGAAAAAAAAGGGACTATATATGGTATATTCATTTTAAATGGTTACATTGCCCATATGATAATTATATATGGATTAAAGGACTGTGAATAGAGTTTTGAAAGCATGTCTTACCTATAACATTCTTAATTGATTGTGGTATCGCTACTTTTTAATTTGAACCTTTTCATTTAATTTCCTTAATTACGGTTTAGTACGCTATCGATCATTGCTCCTGCTTTGTTTTTCGATTCACCTGAATACTGTTTGAAACTGAATGACGACAAGATACATTAGATGTATATACAGACGCGATAATATCAATATTACATAAATGACAGTCTCTGGTTTCTAAAGAAAGTTGAATTTGTTTTCTTATATCGTGGATGTCTGCTTGTATGATATATTTTAAGCATAAAGAAACGTTACAAAATCAATAACTTACAGATGGGTATCATATCTGACATCTCGTGCGAGTTCTTTCCTTTAGGGATTTAGCTTTGTTTAATGTTACTGTTGTTGGTGTCATTTTATGCTTTATCGTTCTTATCTATTGTCACCAAGAGATTTTGTCCTCCTATTGCACGAAATGAAATCCATTATGTACTACCATATAAAGTGACAGAATTTTACGACAAAACTTGTATTCACATATAATTAAAGAACACACTTCTCTGATACCGTAAGTTGCCCCTCTCAAGGTTAGAATGGTATCAGACACAACGCTTCACGCTTCACAATTTACATAATTGTTTGCCTATCTCTCTCTCTCTCTCTCTCTCTCTCTCTCTCTCTCTCTATATATATATATATATATATATATATATATATATATATATATATATAGCTCATATGACAGTTATTGGTGTCTTAAAAGCATACGTATATAAGTCCAATAATCATGTAATCGTCTGCAAAAATAGCAGACATGCTTTCTATACGTGCAAGAAACTGCTTTTGCATTTAATGGCAAGTGTCATATGATCGTGTTACAGGTACAATAAATAAAGTATCATTACTATGTACCATATATTTAACAAGTAGTTTTCTGAACGCACACTTTTGTAATGTCTTGTGCGCTAATTGAGGTTTACATGATATTTAAAGTTTCTCTTTGGTACTAACACACATTTTCCATTCACTAACTTGTCTTTTTGTAGATATTTGAACTATATAGATCTCGAAGAACGACAAGTGAGTTCGCATTCTCAATACTTCCTATACTGTTTTTGTATCTCTTTTTACTCGGACACGTTTCTTAAAATTCCGGAGTCGTTGTCTTAATTATTTGCCTCCTTGTTCAATTAACTTGCTTGACATATTGGACCTAATATTGTGGGGATTCACAAGAAGGATGTACATTGTTTATGTCAAAAGATAAACATGAATCAACCTGCATTGGATACATATCGATATCAGTTTGTACTCGACGACACTATTTAATGTGTACCTAGCAACACAACAGTGACACAGCAATTGAACTAAATAACAGACTAAAAACATTTGATGGTTCTGTCAGCTTTGTGATTTTTATGAGCAATTTCATACTTTAAGAATAGGTTTTGCAATACGCTTCTTGAAGAAATCTTGACTTGTCATCTTGCTTCTACAGTTGTCTTCGAAGGGACGGTCACCTACACAATGGCAAGTGCAGAAAAGTGCAAACAAGGTAAATATATCCTTTGTTACCTATTGATGTGTTAGCGCCTGTGAACGTGTCTTTTATATCATCGCAGTCCTGCTTTCCAGTACAAATATCACTGCAATATGCAGATTTATGTAACTGGTTGCATTTGCTAATAATTTGCATCCACAGGTTACATGACATCCGTCGGGGGAATTAGATTTGTTTGTGAACAAAGTGGTTGTTAAGGTCATATGTGACATAATAATAAAGAAAGGGAACGGAGAACTACTCGCATGTTAGCTATACGAGTCGATTATTGCAAGCCTTATGGATAAAGGGAATGGAAATAAAAGCTGTGCTAGCCAAAAGATGTAATTGGCATGTTGGTATGAAGACTAGACAAACTAGATTGACAACTGAAAACAGACTTACAACCTAGCTAGCTATAACGAGGTATTTGGAAGGGAAATATTACATATTTTGATAAATGGAAGGGAAATTACAACATTGCAAGAGATAAATGGGATTACTAAACGAGATGCGATATATATATATATATATATATATATATATATATATATATATATATATATATATATATATATATATAT
Organism: Sinohyriopsis cumingii; assembly: GCA_028554795.2. Lineage (NCBI taxonomy): Eukaryota > Metazoa > Mollusca > Bivalvia > Unionida > Unionidae > Sinohyriopsis > Sinohyriopsis cumingii. Next base: position 32,976,438 of record CM068839.1, read on the forward strand.
ATATATATATATAAAATAGAGAGAGATATATACAAAAGGAAGAGAACATTACAAACAGTTTTAGCTTAAGATGTAGTTGCAAATATAGATAAGATAAATATATATAAGTGAATGGAAAATAACACAGCTGATAAACAGAAGTGGTTGTTAAGGAAATACGCTGTATATGAAAAGGAAGTAATGAACAATTTACTTGGATGTTAAAGACACGTTATATACCTGTCTTCCGACAAATGGAAGGAAACATTGAAAACGTATCAGACGTGGCTGTTACGGGGAGGTAAAATAAATGCAGATAAATAATTAGAAGTGAAAATTACAACTTTGTTTGCGATGGCACGTGGCAATTATGGGGAACATGGGATATAGAGATATATGAAATGGGAACTCAAAATCTCTGCAAGCTAGATGAGGTGTTCGTTTAAGGAAGGTGACTTTTATGGGAAAGGACAAATGTTACGGACGCCTAGCAACCAAACATGATAATGAAAAAGACTCATTCAAAAGCGGAATATATCGTGCAATATTTGAACAAACTGAGTCAAAAGTAGATGAAATAAAAGTTAAAGTTTCATGAAGATTGCAGGCAAATTTAAAATGTTAAAATACAAATTTGGTGCGCATTGTACACCAGCATATTAAGTGTACGTAATAATCCGACAGTGAAATGAATGTGTAGAGTTTAGATTTGGTCTTGTCCTGAATACTGAAGGAAGGTTTAAAAAGACACCACATTAGTAACGGACACTGAAGAGGAAATATCGAGGTCAAGTCTACGTACATCGCTGACCATCCTACATTGTGTGAATGCATATATTGATGCAACAGTTTCTAAGCATTACATACAGCAGATCGACACTTTTAATATGAGGAAACAATACACATTGGGGCGCAATTTCGACATTTAAATTTGATGTTTCTTGGAATAAAGCATCGTTTTAATACAGTGCATTTTGAGTTAAGTATATATAGCAACATATTAAACAACATACTCATTTTGAATCCTTGCATTCAACAGCGTTACTCTATTCAAAATTGATTTATGTGACATAGATTTACATGGTCCGAAGAATTAAGTGGTACGTTTCGTATTTTAGTTCATTGAAGACTGGCCAAAATAATTGATAACAGTTGAATATTTATACATCTGGCATGCACACGTCTTCACAAGAAGAGAGATGATGACATTTCATGTTTACCGAAAACGACAAATGCAACTTGTTTGTAGCTACATTGTTTACTTTCCCATATGCAGCATACGTATTTGAACCATACAAATTACAGCAGCAAGGAAGCGTATCAGATAAAATTAACAGTAGTAAAAATGGAAGTGGCGCACAGAGACTTGCACCCAGATCTTCCCATTATTGTAGCATTTACATTTATACTGTTGTAAATAAAGAGTTATCTACATCAACCTACGCAGAAATGTATTGAACCGTAAGAATATAAGGAAAAAAATAATTGCATTTTCATATAAATCTTATCATTCATTGGATGAACAACTGAAACATCATCTCTTGTTACTGCTCTGCAAGGAAATGACATTCAAACCTTTTGCATTAAATCCTTCAAATATTTTTGGAAGATTTAATAATAATGATAATAATGAGGACATTGTTTAGCGCTTAATCTTTAGAAGCTCTAAGCGCTTTACAACATTAGACAACACCTATAAGATAAAACAAACATAATAATATTATTGCAAAAACAAACACCATGCTGAGAATATTTAAGGTAGGAAACGTTATTAGGTCTTTCAGTTTGTTCTTGCAGTCGAAATAAGTGAGTTTTGAGAACCCTCTTGAATGTGATCACTGTATCTTTCTGTCTAAGTTCAGTGGGAAATTCACTCCACGTTGCTGGGCCCTGGTATGCAAAAGAACGCTGTCCATATGACTTTGTTTTCATACTTGGAATAATGAGTAAACGATTGTCAAAAGAGGAGCGTAAGTATCTTGCTGGTGTGTACAACTGGGTGAGGTCGGATAGGTATGTTGGACTAGAGTCCGACAATGAAAAGTAGCACAGAGAACAAATTTTGTGTTTGATTCTGGATCGAATGGATAGCCAGTGTAGGGTACAGAGCAGCGGGGAGGTGTGCTCTGATCGTGGTACTCGAAGTATGATATGAGAAGCTGTGTTTTGAACTTTTTGAAGTTTCTGGAGAAGATATTGAGATGAGCCAGACAGAATTGAGTTACAATAGTCCAATCTTGAAAGTGCAAATGAACACATAAGTGTTTTAGTGGAATCAACTGAAAGATATTTGCGAATTGAGCTGATGCGTCTCAGCTCAAGATATACAGCCTTGCATATGTTCATGACATTTTGGTGCAATGTGAGAGTACTGACCACAGTAACACCTAGGTTTCGCACTGACTGTGTGAATTTTATGCTGGCGTTGCTGATAGGCATTGTTTGAGGTAAAGGATTTGAATGAGAAAGTCTTTGCATTGTGATCAGAATGGCCTCAGTTTTATCATCATTCATCTGCAGCTCGTTACACGTCATCCATGAGTTCACATCAGAAATGCACCTCTCTATACACCCCTTGGATGGTAGCATCAACTTCAGTTGGGTGGCTAGATTTGTATATTTGGGTGTCATCAGCGTACAATTGGTGAGACACTGGATGATGATCTATGACTCTTGAGAGCGACTGAGTGTACAGAATGAAGAGAACAGGTCCAAGAACAGACCCCTGTGGAACACCACAACATAGATCAACTGGGCTGGAGTGTATTCCATTTGCAGATACAATTTGTGTCCTGTTGACTAAGTAGGACTTGCACCACAGTAAGGGAGTATGATAAATGCCAAATACATGCTGGAGACAGTGAAGTAATATATCATGGTCAATTTTGTCAAATGCTGCAGACGAATCAAGGAGGGTGAGGGCAGTAATCTGTCCGCAATCAAACGCAGAGAGATTGTCATTAACTACTTTTAAAAGAGTAGTTTCAGTACTGTGGTAAGGGCAAAATGTAGATTGTACATTGCTAAAAAGACTTTGAATTTAGACGTGATACAAGCTGGGATAGAACAACCTTTTCTAAGATTTTTTATATGAATGGGAGATTAGAAACTGGGCGGTAGTTCTTTAAATCGTTATGGTCTAGTGTTGGTTTCTTCAGCAAAGGCTTTCCAATGACAGTTTTGAAAAATGATGGGAATTCCCCGGATGAGAGAGAGGTATTAATAACATCAGTTACTGAAGGCAATACTGGATCTAGGCACTCAAGCAGCAGTGATGTTAGAATTAGATTATGTTCACATGACTTTTGGAGCACTCTTTATCAGGATTGAACGTACGAAATCCATAGAGACAGGTTCAAATGCTGCTAATGGATGCCTCTCAAATGCTGTATTCCAGCTGTATGGTGACGACGAGTCAATTGAAATTGTGGTGTCAAACTTATCTCTAATGGTTTGTAATTTGTCACGGAAGAAATTTGCAAACATCTGCGGAAGTTCGACTGGAGAGAAGATAGTTGGAAGTGGTGTTGATTTGTTCCTTGACATTAGCTTCTTAGTAATCTCGAAGAGCTCTTTGCAGCTGGAAATTTCCATGATCTTAGTAGTGTAGTGGGCTGATTTCGCTGCATGGACTATATTTGTGACATTCTTCTTAGCGACTTCATATATTTGCTTATGAATAGTGAGTCTGGTGGAAAGCCAGAGCCTCTCAGCTTTACGGCGGTCTCTTTTTAGCAGTGCGAAGCTGGTCCCTAACACTGCTATACCATGGAGAACACTTTTGAATTAATACTCTGCACTTGGTAGCTGAGGCATGTTTGTCAAGCAATGAACGCAGACAGTTATAGAGTTGTTCTACGGTAGGAGGTAAGCAAGTTGTTAGGTTAGCTTGGATGTCGTGCGTTAGTTTGGTGTAAAAGTATGTAATATAACAATAAAAACAATACTAAATAAAACAGTAGCCAAAGAAATATCAACGGCACAAAATTATGCAAATATACTGGTATGGGGAAGTGCTTGGATTTCGTTAATATGCAAAATAAATGAAAAAGAAAAGGAACTATTAGCATATGGAGATGGTACAAACGATATTATGTAATGTAAATAATGCAACTTCATGAGATGGCTCTGAGATTATAAATAATATTCACTTTCAAACGAACACTGAAGTCAAATTTATGACATCCGATTGGCTAATGTCAACTCATTGACAATCTAATGATCCTATTTGTGTTAATTCTGAAGATTTCTTCAAAGCTAATTAATTAATCCTACGCTATAAAACGTTATCGATAGGATGGATAGAAATGTAAAATGATGTTTATTTGAGTACGACGTATTTTTTGGAAAATTAAACAGTGTAGAAATTGAGATTCAAACCACATAAATAGTTAAACTCTGCGTTTCTGTCGGCTATACCCATATCGAAAATAAATAAATAAATACATCTATAAATTGTATTCAAAACTCCCGATTCCTAAAGTAATTTAAATGTCCGGACCACCTGTGACTTTTTAAATGAAGCCAACATAACTTAAAATCCATTCAACACATAATAATTGCTCGATTTTGCATTGAGTTGGTGCGCAAAATAACTTAAAATCTTTTCCTCAACATAAATAATAATACAGGGTCATACTGTTATAAATTTAACAGTTTCTAGAGAGGTATCATCTGAAAAGATTCAAATTTACAGAACACAAAAAATATAATAATATCGAAATCAGCGTCGTAAATTTTGATATCAGGGTGGTTAAGAGTGTGTGATATCAGGAAGAAATTAATTAAGTCTTTAAAGTAGATAAATATACACATTTACTTTCGACTACATTTACAATTCTGTGATAATTAGGATTTACATCATCAATTAATGATGATTTGACCAAAACATAAATTTAAATCATGTCATGATGATTCTATATCATAAATAACTGTTTTAGATTTCAAGTCACCTTAATAGAAAAATCGGATAGCATTCAAGGCTGAAAAACGTTTCAGACTGTTGAAAATAAAAGCTGATGTTATGGAAGTATGGCATGATTGATTGTTGATAACGCCAATTGGTGGACATGCTTACTACTGTCTTGAAAGTCCAGTTTTATGCACCAATATCAATTGATGTTTGGACCAAATTAAACAAAAGAGAAAACAAAATAAGCCGAAAGGTTCACTTAAAAATAACTTTGTTTACTTTTGACAAGAACGCGAAAGAAATATTTCCGTACAAAATGTATCGGTTAATCATGTAGATTGCCATCAACAGCGTTACACGTTTTACACGTAATCATAAAGAACAAATTTAAAAAATGAAAGGATCTGTGGTGACAAGGTTAAATAAAAACTATGAAGACTTGAATGCTGAAGTAATTCACTCAAAATGAAAGCAAAAGACAGGTTTGAGTTTTACCATCGCTAACTGAGGAAATATACATGACTAACCTGAAACAAGGAAGGAAGAAAACTAATAAAACTATTCGATTATTTGAAAAGAGCAATGTTAGGATCGCCTAAAGGTAAAAGTATAAATAAACTAGGAAATTAAAATTACATTATATTATTTGCCAATGGGCATATTCCTACTTTAGGGAGAAAATAGTTTAAATCATTTAAGTCATTTTAAACGATACGTTAATTTACAAACTCAAAAGACTTATAGAGGAAGGTATATAAGGCATATTTTATGAAGAAGATTTCTCTATACAGGTTAGCAAGATGACATTGCAAAGTTGAATAAACATAATGAACAGAAAAAAGAGTAACTTGTAAAATGTAAAGATTTAAACGAATCATTTAACATTTTGAGGACTATCGGACTTAAGTATGGAACTCGAATAAATAATGTGTGTAAGACACACTTGGCCACTTTAGACGACTGTGCATAAATAGCACCAATAAGAAGAACCAAAACCTTGATTTTGTTTAAATACGAGTTTCTAGAATGTGATCGATTTTGAAAAACAGCATATTATAAAATTAATGAGTTACACATACACGGCAAACAAATTTGTATTATCACCAAATTAAAGGAACAAATAATTAAAACAACATCATAAGTCAAGGCCGATTGCTAAGGTCAAGTTAGTAATGGTTTAAGTCAAATACGCCGTGCATTAATTTGAATGGAGGTCACATAAGCATCACGTAGCGCTAGTAGTGCATTTGCTCTTTATAGCTATCACGCACGCCCTGATTGTTGATTGATTCAATAACCTGAGAAGGTCTTAACATGAATGTTTGAGTTATTTCAAAATAAGTTCCAGAATTGTTTAATGAATCAGATACTGTTGATTTGTTGAGTTCGTTGACACTTTATTATGCAAATACACGCGACACATATTATATTCTTCAATTTATGCCAATTCTGTAAGAGTCGTTGAGACGAAATAGTGATTTATTTATAATAATCGGTCGTTGGATATAGTAAAGTGGAAAAATCTTTAATTTAAACAGTCGTACTTTATAATGTGAATTTATTAAAAGACTTGAATATCTAATTATTTCTTTTCCATTAGGTGAAACCTTTTAGGAATTCAGTGATCTGCTTTCCTTGGATTACCTGAAGTAAAATCATTTCGATTTAGAATTGTGATTCTACCGTGCATGGTGTTATAAACTTTGGATAGTTTCAGGGTTAGTGTAAAATTGATTAAACATTTTTGGACAAATTGAATCCTTGGTGGGTTTTCCTTGCCTTATTACGTACTTTTAAGCCCCTAGACGTAACAAAGGGAAATATATACTGTATATTACTTGAGCATCATGAAAAAGATCTATTAAAAGAAAAAGATTCAACTGGATAAAGATGTTGGCAGTATATTTTTGTTACGATGTGTCATGGTGATCAAAATATGTAGTATCCTAGGATACACTTATATTTTACTAACGTCAAGTAATTTCTGAAACGAAATTCTACACTTTATTCAATTAATACTATAAAATCATTAAGGATGATATCAGTGATATAAGACATTTAAGAGACAAACGATAAGTGGCTAAACATATATGGAGATGAAGGTTTATGATGGCGAAGCTATAACGACCTAAAGAACAAATTTCATTGGATTTAAAAAACAAAATTGAGTTTCGATTCTTGGATCTACCAATTGTGACAAGGCTACTTTATGTCTTTCAAAGACGCATTTGCTTTGTTGGAGTATTTGAATTATTCCTTCAAGTAATTGACGAACGTGCTTCAAAGGAAACAATCGGAATACTTCTTTGGGACCGGCGTCCTATAAATTTACACGGACCTGTGAATGTTTTAGTGCATCAATTTGGCAGGAGGATCAGGTTGAATGGAGATACTGATGAATACTGTTTTTTATAAATAAAAAAAAAGAGGTTCGGGGTGTGTTTATTGCTTTGTCTTTAGATAGATGCCGATGGGGATGTGTAAATGACAGTACATCCTTCTTGACACCAGTGGTGAAAGCAATTGGTACGAAATCTCAAATAATCGGGAGGGTTTGATTTTCAATCGATGAGTAAATATGTATGCGGTGTTTGAATGGCAACGTCGTACACACAATTAAGTCAAGGCGTTCCTTACTGTTTGTCTAAAACTTGCACTTGAGGTTTATCTATTGGACTTATAAGCATTGCCACATTATGAGTATTTTCTGTGTGGTGCGATATGTTTTACTTTGGCGAAATCAACTTTGTAAAATGTCCATAATGTCCTTTTCGAGAAAACAAAAGTTTAATTTATCTTTGTATTCTCTCAAAGTCTGATATGACCCCGTCCGTTTTGCGTGGAATGCCTTCTACAAACAAAGTTGACTCTCTTTGACTTTCTGGAATTAACATGAGTACAGTGTAATCGTATTGCCACTCTTTGTAGCATCATGTGAGTCTTTGGGGTGGGCTATCAAAGGAATGTGATTTACGTTCGATCAAACGTTTGACAAATTAATTTTTGCCTAAAACGCTGGGTCGAGCAGTCAACATGCTAAACAGAATGCGTAGATACAAGTCCTGCCTACTGTGATGATCTAATTTTTCGTCAATCATTTTGAGAACAGGGAAAGATAATGAGACCTATGCAACTATGACTTTGGGGCTAAGAATTTTGAGATTAATGTCATCGAAAGAAGACATTATTATATATTTGATAGACGTTTAAGGTTTGCTCAAAAAGTGCAACAACAGCAAAATATTTTTTACATTTCAAGAAATTAAACACAAAGGAACATTAGATAAAACTGACACAGCACGTAAGTGGACTCAAACGAAAATCACCAAAGTTGCAAATAAACAAGTCAGTGTACAATATTCTCTATATATGTGTCTATTGTAAAAATCACTGTACACTCTTTGGTTTTCGTGTTCTAATATTTCTTCCTCTGTTTCAGGTTTTTCCTCTACCACCGTTTCTAAAATTGTCTTTAATTTCATGTTCACTTCTCGCACTGGCTTAGAAAACAATCAATGTCTTTGGCATAGTCAGATATTTCTAAAATCCAAGAGTCTAATACAATGCATATCCAGACTCGTAAATCCCTAAAGTAGTAAAATTGTTTGTGTAACCAATTGGCTAGATTCTATTCTTCGTACGTATACAACTTGGATAAATTTCGACGAATGTCTTCTTTGCAGGGAGTTACAAAACTTTTTGTGTATCAATACTCTCAACACTTTTAGGAAGAAAAAAAACGTATTTCGTTCACAGACAAAGTTTGGCGGTGATAACGCCTTTGCTGTATATGCTATTCACAAGTAGTCCAAAACGAACATGCTGATAAATACAATCGGAAAAAGGAGTTACTAACACAGACACACACACACACACACACACACACACACACACACACAACGCGTCCTCCTAAATGCAATGAAATGGTTAGTAGGTAGAGACAGTTCATTTTTAAAAAAAAATTGGTATTAATCCTGAACAGCGTCGCTTACTTCCTTCCTCCCCGTTGTTTGGTTGGAACACTAAAAACAAACGCCATGGCATGGTAAGGTCTTCAATTAGTCCAGAACAGCAATGTCCTTCTTTTGCCGAAATATTTACACTTTTGACACAGGGTATCTACTGGTACAGAGTGGAACAGAATTGTTTTATTCATTATTGAACCAACTACACGTCCAGCTTAAGGTGACACTTCTTTTAGAAGATCTTAATAATCTGAAATAATTATTTGATGTATTGCAGTTGTTGTTGTTGTTGTAGGGTTTAACGCTATTTTTCAGCACATCATAGGCTATATATGGCGGCCAGTATTAATGATGGAGGAAGAACCCGGGAAAACCCCTGAAAGAACCACCGACCCACGAGAAGCTACTGGCAAGCTTTCCCACATACCCACATTGGCTGAATCCGAGACTCAAACCCATGCAGACAGAGGTGAGGTGGCAGTGATCCGTAACGGAGAGCGCTTTAGACCACTCGGCCACTGTGGGCCCCTGTAGTATTGTACTATGCACATTCATTAACACATGGGTAGTCGACCAATGTCTATGCATTTTAACACTTTCAAAATAATTATCCTATGCAGTAAAGGGTCTAATTGTTCTACACAATTTATTCGAATCTGTAAGAGCTCATTCTAATGATTTCTCTTTGTTCAGGAGCAAAACTACGAATGTTATTTTGTACAGTATCCATGAGGAAAATAATCATATCCATCAAAGGAAAGGAGAATATCTGGCATGTTCAGAAATGCTGCGACTTAATTATCCCATTTGTGGATCTAACCCCCACAACTGCAGACATTGTAGTGATATGACTGAAAAAATTGCTAAAGCTGCGTTAAAATCCAAAAACACACATTTCATTTTCTTTCTTTCGCGACAGTATTTTCTCTCTTCACACCCACTAGCATTCAGCCGCCTTCAGCTGAATCAGTTAACAGGAACGTTTAAACGAAATCACGTCGCTTGTTGTATTTTATAGATCATTTTCGCTTTTATTGAAGGTAATCTTTGGTGTTCTGTAAAAAATAAAAACTATAGCTCACATGAATCTTCGGACGTGTTTAATATCCAAGGTAATACTCGTCGTATCGATAGTTAAAATGAAGCATATTTTTAAAGGAACACAATTATCAGTCAGCGTCTTAATATATTAAGAATTAATTTACCAGGAACAGCTATTAAGCCATATTATATGTCCACAAGTCATTAATTAAGCGGTGACATTCCTCAGGTATGAGTGTAAAAGTAATAGAGACTTTCAAAAACGTTGCATAATCGATGTTTTACTGCATATCATTAGCCAGTAGAGATAAATGTTATATGGACATGACAAAATCACATATTTTAGAATGTATTTAAAATAAAACGGGTTAAATATGTTTATAGACTCTTCAAGCAACCTGGTAGCATTATTGTCCGTGGATGTAGAAATGTTTTTTTTAAAAATCTTATGAGAAATAAATTACACTAGATTATTGGAGCAGAAATGGAAGGCCAATATCTTTGATAAGTAATTAGGTTAACGGTTTGTCTGCAGAACAAACTGGATTTACCCTGATCAAAGAAGTATATAGGGCAGAATAAAGTAAATAATTATGACATAGTGCAATATATGTAAGAAGGTCTTTCCTTCGGTCCGCTTTGGAAGCGCTATTCTCGGTTTCATGGAAATTTATTTAAAATTCATTATTTATTAGTTTTTCCAAATGGTTGATAGAATGGATTGAAATATTTTGAAAGGGATATTAATCAGTTTCTCACTGTGAACACTTAAAATGGTTTCATTTCAGGAATGGTTGGAGTTATGGTTATTCCTTATCACTACGCTTCCCATTTCGTATGCTAAGACTCAGTGAGATATGATTGGGATGAATCCTGAGATTAAAAAGGCATTCAAATTGATAATATAAAATAATTTATCCCAATAGTTAGTTTATACCACAATTATTTTATCTGCTACTGGAAAATCATTGAAAACTAACTTTGCTGTAATAAAGTTATGTGCTATGTTCATTGCCCTAACCATTAGCACTGGAAGGTTATGGCCTCTTGGGTTGAAACAAATCACAGGTACGTTTTGTGAGGAAACTGATAAAACTAATGGCATAATTAATCAAGCGAGACACAATTGAAGAAATTAAGCTTATGTTGCCCTAATTAACTAAGTACGTTTTCAAACATTTTGAAAAGCATTGTTATAAAGGATCTTTCTGGGTCTAATATAAATTACAAGATTATTTTTTTAACAAACAAATCAGAAAATATTATTAATAAACTTAATCAAATATGTGCTTCTGTTTCTAATTTCTTATGAGTTAAATCGAATGATAAAATAAAAAGGCTAATCTGTACTAAGAATAGTCTAAAGACCTATTAAAAATTATTAGCAGTTAAATATGATACGTTGACTTATTTGAATACAACTGATAAACGTTCAAGCTCAACAAGAACCAATCATATTTGATGGTTTTGTATATGGAATTCATTGTATGAAAATAATTCTAGAGACCTGAAGAACAATTTTCGAATGATGGTTTCTACATTTGTTTAATACAATAACAATTACATAGGCCTAAATCAAGGCCATTATTTTTAGGTATGTCAGCGTGGTTTAATGTTAGCCTTAAATTCTAAGATCACGCATTTTCTGTAAATTATTGTAGCGTAAATCAAACCTTATAACAGGCAATAATCAGTTTATTATTCTATTTTTCCCCTTACCATTTATCCATGCGGAATAATGTGCTATCAAAGAAAGGTTAAGAATTATTTCACAATACAAAACTATATTAGCTCTCAAGATACTATTATCTTATCTTCACTGAAGAAATATTCAAGTTAGTCAAGTTACAAGAAAAGAGAGGAGAAAAATAACCTACTTCCGAAAATATCGAACTAAGCTGCAAAATCTTTAATTTTTTGTGTGTTGTCTTGTTAAAAATAAGGCGATGTATAACAGAGGCACACTGTTGGATCAAATGGAAAAAGCAAACTATAATTTCCAAAGGACGAGGAGATTGTGCATTAAAAAAACGAAATTAAGATGGTATTGTGGTAAATAAAAAAATGGATCCGAGATAGAAATCAGAAAAGACTCGCATATGAATGTGGAAAAACATTCAACAGATGATCACTATATCTGCATAAGAGAAGGCAATTTTATACGCAAATGGCAATTGTAAACATTTTATTTTAGATAAATGGACTGTGAGTGCAATACACTAACCATTCCAGCACCTTACCATTGTCACAGAACTTAGTTTAATAAAACTTGAAGACGTTCAATCATACATCTTATACAATACTATATATGTTGTATTTTACACATTAATGTAGCTATCAGAAAATTAATGAAATAAGGTTTGCATCAACAATATCATCACTGTTACGACTCTACGGTCATAAACTAAGTAACAGAAAAGTTCAAAACAAACACGTTTTGTCAAAAGTAACAAACAATTTAATTGTCAAAGTTAGAAGTGAAATATATAAGAGGAACGTACAGTTTTATGCAGTGTATCCAAACTAATCATTATAATGGCCTATTTAAGCCCTAAATGTATTATACATTCTTTATAACTTATAAATTTCTAAACCAGATATGTAATGGTCCCCCAACAACCCTGACGTTGTTGTCAAAATGGCATTGTCCAGAATTCATGCAGATGATCTATAATAGTTCCAGAATAATAGTATAGTCCAAATAATTAACACATTCTATTTCCACTGAAGAGTCAAAACAAATGTTTATCCTATCGAATAATATTTAAGTACGACATGGAACATATGTAGACTAATAACAGAAACACTATAAGTGTAAATGACTCCAAAACAAATGAAACAGAGCACCCAGCTATTTCCTTATATACACCGTGTATTGCGACCGACTTCTACAATAGACCACGCGTGACAGCTCACACTACTGATTTTGCTTCGAATTGGGCTTATTCACGTGAGCTGGTGCAACCGATCAGAAGTTACAGAAGTATTCCATAAATTTCAAAATATCATCAGTCTCTTGAGATATTAAGTCACATGTGCCATTTAATTCAAGAACAAGCTTGAAATAATTGTACATGTAAATATGCCGTTTCTCTAAAGGAAGACCATACGTTCTCTTGTCTAATTTTCGTTTTTTTAAGTGAATCTATGCTGGTATTCAAAGAAACCTTTTCGATCGAAGCTATTCAATGTAAATATATTTGCCAAGAAATATTTTTCCAGCAAAAATACTTTGAACTAACATCACGTATCCATTACCCTGTGTGTAAGATATACATTCCTTTTCAATACAAATCTTGCAATTTTAATTGTAGGATAACTGACATAGTCAGCTATGTACGAACATATATTATGTTTCTTATTGTTATACCCTTACATTTTATTTGATAGCACACTATTCCACGGGGATTAGTTGATATGGAAAAATTGGACTAGTAAGCTAATTGTTCCATGTACAATGTTTGATTACTTTTATTTAAGAAGTGTGCAGATGTTGAAAGATAGTGACATGATCTTCGAATTTAATTATAGCGATGATTCTTTAAATACTATTGTCTTCTACACCACATATATCCTTTAAACACATTTAATTACAAAAGAAAGTATTACATATTTGTGAACCTGTTTGAACTGATAAGTGTTTCATATTAGCCGTATCCAAAACGTCTACATATCAGGAAGTCATAAAAAATTAAATTTTAATTATCCGTATAATATTCTTTAGTACAGACTAGTCTTTTCATCGTGTTGATCGATATATCTCTAACGAATGTTTTTAAAAGCAAACACTTTTCAGTACTTTTCTTCATAATAGTTTCTGATTTGTAATTAGTCAATTAGACCTAGCAAGACTCTTTACGCAAATAAGTTATCTTGGACCATTGTGATAACATAAGTTTGATTTCTTCTATATTTCTCGATCTTTAAATTGTATAAATGTTCTTAAAGAACAAGGTTCGATAAGGGCCAATGTTGGCCCCCTATGAAGGATAAATTAAAGTTTCTGAAAATATATTTAAGTTTTTTAATGCCTTATTTACTATTTATCTTCTGCAACATAAGTACATATGATATAAAGATTTAATGAAATAGGTGAAATAAATATAGATTTAATTTTGTTCCTAATTGGCCTTAGTCCCTTCAGAACTAAAACTAATATTTTGCCTGAATCGCACATATTTAAAGTCATCAAAAACTAGCAACGGAGTTGATAACATATTTATGCAACTATTTTAAACTTGTTGGATTATGTGCTGATCCCTACGCTTTTTTCTCTCACGACAGATTGGCGTTGCCAGTGAAATCAACTTAATGGTGTCACCTAATTGTTAATTTTTGTTTCTTTCAACTGACATTCAAAAGTTTCAATTTGTATGGGAGACTGTATTCTTTTCTTTGGAAGCTCTTCGCCTTTTGTATACCTCTTAGCTCTAAACAGAAACAAACGAAATATTTTGATGAAATAATCGAAATCTAGAAGAAACGCACAAAGGAATGAGATCAACAGCAACAGCAACAAAAAGTGCTGATTACGCCATTCTTGACCAAAAAGAATCATGAACACAAATACAAATCCACTTGTATTTTCTTATTGCTTTGATAATATTAAATTGCATTTATTATGTATATCTTGCCCTTCTATGAGTACCGTTTGTTTAACAGATATATAGGGTTATGCTACTGCCATAGTAATACACGGACCTGCATCAGGTTTCGAAGGAACATTTACTAAGGAAAGGGATTACACTACAAAATTTTAGGATGCATTTAATACAATAATTTGTATCTAATTGTTTTCCTCTGTACATGACATAGGTTGATATATCGGGAAGAAGCAAACATAAATTTCCCGTTCCATATCTTAACATCAGTCATAGTAGAATCAATTTTCTCGTGTTTCCTTTAATATTTGAGAGGATTAATACTTTCGAAATAAATCGATCTTGGGATTATTGTAAATTCATTTGACTACAATTTGGACACTGCCATTGTGATTCCTCAAGACTTTTAGCACATCTCCACGTTCCGGGCTATCAGTACATTAGTATATGCAAGACTGGAATTCATTCTGAACACTACTGGAATTCATTCGAAATATTATATACATTTGGACCTGTGATCAAACTTTCAGGACTATTTGGGAATTAATTCACAATACTGTGAGTTTTTTAAATTGTAGTCTAGGGATATAAATTATTTCTTAAATTATACAAACCTTGTTGGTCTTTAGTTTTTTCTCTTGTCTTATTTTAAACCATAGAATAGTAATAGAAAATCGGAGCCTCGTCCTGATTACGAATTTCTTTAAAATAATTAAGACAACTTCAATTTCTTTTATGTACCTATTATTTTGATTTCATATATTTAAGAAATCTTAATGAAACCAACAAGCTTTAACAATGTCATCAAAAGTGGACAAATAAATTAATTCCTGCTTTAACTACAAGGAACGATGAATAGTCAAAATCAGGAAACAGAACGCGAAATAAAATTGCAGACAGTGGAAAATGAAAGTTTGAGAAGAGATAAAAATTGCAAATGCATATATAAATTGAAGAGAGGAAAGTACAAGACGGAGAAGAAAGGGAAATTCAATACATATTAAAATAAATAGAGTTTGCAAGCTGAAAGCATTACGCTCTTTACACACAAGTTCAGGTTCTGAGGTTCCCACAATATAAGTGTTAGTGTTATCTTTTAAAGACAAGTAAGTATATCAATTTAATCCTCATTTTAAGAAAACTCAAAACTCGACATTATCAAGAGAACATTGGTATAGTTACTGGCAAAACTAGTAAAGTATGCACTTCACAGTCAGGACAAGAAATTGCTAATTGTGGTGCAGTTAAATAATGTATTGCGTAGGTTTATGGGTTGGTCCCTTGCGCAAATGGACAAATGTTTAGGAACTGCAAAGAAGAAACTGGACAGCCCCATGTTGAGTTCGGAAAGGAAAAAGAACAACTATAGGATAGTTGGTGCTCAGCCAAGGTTGAAAATCAAACATCTGATAAGACTGATCAGAAATCCTTATCTGTAGTGATGAAACGCCATGAGATTTGAGTTTCCTAAAAATTAAACAAAACAGAAAACAGAATAAAGACAATGTTATTAAAAATGATCTTGTTTGATAAGAGGTCAAGGTCACGGAAATTTATTGAAAGTAATACATTGGTTTCGTCATACAAACCTCAGTCTTAATTTATTGTGTAGAATTATGAACAATTCGTGTCGAAACGATCTAAACAACATGTTGCTGATTCTGCCAAACCTATCCCTATCAACATATTAGGGGCACATGAGCTTCACAGAGTCTTTTATTATCATGTACTTTGAGTTTATCTGAAAAGTCGACCTTTAATGAAAGTGTTCGTATTCAGTTAGTGAAATTCGGCATTGTTAATGTTCCTCTCCGTTGAACTCTTAGGAATGAGAGAATTTGGAATAGCTTTGTCTTTCTTCTGTTGCTTATATTTTAATTTATAGCAATTATAAATAACGTGCCCTATTTGCTTGCAATAACTTTATGTAGGACTTATCTGAAGTTATTATTCCTATAAGTTGTGCCATATTGATATTTGGAAGTACTAGTATGACCCTGAGATGAATTATCACTAAGAACCTGCTAAGAGGAAACCTTATTGAGAAACGAAACTTTCGGAGTCAATGCATATTCGTCCGCTATACGAGCAGCATTAACTAACGTTTCAACACATTGCTCATCAAGATATGCCTTGCCATTACCATCGTTGCAATTATTGGACTCTTCGAATACATTTAGTTTTGTAAGGTTCTTAATCTAATTTAATATTTTTGCAAGAAATCCGTCTATAAACAGTCGTTTGGTTTCCAATGCAAATCATTTTGGTCAGTTGCTTTTCTACGATTCCTAAATCTTTTGTCGATATGACTCGGATACTCATAACGCTTCAATTCCAGATCATAATTACCACTGGTTCTCCTGACAGTGAATTATAGACGTCACGAGCTTAGCCAATACATACACTTTGTAGTAACAATGTAAAGTGCTCCCTTGGCCATTTCACTGTCATGTGATGTGATGTGATTAGGATTTTTAAAGTAGCTTTATCAATTTTTCAGTCATATTACTATAATATATGCAATGTTGCAGTTTATAGTGATGTCTAGCACTATAGCATCATGCCGCAGACATGTAGCATGATATCCCACCCAGTCACATTATCCTGACACCAGTCCAACCAGTCATAACATTAACCTCATAATGCTGAATGCCAAGCGAGGCAGCTGTTAGTACCATTTTTATAAGTCTTTGGTATGACTCGGCCGGGGATCGAACCCACGACCTTCCGCATCCGAGGCTGACGCTCTAACGACTATTCCACCGGAGCGGTCTGGACATTTCAAAGTTCAGCAATTCGTTTATAATGTTGAAAATAGTTATATGCTTCTAATTTTAAAAGGATGTACTACCTAATAGTTTTGCGAACACCAAAACGTTAATTTCCATGAGTGGAGTGCTTTTTGTGCCATTTACAAATGTTTCAATTTCAATTGCATTTCCATTTCTTCTTCTTGCATTTGCATTTTTAATATGCATTTCTCTTTATTCTTTGTGGTTTTTCGTTTGCATTTCTCTTTCTTCTTTCTGAATTTTCATTTGCATTTGTCTCTTTTTCTTCTTTTTAATTTTGGAATTCCGTCTTTTCCTTTTGAGCCTTCAGTTTCTTTAATTATATTTGCATCTGAATTTTTAATTTCAATTATAGAACTTTCAGTTCAGAGCCAGGTTGAAGTTAACAATCTAAACCCAAAGCACTTGTATCAAACATATTCTTTCCCACTAAATCTTCAAATAATTTTTTTTTATTTCCTGTTTTGACAAATATGTTTTTTGTACTGGCTTTCAAACTCCAGCAAATTGTAGTTCTTGAATACCCATGGTCGGATTAGACACAAACCTCTAAATTATAGATGCTTTTATGAAAGGTTGATGGTCTAACTATGAGATTTCAAAATACTAGGGGCTAAGAAACATTCGGAAATAAAATGAATTAAAATTTCAAAATCAATCGCGGACAAGCCCCCAATTTCATTTAGGACATTATGGTCCTAAATTAAGTATCAGTAAGAAGGCAAACCAACATGTTTTCTAAAACTGAACACAGAATTTAATTCTCTCAGTTATAAAATGAACATTTAAGAGGGATGTACAGTATTTTGAACAAATCCAAACTAATCCCAAAACGTTCTTCACAATCAAACGAATCCAGTGTTGAGAAACAAACTACAGGAATATGCTAATCTGCCAACAGACTTGATGTGTCGCAATGGCATTGTCCCAAACTTCTTTGAATAAATTCACAATAACCACAAATTAGTATTTAAGTCCAAAGTCGAAAGTCATGGTGCACTTTGTAATTCTGTCGAATAATCCATATATATAGTTTACTCTCAAGTTATGTCAAAACACAACATCAAAGACATCTGAAGACTGATAGTAAAACATGAACTTAAAAAAATAAGAAGATAGGAATAAATTAATTGAACAACTCTCGTCCTTACATCCATGCTACGGATGTATTACTATTCTAAGTCGCAATACGTTATAAGTGACCTATGTCAAAATAACCCACGACACAACATAACTAACTTAACTGATCTGTCCATAATTGAGAACAGGAGATAGGCCTACCTGACTAATGTCTTTTATCATATACAACAAATCACACAGCTAATATTTGGCTATGATTATAGATTTTGTACTATATTGTTATTTGTTTTAGATAAACATGTTTACTTTTGTTTGATTTCAGGATATGGATATTACCTTTGTTAACTCCTGGTGTACCTGTTGTTTTAAACGTTATTTTACTAAATTGTTTGTAAGAGACTCGACGTCTTATACACCTTTGAATTTTCTGGAGATAAATGTTACGGGAAAATGACCCTCATCCTAGCTTTGTTATTGTTTCGTAGGTTTTACATCGAAACAGATATTCTTCATTCCATATCTTAACATCGGTCTTATTAAAATTAATTTTAGCTGTATTTAAGTTAGTATTTGAGAAGATTTATTTATTTAAATTATTCACTGGAGTAACAAAGTGCTCAGTAATACTTTCGGATTAAATCACTATTTTAGGATTATTCAATGACATTTTGGATTACCTCATTGTGATATATTAAGATTGTTAACACATCAACAAGTGCCAGTATATTGGAACAGCAGTACATTCGAGATTGGAATCACTCTGAATACAACTAAAATTCATTTGGAATAATCTATGCTTTCGTACTTGTGATATGACTTTTAGTACCATATAGATATATATTAACATTACTATCAGCAGTTTCTCTTTCTATTCGATCGAGAAAAAAATCATTTGTTGAAGTTTACAAAACTTATAAGCTTCTCGCTATTTTCTGTTTCTTAGTCTACGACCATACAGTCACAACAAGAAAGTAATGGAAAAGCTAACGCTTGCTAGTGGTAGTATAGGATAATTATTATATATTATTTCTTAACGTTCATAATTTATAAGAACCACAAAAATGTTATCCCATAAACTATTGAACTGACAGTTGCTAAGCTGTTCCAAAGTATCATAATGACATCATACATTTTATAACGTCACTTGTTATCAAGAGTCTAAGTTTCCTGCAATGTATTTGATATCCAAGTGTAAATTGTTACCTAATAACTCAGAAAGTCGACATTAATTCATCCGGACCATGTTTATTTTGTATGTGAATAGGTAAAAATGTACACTTCGATTATTTCGCAAGAACGATTTTTGAATTATACAGTATGACTTATTATTAGATGCAAAATTAATTCACTGGATTATCTTAATTGTTAAATTCACTCGTATATATTGATAGCATCAGTCATGTCGTCTGGCTTAATGACGCAAATCTGCTTATAAAACATGTCAAACAGTTCTTAGATTTGGCTTCAATTTCTGCTTTTAGACTCGGAATTTTGTTTAGGTTCATGGCTACAGCCAGAGGAAAGGTTATTTTAGATAATTCCTGATTTAATTGAAAAGAGCAGAAAAATATTCGAGAAACATTATTTAAATTTCCAAATATTTAGGTAAATGTATTAGTGGACTTCAAAATGGATATATTTATATCGATTGTAAGAAAATAACCATTTCATCTTTAATTGATTTGAGTTTTCTACACGATCATAATCTTTAATTTCTATAGCCTATATAAATTAGTTTCACATTTGTAGGCACTGGTCAACCAACCACATCAACATCGACAAAACAGGCTATTTTACCAAGCATGTCAATTGATGATGCTGACCAGTCAAACAAGAATACCCCTGTAGAAGCACAGTTGGACATGACAATGTTATCACAGCTGAGAGTAGACGATAATATTCAGTCTCCGAATCAAATCGGTGACGAGTTTTCTGGTCAGGTGGACCCCATAACCGTCAACAGTATGGTTCAGGGAGAGACTGGATATAATTTGACTTGTGGGTTTTCGGACCCCAGTTTTGGAAAGACTGCCACTCCAATCCAGCACCCAAGGTCAGATATAAATTTTTTTACTAATTAATTTTCTTGAGCATCAATTATTGAGATCTCGCACGAGAGAACGTATTGTTTTTAGATGGATAAATGTTTACTGGGTTGTTTCGTCAAATGTATGGACTACTGCAACACCGATAACAATATCATTCATGAACCATAAAAAAAATATACAGAGAATTATCGTTACAAGTAAAGTGACCAACTAAGCAATCAGTGTTCACCCTAATTGTGAGATAGCGTGACTTTTGTAATAAACACATGTAACTATTGTTATATGTCAATATGTTGCCCCATTTTGTATCAATACATTCTAAAAACATTTGGATCTTTTGAAGGAGAACGTGCCAAAGTTGACAAAATTACATTAGACAGACATATGAACTTTTGTAAACGATATTTATGTTCAACTATGGATTAACCAAGTAGACGCTTTTGCTATATTTTTTGTTTCAATCGTCTTGGCACATCTTTCTCTTTTTCACTTTCGATTCTTCTGACCAAACTTTATAAGCGGGTTTCAAGATAAATGAAACTAGGCCAATTAAATTTGGATGGGATATTTGTATTATTCTTATTTAAAAATGCACGTCAAATCATTTTACATATCCTAAATCTGTTTAGGCGAAAATTTATTGACAAATAGGGAAACATCACTAAAATGAAATTTGGGAGACGTGTGTGTATGACGGTTTTAAATGTTGAGGGTAGTTAGGAAGTTTTTAAAATTTATATAGTTTTCTTTTTTTTCTGTTTAGTTTTGGACTTTTTTGACCGAAACCTTGGTATGACGATTAAACAAAACACGTTGCATATATACGTGTTAAGTTGTATATGCATATAAGTGTATATATGGATGACATAAATGGGTTTGCAGGCACTTTATGACTTTCTCAACGCTCCTCAAAAGTTCGGACATTGTGCAAACCTGTGTAAATTATGCTAGAAGAAGTAAACCTAAATTTGGTAAGCACGTTAAAATTAGCGCATAGGTAGCTTGATTATAATGTACAGCCACTATAACAATTTATCAAACTTACTTTTCAAGTTTCACAGTTTTTAATCTCTGGACCCATAATTTTATTAAATGTTTTCCAACAACACGTGTGTTTGTTTATTATATTCATTTTGTCCAAGCTGTCATACCTCCTAAACAATCTTTTGAAATAAATATTAAAGTTATGTAAAATTTTAAACTTTATCTCCTTGCATGCTACTTCAAACTGTCCGTTCTGGAATTGATATTACTAGAGAAAGCGTAACTTCCTGACCTGAGATCCGAATCAGGCACCATCTGTTTGTTTTATCTAACACAATCAGTTCTCAAAATCTCCGCGGTTTGGGCTTTTACTTTGAATGATATATAAATAAATCTTTTCTACTTGATACCATCTGGAAGCCTGATATTACTTCTTTTGATACGCTTTTAATTTAGTGAATATAATAAAGTGTAGTGGCACCGCAGTCTATAGAAAACCTGTCATCCGATGACACTGAGACTTTTCGCAATGGTTAAAACAATTAATCACGATACCAGAATAGTTCGTGTTCCTTTAACACAGAATTTCAACATCATAATCAAAATATGGCATATTTTATCATCATAAACTCTTTTAAAGATATCTTCCACAAAAGTAAATATCAACTCCAGAAAAAATGCACGTGATGTTTGGTGCAATAACGCTTGAAGTGTCCTTACACATAATGTCTTTACAAAAATTGCCCTTTCTCCCTAACCGTCAGGGATGTTTTATATCACACTTGAAGCAGAATTTCATGTCATCCAGCTTTCTGTCTTTGTCTTGCCTTTCCTTGTATCGAGTATCGGGTGTGTGGTTTAACGAATTCGTTTGGCATACGTAAGGCTATACATAACAGCCATTATATCTGGTTGATGAATAACCCGAAGAAAAAAAAAACCGAAATGAGCCAACAACGCAGATATCGGCTAACTTTTTCACCTATCCACGGTGGTTGAGTCCGAGACTCGAACCCACAGCGTCATAGGTGAGGTGTCAGTCATGTGCAATTGACAGCGCTTTAGAACACTTGACCATATCCAGTATCAGTGTCACATAATGCAATTTATTGGCACAATCAAGAGGGAAACATGTGATTTTGCTTTCAAAACCATACGCACTTTTGTCCCTATAGCAGCTGAATCAAAGCCTCGTTTGTCTACCAGATATACAAGATATAAAATACGTATGTTACAGCAACTGTATTGTATCAATATTTCACATTAAACCATTTGTATTCAGCTAGTCAGTCAAAGATTCTGATTTCCTGATGTTTGATTAATCTCAGTAGTAAAAATATCGAAATTAGACCTGTTGAATCCTAACTCTATCGCGGATAACAATTGTGTTAAATATACTATCGCACGATTGCGTTGTTTCTGATTGAGGGAGATTAGAAATATTTTCGTGCAGATGAAGGGATGGAATATCTGGAGATGAGACATCATTATATTTGACTGAAAGAAATATAAATAGCCATGATGCATGAGTGATCCTAATGTCTGAAATGCTTTATTATTTCAGTTTCACCAGTGACAGAATAACCAATTTTGAAATGTTAGCCTCAAATGCGCCTTCATTTCGTGATCTGGTCCAATCTGGTGGAACAGCATTTGGCACCGGCTCAAACTTTTCTACTTCACCATTTGGAACTTCTAACAAGTCCATTAGAGCATTTGAATCTGAAATCCGTAGTGGTAAGCATGCAGAGAGCACTTCGCACTTTGCATAAATCTAAGTTAATATATTTTCCATTTTATGTTTCTTATATGCGACAAAGCACATTTTCTTTCTTACTGTCCAGGTGAAAGTTATACGCAGGCTAAATGATTTTCAAGGACGACGAAAGTTTATTGCCTTACAGCCAGATTGTTTGGCTAAACAGGACAGATGTCAATCATGCATTGAGACAAACAATTTGAAAGATAAAAGTTGTTTTACTATTGCGAAATCATTATTCATGAGATATTAAAATTTATCGAACTCATGGATTATGCTCACGAATTCATGGACCCAACTAACAATTATCTTTTCTCTGAAAACAATATGACCCATCGCAACGTAAATTAATTTAGCCACAGACTAAAATGCATTAGAAATTCAGACAAATAAATTTCAGTGTGGGCTTCACATTTTTCTCTTCTGTTTACCTTAGGGATTTACAATTCATCTATTAATTAATCTGCGTATGTTTTATAACTAGAAATTTGTATGCATATAACCTAAATAGATTGACTTGACATTAGCAGTCTTTGGTCAAGAAAGATCAAAACGTCAACTTTATCAAGTCAGTCCCAATCGATCTGTATATCTATTGAAGATACAGGCCAGAGGAATAGATCAGCAAAAGCCTCCAACAAGATAATATCAAGCCTGTTTGAAGACGATAAGAATTCTCAGAATCTAAAGCAGCCTGGAGACGAGAGTCATGGACAGGAAATTTCCACGAGCACTTCCACCGTTACACGTGGAACAAGCGTCTCTGAATCTACATTTAGAGTACCCACTGGGTTTCCTAGACACGTCTTTGGACAAACTGTCACCTCCAAAAAAGATTATAGGTCAGACGTCATATTTTCACTTAATTTATTTTCACGGATATGAATCTTTAAGGTTTTTAAATGAAATCTATACATATTTTCATGAGAACTAAATATCGTTGATAGTTTTTTCACAACAGAAAAACAATGAGGTATTGCCCTACCAGATGGGTAAATATATATGGGAATTTTAAATTCACGTGTCGTAGCACAACATTGTTGCACCAGACAATTAGTGATATAACAGTGTACATAAAGTATTATTACCAAACGTGGACAATATAAATGAAAATCAATATATTGCAACATTAACTTCATTGTTTAAGAAACGTAGGAGAAATAAAATAAATGTGATAAACAATATTTGATTGGACTCTAATAAAAATAGTTGTAATTGAAAACAATCATCACTATGAATCAATTAAGTTCATAATTATTTTAATATAAAACCTTATCAACCAGCTTAAAATGATGCGATCATTAAAGTATGAGGTCACCAATATTACGTCACCGTTTACCAGCACGTATACTAGCAGCATCGAGTTGCAAGAGATTACATTAATAATGACACTGTTGCGAATTCTACACGTATTTAAGTTAGGAATGAAATGAAAAATTGTTAAAGCTACGTTAAAATGGAAATGAGACACATACACACACACAGACACACGTTTTGACATGTGAAGCACCCCAAATTTGGCCTTTGAAGTCCGATTGCAGAGTGGATCAGCATTATAATACACAAATGTCTCTCTTAATCAGATACGGCATGCATTTCAGAAGACATCGCAATGCTACATCATACTGAACGTTACTTGTGGTGAGATACACGTATGAAAAGCTATCTATTGCTCAAGATATATGTTAATGTCTCCATGCGTTATGACTAAACCTGTTTGAATAAGAAACAATTTACCTGTATCAAACACAATTTAGAACCAATATTGCACAAATGTCGCACATACATTTAATTATGATCCCACTCCGCTTATGGAGTTCATTGGGTGACCTCTTAAACAAGTTCCACTATATTGTTTTCTTCTTAACGTAATCTACTAGTTCTAGAAATGTCAAATCAACTGTGAATATTTCATTATTCTTACGAATGATGATGTTTTTGCTGCTTCTTATATCACTAATGCACATCGGATAAACATATTGGAAATATTAACTACAATATAGATGGGTTGGAATTGAAATCAAGAATGTAATAATATATAATATCTTTACAGTTGGATCAAAAGTATATTCTCAAAAGTATCTAATTGTTCAGCGGATACATACTGATGTTTAACTTTTAGGACATCTTCCTTTTAAAACAATTTTATCATATATTCATGGTCTTTTCATAATGAATATTTAGATTTAAAGATGTTTTTTTATTATTTCCATTTGGAAAACTACTATCTTCATTTGTAGAAGAGAATGATGAGCCATATATCCTGGGTCTAAACTTACATTTTTAATATTTATAAATAAACTTTCTAACAAAGGAAAAGGTAAAGACTCACTTCTTATTG
The DNA here is from genome assembly GCA_028554795.2 of Sinohyriopsis cumingii. Classification (NCBI taxonomy): domain Eukaryota; kingdom Metazoa; phylum Mollusca; class Bivalvia; order Unionida; family Unionidae; genus Sinohyriopsis; species Sinohyriopsis cumingii. The sequence goes on from CM068839.1 coordinate 33,001,940, forward strand.
GTCACTTTTCATCCACTTGCCCCTATGGGTCCTTTATATTATGTCTATGTCCTCTCAATGCTCTTCCTGATGGGTTATTTATTTGAAAGTATTAATCTTTTGATCCATCCTGAACCGGAAATTATTACTCAAAAATATAACTAGACCTTTTAATTCGTAGAATATGAACTAAAACGGCAGTCATGTACCGAAGTAGACCATTTGAAGTTTTCCCATTTGTCAATCATTTAGGTATCTTCAAGAAATTGCCTTGAATAATTTTAAGTCCTAATGCAACTTAAAACATCTCTTCTTTCCATGACTTCACCAACCCCTAATAATTCAGTGTAGCAAATTTTACTGATTCAGACAAAACTCTAAGAACGTTTATACCAGTCTTATATTTGTATGCAGATACAAGACAGAATTTGCATAAGGTTGATTTTTGATGAACTATACCGATGGCGTTTAGTAACAATTATGTCTAATGTTAAATCTAAAAACAAATTGACCTGTGATCGGGTATAACAACCAAGACTGAGGTGTGTCATAGCAGAGGAAGAACAAAAACAGATAAAACGGAAATGGACATGACGTTTGAAGAAGTAATAAGTGTAGCTGAAAATAAAGGTAAAGTATAAAAAAATCAATATCAGAAAACAGACATTTAAATTCAAATCGTAAAGGACATTTGAGGACAGACAAACGGAAAGACACTGCAATAACTGATAATTAAAAAGAACAAAAACATATTGAAACAACATAATACGCTGTCAGAGGACAATGTCAGTCTAAGTATTGATAGTCAAAGTTTAACTTGACTGGCAAACAGTTTAATGCAAATATGATAGTGTATATAATAGTCATAGATGTTCTATTAATAGTAAGTGTGCATTTATAAAATCACCTTCGTCAAGCATTCGTAAGTGTACATAGCTTTAATTAACCCCAACTCAAGTTATTGTGATACATACTGTATCTCCGTCCGTGACAACATCTTCTGAACGTTTGAGACTAAATTCACCAAACATGTGGATATATGTTTTGCTTTGGAGATGGTAAGCCAGTATTTATAAAACCACCTTTGCAGACAATTGTTAAGTGCAATCACAGAACGTCTTATCCTCAGACTTTCGATGGATATATTCTGATTCCAACTGAGAGTCCATTTGAAACAATATATCCATCTAATACCATTGATAGTAGTTTCACGAGATGTTTAGCTACATTCCTTTCGTTATAGGCAACTGCAAGAGGAACCATAACCCTGTTAGAGCTCAACGGGACCATGTGAGGCTGTCAAAAGCAAGGAATAAAATAATGCAATTACAAGATTTTCAAAATACTTTCAAGTGAAACTACTTATCTGCGGTCATGCAGTAATATATATATATATATATATATATATATATATATATATATATATATATATATATATATATATATATATATATATATATATATATATATATATATATATATATATATATATATGTGTGTGTGTGTGTGTATATATGTATGTATGTATGTATGTATGTTTGTGTGTGTGTGTGTGTGTGTGTGTGAGAGAGACATTTGTAATCAGACCTTAGTGTTTGGAAGTGGGAGACGGGGTACTGGTGTGAGTATGTGCGGGGTGGGTGGGTGTGATTGATTGGAACATGAAATATAAGAATGGAAATTTGAAATGCAGATGGTCTATATACACTTTATTGTATAGTACATAATTGTCGCTGCATAATTTTGATGTTGTCATCACATTAAAATATTGACCGTAATCAATTTCGCTAGCTCAATATTTCAGACTGTCAGTGAAGTAAAATATTTTTCATGTAAAATAGGCAGTGATTTTTTTCGGCGCTGATTGTACCGTCTGCCAATACAACACGAATACCCTTCCTCCCCTTCACAAATAAACACAAGAAAAGACAATATCATGTTATTTCATCATCCGGACGATTTCCATTTTCCTTCTCCAGCAGTTCTAGATCTGAAGGTGGCAATAAAAACCGCAGTAATGAAAACTTCCGGCAGAATGTGTTAGCTTTCCCGCAGGTCTTCATTGACGCAACAAGTCATGATAATGGTAAGTCAGCATTATTTCGAGTGTTTTTACATACTAGTATTACTAAGGATATATGTTCCTGTCAGACATATACTTTTTTCTTTAAGTAAAACAATTCCTGGATTTTATTACATTCCTTAGCTTCACCAGTATGACTAAATTTTAAATGATACCTGCCAATATTTCAATGCAGTGTACTTTAAATCGTTGGCATTTTTGGACAGGCCCTATATGTTCAGATTTTCAATAAATTCTATTTGATAGTTGGGAATGCTGGGCGGTTTTATGTGTGAATTGAAATCAATGAATACAATAGAATACAAGATCACTCTGGCTAAACTAAAATGTAGCTGACTGTAAATATTACATAACGACATATTTATGTCCTGTCCTTAAATCACGAACCTATCTATCCGCTGTAATACAATTGAAATCTGACTTTGTCAATCCTGTCAACTTACAGTTGCTAGAACTATAGTTTCCTGATGCAGAATTTCGTTTATGAGTGGGAATAAATGGACACATCTTTTGAATTATATACAGCATTTCGCGAAAGCGGGGCTTGTGGCTACTTGAATGGTATCTAATTTTCACCCTTGCAGCACTTTTGAATTTTAAGTTGTGGATGCCCATCAGTGAGGGTAACTAAACCATAAAAACCACTTTGACATCGGTTTCGCATTTAGATGACTTTTTGTATCCTCGTTGTCTTCTTACACCTTAAATGCATCTCTTTCACCTACACTCTTGAAAATGAGTTACGACTGTATGGTCATAAACAATATAACAGCAAAAAACAAAACCAGCAAGCATTATTATTTCAGCAAACAGTTTTTCTCTTTAGAAGGCAAGGTAGAATTTAAAAGGCACTTACTGTATTGTGAATTAAATCCCATATATTCCCATATGTTCTATCACAGGTCCAAAAATATGGAACGTTGCGAATGAATTCCAGTATTCAATGTGCTGATGAACCAATAGTTTTGAACTGGTTCACGTGCCAATAGACTTGATGTATCACAATGATATAATCCAGAATGTCCTTAAATGCATGCATAAAATCCGATAGTGAATTAGACAAAACAGTCAATGAGAACATTGTAATTCTAAGAAATAATTTAAATAAATTATTTCCCTCAAATTATATCTGAACATAACAGTAAATAAATATATTGCTTACCCGAATCTTATATAAAAACCTAAGACACAATAAAATGAACTGGATGTGGGTAACAAGATCGCTTCTATGACATTTTAAGTTTTACATTTAAGTCTAGACTTTGAACTCAAGTATCAGTAGGCAACTTAACTGTAACTTGCAAATGTGACAAAAAGCATGAGAATTTTCAGATAGGCCAAACTTCTAGCCTTAATTACAGACAGAGATTAAACACGCAATACAAATTACATAAATATAACATAATTAAAGACTACGTTCTGACATACAAAGACTATGTCACTTTTGGCAAGGTATTATGTTGAGTGATTGTTGTTATTTGAACAAATCGTTTATCATGTCCTTGATATATTCGACCTTATTGCAACTACACTGCTAAACAATGACATCTTGATGCATCTTAAACAGATAACTCGCCTAAATATGAAGTAAGTCATTGTAATCTGATTGTCACACTTGGATAACGTTTCTGCTTTCTGCTATCCGTTTGTTTTACTTTCGTTATTTTGGACTTACGTATAATACACTCATGAAAATTGGTATATTAATCCATATTAAGGAGGGCAACTCGAGTATGTTAAACATATGTTAGCCTTGCGTGCAACACCATCCGTACATTTATCCATCAATAACTTGGATTAACCAAACATTGTTTCATCATAAATTTGATGAAGTCTGCGTTATGGTGTAACTTAATTAGTAGTATATTGTATCAATATTTTATTCCTCAGAATGGAGGTTCTTTTGCTATTCTAGTCTCTCAGCCAGGTCGGTCCTATCTACACCCACATAGTCATGGTGTAGGCCAATACCTTGCATCAATCTTCCATACCATTCGATATATTCGAATTACGACTTTATAGTCTTATGGTAAGAACTAGCGAAGAGCGAAAAAAGCAAGTTTTGTAATTTTAATAAATAATTTATATTCCTAGAATGCAAGGTGAAATTCTAAAATGAACTTACAGTATTATGAATTAAATCCCAAATAGTCCTAACAGGTCTATTACAATTCCAAACGTATGAAGTTCCAACTGATTTCCGGTGGCATTCCAAATAAATTCCAATATTGACTGGTTTGATGTGCATGTAGTCTCAAACGTGTTAATGTGTCAATGGCTTGGAATGTGGCGATATGTTAACAGTCTTTTGATGTGTCAAATAATTTAATCCTAAGATGTTTTTGTCTGAATTCAATATATTTCCACATTAATGTTTCAGTCCAAGAATATTATCGAGCACGTTGTAACTCCAATGATAAATACTGTGAATAAATAAATACACTTAAATAAAAAACCGAACATAATAATAAGACTGATTCTGTTTCTGATGGTACGGCAAAACTGAATACTTTTACAAGTAAACAATATGTTATAAAAGCTTAGTCGTAATAATAGAGACAGGTTTAAGTCAGTCTCCTCTCTAAAATATATCAAGTTTTCAACAACTTTAGAAATTTTCTAGTGCAAAACTGATGCCCTAGACTCAGATTTAAATAAACATGGTTACCTCCATTAATAATAATCTGAATATTTATTGTATAATCATAGATCATTATGAGCTATGTCGTTTCAAAATGAATAACTTGATTATGGACAAAGGCAAAGTACAAAATACAGATATACATAACAAACGATCATGGAGAAAACAAAAAAAAACAATACAAAATAAATATATATAACAGTCGGTTATTCCAAATGCTTTATTGATGGCTAGGGAGTTCATGTTTTAGAAGTAACCAACAGGGGGAGCGGGGTTGTTCAGATAAATGCAGATTTGAAAGAAGGTTTATACAAAAGACTCTTTTAATTTCAGCTTCATTTGGAAATCAAGCCAACAATTTCAATTTCATTGAATTCCCTCAAGCACCATCGATCTCTGGTGGGAAATTCTCCAACAAATCAATTGGAGGAGGGGATCATCTAGGTTTCGGATTTTCTCAGCAATCAAAACAGCTGGCCACAGGCATGTATTGTTTAGATCCCACAAATCGATACCGTGCTAATTCATAGCTCATATATAATTGCAACTATCGTAGTCTTTGATATGAAGTCGCTGATTGTGCAAGGATATTTGGGTATACATAGTTCGTTCTACTCATGAATTCAAGAAAACAGTAAAAAAGCAGCATCTGCCAGAGTATTATGATTTTAAACTTTTGAGAAGTTTTTTCATCCATGAGAAAACTTGTTAAAATTATATCCATGGAAAATCTTGCATCAACTAGAATGGATAAAATGCATTTACTAGAGGGGTAAATAGTGGAATTTTACGTAATTAAACGTTTCACTTGCATTCGCTATATTTGTATGACCTCTTGTGTTTAAGAAAGTGAACTTAATGGAAAAATATATTTTCATTAATACATAAATTAATGGAATAACTAAAGAGTTCTATAAAAGGATTACTATTTGTTAGGTATTACAGTTCACGCAATGTGACAGCAACAAAAGATTGTTTCCAAGCCACTAGTAAATTCAGATTTGATAAACCATTTCGAATTATCATAATAATTTCTTGTATCCTATAACTCAATTGCTATAAATTTTCTGAGTTTTCAGCTATGTAATTGGATATCAGTGGTCAGATGACTCTGATCTGGAATTTGTTACTAGATATTTTTGGTTCCCAATCAGTTGCCTGTGCCCTTCAACAACAAGCCCTCCACCTCCGTGACTTCTGATCAAATTTTGCAACTACCTATAATATCGCCGATTTGAACTTCAAACGATAATTTACTTCCTCCACTTCAAAACGCATCTCTATTGCAATTTGCAGGCTTTATAAGTCATGAATTACTATATTTTTGCTTCGACACTACGTTTCTCCAGCTGTTATTGTATCCAATGGACAAACGACGGATTTCAGGAAAATGAACACGATTTTAGTTTTGGGACGATCGGAATGCATACATAGCAAAGAACATGGTATGATAATACATGTACCCGACAAACCGTTAGCTTTCTGAGAAATGCAATGGACTGGTTGCATTAGAGATCAGTCCCAGTAATGAAGTTCCTCATATCGCTGCTATCACCAGCTACCTTATCTATAAAACTATATAAGACTAGTCGACCCTTGGATAGCCATGATGGAGCTAAGTGCTCTGGTGCTGTGTGAAAAAATTAATGAAAGAAAACTACGTGCTACACATAATCAAAAACTGTGTTGATCAAGTCGGCTGGTTTGAAGACGCAAATGATGAAAATTGGCATAACAAGGGTTAACTGATCATGTTTGGGAAATTGTCGTATTGTAAATTGTTGTCTAATCACTCACGCAGTTGACATACATTCATTCGGAATATATTTACTTCATAAGAGATTAAGTACAAATTTACATGTCAATTATTTCGCAACAACGATTATTTAATTCTGTAGTATTCCAATCATATGTTGCGTAGAGATATTTAATTGCTGCAAACATATTTCACGGAGTTTATGCTGCTTGTTAAATGAGTGCATATTCCTGACATTTGGCATGTCACTTCCCTTTAACACATTTTAAACGGTTCTTACAATTTGCTTCAATGTCTCTTCGTAAAAGCAGAAACTTTCTTGACGTTCTTAGTTGCAGACAGGAGAAGGTATTTCAGATAATTCCTGATTCCATTGACGAAAGCATACATATGTGTGCAAAATGTTCTCTGTATTTCCAAAATATAGTTAAAGAAAGATGATAGCGAATGTCAAATGGATATATTTCTATTGATTGTAACGGGATAACAGGTTCTTCATAATCTTTCATTTCTAATGCCTAAAACGATTAATTCACATTTGTAGTCATTGGCCAAGCCAGTACAATTACATCAACATCGTCGAACCAGCGGCTCTCAACAAGCATGTCTATTGATGACGCAGACCAATTAACCAACAATACTGCTGCAGCAGAACCATTCAACATGACAATACTGGGACATATGACAGTCGATGAGAATTCTCAGGCCCCAAAGCAGCGCGAGCATTACGATTCTGGGCAGGTAGACCTCACTACCTCTCATGGAGCCAATGGACTTGGATTCAAATTTGGACCGACGTCTGGATTTTTGGATCCCGTCTTTGGACAGACTCCCACCCCAAGTCAACACCCAAGTCAACACCCAAGGTCACATATCAAACTGTAGCTTCATTTGTCTGAGTATCAGTTATTGAGGTTCAGAAAGAAAAATTACATTTGCATAGTTATTAAAACATTTTATTTTTCGACAATAGGAAATGATGTTGGTTCTTCAAATGCTTCCATGTAGCAAAATGTGGCGATTGAGCCCAAACGGGAATAAACAATAATTCTTTTAATTTATGTTGTGGGGGACCTTCTGACCTCAAACGGAAAATCCTAGATAAAAAGGGACCATAGGTTAATATGTGGGGATGCTATTGTCTCAAAAGGATTTATGTGGTTTGAAAAAGGGTGTATGGAACAGAATGGTTTATGGTGTCAAACGAGAAGGATAATAGTAAGTTTTAAGTTTTACTTGTCTCAATAGACAAACACAGACACACATGCATGCACACAACATAGAGACAAAATACATATGGCAATCGTAGATTAGTATCTTTTCTAGAGGGCTGATTGGGTTTTGATTTACTTCCTCCCTGATCTACAGGTCTTCCAATATCACTTTACCGCTTCAATGAGTTTCACTTTCTTTTTCTTCTTCAGCAGGGATTAGTCGAGATGGCCCATTTTCCTGAATTTCTCCTGGACCCTGATCCATTTCTCATTCAGGCGGTGGAATTCTTCTTGTTTCTTCTTGTTCACCTTTTCCTTTCTCTCCTTGATCCAGGTAGTCTTCATTCTCTCAGTGTCCTCAGCAAGGAGTTATTTAAAGAGGCTTTTCGTCTCTTAGAAGAGCAGTCACATCAAGATGTACAAATGAACCTCTACTTGCTTCCTTACTGGCTCTATATTCACCATGACATCTACTGTTGGATTGAAAACGAATGGTACAACTTTTTGTTCATTCGATCGGACTAGAGTCGTGTTCTACCAAGTCATCCGATGGGAATACACTACACAAATAACGACACCCCAATTCCATGCGTACACGCCCTTAAGAGGATTTGAAGAACGGGAATAGAATTACTTTCTGACTCGTCTTTGCTTGCCCAGGAGAGAAAAGGAGACAAAAGATCCGGACGGAGACGTCACACGTTGAATAAAACTTTTCTGAAACGGCAGCGGAGTAAGAACAGATCAGATTCTAACCAGTTATCTAATTCGGGTTATTCCCTACTACCAACTTTGTGTTAGCCACATTTGTAATCAGTCACATGCGCCTTTAAGTTACACGATTTTTCTATCCATATTTTGTTAATTTTGTGCATAATGTGAACTTAATGTTTTCTAATTAATTGTTAAGATATAAGGCCTAAAGGAACAAAATCGTATTTTCAGTCGGTTAAATCTAAAAGGGTTTTCAAAGCAAGTTTAAAACCTTATTTAAGAGGCAACATGGTTAGTTGGCCTCAGAACGCTATATCTTTGAAGAAAGGACAAACATTAGGGTATTCCAGTGGATGAAATGTCTTTCTAGTCCTCCCCTTGCTGAAATTCGTCCCATTCAGTTCTGTATGGGGATAACTGGGCAGGGATGATAAAAGTTCTAATCATCTCGTTGACAATAGCGACAACTAGGTGGACAGGACATTGGGATTATTATTCCCCTAGAGTGCTAACTTACCCAGTATCGTGTACGAAGTTGGTTTTCTCTCTCTCTCTCTCTTTGTCAGTGAGCCTTCCTTCCTTGTTTCTTGAAAGCATCCAAGACAGTTCTTAGATCCTCAGTGATCCTTTGTGTTATAAATCTGTTTTCCAATTGCATCCCATGCCCCAATTTTCCTCCTGAAAGCAATGGTTCTCCGCCAGCTCAGCTCTATGTCTGGGAGTTCGTTTCAGCTGTGGACCTGGTGGAAGTGGGGCTTCTTTGGGTCTGCGCATGGTTGGAGAGTCTTTTCAACTGTTGACGGCGACCAAATGGGTTCCGCTTGATGAATGTCATCGGTGTTGATGATATATACTGGAATGCCTTTCGGTTTTTGATGAGGAAGATCGTCTTTAGCTGACAATTCAAGATTGCACGAAGACGTGTAGGAAATATGCGTCGAAATGTAATGAAGTTCCCAGGTATCCATTTTATTCACAGGTAATGATGAGTCATCACTTCAATCCTGTCTTTTTTCTTGATAATGTCTGTCAAGTAAGTGGCTTTATGTTTCGTCTTTGTACTCTGTGGCAAGAGCGCTTTTGATTCGTTGGCTGTCCAGAGAAGGCAGTAGAGGAGGGGAACGGTGATTAAAGTCTTTTTATCACTTCTTCAACACTTTCTCTTCGGAAAGTGTACTCCAAGCCTTATAAGGATACTATTCCATTTTTTCTTCTCGGCTCAACATTAATTACAGCCAGTGTCCTATCAGCATAGGTGCAACTCCTCTGCGTTGCACCAGCATCTTTTTTACTTATGAGTATTTTCTCTTTGACCATTTTACGAAGAACGTTCCGATGTTTACCGAATAGTACTTTATTGGTTTTGGACAAAGATAACGTTTCTTTAGAAACATTCAAAAACTCTCCACACACGGAATCGACTCTTTCCTTTTTTGTTGTTTTTATGATCTGTTTTCCCATGAGGCGATTGGATTTCGTCGGTACCGACAATACGTCCCAGTGTTTTGGATGAACAAGAAGGCAGCCCTTTCATTTTAGAAAAAACACTGAAGTGAATCGCCTGGCCTTCTTATACTGGAATTTGAACACTGATGGTTGGTACGTCGTAGCAACGTGATGGCGGGTATAACTCGACGTTGAGGTGTTTTCATCGTATTACATCGTGACAGTTATTGCTTGGATAAATCCAGAAAACTTTGTAACACTCCTGTTCTCTCTGGGACTTTGGTCTTGGGCGAGGGCCCTTTCTTAGCGGCGGCAGATACCGCTAAAGAAGCAGAAGAGGTTGTCGCAGCATGAGAAGTTCCTATAGAAATGGGTTTCCATTGTTTCATCAAATTAGGAACGATGCGTGTTAAATCAGGTTTGGCTGATGTCATGAGGCTGGAGACATTGTCAGGGAGGGACGGTGACTGGCCTTGGCATTGAAAAAGTGTGGAAATACCCTTTGACCTGTTCTGTCATTTAGGTATTAAACTCTAAGGCAAGGCCAAATAACTCATGGAATCTTTAAACTGTACTTGTCCCTCTTTAATGTTGATAATTTTGGCTTCTTTCTTCATGACTTTGATGCCTTCGGTGCCTTCTTCTGACAAATATTTCAGAGGAAATTGTCCCTCATATCTCGAGAAAGTGTCGTGGATTGTGTGTAAGATCTAATCGGGAAGAGTACTGGGTCCTCGAAATCTTTTTGACGTCCTCCATGAATCTTTCTCTAGTGGGGAAAATGATAAACGAAAGGGTCTTACATGAACTTCTTGCAAACCCATTGACAGGCGCAGAAGTTAGGGATGGGAATGTCGGTCTCATGCATACATTCGAAATAAAAAAGATGAAATCCACTTGTGCTGCTGTTGTTCCTCGTGTTCAGGGTTGTGTTTAGAATGTAATATCGATGTTCAAAGTCGACAATTTGGTGACCAAAGGGAAATCGTTTCTGCCATGGACAAAACATGGGCCTTGGCATTGTTGGTGCAAATGAAATGTAGACAGGTGGGACACAATCGCAATAACAAGCAGATACTTTTATGTTGTTGACCTTGCGTAATCCGGTATTGTTCGCATCACGTAGGGCTGCCAAATGTTCGACTACAAGCAGAACAATTCATTTGTTCTTTTTCTTCCGTAATGCATGGTTTAGACGCTAAAAATCCTTGACATATCTCACTGAAATGAATGTGTTGGTCTCGACTGTAAAACCTTTGATCTCTTTCGATATTGCCAGCTTGCTGTAACAGGAGTTCTGCTTCTTTTCGTTGTTTGGTTCTGTCCGATTGCCAAATGTTTGTCCTGGCTCTTTTCCATTCCTCAGTTTCTTCTTGTTGTCATACATTCGACCCACGACGAAGGCTCGAGATAAGCAAAGTGGTCTTGGGAGTTGTTAATTTCTACGATGTTCTGTTTGATACTAAGAATGTTGTCAACCATGAACACTTTTCTCACACGCTCGCTTTCTGAGAGGAAATGTAGGTTATGTAATGTTTGGCTTTTCTATCGGTGATGTGAAGTTCGTCCGTCTACGGATTGCAGAACGTATTGAATTTGTAGATCACCTTGGACATTATCAATTCTGCCTTGGTGCCAAGTTCGATCCAGAGAGGCGAGTTCAAAATGTCACGATGAATGGAGAGGCTCAAATGGCTTGGCTTTGTTATTTCATTTCCTCTAACAATGAAATCCACAAATCGTGAGGAAACCTTCTACTTTCTGAGGACGCACATCGGATTTAAACTCTTTAAATTTCACCTTGTATGTGTAAGCCCTGGTTCTAAATTTTATGGAAGTGCGTTTTTGTGTCTCTCAAATGTTCTACTAATTTTCAGGAGTTTCCGAAAGATTGTTATGAGGGGTATTCCCTCTTGTTCCTGTGGTAGATGTGGAGGGTTTTGATTCCGGCTCACTCATGTCGTCATCGAAATCACTCGCATGGACTTGAGCCAATACCTCATCTCGTGTGTGAGACGAAGAGGCACTTCGTTGCATCTTACTTTCTTTCGGTTTCTTACTGGAATAGTGCGATCGTTTCATCTTGACTGTAGAATCTCATTTGAATAGATTTTAAACGCAGCGGGTACCTATATATAGGACCAATGTCTTAACGACAGAATATTCAATCAGTTCTCAAACACTCAAGATGGAAGAGTCAACACAGCTTACACTTCTGGTCATAGTTTTGTGGTGCGTCATACGAAAGGATACTTCAGAGAAGACAATGGACTACTTCTCCGCTCAAGATAACATCACGATACTTGCTATATCTGTCGTAAGAAAGGACATAGGGCTCTAGAATGTCAACATCGTCAAAGAAAAGGACGCACAGGAGAAAAGAGAGACATAGAACAAGGCACGTGTTATCATTGTCATGAGAAAAAACATTAGTCTTCAGAATACTGTAAGACAAAAGGAAACAACGAAAAGAAGCAAGAGGAAGAGGAAGAAGAGGAGAGGTCTTCATAAAATGAAGAAAATATTCCCGTCAAGAAACACAAGAAATCCAGACCACGAGAAGAAAGCGAAGATAAAGAAGAACCTATGCAGTAACGAAATTCAAAAATAGAGACAGCTAAAGAAAAAGAAAGAAATAGGCTTTTGTGATGATTTATGAAACTTTCTTTGTGATTTCATAAAGAGAATATACCAACGAAGACGTAAGTGTCTCTTTGTCTTTACTTATTGTTATACTATGGATGAACACACACACACACACACACTCATATAAGCATGCCGTTCAAACATTACGGGTAAAGGGATGTAAGTTTCACTTGATTTGGCAATCATTGAGTAGTATCTCTTCTCTAGAGATGTCGGTGGTCCTGAATAGGAACTTTGGGTATTTGCTTTTGACAAACTCAAGGACTTGACATGATGAGCTTTAACTGTCTTAAGCCCTTACAACGACCAAGTCCTATTTCTTCTCCTGCTGCTGTAGAAGCTTGGGTAGTATTTGCTACTGATGGCATCTAAGTGGTAGTGATAGTTGGGTTAGAGTGCTTTTCACGTAAAGGTCTCGTTCTCTTGAGTTAAAGAAGTCTGATACATTTCTCTCAGATACCATAGTGGTCTACCAGATATACAGGACATAAAGTATATTTTATAGTTAATGCATGAATATTTTCAAGTTACGTTGCAGATATAATGCATGTTTATTCGGCTACTCAATCAAACGTTCTGATTGTCTGATGCCTGACTAATTTTAGCAAATATATCCAAATTAAACTTCTTGAATCCATCTCACATAACAACATTGTTAAATAAAAATTGATTGACATTTGCCAAAACAAATTAGATGGTAAGCACACATACAATGGAATAAAACATTATGGAGATTCCGTAGCAGACAGCGTTTTAATTGTTTTCAATATTTTGAACAAAATCACGTGACATTTCAAAATTAAATACCTGTCCAGACAAAACAGTTACATTCATTCAAACTATTTTTCATTTGTTTTTAACTCAAGTCAAGAGAATAATTTAACACAGTTTGGCACCATTGCACTGTGACGTTTTTTTCTAATTGTGGGGGATAAGTAATGCAGAAGCGATCACATTTGTTGAGAAGGGTCGCCATTATATTTAATTGCAAGGACTATAAATAGCCATGATGCAAGAGCGATCTTAATATCTAAAATTCGTTTGTCATTCAGTTTCACCAGTGGCAGTATTCCCAAATATGACATTTTAGCATCAAATACGCCATCTTTTGGTGATCTGGCCCAATCGGTTGGAACAGCATTTGGCAATGACACAAGCGTTGCTACTTCACCATCTGGAACTTCTAACAAGCCCATTAGAGTGTTTGGATCTGAAATCCGTAGATGGTAAGCACACTTAGAGCGCTTGTTTCTTTGCATAAGTCAAAGTTCATACTTTTTCCCTTTTGTGTTTCTTACATGAGGCAAAACACGTTTTCAGTCTTACTGTCCAGCTGATAATCATACACAGGCTAAAAGATTTTTAAATAAGATGAAAGGTAATTTGCCATGCTGTCTGTGGATAAAACAGACTTCAAATTGTTCAGGTACATCCGGTTTGTTTGGCTAAACAGGACTGATGTCACTCGTGTCTAAGACTAATAATGTGAAAGATAAACCTTTGTTTTTATTATTGCGAAATCGTTATTCATGCGGTATTAATATTGATAGATTTCATGGTTTATGCACACAACGAATTTATGGACACAACGAAGAAATAATTTGCTTTTACGGAAACTCTATGTCCGTTCCAAAATCTAAGAATTTAGCCACAGATGGAAATGCCATTGGTTGCTTATTCTTGTTATGTGCAAGAAAGCATTCCAAAAGCTTTCATCTTGTTTTAAAATTTTAGACAAATAATTGGACTTCCTGCTTCAAGTTTTGCTCTTTTTCTGATTTTTTAATGCTAAGTTCATTTATTAATTAATCTGAGTATCTTTTATAACTTGTAACGTATATGCATCTAGCCTTTAAAAATTAGTTTGTTATTAGCAGTCTTTGCTTAAGAAATATAAAAAGCATCAATATCATCAAGTCAGTCCCCATTTATATGCATGTCTATTGAAGATGCAAGCCGGTTCACTAACAATAGAACAGTAGATGCACCGAACAAGACTATATCAAGCAATTTGACAAATGATGGGAATTATCAGAATCTAAAGCAGTCCGGGGACGAAAATAATGGACTGGAAATTTCCACAAACATTACTACCATCACACAAGGAAAGACTAACTTTGAATCCACATTTGGAACACCTTCTGGGTTTTGTCGACCTGTCTCGAGACCAACTGCAGCCTCGAAAAGGGATTCAAGGCCAGATCAGATATCATATTTATTTCATATATTTTCGCTGATATGAACCATTGTGGTTTCGTATAGATATCTATATTGTCATGATATTCCTTGGATACTGAAACATTGCTTGATTGCCCAACCACATGGATAAATACATATTGCAAGTTTTCAATTTACATGTCGTAGCAACCGCGACAGCATCACAATTGGTGCACCTGAAATAAATAGTGAAATCACTGTGTACATACAAGTACTGATACAAAAGGAGAAACTATATGTAACAATTAATATATTGCCACATTTATTTTGGTGTTTAGAAGGTAGAAAATATAAAATAGATGTGATAACCAATATTTGACCGCACTTCATTTAAAAAACTTTGCTTTTAAAAGAATCAATAATATGTAACAATGAGAAGCATATGTTTTCAGAATTAACCACACCTAAGGCATTGAACTTTTTGAAATCTAAATTTACCCTGCAGACAGAAATGACATGATCTTTATAGCATGTGGTTATTTATATTACCTTACCGTTGACCTATTATATCAGCAGCATAGATTTGTAGAAGATTACATTTATTATGACATGGTTGCTAATTCTGTCATTTATTACATAGCGTAAAATAAATATTCAAAATAAATATTTATATGCAACGTCAATGGCTAGGTTAACAGTTCTAGACTGGAAATGATCTTGACGATAAATATGCCGATTTAGGATCAGCTGTAAATTTAATGCGGCACTAGTCTTTTGTTGCAAAACACTGACGAGAACTAACTAATTGTGACCTACTAACTAAATTTTACTCATCAGCATAAATATTCCTTTGTGCATTTTGGGCTATAAATTTGATAAAACTGCGCGAATTTTAAAGTCCATTTCAGCTATTATTTTAGGGACAAGAAGTGAATTGTCCCTATGTTTAGATTTAAAGACCTGCACATGGGAATCGATATTAGACTTAGAAAATTACAAGAAAAACCACAGCAACGTGTTTATTTTAAATGATATTTGATTGCATGGTTCCTTATCTGTAAACATATAAAGTTTTCAAAAAGGTAACTACTTTAAAATTTCAAAACCGTCTTTTTGTTGCTACAAGCAGCATGCAGAGATGGCCCATTACCTAATGCTCCAGTTGGTTAGAGTCAAATTGTTCACAGAACCTTCATGCAAACAGGATAACACATACTCTGTGGTGGAATTACACTGTGACAGATCTGGGTCTGCTCCCCAAACAGTTTGATGCATCTTCACCTTCAGTGCTTCTGTCATGAATTTGGATCTAGCATAAACTGTCACCCTTTCCATCTAAGTCAGGTTTTGCATTTAGTTCATGAAATGAATGTGTTGCATAAAAGAAGGTAAATGAGCATTTATGCTATAAAAGCACATTTAAAGTTCGATATTTCTTCTTCTATCATAAACATCTAATAAAATGTAATCATAACACAAGCAATGCAGCACTTTTTTCCATGTGGTGATAACTATGGAGGTACACACACACAAATTTATACACATGTGAAACCTATATAATATGCCCAATTTTCGAAGTGGAACTGGACACATGATTAACGGTAGCTACGTTAGGACTCGAACTCTTAACTGATGGATCAAGAGTCTGAATCTTTGCATCTTGGTCACTTGGACGAATATTGCTTAAGCACCAAGCGGTGCTTACCTTCGGTTAGAAAAATATAATTAGACTTTCAAACTTTGGTCATCAAAATAACAGAAGGAAAAGAACAAGCGAAGGTTGCAGAGAACCGTATAGCCACATGTACAAATGAATGATTTAATGTGATTTATGCATTGATTCAAGAATGCGTTTTATGCGATTCCTCTCTTTGTCCCAATTATCACTTTGGTTTGTCAGTTTTGGCAAAGTTACTCGTACAACCTACATATTATGGCAATCACGTGACCTTAGTGATATCTATCAGGATATTAGCATATATGACTTTTGATGACTGGGTATTTGATTCTAATCGAAGAATGCTGGAATAAAGAGTCGTCTGTACAAAATATCACATCTTTTAGGAGCTCTTATAATGACTTGAAAGAGGGTACCTATTTCAGTAGATAAATGCATGTTGATATTATGCGTATGTCTTGGGTTCGTCATCACGAGGGCATTCTTCGAGCAAATTCAGCAACGAATGCTGGTGTTAAACTTTATAAGTACTTAATTCTTTTTCAAATAACGATTTCTTATCTATCAGGTAGATACACAAAATCTGGCATTTTAAAACCCGATCGCACTATGTGGATCAGGTACTATAGCAAACGGTCTTCTCGCTTAATCATAGACTTCGTGCTTCTAAGACGACATCGCAATGTGCATCGTACAGAACGTAACGTCTGGTGACATACACACATGAAAAGGTATATATTCCTCAAGATAAATATTATGTTGCGTTATGACAATGGTGACAAAACCCAAAATGTTCAATTTTCATATTATTGTGCTACTTCTGCTTCCTATATTAACACAATTAATGCATTTTGGGGAAACACATTAGAAATCTAGTGCACAACTTAGGATAGAATTTCAAAAGGTCTAGATATTTTCAATTATTAATTTGTTTTCATATTTAATTTTAACTGATACATTAATTTGATACATTCAACAATGTACCACTAGTTCAACAATTGTTATTAATATAAACAATGTAGGCAGTTTAAACAATTATTTTGTGTCCCTTTTAGATGAAAGATGAAAGCGCGGTAAAGAAAGAAGAATATGAATGAAAAGAAAGATTATTTATATGCATATCTTTAAGTTAGCATTTAAATTGGACACATATCTGTACATGGTAAGATTCATAATTACACCACCAACTTATTCCTAACTATATATATATATATATATATATATATATATATATATATATATATATATATATCTTGCGTCTTTTATGTCTGGTAGTCTACATTCGAAATTACATGTTGACTTGCCAATGTGCAAAGTCTATGAACGCACGGGGAATTGTAAGACCTGCATAGAGCATAAACAGACACTTTATGAATTTTCACATTTTGGACCATAACCATCTGTTGTCAAACTGTCTGGTATTTATAGTTTCAATACGCACTATATTTTCCACCTGAACATGAAATTCAACGGTCTTGTAGAATTGAAACTAAATAGATATGTGTCTATTAAATCTGCATATATATATATATATATATATATATATATATATATATATATATATATATATATATGAATCCACACTTGTGTTTATGAAACCACTGTAATTTCAACCGTTAATCAAACTCTTCGGCCAGCTAGAAAACATACAACAAAATGTTACGACTGCCTATAAAAACAGCTACAAATATAATGAGTCAGCGGTGTGTAGTAAATGTGACAGGGTTATGTACGAACACACTAATATACATTACCCACCATTCTTGAGCTGGTGTCTTTCCATTTATTTAAATACATGATAGGATGGTGGTCTGTTTGAAGGAAAATAAATTATCATCCAAACGGTTTCTTGTGAAATTTTCCTATCCACACACATTTGCCGAACCCACTTGTCGATAACAGAAGAGTACATCAGGATCCGTGTTATCGTACAGGCGTTCAGAGACACCATATGCTGGCTTTGGGTTTGGACAGTATCACACTAGTACATCATCAAAACCTTTTCCATTTTCCTCTTCTTGCAGGATTAGATATGAAGGTGCCGATAGAATCCCCGGTAAAGAAAACGTACGACAGAATGTGTTAGCTTCCCCCCATGTCTTCAGTGATGCTGCAAGTCATGGTAATGGTAAATCGTCATGAATTCGAGTATCGTTGCAAACTAGTATTGCAGATGACATGTTTCTTTTAGACATGTTTTGGAAACATGAACGCCTTTTAACATATTCTTTCTTTCACCAGTTTACAAAGTTTGAAATCAGTGTACTTTAAAACTCTTTACGATTTTGCATCGTCCTTAATATTGAGACTTTCAATAAGTTCAATTTTACATAGGCCTTACTACTGAGACTTTCAACAATTTCAATTTGTTTGACTCAATGCAGATCCATTAGCTATTAGGTTTATGAAGTGGCCAAATAGTTTATACGACTCTTATATATCTCACTTTAATGGATAATTTAGAAGTGAGGAAATCTGTAACCGTAACGTAGAAAATACAACTCTCTTGAAGATTTGAACCCAGGCCATAAACCTCCCAGTTTGGCTCACACATTACAAGATTGGACAATCACTAATGCTAAGCTATTACGTAAGTGGCTGTAGATATAGAAAATACTACACAGCGACATATGTATGGCCTTTCTTTAAGTCATTAAACTCCCCACCCGCTGTAAAGAAATTTAAATACGACTTTGTCTAAAATATCAAGCACTTAAGCTTAATTTACAGTTACAAAAATAGGTTCATTTTCTAGTGTGTGAATACATAGCATGTTTTCAATTATACTCTAATGTTCAAGCTTGAAAACATTTGCATATTAAGCTATTCATGTTTGATGCCATAATATACGTGACCATATTTACCCTGTACGTATACAAATTGGAATGTTGATGTCGTTCCGTAAGATAAACTAAGGCATACCAGTCACTCCGACGTCCGTTTTGCGTTTAAGGGACTTTTGTATCATCATTCACTTGTTACATCCAAATTAAATTGGTCCATTTTCATATATACTCAGGATAGACAGTGTTGTGACTCTACAGTATTAAACTGCGTAATAGAAAGAAGCAAAACCAATTCGTAAAATTCAACATTTGTTCCGTAGAAATAAAAGTGAACCTTTAACACGATTGTGAATTAAATCCCAAATAATCATAAACGCCAGATCACAAGTCAAAAGGTATAGAATGTTCCAAATGAATACCGATATTGAAAATGCTAAGATACCAATAGTCTTGAATAGGTGAAAATACCAACAGTCTTGTTGTATCATAATGTTATTATCCAGACTATCCTTGAAACAATTCACAATAAATAATAAATAATCCAATAAATAATTTAGATAAATAACTCCTGTCGATTATATCTGAACACAAAAGCAAATAATTCTAAGTCTTGTAAATAAGGCTTAACTTTTACCACAGATATCAGTAGACGACTTATTTTTAACTTACGAACAAGACAATGGCATGAAAATAGCCATACAGGCCAAACGTATATCCTCATTTACAGTCAAAGATCAAGCACACGATACAAACGAAATATACATATATAAAAAATTATGTCGATGCATCTCATTGAGAGCAGACGAAAAAATACTAGATCACTGAGGTAAGATTCTTGTTGAGTGACATATTTGATGCTATTTCAGCATCCTGGTTCTTATGACCTAAATATATTCAACACTCATATTAATGATATGTTGATGCATCGCAAACAGAATAGCTCGATTATATATAATATAGGTCAGTGTAATCTAATTGTCACATTTGGATGAAGTTTGTGATTTCTGCTACCCGTTTGTTTAACTCTCCTTATATGCAACCAGATATAAATAAAATACACTCATAAAACTGGCATGATAATGCACATCAAGGAGGGTAATTCTAGTAAATTAAACATACTTAAGTCTGGTTGTATTTTCCAGCTTGTGTGAGATTCGAATATAACAATATTTCTTTCATCAAAATGGTGGTTGCTAGAAATAGTCTCTCAGCCATTAGGTGAATCCTGTCAAGCCACACCCGGGTCTGACGTCATGGTGTATCCCTATATTTTGCAATCAATCGTCCATACCATTCATTATTTTGTCGGCTGCTCCAAATGTCGCACTGATGGCTACGGGATTCCGGGTTTGCCAGTAATCAACAGGGGGAGCGGAGTTGTTGATTTTGATGCAGACTCGTCTAATTTCAGCTTTGTTTGGAAATCAAGGTGCCAAAAGTTTCCGTTCCGATGGATCCTCTCAGACAGCATCGTCTTCTGGTGGGAAATTCTCCAGCGAAACAATTGGAGGAGTTGGCTATCTAGGATTCGGTATTTCGCAGCATCAAGAACAATCGACCTCAGGCGTGTATTACTTATATCCCCAAATCAATACTCTGCTTATTCGTACATAACACTAAACTAATAGTAGTTATGGCAGGCCTTGATCTGCAGTTGCTTAATGTGCTAGCATATTAGGTTCTATAATTTTACTTCTACTTCTGTTTTCAAAAAGAACAGTAAAGAACTGAATCTACCTGAGCATTTTGTCCCGCCGTATCTGGGTTTATACTTTTTGTGGTGATGTGTTTTTATTTATGTGTAAATTAGGTTAACACTATTTCCTTCAGAAATGCTGCATAACAATAATTGGGTAAAATACTGTTTACTAGTGGAGGAAATAGTGGAATTGCGCGTATTAAAAGGTTCACTTGCATTAACTGCATTTGAATGGCCACATTGTGGAAGAACGGTTAAAGCAAAACAATGAAATTTTCATGAGTACATAAATTAATTTAATAGTTCTTATTGTTTCTATAGAAGGATCAATATTTATTAGGACTTAAAGCTCATTGCAGCTAGTAACATCCACATCAATTTTATTTTCGGTGGTGTATTTGTATACAAGAACAAATGGCGTTAGAAGTATTTTTTTGAGAAATTTTGCATGAAATTGATTGGATAAAAAGCAAGTTATTAGTGGGTTAAATAGTGGAATTATATGTATTGAAAAGTTTCAACTCAACTGCATTTGTATTAACCCGTGGTATATACAAAAGTGGTGGATAATAAAAAGCAATGTCATTTTCGTTGGTTCATAAATTAATGGAATAGATTAAGGTTCCTATTGTTTCTGTAGAAGGATACTTGTTCGTAAGGTCTTGAAGTTCACAGTTAATAGTTTGTAAAAGGCCACCAAACAAAATTATACGTATTGCATTCACAGTAAATAATGCGTTCAAATGCAATTATAAGGAACTGAATGATTATGTATCTTGAATCAAGAAGAATCGATGAGAATTTGGAACCATTTTCAATTAAATGTAATCTAACTAGAGATTATGTTTAAATCCAATAACTTAAGACTATACCCGCTTGTGTTTTTAGTCCCCTATTGGTTCCTTTATTTATTTATAATTTGATTTGGTTACTGATATATAATTATAGTAGTGGTATTTATGTATGAGAAAATGACACTCATATTTTATCATTCTTATTTGCTGATGATGTAGCTAATCGCGCCGATACAGCGATAGCATTACAACAGATGCATATAATAGAACGATTTTCTAATACCACTTAAATGGTGGCTTGGAAAAGAGAAAATTAATTGTAATTCACAATGGAGTAACTTCAGGGACACTTTAAAAATTTGGATGCTTTAGTTGTAAGGCTTCATTTAAAATATGTAATAATATGATAGATCTAAAATTACGTCGTGGTTCTGAATTTAGGTGACGGAATATATTGAAAGTGTTTAAAGTCTCTTATGTAAACGATATGATAGTATTTTACGTAATGTAAATAATTACGTTGCCCTTAGAGAATGTAACAGACTACCTTTCAGTGTTATATATTATACACGGTGGATTCAATATTGGTGTAAATGTTTACATGTGCATAGGACCAAATCCTAGCATAATGTTCAGAATTGAAAATATGCACGATATTCCAGTTCTATTATCAATGTACTATATTTCTTGCGAGCATACAGGATATAATATTTTAAATAATCCCTAATTCATTAACAAAGCATGAATATACTCCAGAAATATAATTTGTATTTCCAGAATTTTGTTTGAGGGACATGATAGCGAATGTCAAAGCAATCACTTTCCATTGAATGCAAGGGAATCAGTATCTTGTGATTAACTCATCTGAGTAATTTACATGATCATAATCATTAATGGCTATAACCTAAATGGATTGATTTTAAATTTCTAGTCATTGGTCAGGTGAGAACAACTTCATCAATATCGTCAATGCAGCGACTATCGACAAGCATGTCTGTTGATGATGCTGTCCAATTAAACAACAGCAACCCTACAGCAGAGTCATTCAACATGACAATACTGAGACATTTGACAGAAGATGAGAAGCAAGCTGACAAATATATTGTGCAGGAGGACTCCACGACCAATACCACCACCGCTCAGGGAACAGCGAATGGTTTAAATTCTGGCTTTGGACAGCCCATTTTTTGGGCAGGCTGCCACCCCACATCAACCTGCTAGGTCAGATATCAAACTGTGAAATCATTTATTTTTGTGAGAATCAGTTATTGAAGCTTCAGAAATTATATTTTCAGAGGTACTACAAAACTTCGTTTATATTCCAACGATTGGAAAGGATGTTTTATTGTGTTTTAGATTGATACCTGTTTGTTGCTTCTTCAATTGCCTATATTACAGCAAACGCTATAACAATAGCATTGGTACTCCATATATAATTTGTGAGTACACAGTAGACAGACATTATAGTTACAAGAATAGTTGTCAAATGATCGCACAATGCTCACTCCAGTTGTGAGATATGTTTGACTGTTGGCGCAACCGTTTGCAACTATTAATATAATTCAACATATTGCCCATTATATCAATACATTTTAAAATTGATGGACTTTTTGACGTACAACTTGTGAGCACAAGTTTGCAAAATTACATTAGACAGACATATGAATTTTGGTAATGGACATCTATATTCAATGACGGAATTGAATTGTCAGGCCATTTCATTCGTGTTTCAATTTTCTGTTGTTACGCTATCTGTAGAATATGCCTTTTGTCATAATAATAGGATAGGTAAGGGTCATTTAGTTTCCAACATTTGTAATGCTAATATCACATGAATGAGTCTGTGTCTTAAGGTGAAATAAACATCAAGTGGTCCAACAGTGATACGAGATCTTAGAATGGAGGTCATGGGTTTTATGAAAAAGCCAACTGACCTAATTATCTAGAGTAAACCACGTGACCCTTGTTTACTGTAAAGTAATTTCGACATCTGTAGAATGATTCAGTATTGTATTGCAGTTTGTTGCTACTGAGTGTTTGCATGATATATAAAGAACTATTAAGCGGACTCATGCATTCTTAATAGTGATTCTGATCATGGAAGATTTATTGGGGAGGTTGATTCATTTATTCAATTTTAACAATTTGTTGGAATTATTCTGCTGTAGCATTCATTTAAAGACTATTTGAATATATAGTATCTGTACAGAATTATTGTGAAACATTCAACGACATTTGGATTAATATCGTAGTGAATAGTTTGCATTATTGGTACATCAGTACAATATAGTCATCATTCGGAACACCTTTCGGACTTATTCGGATTGTTATGAACTATTCTAATCGCTAAACCTTTTAGGATATTAAGAATTCATTCACCATATTTAAGGTTATGTTTAATTCTTTCACTTTGTATATTAGGGAAATAAATTTATATTTTCAATTATGCAAAGTTTGTTTATTATTACTTCTCTTTTTTACGTTGTTTTAGACTCAAGAGTCGAGACACTATGCACATTTGGGGTTTTTTTTGTTTTTTTATTTAGATTTTTCTGACCAAGCCATGTAAATAAGTTTGAAAAAAAAATCACGTAAGATGAACTAAATTTGGTTTGTTTCGTGTATTTTTAAAATTTAGATACATGATCATTGTCAAATCTTTTAACAAAATCATTACTTTTTTAACTAGACTTTTAGACATTTAGACAAACACCAATACAGCTGACAAATTAACTTTGATGGGTATAGTACAATTTCAATGCAGATGAAATGTTAGCAATATTTTCAATCCTTTTCTTTGGTTTCCTTTTTGGACCTTTTACACAATTCTTGTTATCATCATTTTAACACAACACACTTGATACAGACGAATTCAAACTTTTAATAGGCCTATTTTATTAATATTTGTATGACATTATTGGAATTTCAGACACGTATTAATTATCTTTGCAAACATTCTGATAATTTGAAATAACGTTTGTAAGTTGTGACATCGTCATCGCATAAATTTTAATAATAGTAGGCAAAGAAATTGGAAAGTGTGTGTTAATTCTCCTTGTAGAAAGCTTGGTTATATTTAACTGCAAATATATCAAAGTATAATTTGTTTTCGAATTTCTTATTTTGGGGCTAATATGTTTTAGAATAGAGGTCTAGTTTATTTGGTGCTTTTTTCCCTTCTCCTTTCTTTGTTTTGTCCAAGATGTCAGCTTCCTGGCAAATCTTTGGGTTAAAGATACATGTTATGTCAGTTTTTGTGGCTTACTCCTATTATATTCTACGTACAACTAGCACTGGTCCGCCAACGATACCGAATACAAATTGACTGACATCAGGAAATTATATATCTTTTTAAAGCTATTGTAGCAATATTTATCCCGTTGTATTGAAAATATAAAGCAATTGTTTTCAACTGAACAATCAAGCTTTCTGCTTATTTTATGTATGCCTAAATTTAGTAAACATACCCTAATATTAACAGCTTTTATATTTAACTGCAGCAATTTTAAACCAGCAATGAGACACGGGTGGTAATAATATCTGAAATTCTTTATTATGTCAGCAGTAGCAGCATCCCCAGATTTGAAAGTCTAGTTCAAGCCTCTGATTTGCAATCCTTTGGCGATCTGGCTCAGTCTAGTGGATCAACATTTGTAACTCAAACATTTGGAACATCGGGATCTGAAAACCCTAGTGGTAAGCAATCGGCGAGCACTGGTTTCTTTACCAAAGCCCAATTTATATTTTTACCCCTTTTTTTCTTAAATGCTAGGAATAAGATATATGTGCTTCCTTAGATCTGTCCAGCTGACTATCGTTCTCAAGCTAAAGAGTATACATGAGAGATGAAAGCTCTTTTCCGTTCTGACTGGAGAAAAAATATTTCTAACAGGTTAGGTACATCCAGTTGGTTTAGATGAATAGAACTGATATTACGCATTTATGAAGCAAAACTGGTTGGAGGGACACTCTTATCTTTTCATAATGTTAATGGGGTATGAATTTTTGTAGATCTCGTGATTTATGCAAACCACGAATTTAAGAAGCCACGAACAGTTAATTACCTTTTGTGTAAACAATATGACCGGTCCCAATATCAATGAATTTAACTACAGACAACAACGTAATATTTGTTTCTTTTGATTATGTAATTTATGTTTTAAAACTCTTTAATTCTGAGACTTAGAGCTTTTCCTGGCTTATACCTTGTTAACCTTGCAAAACCAAGCCGACGTCCGTAGATGACTCTATCATATTTGTTTAATTTTAGGGGGTTCCTATTTGGTATTAGTGGGCCTAGTCAGAACAAACTGTCATCAAAATAAAGCAAAAACTACCCGAGGTAGCAAAATGTTGTTGTGCATGTCTGTATAGCAATATCAATGATCTGACATGCCTTCCACACATTTAAAAGAATATTTTAAATCCGTACAACTCTTTGAATCTTTAGGACTTATACAAACTGGTCAGCAATAGCGATGTGTGTTTTCAAACAATCTGATTGTTCAAAACTTTGACGTGGCAGACAACAGCATGTTTTATGCTGAGACAGAATATATCATTTCAGTGAGCACGAGTATTCTGGCAGTTGGTTTAAAGGCAGCTGCGTATCGACTACAACAAAAAACCTCATGAGACGACTTATATATCAATGGCCTATTTCCTCATGATATTAGTAGCATGGCTATATTATATGAGGTCATCTTTCATTTCTTATTTCCATTATGCCTTTATTTCATTTCAGGATCAGGAGGTAGCACCTTTGGGTATGACATGTTTTTTACACTTCTGGTATTTTGCGTTCAATATTATAAAGGCAAATTATAATTACCATAGCATCAAAATAGCTTTAGAATTACATCACTATGGGCTCAAACCTGGACCGAATGTCGTCTAGTCTACTTTTTGGAATATTGAAATTACAGTTAAAATATCTTACAATATTTAGCACTTTTAAAAAGCCATATTTTATATCTCAAATATCACTCATGCGGTATACTGAATTGTGATCCCATATATTGCATAAGCATGATGTCCGATGCATGTACATGATGCTGAAATCATGCAATTAAAGTATGCATCAGTTTAGTATGCTCAAATTCACAATCTTACATTCGAGATTGATTCGTCAGCACTTTCATTAGTTGAATGAGGGTGTATTCACAATAGAAACTATTCAACTTTAAATTACTGACGCCTCACGGAAGTCAAAATTAAAGAACCATATATGATTGTCAATTTCATCAGACTGACATTTATTAAAAAGCGGGATATCTGCTTTGTTTCGTTTGCTTTTATTTTGATAAATTGTTACCGTTTATATAAAATTACTACCACCACCACCATGCGTTACCCATGTGTAATATACGGCCAACATCAAACAATGTAGACTGAAATTTGCACTAAAAATCCTCAAGAGAATGGCATCTGCAGACACGCTATGCAACGTCGGTTACGAAACCGTTGTGCAGTCAGTTGCACATTATGCTGGGTAAATATGACAGCTGTCAACTCAGAATGATCATGATTTTTAGTTTACTTGCAAGTTGCTAATTTTTGTAGAGTACCAGTTTCCAAAGAGTTAGGGGTTGAAACAAAAGACGACTTTTAAGAACAAGCAAACAAATGATCCTTCACTTAACAAATTGACTTCACTCCATGTGTGTACCAATAAACATGCCACTTTTCAGAAACACAGCAATCGTATTACCAAGAAAACTGAACGAATTCATAGGATTTGAACAGTCAAAGGCGCAGTCAGCAGTAAGATGGGAAAATATTCTAAAATATTGAAAAATTCCTGTACTTTCTATTTCAGGAGTGGACCTTCATTCACAGGTTACAGATCCTGACATTATAATGTTTCTAGGTCATTTCTATTGCGACTTAATGGAGCAGATTGGAAAGAAATGTAATGAACTGATTGTATTGATGCTTAAGTGGAATTTCTTTTTTTTATTATACTTGGTTTCTGTTTATATTTGTGTGTTTTGTACAGACCTCTGAATTTTAGTCAAAATATATAAAATAAACTGAACTTAAAATGCAAACTGCAAACTTGTTACCTAACAATTACAAACACATATGTCAGAACACATATGATAAGATTATTATTGAATATTTGATTTGTGACAATCTTTGACAATTTTCCGCA
This sequence comes from Sinohyriopsis cumingii, assembly GCA_028554795.2. Taxonomy (NCBI): domain Eukaryota; kingdom Metazoa; phylum Mollusca; class Bivalvia; order Unionida; family Unionidae; genus Sinohyriopsis; species Sinohyriopsis cumingii. The sequence continues at coordinate 33,029,687 of CM068839.1, forward strand.
GCAGGAAAGTTGTAATAAAGATAATCATTGTTAATATAAATAACAAAGGCACAAGAGATTTAGCTTGCATTGTGATGATTGACTACTTTGTGCATATCTGGCAACCTTTTAATGTGTTACATAGAAAGACTTAGGGTGCATTTCTTATCCAAAATACTTGTTGATTCTCTATTACTTATGAATTAGATTGAAAAACTATTTTATGAAAGGCAACGAATGCATTCTACATACTAACACATGTAGCATCATTCCCAGTGTTTTAAATAATTTACAGGACATGTTTTAGTGAAACTACTATACAAGGACAGTTCATTTTAAGCCATAAGGAATCTCGTGCTTTCTTATCAGAGTCACTTTGTAAGGAAGACTATTATTTGTACAATTCTTTTGTATGACGACTTTGAAAACATCCTATAAATTGATCACTGGATATGAATTGTGACTGGGTTGATTATGTAAAAACAGTGGATTGGAAATAAAGAATACTTTTAGTCTCGTTTTGAATTTTGCTAGGTTTGCTGAAGCTCACAAACAAATAAATATGAATTGATTTCAGTTTCAGATTCTATTTTGTTGTCTTGCTTAGCACAAACACTATCAGTTACACACGGAACTGAACCAATCAACAATCCCTCTCACCTCACAAAGAGGAATGGGAAACGTAGAACTTTTATCAGCTTTAATTCTGTCTCAAATCCTGAAAATAATTGTACATCCCTCTAGTATTTATATATGTCCTATATAAAGTATATAAAAAACGTAATTCTATACTTTTTGTTCTGGAGCATATACTTTAGCTTCTTGGGATATTCAATATTAATTGAATCTATCATGCATAGATGTGGGACAGGGACATCCCACTGTGGGTGGTGGTATAATTCTTTCACTAGAATGAGGATCTTTCGAGCTAATGCCTAGAAATTATGAACCCAATAAATAGACGTTCCTATCCCGAACAAAAACATATGTTCGATTATGCTTTTCTCTGCGTACACTACTTCGTCATGGTTCATTATGAGTTGTTCCATTAGCTCACAAATCCAGTCATACTAAGACAAAATCTATGCTGATAATAGTGCAAGAATATTGTCTGCTCGAACAGTCAGAAGTTAGGCGTGATTGTCTTTCTTTCAAATATAAGGATTGGTGCGAATGCATAGTTTTCTGTCAAACGATAAGCTCCACCCAATTTAAATAATATTGCCTTGGGTCACAAGCTATCGTCAAAACGGCGGATTCGGTAACTTCAGCAACAGAGTCCTCAACCGGACGTTAGTCGGGCACATACCATATCAACCACGGCCCCAAACTCAACTTAGCCAGAATCAGATACGATGACATGCATTCCCGACTAACGCAGGCCCACATTGCGGCACATAATCTAATCCAGAATGGACTATGCCACCTCCAGCCTTTCTGCAAGGCATAGCGGCTGTTGGATCGGGGGAGTGACCATTATGGATTATCTTATGTTCACTCAGCTATATTATGTTCACTCATCCACACACTCAACCTTCACTAGAAAGACTACACCTCATCTGCGTGCTTTGAAAACAATTCTTAATTGTTTTCATTGTATGAGAAAGAAGCATATTCATTGTAATAGTTCCTTAATTGTTCTCGGACTTTTCAGTAATTAAGAATGAATTTGTTTATTGTATGTGCAGAATATCAGTCTGCTTTGTATTTGTTTAATAAATGCATTTTAAATATATTTGTTCCTATCCTAAGGCATAGTTCCTAATTTTAACAAACCTTGGTTTTAAGTTGATTGCTCTATCAGTATTGAAATGTTCCCGGACACTTCATGGATGACTAAAATCAAAACTATAGGACCTTTTTAAAATTGTCTTATTGTGACGTTTTATATGTAAATCTAATGTTTCAAGATCAACCGTGTATCGATAAAGGAGTTAAAAAGGAATTTAAAGTTATATTAATCTTTGTAGAACGGGTGGGGTATGTACTTCTATCATCAAAGGTTAATATACATTTATGTATCTTTGTGTATGAGTGCTGCATGGTCATAATCAAAACGGACTTCTTTATGAACTTTACAATGTTTTTTTTGTTATTCTCTTATGTATATCTATATTTTGTTTTAATTTGTATTCATGACTGTAAAGAATAGTCACAATCTATATGTAAAACTTTGTACACGGGTACAGGTTCAATTTTAAAATATTGAGAGTATAGACTGCGTAGAATGGATAAATAAGTGCATATGTTAAGTATTTACAATTATTAAACATAGTACGCCATGTTGCGTACACTACGGGAATGTTGATTTCCTCAGACAACACTGTGACGTAGTTCATCCTATTCGGTAACTGCCGGATAATTCCGTAAATTACCATATTGTTGAGAGTTTAGAGTTATATCCTTTGCACACATGTACATAAAAATTACTTTGCTTGTTAAACCCACGTGAAAGGCAAATTTGTAATTGTCTTTCATTTCTTTTGCTTTATTCGACATTGTAAATATCGGAAACAGACAACATAGTATTTTCCTTCTACGTACATATGCAGTCGTACATACACCCTTTCGCTGAAAATGGACTTGTCCAGGAACTGGAAATGACTGGCGAATAGTGCGTCATTTACATTGAAAACTTCCGTTTGGAATGAAACTCACAGACGATATGGTGTTAGGGTCCCTACTGGGCATCATCAGGTTTGAAATCATAAATCAGTAAATGAACTGACTAAGTTTTGCCATCTTTTATCTCATTTGTGATTTTCGTCTTTTAAATTTTTACGGGGTACAAACAAACGTGGAGGTATGTTCAGACTTACTTCGCGTATCAACATTAATCAAAAGTACTTCTGGAATAAATCATCCGTGCAGATGTACATTGAATTGTTAACTTCTAGTAAAATCCAAATATGTTCACTGGCGAAGAAAAATGTTTATTCCTATATACATTTATTACAAATATTGTGTACATTTTTCTACCATCCCTTTTCAGCTTTTGACAAATACCGTTTCGAGTTTATGTTTAAAGCTGTACGTATAGTATTATGGTGTTCTTCGAAAAACGGCACACACAGAGCACAAAAACTGTTTCAGGAATTGACGCTACAAAAATAGTTAATTACATTGACAAAGATATTGGGCGCGAGGGATAATAATGAAGAGAAATAGTGAATTAAGGTTAAATAACTTGTTTATTCGTGTGTTTCATTCAAATTATTTTGCTCTCACGTGAATTTTCAATATATGTAAAATTATTTAGCAAGTAGCGAGTTTACTACATGGAAGATCCCCTACTAATCTACATTAATATATATAAAAGTACCATATAGATTAATAGAATGGAAAATCCCCCTACATCATTGGAACACACTGCTAAGGAACCTTATAAATATATGATAGAGCTCGGAAAACTAGGTTGGGATTTCCCTACCATTGTAATACACTGAACCCCAAACGGATTAAAGCTACCAAACGTAACCATTTCGCTAGAAACACGCATTGGAATTGAAATAAAGGCATCCCAATATGGGTAAATAAATCTGGGAGAGCTCGGTAAAACTGAGCTGCGTTCTCGGTGATCTGGGTAAAGTTCTCGGTAAACTTGTTAAAATTCGGTTAAGGTTATCAAAGGGGAATTTAGTAAGCAAAGTACGGACGCTGAAGAGAATGCAGAACTGTATTTTCAATCAACATCGTTTGCATACCAAACTGTGTTACATTTTGTCATAACAGTTCCTGGTCAAGTTTACCGAACTTTATGGAGGTGGAGAAGTTGGATTTAAAAAGACGTGTACACAATACAAACTCTGCAGGAAGCTGTCGTAAATATCTTCTCTCCCGTGGAAGGACTTCAAGGGACAATGTTCCCTGGCGAAGATAATTCAAGATGATGCGAAAATGGACAATCATTGTCGATAACAATTAAGATTCATTCTCAGGCACAATGTTCACCAAATGAAACAAAAACACAAAAAAGCACTAGAATCACTAGAACACATGGTATTCGTGGAGGTTTTGCCACCAATAATCAAAACCACACGCCTGGTTTGAAATATGGACTTAGCCCGATCTAAATATGTACAAAATTAAGTGGACTCTGAATGTAAAGAATGCACATCCTGCTGCGAGACAGCAACACATCAGTCCAGAAAGATACAGAGGTATGTTTACATATAACGTTAAAGCAGTACCATTTTAATATCAGGTTTATCATCAGTATCAACTTTATTCAGTAATGGCAATGAAAATCAAAGAGGTTTATTTTCTCCATGATATTCTTCTAATCTGTTATGATGCACCACCTTAGGTTTCATTTTAGGTTTATCTTGAACTCTGTAAAGAAAATCATTGCTACATTTAATCAAAATGAAATGACCTTTCCAGTTTTGTTTCACTTTTCTTGAAGAAACGACTTTACCTGCAGGACTATGTAGTAATCAAGCACACGAAGTGTTTAAGTACTATTCCTTTATCATAGTTTATCAACATTCTTACAACAGCAATCCGTAAATGTTTTCTTGCATAACCATGAATTTGTGAAATTCTCTCCCGAGATCATAGGCATAAACAGAACTAAAGCTTTCTGATTCATTTTCAGGTTTACCGAAAATAACATCAACTGGTAAAGCAATGTCTCTACCCAACATCATAGCAGATGGAGCGACACATGTGGACCCATGCACAGAAGCTCTATAAGCCATCATCAACAAGGTAATGAAGGTATCCCAGTCCCTTTGGTTTTTAGAGACAAAAGTTGAAAACATAAATTCTATAGATTTCTCTTTCGACTAAACCATCAGACTGTGGTCTTAGTGGGAAGGTTCCAGTTTTCTCAATGCCAATAATATTGTACATTTCTTTGAATGCATGTGATGAAAGTTTGGACCTTGATCTGAATGTAGTTGTTTTGGCACTCCAAAAATATTAACAAACCTTTCAACCAATTTATTCGCCACAGTTGTTGCTTCCATGTTTCTCATGAAGTAAGTATCTGCCCACTTTGAAAACTAATCACAGACTACAAGCAAATATGTATTACCAGCTTGAGTTTTTGGTAAAGGACCCAGAAGATCTTACGCAACTCTTTCTAACGGGGCTCCCACTTGATACAGTTTAAAAGGAGCTTTTAATTTTTTAGCTGGACCTTTTCTTGATATGCAGATATCACAGACTTTACACCAGTGACGAACATCTTCAGATAGACCATACCAAAAGAATCGACTTTTAACTTTATTCAAAGTTTTCTTTATGCCTAAATGTCCTGCAGTGGGAACATTATACAATTCATGCAGGATTAATGATCTCAAACATTTTAGTCAAACTATTTTCCAATCTACTATCTTCCCTACATCACTTTCACAATTTCGGTACAATATTTCTCCATCTATGCCAAAAGCATCTCATAGCAGCATTACAATGCTATTTCAGACCACGGATGCTTAGGTCCAAACTCTTTCTTTGCTAGAATCTGACCAATTTCAGGATCTGTCTTTTGTAATGCAGCCATACTCTCCTTTGTTAGTCTACCCTCTTGCGAATACTTCTCAGATTCCCTCACCAAGGAGTTACTTGTATATTTGACGGATCGTACATCTAAATTGTATCTTACAGTGACATCTTGAATATTTCTTGACAAAAATTCATCTTGTGTGTTCATATCGATCCATTCACTGAATGTTGTTGAATCAATCAAAACATTTTCAACAACTGCACTTAGTGTGTCTGTCAGCCGTCACATCTGTCTGCTGGGAGTTATATACCCTGCTTTCCATGAGGTTTATGTTGTTAACTCCATGTAAGATGGCATATCTAAACAGTCAGCAATATTCACAGTACACATCTCAATTGGTATTTCATGCACTTTAGTAATTGTATCTCTCCGTAATGTGTTGTAAACCTATGGGGTTTCTCTAGCTAACAGTATATCGGAGTAAAAGGATATCTAGACAAGAATCACGCTCACTCTCAAATTTGAGGAGAGTAAAGATGTGTCATTTCTAGACTAATCAAGGAAAACTTTGACCATCAGTGTGACCCTGGGTTCACACACACTTTGTGATCCAACTTGCTTAAAAGCTTCAGACTAAATCATCACTTCAGAACTTTGCTCTGCACGCAAACAGAATAAACAGTCTTGATGACAAAGACGCCTAGACAAGGGGTCAGCATTTGAATGAATGCGATCAGCACGATGTTCTATTTTCATATCATAAACAAACGAACTATCAAGCCACGTGGCCATTTTGGCCTTCAGGATTTTTTAAATTCAAGAGCCAGCGAAGTGCATATGGTCTGTGCGCACTGTGAAGAGTCGACCATACAAATAATGGTGTAAGTGTATAACTGCGGAAACAACTTCAAGTAACTCTTTGCGAGTAACATAATAATACCCTTCTGATCTACTGAAAGTTTTACTGTAATAGGCTATCACCTTCTCTTCCTCATTCTGAAACTGGGACAACACTGCATCCACAATTACTAACATCAGTGTCAATAATAAAATGATAATTAGTGGTAGACATACTAAAATAGGATATGTTGTTAGGGCGTCTTTCCATTTCTGAAAAGCAGAACTACATGCATCTGTCCAAATAAATCTTCCAGGATAAACTAGACAAAACATGCTCCATCGATCTCTCAAAAGAACCTGGTGCATTGCATAATCCAAACGCCATAACACAAAACTGCCATAAACCACAACCAGGAACTGTTATGTTTTAGGCGTATATTTTTCAGCAACTTTGACTTGCAAATACCCACTTTTTAAGTCCAAAGTACTAAACCACTTGCAACCAGACAAAGCATTCAAAGTGTCATCAGAGCGTGGCAAAGGTTGACTATCTCTCACCGTGGCCTCATTCACCTAACGAAAATCAATGCAAAAACGTGCACTACCATCACGTTTCTTCACTAAACATGCAGGCGATGCTCATGGACTAAAGGAGAGTTCAATGATACCATACTTAGCCAAAGCCTTAATTTCTTTCTCAGGTAGTGGCATCCGTATTGGATTTTGCTTGATTGGGCGTGCTTTGCCAGTATCAATAGCATGTTGTATAAGATGGGTACACCCAATATCATCAGTCGAAGCCTTCAGTGCGTTTTCTGATCAGAATTTAAGCTCTGACTACTTTTATGAAACAACATTTTCAGATGTTCAGGTATTGTTGGAGTCGGCGTTATTTGGCACTGAAGTTTGGTAAATAGAACTGACACTTTCAACAGTATGAAAATAGTGCTCATCTATTGGTTCTTAGGTTGCAGCTATGGTACCTTTATAACCTTACACGGTTCACTACTTAAGTTTGCAACACGCAAAGGTATGGTTCCTTTAGAAATATTTACTACTCTCTTTAGAACAAGTAAACCTTTCCTTTCCATGAAACCAGGGCAAGGCTCAATAATATTAACTCTCCCACTAAATAAAATATAAACAGGTTTTCTCTGTACTATCGTTTTATCCCAGGTGCTCTTAACTACGAATTAACTATAAGAAGATATGAGTATACATGAAGGATGAAGCATCAGCAAATTTTCCCCACAACGTGAAACAGAGAGAAAGTCCATGCCTAAAAGCTCAGCGTTCTTAGTATCTGCTACCAATCATGTATCAACAAAGGTATGTTTTCCAACAGTGACTCATGCTAAAGTCTTCGCATAAAATAGGGATGTCTCACCAGTGGCAGTAACCAGAGTAACAAGAACATTTTTTAGTTCTGGATGTGACGAGGGAGACCATTGGTCAATCAATTCTTTCTTAATTATGATTACATATTCACCTGTATCCACCATCATGTTTCCAGGGAAGAGGTTTACATGTTTACCCACAAATAAACCCTCATTACTTGTAAAAGAGCTTACAGGTAATATAGTTGGGGCCCCAAATCTGTGTTTGTCGACATTTGGCCCCTAATATCGACATCTGCTGGTTTCCCTGACCATTCTGCCCCTTGTTTTTGTTCCATTTCTGATTTTTATTTCTATGATTTCCGATATTGTTAAAACCACTTTTAGAGCCTGAATTGAACTGTTTATATTGTTCGTTTTGTGCAGCAAGACTCTGGTTTTGTCCCTGATCTGTCACTTTTGTTGTCAATTCACACAGCGTTTGTGTCAAGATCAAGATTTCACTTTTCGCAGATTGCAACTTGTTTTTCATATCCCTGTCTTGATCATTTATCCGATCATTTTTATCTACAAGACTGACAGTGTCCCTTATGTCAGCTTGAATGATTCTAATCTGATAGTCTGATGATAGTCTGCATCTTTACTATCTCTAGGCCTGACCTTTCGTAATCTCAAACGCATGTCCATATAGGGTATAGCATCAATAAACTGATCAAGGGATAAAATATTATTTAGTGACTGTGGAGCATTAGGGCACGACTGTCTAGTCAATTTACTAACTGACTGGGATAACTCTGCCATACTCTCCTCATTTGATTTAACTCTGGCTTGAAGATGAGCTCGGTAAAGCTCCGTTTTATTCTCTGAACCAAATAAATTGTGTAGAGCACGTACCAAGCAATTAAACGTCAAGCCTCTGGTCTCTTTCTAACTATCTGAACAACGAAAACGCACTACCTTCTAGGCTACCAGCTAAGTACAAGATAGGTTTGATAATTGCCACCATTTATTTATGAAAAGATTTCAAATTGTTCAAAGTATTCTTCAAGGTCATCTTGACAATCATAGAACCATTTTGAGATAAGTTGAACTGCATTTTACCAACATGTGACTTGGAAACACCTGAGGGAACTGGTTAAGACTACTACATGTTATAGGTATTGCAGGTGATGGCGAGGTGTTTACACTGTGAATAGACGCAACTTCTTGTGTGTTACTAGAAATGTGTTTTAGGTATGGTTGACATTTAGCATTTGAGTTGCTGCTGTTTCCCTGCGTACAACAGTGTTGAGTAACTGCAGCACTGGATTGTCGAACATGATCATTACTGTCTCATTCCTGATGCCGTGCATATTTCCCAATCAGCAAGTGTCGGCAAAAATGTATTTTCCAATTCTTTCATTTTTCTTTCCAGGGCTTTACACGTTGAAAAGAGGCGACTTCTAATAGTAGAAATCACTTCTACAAAGGAAAGTTCCTCATGACCATGCATTGTGTACATGTCATAATCTCCCTCATTATCAACATTACTCAACGAAGCATGACTGGACATGCTGAGACCTTCATCAGTGACAACTGCTGTAGCAGCAATATTAATAATATTAATAATACCTCCGGAATTATCCATTATATATATATATATATATATATATATATATATATATATATATATATATATATATATATATATATATATATATATATATATATATTGGTGTGTACAGTTCTCTGTTGTACCACGGAAAATAATGTTCTGGTGTTTAAGTTCCGAATAAAATTTCAATAAATGTCTTTGTCCAAGAATTATGTATGAGCACTTAAATATTCCAGAGAAACGAATTAATCTTTTAGAATCCAAATAATTTGAAGAAAATTTAAAATATAACTCAAATTTGCCACAACAAAACATCTTTCAGTGTCGAAGGTAAAAAGCCCAAACTGAGATTATTTCTCTAAACATCGGTATAAAACCTGATTAATGCGCAAAACAGATGCCTGGATGTGAGTCAGTTCACTGGGAAAACCTAATTGATACATAATATTTGTCACGTATTCCCAGTATAGCATCGATTCCACCCTATAAATCACACATTAAGAATAAATAAAAAAGAAGCTGTTTATGGACACCAAAGCATGCAAGCTATAAAAGAGAACATATATATGCAGAAACTTTATTTATCTAATGTCACTGAAACTATTACAGCTAAAGCCATATCAAATAAAAAAAAATTAAAAGACAAATTGGACAGATATTATTTTACACACACTTCGTAAACTTGGAATTCAATAACTGACTGGTCATAAAACTAAATTCATAAACTACACATATTGAATCAGATAATGAACATACAATATGTAATTTAATCAAAAGCTGAATTTAAAATACAGTGGATTTGCCTGTCATAATATGTATCATACACATATACATAATATGTATGTATGTATGTATGTATGTGTATATATATATATATATATATATATATATATATATATATATATATATATATATATATATATATATATATATATATATATATATATATATATATATATATATTAGATATGTATTGTGTGATTGACATTGGTCAGTATTGAGTATAGAGAACTACCTGGCTACTCACATCCGTTTGGTTGTTGTTTTAGAAACCTATTACTTAGCTAATACTTGTTGATGAATTTTGTTTAAAAATTAAGATAATTATTACTTAGAGGTAAACATGTTTACTGGTGTTAAATTAAAGATTTGGTTTGTTTTAAAAATTAGGAATATTTTAGAAGCAAGCTGTATATGATTGTCATGGGAAAATTACCATTATCCTGGTACTGTTATCGTGTCCTTGCATTTTATGTTAATGTTTACTTCAGATTTATTCCACATTTTAACGTCATTCTTATTTATTGAAATTTGTAATAGGAATTACAAAGTGTTCTTTGAGTTATGGACTACATTGCTATTTTGCAATTATTAAGAATTCATTACAGGATATTTTGGATTATGTCAGTGTGATACATCAATATTGTAAGCACATCAGCACTATTCCAGGCATCTGGTACATGAGTTTATTCAGGTTTGGAATTCATTCGGAACACAACTAGAATCCATTTGGAATAATCTACACCTTTAGGCTTGTTATAGAACTCTGGGGACTCGTTTGGGATTTAATTCGCAATACTGTAAGTTCCTTATTAAATATTTACTTTAATTATTAGTATAAAACAGTATTTGCTGAAGTTTAGAACACTTGCTGGTTGTCTTTCTTCTCGAATAAATAGTTTATGACCATAAATTTTAATTTAGTAAATTTACAATAAAGGTGACAACGTTCTTTTAAAGATTTGTTGCAAATATTTAGATTTAGGTATGCATTTTATACATATGCTGCCAATGTAGGTTTTTCCTCACTTATTAGCAACTAGGTACTAAGTAAAACAGCTTATAATCCATGGTCATTTTAGTGACGAACTGATTTATTTAAACTCTCTATGTACAGATCAACGCCACAGTCCAAAGTTTCCTGTATACATGTCAAGTGATTACTTTTACAATTTTAGAATTATCGACGCAGCAGATTTCGTATTTAAGTGAACCTAAATCTTAGCATCCCTCGTTCTGATATCTTTCTATCCATTCTCTCTCCGTTCGTTCGTTTATTTTAATTCTGTCGTTAAGGTCGGGGAATATATTTTAAGTTTCTAAATCATTCAATTTAAACCCTGGTCCTCAATAAAGGTTCGGGTCTCTTTCTGCCCAGATGAAAAGGTGACTCCACCTGAATTTCTGCAATCCAATTTCCGGCTAGAAAGTTTACTACACACGAACATTTAGCTGCCTCAGAAGTTTCCTTGCCTCAAATGCCTTGTTAAACAAAACTGCTAAGAGCAGAAAACTTGGATCAACCGATGCCATCACCCTTTTCCCAAAGAATACAGACTGTTTTATTGCAATGAAGGCTGAACGATAGTTTTTTCTTTCCATATACACATGGCCTGCCACACTCAATGTCGTTTCTCTGTCCTCAAAGATTAAGAAACATTTAGTTATTCTTCCTATCGACCCGAGAAGAAGTTTTTCAAATGCTTCGCTAGCTTCTGTCTCTTTCCCGAGCTGTTCACAAACCAGAGTTTGCAGATAGTACACCGATGCCATGCAGTCAATTTTTATCCAATTTTGAATATCTTTAGAAAACGATACAAAGTGTACTTTAATCCTCTGGGTAGCAATAATAAGTTATCACCAGTGAATACAATCTCACAAAGACACCAATCATTTAGTACATGTGATATTGGAATGTCATCTCTTTCTTCAAGGACACGTATCGATTTCGTGTATTTCGCTTTTTCATTACGAACGAACCAAACCGATTGCGATTCCACCAATGTGATTAGTCTATGAAGAATTCCGTAAGTGAAAATGTTGTTTGCCATAGGATACAGAGGCTGTTGAATATAACGATACAATAATGCAGTTTTCACTGTTCCTGATACACTCAACATATTTGGATTGTCTCTTAAGCTTGACAAAATATCACGAAATGCCACCGCCAGCGAATTATCCCAATTAGTTTTTGACATTTTTACTATCCTGACGATTGCATCACATTTTTCCCTGATGCTTTGCTCATTGAAAAGATATTGCAAAATATCTCTTTCGACTGTAGACTCTTTGTATGCATCCAAAGTTGCTTTTGAAAGTCCGCAATAAGGCGAAACTAGATTAACCTCATTCAAAATAATTTCATACAGATGGTTTTTTTCTGTGAAGCCATTATATAACAATATTTCGCTAGGGCCCTGTGCAACACCACAGTCCAAATAGGGAGCTTTCCCAAGTTTCATGGCAAGAGACGGGCAGTCAAGCAAACATGGAAAAACCAAGTCAATGCATTCAGATAAGAGGCTCTTTAGAGGTGATTTATCTTCGCTCGTCATATGACTTGCCAGCATGTTCCTTTCTTTAATAAAATAATGGGGAAAATGTTTTTCTTCCACACGCTGCTTTAGCCATTTTAAACTATCAACGAATCTCTCAACCAGAAGATCATCTTTCCAGAGTTCCTGGGGTTGTGTTTCACACATCCAAAATGTCAGCATCTTTACAATGTATGTGGAAAGAACTTTAGTTTGAAAGAGTCTCATTAAGCATTCTTTAAAATAAATCCTAAGAAGGACATAGGTCTTTCTTTGTATACTATTCAAACTTTGCATTAACATTTTCTCTGCTGTCGAGAATGACAGTCTCCACTGAAGGTGCTCTTCCTCACTACCGGGAAATCCAACGGTTACAACTTCACATCCCGCCTTAGTTATGTCTAAAACCATACTCTTAGTCGGTCAATGTCTATTTCTTAAAAACCGTTTTTCATAGATCTTGGTAAACTACGAGATGGTATGGAGTACATATAGTCCGTGTTAAGTCTTATTGGTTCATCTGTACGAGTAATGGCTGGTCCGTTACCACTGATAGTCTTCCTACCGAGGTAGGGGTTCTCTAAGTCATGAACATCAGATGCAAGTGATTTTACTTTCTCGCTGGACAGGTACACTTCCCCATTCGGATGAAAATAAATGTTTGTGGGGAAAACAAAAATAATCTCATGTGTATTTAAAATCATGTCGATTTGTGCAACTGAACTAAAATAAGATTCAAGCCGAAGTTTGCAAAATCCCGGAGGACAATTTGTATGCTCCATCTGAAGCACGACACTGTCTTCGGGAAAATATATTGCAAGGTCGTCTGCAATCACAGTTTTCTCCGCACATATCATCCAGTCCATATCTCCTTCTCTAAAAGTAGATAATCCTGTGATCATACTTCGACTGATTTCATATGTCGACATTTTATTTCCGGTACATTTAACAGAAAGTCATAGAGCTCGTAAAAATGTACACGATATTGTACATCCTTATCGGCATAGCCCATGTCATTCAGTGCATCACAAAGCATGAGGGAGAGTGTCTCATTACTTTGAGTTTTCTTCTCCGCCATTGCAAATACAACACGGCAGTATCCTTCTTTAATTTATAGAAGTTTCCAAACAGGTATATATGTAATGACAGTTATGGCATGCCATATTAAATGTTTCATATAGCCATAGCGCGGTCCTCATGTCAAGAAGATGTAAGCGGTTTCATAATATTCCATTTGAAGTCTGGGCCTCATATGGTAGAATATTATTGGTCTCACATTACTATTTCTGGATTCCGTTGTTAACGTTGACAGCGATCCCTGCTTGTCACATAAACGAAGATCTCATGTCATCAAACCTAAAATTAATATTTGTAAAAAAAAATACTGTAGCATTACAGGCGTTTAATAAAAATTAGTGATATTTGAGATAACTAATAATCGGTATACAACTGTATAATGGTAGCGCTGCACCCACTCGCTTTCCTGGATAATATTTGTTGCATTTAATCATGATAACTTATTACGTCAGCATTCTCCCCTTTGATCATACATGTATTTTGAATTTTGTCTTGCAATCAAAATAGCATGATTGATGTTATAAAATGAGTTTTCTCTGTAAATTAATTTAAGATTTATTTGAGAAATTTTTTCACAGTCTCAAGTACAAAATTATTGCAAGACCATGCTATACTTAGACGACTTTTAAAGCCAACAAATGAAGTTAGCGTAATATTGTTCATATATTATATGTATATCTGTATTGTATGCTTAACTATTATCCATGATTGTAAGTTGCAGTTTAAGCTAATGGTCATTTGTAAATATAATCTTGTAAACATGTTGACATGGCGTTTATACATGATAAAGTTCTGGAAGCGAGTCTATGTCCCACAGCTTGGATATATTAGTGTCTTAACTTTTTATGTAAGTTTCTGATAAACAAAATTATTCATTCCTCTTTTAAGTTCAGTCTGTAAATTTATTTACTGTTGTGTTCAGATGTAATTTGAGAGTAATTATTTATTTCAAAATTATTCATTTGAATTACAAAGTACTCATTGATATTTTGAACAAAACCCCTATTGTGGTATTGTTGTAAATTCATTCGAGGACATTATGGCTTATATTAATTTGACTGTTGGCACATCAGATCACTTAAGCTATTGATGCATCAACACATTAAATACTAAATTCGTTCGGGACACTCTATATGTTTCGACTTATGATAGAACAATTAAGATTAGTCAGGATTTAATCAAAATGCTTTAACTTCCTCTTAAATTTTCACTTTCTAACCAAGAAAAATAAATGTATTTGGTTATTTTAACAAGCTTGTCCTTTTTGTATATTTCTTATACATAGTTTGAGACCATAGATTCCTAACAGATATAAAAGGCTTAAAAAATAAAAACATGAGTCCCTAGAACAGACTGACGTTCTACTGCCCGAAAAGAATTTCCAGAAGTTCAATATAAGGTGATATCTTTCTTTTATCCGCCGAGTGTTCCATTCCATTCTTAAGCAGTGACAATAAGATTAGATGCTGTAGCGGATACATTGGAAGTCAGATTGGTAGCATTTTAATTTCGAACCAAGTAAATATCAATACGATTATTTTGTTGACAATCTCATGTCGAGCTGACTAGCAACAACACGATTGTGAAGATAGCTGTCGTGGCATCCATGGTATATGTATGACTGGCATAATGTTCATTTAGAATCAAGTACTTATTACAAGAAGTCATTTGATGAAAACCACACATCTTGTACGAATCTTATTCCTGGAGAAGCAGCGATAACAATATTAAGCTGATGGCAGCCATAGTGAGCATCAACTGTTTCATTTTTTCAGGACCAGCTAGACATAAGTTTTCTTGTAAAAGCCCCATGTTAAAATGACTTTCCGTTTAGGATGATTAGCAATGACAAGATTTCAAGATGGCGGTAATCGTAGTAATATTGAAAGACAGACTGAGAACATTTTCATTTAGAACCAACTAGACATCACAAGATGTCGTTTGGTGGAAGGACAATGTAGATATGACCATTCCTCCAGGATAAATAGCAATAATAACATTTTCAAGATGTCACTGCGACACCTACACTGACGGTCAGATCTCCATTTTATTTAGACTAGACATAAGTCTTCTGGTGTGAAAAATGTGAATATGAGTTTCCGTTTAGTAGAAGTAAGAAAACAAACATTTTCAAGACGGACATGTAGATGGCCATATTGGATACCAGATCTACACAATTTTCTTTTGGAGCCAAGAAGACATACGAAGAAGTCTTTTAATACAGTCCGTTTAGGATGAGTATACTGCTGCCAAGGAGGTCATACTCGACTTCAGGTCAAAATCACTGTCAGAGAGCATCAACTTGACACAATAAAAAGACTTAGTAAAAACAGTATGTTGGTCTAACCATCAACTCAGATGTACCGAAAGAAATATTTTCAAAATGGTCGTATAGAATGTAGTTGTTGTTGTTGTTGTAGGGTGTAACGCCATTTTTCAGCACAAGATAGGCTATACATGGCGGCCAGTATTAATGGTGGAGGAAGAACCCGGAAAACCCCCGGAAAGAACCACCGACCCACGAGAAGCTACTGGCAAACTTTCTCACATAACCACACTAGCCGAATCAGAGACTCGAACCGACGCAGACAGAGGTGAGATGGCAGTGATCCGTAACGGTGAGCGCTTTAGACCACTCGGCCACTCTGGGCCCCTCGTATAGAATGTAAATGAAGTACCATGTTCATGTAGGACCAACTAGACCGTGGGGGTGAATGTATGTGCAAAGCTACAGCTCAGTTTTCCAAGTAGATTAGGAGGAGCAGAAATAGCAACGCTGTGCCAACGGACGGACGAACGGACAGCAGGCCAGAGAGCTAAAAATAGAATAGAGAAACACCAAACATAGCATTTGGCCAAAAGGTTTGTTTTGGTAGAACACAATCTACTATAAAAACAAATAAGAAATGTTAGATGGTGAAACGGTGGAACATCTTTAACAACGTTAAATTTGAAACTATAACCCTTTACCAAAGCTAAGTTACTCCCCTTCCCAACAGGTGACGCTGTAAGCAACTCTCGATACATGAAGTATTACACAGACTCGGTACACGGTATTGTTTTATTCATTTTCTGGGTCTGTTTTCAAAAGCTGACGTTTTCGAGTGCGTCGAAGTAAAATAAAACAGTTGTTAAAAACACTCTAAACTTAGGGACTTTATTCGTAATAACCATGAGTTCAATTCTAGCAAGGAACAAAGGTTTTCGAAGTAGATATGGCTTAATGGCTTTTATCAAATTAGAAATGGCTTTTTTCGGTGATGAAACAAATGTGTTTGAAATATCACTGCAAAGGTTCGATTAATATGGTAATGACGGGCATTTTTCGGCCACTTGGTTCAAACAATAAGGAAATTTTCAATGGCTGACTCTCATAAACTCATTAAATTTTGAAGTTAAATTGTGATTTTGCATATTAAGATAAAGACTCCAAATAAACTGTAACTATCTTCATAAGTACGATAATTAACAAATTGATATTAATTGTAGGTGCAGAGGTACCTCATACTAAATGTAAATTTAGACTGAACAAATGAAACAAAGAAATCAAGCATGAAAAATGTATATTCTGACATACCATTAACCTCGATGAACAATGTTGGCATAAAATAGGCTTAAATATACAACCACCAACTCTTTTATGCATCTATACATACATACATACATACATACATACATACATACATACGCACGCACGCACGCATACACACACATACATACATACATAAAGATGTGTGGAGAAAGATATCAAAATTATACCCTTTTCTTGTGTAAACACTCGAGTTTCTGTAGTGACCTAATCCGTAATTGTATTCTGAAAGTTCGTTTCTAAACTTAAGACACACACACACAGAGGGAGACAATTCTGTACGCTTTGCATTGCATATATGATTGTTTTATTCATAGCTAACTACCAATAAATAGACGTATATAATGCTACACATGTATGTTATTTATGTTAATTATAGACTTCCTAAGACAGAACATATATACAGATTCAAACCTAGTTCTATTTCCTTTCAAGGCCACGGACCTATTGATTCGTTGAATTTCGAATTTATATAGTACATGGTGTTATTACTATTATTATTAGTAGTAGTAGTAGTCAGTAGTATGTAGTAGTACTAGCAGTAACAGTATTAATAGTAGTATTAAATCATACTAATAATAATAATACTAATTTGGAAGTCAATTAGTGATTTTAAAGCTATATCATCTTTTTCCATCTAAAAATTTAAAAACCCTTAAATTTAATGCTGCTCGCAGCATGTCGTTTTAAGGACATCCTATTTCTATGCATTTAGATCTATGTCTTTCCGCTGGAGGTCAATAAAAGGATTTATTTTAAAAATTATGTGCGTAAATACTCTCAAAACCATTTTATTACTTGATACCGGTGATTATGTTTTTTTCTTCTTCATTGTAACCAGACTAACCCATTTGACATTATCTCTCCCGACCGCTCCGTACGTCTAGTGGTTATAGCGTCAGCCTCGGATGCGGGGGGTCGTGGATTCGATCCCCGGCCGAGTCATATCAAAAACTTATAAAAATGGTACTAAGAGCTGCCTCGTTTGGCGCTCAGCATTAGGAGGTTAGCGCTAGGACTGGTCGGCCTGGTGTCAGGATAATGTGACTGGGTGGGACATCATGCTACGTGTCTGCGGCATGATGCCCCAGTGCTAGACATCACAATAAACTGCCACACTGTAGATATCGTACCGATATGACTTAAACATTGCTAAAGCTACGTTAAAAATCCAAATCTCACACACACATTCTCTCTCCCCATGGCTATAAGATAATACTATATACACACATCTGCTAAAGTGACATCTGAAAACGGGTGACAGCTTAAATACAGGTTCACGTCTTCAATAATTTGCTCCATGTGACCTTGTAATGCTAGCTGTTTAAAACAAATGATTGCTTAACTTGTGCAACATTCAAGGGAGACAACTCTCTCTCTCTCTCTCTCTCTCTCATAAAAACTGAGATGCATGAAAAAACAGAGATTCTAATAATAGGAAACTGGAGGGGAAATCACTCTGGGTTATCCCCACAACAAATCAATGAAAAGGTCAAAGCTTTAGGAATACACTTTGGCCAAAATGAAGAAAAGGAAATTTATAACCAAATAAAAGTAAAATAAATGAAAATGTGAATATCTGCGCGCTTACGCCACTATGTCTTATGGAACGGACCCAAATGGCCAAGACGTACATGTACATCAACATAAATTCATTTTGTACACTCAGTCGCTCTCAAGTGTCATAGATCATCATCCAGTATCTCACCAATTGTACGCTGATGACACCCAAATATACAAATCTAGTCACCCAACTGAAGTTGATGCTACCATCCAAGGTGTAAAGAGGTGCATTTCTGATTTCTGATGTGAAATCATGGATGACTTGTAACAAGCTGCAGATGAATGATGATAAAACTGAGGCCATTCTGATCACAACACAAAGACTTTCTCATTCACTTCCTTTACCTCAAACAATAAATATCAGCAACGCCAACATTAAATTCACACAGTCAGTACGAAACTTAGGTGTTACTGTGGACAGTACTCTCACATTGCACCAACATGTCATGAACATATGCAGGGCTGCATATCTTGAGCTGAGACGCATCAACTCAATTCGCAAATATCTTTCAGTTGATGCCACTAAAACACTTGTGTGTTCATTAGTACTTTCAAGACTGGACTATTGTAACTCAATTCTGTCTGGTTCATCTCAATATCTACTCCAGAAACTTCAAAACGTTCAAAACACAGCTGCTCGGATCATCCTTAGAGTATCACGATCAGATCACACCTCCCCGCTACTCTGTACCCTACACTGGCTATCCATTTGATCCAGAATCAAACACAAAATTTGTTCTCTTTGCTACATTTCACTGTCGGACTCTAGTCCAACATACCTATCTGACCTCACCCATGTGTAGACACCAGCAAGATACTTACGCACCTCTTCTGACAATCGTATACTCATTATTCCCACTATGAAAACAAAGTCATATGGACAGCGTTCTTTTGCATACAAGGGCCCAGCAACGTGGAATGAATTGCCCAATGAACTTAGACACAAAGACACAGTGATCACATTCAAGAGTGCCCTCAAAACTCACTTATTTCGACTGCAAGAACAAACTTAAAGACCTAATGTTTCCTACCTGAAATATTCTCAGCATGTTTTTTACTTTTTAATGTTTACTAATTTCATGGTGTTTGTTTTTGTAATCATATCATTATATGTTTTTTATCTTATAGGTGTTGTCTAATGCTTTAAAGCGCTTAGAGCTTCTAAAGATTATGCGCTATACAAAGTCCTCATTATTATTATTATTATTAATTATTATTAAGTATAGGGACAGAAAAGATCTATGGGACCTAGAAAGGAAAATTGCTTATACATGGATAAGGGAAGAAATCACCAATGAAATTAAAAGCACGGTAGAAATAGAAAACGTACATATAAATTGGAAAAGAGCGCGGGGAAACTGGGTCAAATTAGGCTCACTTAAGATACAAAGCCTCTGCTTCAAATACATGCATAATGTATGGTTGACAGGAGAGGTCGCAGTGAGGCGGCATATGGTCAGAAATGTCCACTGTGTTAAAAAACAATTTTTAGTAAGATTCATACTGTGATATACTGTGAGAACAGGAAGACTAAACGACAGAAAATAATCAAAGAAATTAAAAGTAAAGAAACATACAAGACACAAAACATTCTATATTTAGACGGAAACTTCGAGAGAAAAAAATTGTATCAGATTACTAATTACATAATCGACACTATGGCAGCATGCGGACAGGTAATCAAAATTGGACGTGACTGAACTGACAAGACTCTCTACTAGGGCTAAGCAATCCCTTTACAAACCTTAAGGATAATAACATGGGTACTAGAGAGGGAAGGACAGAGTTCTGTATGTAGCAAGTACGACTGGTGATGTCATGGGGCTATATCACAAGGCGCCACGCGAAGTGAACAGGCACATGGAAGAGATTGGAAAACGCTCCACATAGAAATTGTATAACACGTACAAACACACACACTCACACATACACACAACAGTCTCTAAACTCCAATTATAATGAACCTTCTATCTTTAACCTCACCCTAGAGGAGCAAAAAAACTTCCGGAAATTTTGGGAACTAAATAAATAAGAGATAACCTGCTCGAGGTGGGAGAAATACAAATAATTAAACAAAGTACGGACCTCACCTCCAGCACAGTTCTAATCTCATGATATAGAATGCGAGAGCGACACATAATAGCATACACATAAACCACTAAGGTTTTATTTTTATACAAGCACACCGCTGACTCGCCAAAATTCTAAATTTTATAAATCGTCTATTGAGAACAGTACTCAGTAGAAAAAGATAAGACAACTGGGTTAGAATTTGATAATAATTTGCTGTCCCAACATGGAAACATATATAGCAGTCATACCATATAGCACACATACATAGCACACACGGGACATAGGTGACCCCTAGCAAGGGTCAACTATGAAAACTAGGGAAGGAATTCCGAGCAGGTGATAGAAACCGTTCTCGGATGAACAACCCTATAGAAACACTAGGACTTCTTAGAAATACCCCAACCAAATATTTATAAAATTAAAAAAATAAAAAATAAAAATAATTTTTTTAAAAACAATCTTAATTCAAAATTCTTTTTATAAAATAACACATACAACACACCTTCGGGGGATACATAAACACGTAAACACTTTACTATCTTTGGCTAGGTGTGTGTGTGTGGGAGGGGGGCATCTGTCTGGTGCCCCCCCCCCAAAAAAAAAAAGAAAAGACTAAAGACCATTTTACGATATGTATATATAAATTGGAGGTGGTGGTAAGATAATAAAATAAGTAGAAAGGAAACGAAGTTGTTAGACTGAAGCATTATTGTAATTACAGTCACAGAATGCCAAAATAATAAAAAAAAATTCAGTTAAATGGATTTCAAGCTCAAAACATCACAGGCATACGAAGCAATATCGTTGTGATCACGTGTCAAAACATACTTAGTCCAGCATGTTTACCTTCACTGTCTTTGTTTGCCACGATATTCGGAAAACCTCAGTAAGTTTTAATAATAACAAATAGGAGATGAGAAGTTTATAGACCAATAATAATAATAACAATCATAGATGATAAAAACGTTTTTTTTTTTTTTCGTTTCTTATTTTACCTCGAAAAACGCGTTTTTTTACGTTTTTTATTTTTTTGCGGTCCTCTGTTATACTCTAGATAACAAATATCGATCAATAATGAATCTATGATGCTAGCCTACGATACTTTACGTAAACATGCTACAACATAGTGCTGATATCTGGTAGTGTAGGCCAGGCGTGTATACATTGGAAGATGACGCTGTGTTTAACCTTTTGCAGTCCCTTTTTTGGAAGTAAAATATTGATTTTTGTGTTGCCTAAAACTACTGGAACGTTTTTTTTTTCGTTTTTTATTTATTGAGAAAAAAAATGCGTTTTTTTACGTTATTTATTTTATTTTTAACGATTTTAACATCTATGATAACAATCATCATCATCATCATCATCATCTTGGGGGCCGAGTGGTCTAAATCGGCTTTAACCGATAACTGCCATCTCGCCTCTGCCCACATGGATTCTACTATCGGGCTCGGCCAATGTGTGCATGTAAAAAAAAAAGCTTGCCAATAACATCCTGTGGATCGGTTGATCTTCCACGTCTTTTCCCATGTTCTTTTTCCACCAGTTATACTGACCGCCATGTATAGCCGATTCAGCGCTGAAAAATGCCGTTAACCAAACAAGACATCCTATTCTCCTTCTTCTTCTTCTTAGTATTATTATTATTATTATTATTGTTCACATATTTTGGAAAGGAGATATGATATGCTGCGTTGGCCATCTAACCATATTTCTATCTATTCCTAAGCCGTTGGGTGAAAATTTACTATACGTGCCACATTAAGCGAGCAGAAAACCATCTGGGTCAAAATTCACTAAACTTGGAACATACCATCAAGAGAACCATCTGGGTGAAAATTCACTAAACTTGGAACATACCATCAAGAGAACCATCTGGGTGAAAATTCACTAAACTTGGTACATAACATAATTGATAACCATCTGGGTGAACATTCACTAAGCTTGGTTCATAACAAAATAGATAACCATCTGCTTGAAAATTTACTAAACCTTGTATATAACGTCAAGTTGTTGTTGTTGTTGTTGTTGTGATTTTGATTTTCAACGTAGCTTTAACAAAGTTTCAGTCATGTCGCTACGATGTCTGCAATGTAACAGCTTATAGTGATGTCTAGCACTGGAGCATCATACCGCAGACATGTAGTATGATTTCCCACCCAGTCACATTATCCTGACACCAGGCCAACCAGTCCTAACACTAACCTCTTAATGCTAAAAGCCAAACGAGGCAGCTGTTAGTACCATTTTTATAAGTCTTTGGTATGACTCGGCCGGGGATCGAACCCACGACCTCCCGCATCCGAGGCGGCATAACATCAAGAGATAACCATCTGGGTGAAAATTCATTAAACTTGGTACATAAATTGAGCATACAACCATTTGGGAGAGGAATATAATTTTCGACCCTGTCATGCCGTCCGTGGAAGGGGATAGGAGATTAAAAACACAAATTTGTCTTTAATTGGAGTTACGACCCTCGGTAATGGTTAAGAAGATATCAGGCTCGCGAGAAACGGAACATGAAATAGCAAACGTGGAAGTTTGTCACAACAAGACCTGCATTAATCAATAATAATAATAATAATAGTAATAGAAATAATAATAATAATATTATTATTATTATTATCATTATTATTATTATTAACCAAAATATTTTATCAAACATACGTATGTTGGTACTTTTGTATGCAAAGAGTAATTTAGATAGGCGTAAATTCATATGTCCACACAAATATTTATGCACTGTTTAGTTACTATCAACTGGTAGATGAAACTTCTCACAATCTGCCCATTCTTCTTTGTTCGCTTGCGAGAAACCTAAAATACATTAAGTTATTGGTAGCAGTTTGGTACCGTTACTATGGCATTACATCAGCCCAAAGGAAATTATAGAACGTACAAATACAAATGCATTTAATTATATATCTAATCAAATCTAATCAATGGTTTTAATGTGGAACATATTTGGTTTTATAAATATATTAAAACTTATAACATAAGCTCTCAAACCTTCCACTTGGTTGTCTCACTATTTTTGTACTGTATAAACAATGTACCTAGTAGGAGCGTGTTCTTACCAAATATTCTATATATAGTGTCCATATATGCAATTAGCCAATTATCAATTTTTAATTAAAAATCCTATTATTATTATTATTATTATTATTTTGTATGTGCAACTATGCACACGTAGTTTATATGCAGAGGGCCACAAGGATTAGATCCATTCAACTAAGATCATCACCTTCTTTAAATAATAATAATAATAATAATAATAATGATAATAATAATAATTATTATTATTATTATTATTATTATTATTATTATTATTATTATTATTGTTATTATCTAGAGTTCGGGAGATGGTAACCGCTCCGGTGGCCTAGTGGTTAGAGCGTCCGCCTCGGATGCGGGAGGTCGTGGGTTCGATCCCCGGCCGAGTCATACCAGAGACTTACAAAAATGGTACTAAGAGCTGCCTCGCTTGGCGCTCAGCATTAAGAGGTTGGTGTTAGGACTGGTCAGGATAATGTGACTGGGTGGGACATCGTGCTACATGTCTGCGGCATGATGGCCCAGTGCTAGACATCACTATAAACTGCCACACTGCAGACATCGTAGCGATATGGCTGAAAAATTGTTAAAGCTACGTTAAAAAAAAAAGTCCAAAAAAGTCGGGAGATGGTGAAGGGAATGAAATCACGAAACTTATGTTGGCGTATCTCAACGCTATTTTGCATCAGTAATTCGTGTATTTAGAATGCAAATACTTATCACTATCAAGAAAGTATTTATACTTTCAATTAAGATTTTGCAACGCTTTAATGTGTACCTTAACTTACTCAAGTGTTGTTCAGATGATAAATGACAGACCAAAAGAATGACAAAGGAACCTGAAAATTAAAAAGATAAAGAAATTAACAAGATCAACTGCATTCCTAATATTATCATTCTCATTATAACTCATTTTTAGCTCTGAAACGCAAGAAATAATAATAATAATAATAATAATAATAATAATAATAATAATTATTATTATTATTATTATTATTATTATTATTATTACTGAAAATGATAACATGAAAATTATTTTTATTCTTGTGCATATTTAAAAAAAAAAAAACAATTTCAAGGTAAATATCCTGCTTAAAAGCCTAAACTGATGTTCATTCTTATTTGTTTAAATTGGCTAAGATTGGACAAAACAAATATTTAAATGACCGAACATCGGTATTATCGGGGTACCCTTTCTCCCATTGCCGTAGTGGGTTTTTCTAAGTGCGATTGTAGTCATTTATTTTCTGACATGTACCCCCCTGAAACTATTTCGCGTGCCACAGGTGGTACAAGTACCACACTTTGGGAACCACTGAGCTATATTGTTAAATACCCACTGTGAGGTGGCAATCTCTTGTCGGAAAGGGAGGTAATGTATGTAAAATTGCTTATGCCAACAGTTTTAAACCTGCCATTTTTAATGTATATGATATATAAATGTGTCTAGATTTGTTAATTCAAGAGTAAATCGGTAATATATTCATACTTCATTCCTTCTGTACCGTAATACGTAATCAGACAATATAATCTTTTATGAGAAGGTATAAATAAACAGACAATGTAATCATGTGTGATAAGGTGTAAATAATATCTTACGAGACGGTATAAAGTACGAATATATTATTGGTTTCCTATTAGAGAGAGAGATGTACCAAAACGAAAAGCATAATAAAAAAATAACATGAAAAGCATAATCAAACGAGAGAAGACAGAATCTTCTAAGTATGTTTTGACATACACAGCTGCCTCCGAGCGTCGTTGCGGTCACGTACAGATTCTGAAACCTATTTGTGAATCAACATCCTGCAGGAAGTCATTTGCCAAGTCTGGCTTGGAGACCCGTAGTGGCGCATGGGTGAGATCGGACAGGTATGTTGGACTAGAGTCCGACAGAGAAACGTAGCACAGAGAACAAATTTTGTGTTTAATTCTGGATCGAATGGATAGCCAGTGTAGAACCAGAGCTGTGGAGACGTGTGCTCTGATCGTGGTACTCTAAGTATGATCCGAGCAGCTGTGTTTTGAACTTTTTGAAGTTTCTGGAGTAGGTATTGAGATGAACCAGACAGAATTGAGTTACAATAGTCCAGTCTTGAAAGTACTAATGAACACACAAGTGTTTTAGTGGCATCAATTGAAAGATATTTGCGAATTGAGCTGATGCGTCTCAGCTCAAGATATGCAGCCTTGCACATGTTCATGACATGTTGGTACAATGTGAGAGTACTGTCCAGAGTAACACCTTGGTTTCGTACTGATTGTGTGAATTTAATGTTGGTATTGCTGATATTTATTGTTTGAGGTAAAGGATGTGAATGAGAAAGTCTTTGTGTTGTGATCAGAATGGCCTCAGTTTTATCAACATTCATCTGCAGCTTGTTACAAGTCATCCATTATTTCACATCATAAATGCACCTCTCTACACCTTGGATGGTAGCATCAACTTCAGTTGGGTGGCTAGATTTGTATAGTTGGGTGTCATCAGCGTACAATTGGTGAGACACTGGATGATGATCTATGACACTTGAGAGCGACTGAGTATATAGAATGAAGAGAACAGGTCCAAGAACAGACCCCTGTGGAACACCACAACATAGATCAACTGGGCTGGAGTGTATTCCATTTGCAGATACAATTTGTGTCCTGTTGACCACGCAGGACTTGAACCACAGTAAGGCTGTATGACGAATTCCAAATACATCCTGGAGACGGTGAAGTAATATATCATGGTCTATTGTGTCAAATGCTGCAGACAAATCAAAGAGGTTGAGGACTGTAATCTTTCCGCTATCCAACGCAGAGAGAATGTCATTAACTACTTTTAGAAGAGTAGTTTCAGTACTGTGGCAAGGGTGATATGCAGATTGTACATTGCTAAAAAGACTATTTGAATTTAGATGAGATACAAGCTGGGATAGAACAACCTTTTCTAAGATTTTTGAAATGAATGGGAGATTAGACACTGGGCGGTAGTTCTTTAAATCGTTATGGTCTAGTGTTGGTTTCTTCAGCAGAGGCTTTACAATGGAAGTTTTGAAAAATGATGGGAATTCCCCGGATGAGAGAGAGGTATTAATAACATCAGTTAGTGAAGGCAATACTGGATATAAGCACTCAAGCAACAGTGATGTTGGAATTGGATCAAGTGCACATGACTTTGGTGCACTCTTCATCAGGATTGTACGTACGAAATCCACAGAGACAGGTTCAAATGCTGCTAATGGTTGCCGCTCAATTTCTGTATCCCAAATGTATGGTGACGACTAGTCAACTGAAATTGTGGTGTCAAGCTTATCTCTAATGGTTTGTACTTTGTCACGAAAGAAATTTGCAAACATGTCCGGAAGGTCGACTGGAGAGAAGGTAGTTGGAAGTGGTGTTGATTTGTTCCTTGATATTAGCTTGTTAGTAATCTCGAAGAGCTCTTTGCAGCTGGAACTTTCCATGATCTTAGTAGTGTAGTGGGCTGATTTCGCTGCATGGACTATATTTGTGACATCCTTCTTAGTGACTTCATAGATTTGCTTATGAATAGTAAGTCTGGTGGAAAGCCAGAGCCTCTCAGCTTTTCGGCGGTCTCTTTTAGCTGTGCAAGCTGGTCCCTAACACTGCTATGCCATGGAGAACACTTTTGAATTGATACTCTGCACTTGGCAGCTGGGGCATGTTTGTCAAGCAATGAACGCAGACAGTTATCGAGTTGTTCTGCGGTAGGAGGTAAGCAAGTTGTTAGGTTAGCTTGGATGTCGTGCATTAGTTTGGTTCTATTTATCATACGGAGGTTTCTCTTAGTAGCAGATAAAGGTGGAGGGTTGGGGACTGATACGTCAAGATGGCGTATAATGCAGAGGTGATCTGATGCAAGGTCATGAGATACCAGGGAGGACCGTAGAATGTTATCACCAGGTCTATGAAGAATCCAGTCTAAAATGCGACCATGTTTATGGGTGGGTTGGTTAACTG
Source organism: Sinohyriopsis cumingii (assembly GCA_028554795.2). Classification (NCBI taxonomy): domain Eukaryota; kingdom Metazoa; phylum Mollusca; class Bivalvia; order Unionida; family Unionidae; genus Sinohyriopsis; species Sinohyriopsis cumingii. Next base: position 33,057,522 of record CM068839.1, read on the forward strand.
ACTGTTTGAGGTTGGAAACATTAATGGAATCTATGAGTTTTGATGTATTTGAGTTTCCGGGGCAGTCAAAGTGACAGTTGAGATCTCCAAGAATAATCAGGTTGCCACCTATCGATTTTCCATAGTCCAGGAGATTCGGAAACTGCTCCAAAAACAGAAAGTCAGCCAGCTTGTTTTTTCTACTAGGAGGAGGGCGGTATACGCAGAAAAAAATGGACTGACCTTTGCTCCATTGTGAGTGTGGTTTGGACTAGTTCAAACGATGTGTGGTCGAAATGGAATGTCGTCGTGTAGTTAAGACGTTTTATCATGGAGTTCTTTGTGATGACAGCAATTCCACCTCCGCGAGAATTACGGGGGAACGACTTGATGGAGTATCCAGTGAGTGTTAGATCCGCACACTTGGACTCATCGCCTGATGTTTTAAGCCACGTATCTGTCAGGAAAAATATGTCAACATTTTGGTCGTTGATAAAATTAACTATTTCTGTGCGCTCTTCCGGCGATCCTACTGACTGGGCATTGAACAATGCAATGCGCAGAGGTATTTCTTGGATAGTTGACACAAAGGTTGACGAATTAATAGGGATTTGAATTAGGTTATCTAAATTAACGGTCGAATTGTTTTTAAATGATTGTGCCGAAATAGTCCCAGTTCGTTTAGTCTAGAGCACAATGTAGTGTGGAGAGCCAAGGAGTGATCATTTAAAGCAATTAATGAGGGTCCATCGTAGCATAAACGGGTTGACTGGCGAGTATCACGTGATGGCGGTTTGTTCAAAAACAGAGAGCAAGACTGCTGAGAAAAAGTCTAATTGTTCTCGTTTCCAAAACAAGGAGATGAAGAAACACATAAGAATTTAACAACCAATACATAATGAACACAATAACGAAGATGAAAACAGGCAACAAGTACAAATATCATGAAAACGGCACTAAAAAACGGAACAGCTGCTTCAAGCGATAGTTAAGTTATGGTTAAGCGATTGCGGCCATCTTGTCAGTCCACCTTTTTAAAAGAATCAGAGATATACGCAACAAACATTTTCCAAACGGCCCATTTTTCATATCTTCTATCCATCCCCCAGCTCCACTACTCACATTGGAACGGATTTTAAAATAAAAATGGTAAGTGCATACGTTCACAGAAAATAGACTGAACAGGGTTATACATGAAATAAGAAAATTTTGTTTTCGGATTCAATCCCAAGTTGACAAATATAAAATAGAAAACTGTATTGGCCCCTACGATAATGGTTAAGAAATCAAGAATCTTGTGTACTTATCTACTATTACAGTTGTGTAAATCAATAACTACGTGTACTGATATTAAACTTGTGTAATTGATAGCCACGTGTAGTTATCTGCTATTACATTCGTGTAAATCAGTAACAATATTTACTAATACAACAGTAAATCAATAACCATGTGTACTGCTATTACAGTTGTGTAAATCAATAACAGTGTGTACCAATTTTCTATTACTGTTGTGTACATCAAAAACAGTGTACTAATTTGACATTACAGTTGTGTAAATCAATAACAGAGTGTACTAACTTGCTATTACTGTTGTGTAAATCAATAAAAATGTGTACTAATTTGCTATTACAGTTGTGTAAATCAATAGCAGTGTGCACTAATTTGCTATTACTGTTGTGTAAATCAATAACAGTATGTACTAATTTGAAATTACAGCTGTAGTGTAAATCAATAAGCATGTGTGCTGCTAATAGTTGTGCAAATAATCATGTATAGTTGACTGTTGTCATGGTTCTGTAAATTAATAACCATGTGTACCTATCCATGTTATTACAGCGGTGTAAATCAGGGACATGTGTACCTATCCGTGGGTGCAGACTCAGATAGTTCTTGGCTCAATTTAAAATTTACCGATTTCATATTTTCAGCACCTTAAAAATGTTATGTTACGTGTTTAGGCTCGAAAAAACGGTAACACAAGAAAAAATGAAAACAACAAGCTTTTGAAACATTTAACAAATAATTTATTTCCCTGGAAAATACTGTACAAATTTTAAAAAATAATAACTTACGGTTTCAAGAATCAAATCCAAAAATAATCCAAGAATAATTCGCGAATAAAATTTTAGAAGTCCTAATAATAAAATGTTCTAATGAATTCAAGTTCAAGACTCGACGTATGCTGTATCCTGTTCAATGTTATTGTCTACAGTTCCTTGTAGAAACACAATAAATAATCCACCGGTTTTGGAAATCGAAATAAAATTGTTAAGAAATGTCTTTGTTCAAGAATTCTGTATGACCACATACATATGTCCAGAGAAACGAATTATTCTTTTAGAATCCAAATAATCTGAAGAAAAATTAACATAACTCGAAAAATGGCTACAACAGAAGGAAATGACTGGACATCAAGCATTTTAAGCCCAGACTGTGAGATCTCTCTCAAAACATCACTATTTAAACTAAGTAATGCGCAATTTTGGAACTGCCTAATTACGAAATAGAGGATAACGTGATCATGTTTACATATATAAAATAACACGTAGGCCCAGTATGACCTTGATAAAAACCACTCATTTAACTCCGGGAAAAAACTTGTTTACATCACTAAAACTATTTACAAGCCTAGGGTCACGTATTCAACACAGCCTCAATCTCAGTCTTCTTATTCCCACAATAAAAATCAATTACAAAAGAACTTGTTCACGTGCCTGTTACTAATTTTGAATTAAGGTCGGGAACTAGGTCAACTTTAAGTGTTTACCAAATAAACTGTCACGGTCAAACTATTTTCTGGAAAAAAATTCCACATCATGTAAACAAGGTTATATTATAATATCATGTAATAGAATACAAAGTTTTTAAAGTTGACAAACAATAAAATTAAAATAAATAAAATTAAATCAGATATACTTAACAATAAATAGGGACCACAACCTGAAACATGAATCGCAAGTCGGTTTGTCAAAGACTTGATTATCATTCATCGGTTCCTTTACATGATTTTTCAGCATCTTTATCATCTTTAAGCTACACGCACGACACCTAGGACTATGCGTATAATCTCTGTTCATGTTGACGGTGGGGCCCCGAGTGGCCGAGTGGTCTAAAGCACTCTTCGTTACGGATCACTGCCATCTCACCACTGTCTGCGTGGGTTCGAGTCTCGGATTCGGTTAATGTGGGTATGCGAGAAAGCTTGCCAGTAGCTTCTCGTGGGTCGGTGGTTCTTTCCTGGGTTTTCCCCGAGTTCTTCCTCCACCATTAATACTGGCCGCCATGTATAGCCTATCGTGTGCTGAAAAATGGCGTGAAACCCTACAACAACGACGACAACAACAACATGTTGACGGTGCAGTGCATGCATTTAATATGAATATTAGTCTAGTGAATCTTTATCACAAATGTACAATCACATTATTCTTTTTTCCTCATTATCTGTGTATTTAATCCTTCATTATCTATGCACTAATCCTCCATTCTGCTATTCCCACTCTTTTTAATTAAACTTTTGTTACTCTAAATGAAATATGCTCGAATGAAGAGTTTAAGTACGAACAAAGTCTGATCATTTACGTTAATTTATTTATTGTACATTATGCCTTGCTCAACTTTCTCACGCAAAATAAGTATAGGACATTTTCTCGGTAGAGCTAGATGTGTATCTAGTAAGAAAACTTTACTGATGCGATAAAGACTCTGTTACAATAAATTATAATGACAATAATGATGCGGTAAAGACTGTTACACTAATGATGCGGTAAAGACTCTCTTACAATAATGACAATAATGATGCGGTAAAGACCCTGTTACAATAAATTATAATGACAATAATGATGCGGTAAAGACTGTTACACTAATGATGTGATAAAGACTCTGTTACAATAAATTATAATGACAATAATGATGCGGTAAAGACTGTTAAAATAATGATGCGGTAAAGACTCTCTTACAATAATGACAATAATGATGCGGTAAAGACCCTGTTACAATGATGACAATAATGATGCGGTAAAGACTGTTACACTAATGATGCAGTAAAGACTCTCTTACAATAATGACAATAATGATGCGGTAAAGACCCTGTTACAATGATGACAATAATGATGCGGTAAAGACTGTTGCAATAATGACAATAATGATGCGGTAAAGACTCTCTTACAATGATGACACTAATGATGCGGTAAAGACCCTGTTACAACAATGTTAGCTGTTTAAAAATGGTTTTAAATTGTTTCTCCTTGTACCGTTCATATACGGTAATGTTCAGTTATGAGTTTCTGCTACATGACATATTACGGTAATAGATATGATAACATTCATTCCAGGAGTAGTACTTTTGCAACTTTAGCGTTCTCGAAATTTATTCATTTGTATATTATGGATAATTCTAGTTCTTATATTATCCAGGGACATTGAGCTGAGTCCAGGCCCAATATCTGTATCATATTCATATCCAACTGATTCCTACATCATCAACAATTTACTTACGTCATCAACGGATAGTTCGTTGTCTTTTATATTTTTAAATATTAGATTTGTTCCCCACAAATTAGATTTCGTCGCTACGTATTTTGACATTATTGCACTTAGAGACTCGTCTATCTAGATAACACTATTGACGATGATCTTACATTAGACGGTTATCATAAAACAATTTTGTGTGTTTTCTGATAATGAGCTAGATTTATAAAAAAAAAGTGTGCTTAAAACCATGTATCTATCTGCTGACACGTAGCCTGAAAGGGATAGGAATAGAAGTATGTATAATGGTATGAAATATGTTATTAGTTATCTATGGTCTTCCATCTGTGTCATCGCAGATCTGGGAATCAGTAAATATTATGACTGAGACTCGGATTCATTGTCTGTGATAATCTTATAATTATGGGCAATTTAATCGAGGACTTAGTGATGAATTCATATGTCTCAAGAGAGCGTGTGTATGATTTTGATTTTTAACGTAGCTTTAACAATTGTTCAGTCCTATCGCTACAATGTCTACGGTGTGGCAGTTTATAGTGATGTCTAGCACTGGGGCATCATGCAGCAGACATGTAGCATGATGTCCCACCCAGTCACATTATCCTGACACCAGGTCGACCAGTCCTAATACTAACCTCTTAATGCTGAGCGCCAACACAGCTGTTAGTATCGTTTTTATAAGTCTTTGGTATGACTCGGCCAGGGATTGAACCCACAACCTCCCGCATTCGAGGCGGACGCTCTAACCACTAGACCACCAGAGCGGTTTCTCAAGAGAGGCGATAATGCTTAGTAGCATGCAAAATATAATATCTGAGCCAACCCGAGTAACAGAGAGCTCGGCAGGTCTCTTAGATCTTGTTCTTATATATCAATCTTGAATGTTTTGCAGTCTGAAGTATCGCTGTAGATATAAAATGTACCTAATCACAATACACCCTATTCGTTTACTCAGCTGCAATACGAATCTTCCATCTTATAAGAGAGAAGTATGGTTTTGTAATAAAGCGGAATTTGAAAGACTTAATAAATTACAGGTATAGACTGGACAACTAAGTTCAGGACTTAAGGTGATGACAATGATGCCGTTGCAACTTTAACCTTATCATATATTCAGTATGCTGAAGAGTGATAGTATTTATTCGCACAACAACCGTTGGGCTGAGGGACATATGTTGGTATGATAGTACAAGATGCAGGAAGCGTGATGGTATGAACAAATAGCTATTAGTAATCCAAGTCACTGGGAAAATAATAATAATAATAATAATAATAATAATAATAATAATAATAATAATAAAGAAATAAAGAAATACGTAGCATAAGTTCATAGCCAACAAAAACAGCAAATAAAAGATTTACAGGTAAAGTGGAGAATACTTTTAGAAGAAACTGAGCTGGCAAATATGAGAGAGAGAGAGAGAGAGAGAGAGAGAGAGAGAGAGAGAAAGAGAGAGAGAGAGAGAGAGATTTTAAAGAAAGACATTTAAGCAGTTATCTTCCAGATGGTACCGAAATTTGAACTGCAATCACATATGTGCATTAAAGCTTTCATGGAGCAGTAAGAGCGGCAAATGCCAAAATAGAACATGGCTGAAATTTTCTGTGCGGAAAAAGGGATTAATGTTCAAAAGGACAGGGTCAATCACGCAAAATTTAAAAGAATCGCAACTTATTTCGAAACAGATGATGATAATCGCCCCCCCCCCCCGGACCTGCAGCACGTATTTTTTAAATGTGATTTTCATATAGGACAAGTTACAAATAAGCCGAGATCGTGCTGTACATTTGAATGCAAGGTACTTTCATAGTTCAATCCAATATTTATTCTCTTTTTCTCTCAATCCAGTGATGACTGAATTTACTGTTGTGTACATTAACTTGTGTGCTTGACCCATGTCCATAATTGTGGGTATGAGTTTAGGCCTACATTTCATTTTTTTAAATTATTACTAGGATTTGAGTTCAGGACCTTGGTTTTTCCCCATGGAAAATATATTGTCTACCTGAGTTGTGACAAGTTTAGAAGGTATAAATGTGTTGTTTACTGATATTTGAGTTTCAGGTCTATATTTTATCATAAACTTGGAATGTTCTAGAAATGAACTTCTGGCCCACAACTTGGTCATTTTCTTGTGTCTTAGAATTTATAAAAGATTGTGATAAACATAAATATTCCATGGAGAAAAATTATCTGAATTTTACAAAACGTATTGGGCTTTTTCTTCTTCTGGTGATTAAAATCGTACAGTCATAATAACCGATCATTTATTTCTTCGGGTTATTAAATTCCACAGGATCACTGTTCATTTCATAACCCATCGCATATTCCTTACCCAATAATCTATACACGAATTCCTTTTCAACTGTTACGCCAATTCGTTATCCAATAATCTATACACGACTTCCTTTTCAACTGTTATGCCAATTCCTTACCTAATTATCTGTACACGAATTCCTTTTCAACTGTTATACCAATTCCTTACCCAATAATCTGTACACGAATTCCTTTTCAACTGTTATACCAATTCCTTACCCAATAATCTGTACACGAATTCCTTTTCAACTGTTATGCCAATTCCTTATCCAATAATCTGTACACAAATTCCTTATCGACTGTTACGCCAAATCCTTACCCAATAATCTATACACGAATTCCTTTTCAACTGTTACGCCAATTCCTTATCCAATAATCTATACACGACTTCCTTTTCAACTGTTATGCCAATTCCTTACCTAATAATCTGTACACGAATTCCTTTTCAACTGTTATACCAATTCCTTACCAAATAATCTGTACACGAATTCCTTTTCAACTGTTATGCCAATTCCTTATCCAATAATCTGTACACAAATTCCTTATCAACTGTTACGCCAAATCCTTACCCAATAATCTGTACACGAATTCCTTTTCAACTGTTACGCCAATTCCTTATCCAATAATCTGTACACGAATTCCTTTTCAACTGTTACGCCAATTCCTTACCCAATAATCTGTACACGAATTCCTTTTCAACTGTTATGCCAATTCCTTATCCAATAATCTGTACACGAATTCCTTTTCAACTGTTACGCCAATTCCACGTTCAGGTAATAAATCAACTTTTCTAACACTTTCCACTGCAACTATTCCTCAACCGTGAAATATATATACTAGGTTTTCAGGTTCTAAGATAACTTTAAACATAAATCATTTTTGACCTATAAGCCCTGCGCAGCATCAAACTGGATGCAATACAAATGTTTGCACCTTTAAACTGACCGTTTGTTAATGTACAAATGTCTGCACTTTTAAACTGACCGTTTGTTAATGTACAAATGTCTGCACTTTTGAACTGACCGTTTGTTAATGTACAAATATCTGCACTTTTAAACTGACCGTTTGGGGCCCCTAGTAGCCGAGTGGTCTAAAGCGCTCTCCGTTAAGGATCACTGCCATTTCACCTCTGTCTGCGTGAGTTCGAGTCTCCGATTCGGCAAATGTGGGTATGCGAGAAAGCATGCCAGTAGCTTCTCGTGGGTCGGTGGTTCTTTCTGGGGTTTTCCCGGGTTCTTCCTCCACCATTAATACTGGCCACCATGTATAGCCTATCATGTGCTGAAAATGGCGTTAAACCCTAAAACAACAACAAAAAACTGACCGTTTGTTAATATACAAATGTCTCCACTTTTAAACTGACCGTTTGTTAATGTGCAGATGTCTGCACTTTTAAAATGACCGTTTGTATATGTACAAATGTTTGCACTTATAAATTGATCATTTGTTAATGTGCAAGGGTATTTAATATCCATTAAGGCTGGTGATATCCTCCCAAGTTTTCCACTTTACATGAATGACAATTTAAAGCAAACATCTTAGCTAACAAAAGCAGGTAATGTAAGTTGTTAGAATCTGTTTGCTTTACAATCAATTTAAATAATTTCACTTGCATGAGGTAGATGAGGACACTAAGTAACCAGCTCAGCTGGTTTGGGCCTTTAAGTCTAAAGGTATGTACTCTTGACTATTAGACAAAGTGGGTTTGATTCCTGTCTGTCATAGTTTTGCATCCCTTACTGCCATGTTTTGGAGTGCATCAAATTCACAGTAGTTAGTGGCCTGGCTGCAAATGGGTCGTGGCTGCTCTTAGACGTATCTTGGATACGTTGGATAATACTATTTCAGAGTGGTTTGGTTTTGGGGTGGGAATGGTCCAATATGCCAAAGTGGTTTGGTGTTGGGGCAGGAATGGTCCAGTATGTGAAAGTGGGTTGGTGTTGGGGTGGGAATGGTCCAATATATCAAAGTGGGTTGGTGTTGGGGTGGGAATGGTCTAACATTTTAAAGTTGGTTGGTGTAAAGGTAGGAATGGTTCAATATTTCAAAGTGGGTTGGTGTATGAGTGGAAATGGTCCAATATATCAAAGTGGGTTGGTGTATGAGTGGAAATGGTCCAATATTTCAAATTGGGTTGGTGTATGAGTGGAAATGGTTCAATATTTCAAAGTGGGTTGGTGTATGAGTGGAAATGGTCCAATATATCAAAGTGGGTTGGTGTTGGGGTGGGAATGGTCTAACATTTTAAAGTTGGTTGGTGTAAAGGTAGGAATGGTTCAATATTTCAAAGTGGGTTGGTGTATGAGTGGAAATGGTCCAATATATCAAAGTGGGTTGGTGTAGGGGTGGAAATGGTGCACTATTTCAAAGCGGGTGGGGGTAGGGGTGGGAATGGTCCGAGATACTCATATATTTGTTGGATCCATCTTCAAACTGAAACGAACCAGATTTGTCATTGTATAATGCACTGGCAGATCTGGGTCTATAAATTTATCAGAAGTAATCATTAGGGAAAACAACACAGACTCTACTCTGCCAGTGCATTAAGAATAATAAATGACTAAAAAGGGAAAATAATTTTTTTTATAAAACAATATTAAAAATCTTCCATAAATTTCTTGAGAATAAAATCAAATTTATTTCTTAAGATTTCTTAAGTATTATTATTTTCTAACATATTCTTATATACAAAAAAAGTGTTTGACATACAAACGTGTTTATCAATGGTTCTGTAACAGTATTCTACTATACAAATATTTATCAAGGCTTCCATGACAGTGACTATAGAAACATGCATTACCAAAGTTTCTATGAAATTATTCAAACCAACTTGAGACTTACTGACATTTTTATCAGTGTTCCAAAGTCACAGAGAATATCTGGTGCATTTCGACGGGGGACACATACAATTATAGAACTGTTATGAGTAAAAATGTGGGACTACACTTAGAAACATAAATGACAATTTTTGAAAAACGCAGATGGAACCAGCGTGAAACAAAGATATACAAAATAACATGCACAGTTAACAACTTGTTAACAAATATATTACTTACTATATTTTCACTTCAAAATTTGAGAACTTTGTGCAAAGATGGTGTTGAACCTATCCAGCAATTTACAATTTCATACTAGAAATCTGAAAATTGTCACTCCTCTCTCCTCAGTACCTTTTATAACAATAACTTTTAACACAAGTCTTTAAGGTTTTATAATAGAAGGATTCAGCTGTGTTACCTCAAACATTAAACAATGTTCGGGTCTATTATCAAGAACTGCAACGTGTGTTTGTTGACATATAATTTAAAAAAGCTGAGACAACTGAATTGCATCTCTGCTTTTTTCCCCAATAAAAAAAGGCATACATAGTAACTAAATAACACTATATTAAACATTTTAAAGTTTATTCAGGTCACTGGTGGCTAAGTGGTCTGTGGCACTCGCCTTTTCAGTTCACTGACATCTCACCTCTGTCCACATGCATTCAAACCTTAACTCAGCCAGTGTGTGTATGTCAGAAAGTCTGCCAGTATCTTCCTGTGGGTAGTGATTCTTCCCTGGCTTTTCTCAGGTTCTTCCTCCACAATACTTGCCCCTATATATGGACCATCTGAAACCCCACAAAACCAAACTAAAAACCAAGCCATTGCTATTCTTAAGGGTCGGTCAAAGTTACCCAAAGCATCTTCAATGTAAGAAAATTCAGATCTTGTTTATGAAAGCTGAGCTTATTTTATGATGCCAAGGACTAACTTTCATGTTTGAATGGAATCCATTTGATTCTGAAGTTAAACAATTTTTAAATTAATTCCAACTTGTAAAAATCACTTAAATATCTTTATAGAACTTTTTTTCTCTCACATTTCCTCAATTTCATGGTTGCTGATCCCAAAAGATTTGGCAGACACTAATTCTACTGATGTACCTGTATATTCTTAGCAATGCATTATATTTTGTAGCTACTGTACTTTTCTAAAGACCACTCTCATGGCCTAGTGGTTAGAGCATCCAGCTCAGATGCAAGAGGTCGCATGTTAGAATCCCGGCCGAGTCATACCAAAGATGGTACTAGCAACATTAAGAGGTTAATGTTAGGACTGGTCGGCCTAGTGTCAGGATTATGTCTGCGACATGATGCCAGAGTGCTAAACATAACTATAAACTGCCACACTGCAGGCATTGTAGCAATATGACTAAAAAATTGTTAAAGCTACATTAAAAATCCAAAATATTCACTCACTCACTTTCTTTCCTAAATATTATCCTTAAATGAACTCCATCAAATAAACAGTAATGCAGAACATTTTCTGACTATTATACTTTCCTAAATATTTATAAACATTATCCTTGCATAACTCCATCAAATATATAGGACATCAAACAAATATTCAAAGCAGGAAGTGACCTATCTGATATAAAACAGTATCATTTTTTTATTTCATGGACTTGCCATAGCTTTTACTGCATGCTCCAGTAAATGCTAACAATTGCTTCATTTCAAACATATACTCTTATAAAAGTGCAAATAAATAGTTCAAGGCAGTCACTTTAATCATGGAATGTATCTATGGAAAGAATGAACTGCCACATTTTCATAAGAGATTTACAAAGTTCAACAACAGTATATACATCACTATAAATTACCAAAAGGGTAGAAATAAATGCAACAAATAAGGGACCTATAAGTTTTGCCATTCCTTGAAATATTAAATGAGGCTTTACTCTTAAAGAAAAACCCCAGGTATTGCTAAATGTACAGTGCATGCAATATGCATTGACTGGTAAACCTATGTCTACAGTAGACTAAGCTATAATAAATATTCTAATAAAAGGAAAAACTCCAGGTCACTTTGGTCAAGTCATTCATTAAATTTACAACCACTGCAATACAATATCTACTAAACAAGCAAGACCTTCAAGCACCTTAACACTGATTGTTGTTGTGATCAGACTGGTATTCTGCTTGATTACTGTGGTGATTAGACTGGTGTATTGCTTGATTATTGTGGTGATTTGACTGGCATATTGTGAAAGACTATTAAACACGATAAAAATCAACTTCTTGTTATCAAAGAACGCATTTTCAGAGTGTTACATATTCCAGTTAGCAAACGTATTCCATTATTCCTTCTGATACATCTTAATGGGTAAATAAAAAAAAGGACACGAAAGTTAAAAATATCAACTGTTGATTCTGTTCAAAAAGAGGGAATAAACCATATCCTCTACAATGTCATCTCTATACTACTAAGTCAGAGCAATGTGCTGGATGTCTGTCAGGGCATTCTAAGCATGGCAATGTGCTTGATGTATGTCAGGACATTCTAAGCATGGTGATGTGCTGGATGCCTGTCAAGGCATTCTAAGCATGGCAATGTGCTGTATGCCTGTCAGGACATTCTAAGCATGGCAATGTGCTGGATGCCTGTCAGTGCATTCTAAGCATGGCAATGTGCTGGATGCCTGTCAGTGCATTCTAAGCATGGCAATGTGCTGTATGCCTGTCAGGACATTCTAAGCATGGTAATGTGCTGTATGCCTGTCAGGACATTCTAAGCATGGTAATGTGCTGTATGCCTGTCAGGACATTCTAAGCATGGTAATGTGCTGGATGCCTGTCAAAGCATTCTAAGCATGGCAATGTGCTGGATGCCTGTCAGTGCATTCTAAGCATGGTAATGTGCTGGATGTCTGTCAAGGCATTCCAAGCAAGGTAATATGCTGGATGTCTGTCAAGGCATTCTAAGCATGGTAATGTGCTGGATGTCTGCCAGGGCATTCTAAGCATGGTAATGTGCTGGATGTCTGTCAGTGCATTCTAAGCATGGTAATGTGCTGGATGTCTGCCAGGGCATTCTAAGCATGGTAATGTGCTTGATGTCTGTCATGGCATTCTAAGCATGGTAATGTGCTGGATGTCTGTCAATGCATTCTAAGCATGGCAATGTGCTGGATGTCTGCCAGGGCATTCTAAGCAAGGTAATGTGCTGGATGTCTGTCAATGCATTCTAAGCATGGCAATGTGCTGGATGTCTGCCAGGGCATTCTAAGCAAGGTAATGTGCTGGATGTCTGTCAATGCATTCTAAGCATGGCAATGTGCTGGATGCCTGCCAGGGCGTTCTAAGCAAGGTAATGTGCTGGATGTCTGTCAATGCATTCTAAGCATGGCAATGTGCTGGATGTCTGCCAGGGCATTCTAAGCAAGGTAATGTGCTGGATGTCTGTCAATGCATTCTAAGCATGGCAATGTGCTGGATGCCTGCCAGGGCGTTCTAAGCAAGGTAATGTGCTGGATGTCTGTCAATGCATTCTAAGCATGGCAATGTGCTGGATGTCTGTCAAGGCATTCTAAGCATGGCAATGTGCTGGATGTCTGTCAAGGCATTCTAAACATGGCAATGTGCTGGATGTCTGCCAGGGCATTCTAAGCATGGTAATGTGCTGGATGTCTGTCAGTGCATTCTAAGCATGGCAATGTGCTGGATGTCTGTCAGAGCATTATAAGCATTGTAATTTCTCTTCAGAAAGCATCCAGTTTACGTTAAATGTCAATTTTATACACTAAACAAGTTCATTTAAGATAGAATTTGCAATGCAAGTCAAAATGCAAAGTTAATGCCCAAAATTCACATTTCATCTTTATTATATGTAATGTATTAGGAGACTTAGGACAAGGCAGTCTCCAAAGACAGATGGTGCATCCCATGAGAATAAGCCGCAATCTAAATAGTACAAGATGAGCACTCTCATACAACAGGCTTATGGGATAGCACTCTTATAACAGGCTTACAGCAATCTCCTGCAACAGGTCTATGGGATAGTTCTCTCGCAACATGCTTATAAGGATAACACTCTCCTACAACAGGCTTATGGGATAACACTACTAAAACAAATTACTATAAGAAAACCATGCCTGTGATCAGACTGAAATTTTGGGCAATTTCACAGTCTAATTCAGCGAGATTAATTTTGAACAGAAATATAGTATTTTTTTCCACATATATTTTTGGATTATTTATGCTAAAGTGTGACTTGCAATTTGTGAACCTGTGTAAAAATCTCATGCGGTACATTATATGAAGGCAAATATGGGTCTCTACACACTGTAGCTGGATCAGAATTAAACTGAATATCTACGGCATCTGAAAAAGGTATGCTTGCCCTTGTACACCCCCTAAAAAAAACTTAAATGTAAAGTGCAAAGCCTAAAAGTCATTTTAACTCCATCAGATAAAATTAGGTTCATTCTACTTCCTTAGAAAAGTGCAGAAATTAAAATTGGAATGTTCATTTGCAATGAAACCTATATTGTTTAAATGCTGAAATATGCTTTAACTCTCATAACAGCAAGTGTTATAACTGGAGTATATTTGACACTCCACTTTGTTTATTTCTGTGCAGCACACATCCGATTATAAAGGCAGATCCAGCATTACAGATCTTAAAATGTTAAATTAAGCTGATGTAACAGACCTATCACAAAAATGTTATCCAATTTAAAAAAGTTTTATTCTCAAAAGTAAGTAATTTAAAAAAAAAAAACAAAGCATACTATGTAAAGATACATCTTAATCTGCAGTGACTGGAAACTTGTATCTTCACAGAGGAAATGCATATATTTTAAATTATATATATCCAAATTTTATTGTAAAATTAATAATAAATTTACTAAGAAACAAATTGTTCTCCAATAATGCTGCATTAAGTTTTTTAAAAAGAATTCTTTCATTTTCATGTAACACATTAATTTTGTAGAAAGATAACATTTTCCACCTGTCTCATGAATTTTTTCTCACAAACTTGCAAACCTTGAACGTAAACCATCCTCCAAAATAAGCCAATAAAAATATTCCAATGAATAAATGCATTCAGCTGCTTATCCTCTCATCTTTTCATGGGTATGATTACTTTAAGTCACATGACCTGGCATTACACAGTTTATATTATGTACAAGAAAAACACATTAATACAAAACCATCCATCTTGATATCGCTTTCCCTTGGTTTATTCCTCATTCATACATACTGTTATTTATTAAACATTTTTCGTATACTTTTTCTGAACAATTGGAACATGTCTGGATTGTATGCCACAGTTCAATGGGCTACCTGAATTCAACGTATGATAGACCAGGTCTAGCATTCTTGTAGCCTTGGTCTATGGGCATAAGACCCTGGACCCTGGCATTATATATGGGAAAATATGACAATTCTTGAACAACCTTCAATCAGAACAATTTTATTGTTTAGCACCTTACATGTGGAACAGAGGCATGGTGGCTCAGTGGAACAGAATGCCAGACTAACAACCAAAAGGGTGCGAGTTAAAATCGTACCATGGGATCAGCCTGGGTCAGCTACTGTGATGCATCATTGGGCAAATCACTTTACTCCAAATTCGTCAGCACTAAATAACCTACTTGTGTTTCTGTGCCATAAAGCACCAAAAACCAAAATGGAACATTTTATCCTGAATGCCGAGTAAGCAATTTGATAATCATCAAATAAACTACCAATCAGGAAAAACTTTATTTGGGTAAAAATTAATTATCGCTGCATATTAAGTAAAGATATAAAATATTTTCCCTTAAAATCTACAACTAAAATATAAAATGTTGCAAAAATATTATTAGAAACACTGCTTAGTTACTTCTGTTGGAGCAAGTGATCAAGTGATCAAGTGATATTGTTAAATTTAAAACAGTACATCAATAAATGCATATTAACGCATGTTACTCAAAGTAAACATGCATGATGGGTAATTAATCATTTCTGAAATTGTTGCACGTCTAAAAACAATCCTCGATATAATGTGGGCAAGGTCATGAATTCAGTTATATTTGGTGAATTTAAAAATTGTAATTAATGTCACTAAATTATAGCTGGTTATATTTTAGCTGGTTATAATGTCTTCACTCTTGATTTTAAAGTCTTAAAGTGGACATCACTCCATCAACTTTTGTTAGTACATTAGTTATTGTAGGTCATATTAAGACCCATACCAAATATGGTTTCAGTTTCTCCTAACCTTAAAAGGTCATCAAGTGGAAACAAAATTCATGATGAAAGGAAAGACATATAAACCAATGTGGATTAAATGATATACTTCAACCAGAAGACATACATATAGACACAGATAACACTACATGCCCCAACCATACAATATTTTTGGGGTAAAAAGATAATATGTGAATTTTATGGGCCTTTCATGGTGAGGCATTATATCATTGAAACTTCTCATATTGTTGTCATACTGACATGATTATACAAGATTTCTAAGCAACCCGGACAGTTAAATTTGTATCCAAAGATTTTGTAAATTTGATTCTGACATTAGCTGGGGGAACAGTTAGTTCTCTTACCATACATCATGGAAATAAATATGAAAGAGCATGGCATCCCTCCTTCAAAAGAGGTCAAACTAATGTAAATAGTAAAGACATGCTGTATTTTGAAAAAGTACAATAAACATACACCTGTATTTGAATAAGTACAATACACAAACACCTGCATTTGAATATGTACAATACACATACACCTGTATTTGAATAAGTACAATACACATACACCTGCATGGAGTACAGACCCAGATTTGATGCTGAATACTGACTGCACCAGAGAAAGATGGAACCTATACTATTGGTTTAAACAAACAGCACACACCATGATCAGCTGATGCCTTATGTACATGTAGAGCACAGACCATGATCAGCTGGTGTTTTATATACATGTAGAGCACAGACCATGATCAGCTGGTGTTTTATATACATGTAGATCTGGCCTGGAGACTATACAAGACCTCAGCTCGAGATTTTGTTGCAATCCATCACAAATAATGTTCCATTACAAACATTATTTCTGAATGGCTGATAGCTGAAACTCGGGCTCGAAGTTTCATCATTTCTTGCCGTGGGCCTAAGCATAATTTTCAATCAATAAATTATTTCATATGGAACACAAAAGATTTGATTTTATCTGTTTATATATTTTACATTTATTAAATGCTGATCAGCTAAGAATCCTAATACAAATGAAATAAACATCTTCTATTCTATGAAATAAAACCACATACCCAATATGCAAATTTATGACATGTACATTGCACAAAAACTTGTCCATAAGATACATTTGTCTCATTGTGAGGCATATTATTTTATAATATTACATCAGTGTTGTCCATGATCAATAACCAAAGAAGATGCTGGCTGGCTGTCAAGGCATTTTATGCTTGGTAAAAGTCTCCTTTGAAGGCATTCCCATTAAGAGAGAGGGTATTTATATGCATACCAGGGTCCATGCTTGTGGGTGATTATTTTCAAATAGTCACCCTAGTACTTGTCATTTCAAACAAACAAGCCGACTTATGCACATTTTGTTTTCAATCAACTCTTTTGGGCAAATGAGTGTTTTTGTACTCCGAGTACAATATCAACATGTCTTTTCCTCCGTTAAAGAGCAATGTAAAAGTCTCAACATATTTTCAAGCTAATGATTAACTTCTTATTAAATTAATACTTCATGTCTATAATTATGTTTTAATCTAGAAGATTTCTACTGAAAATTCACACAGGAAGATTGAAGATGCAAGTGATGTTCCATACAGCTTTAGACAAAAAAATGAAATTATTACTTTGTGGGAGTTTTAGCCTCATTGGTTTTAAAGGTAAACAAGATTATATCATATTTATTCTGTAAAAACAAACAAACAAACAAGGATGAGATGACATTTACATCACTCTTTGGAACCAGTTTCAACAGTAATTTATTTCTGAGGCTAGTGTCTTTTGCAAAAACCAAGTCAAATTACAAATTTGGTGCAACTAGGGAAAATTTGTAATATTTTCTGTTTAAATTTTAATACTGTTTGGTTCAAAAGTTTAGAAAAACAGCAGTTTTAAGCAAAATTTTGACAACCCTAAACTAGCTTCTATTTTCCAACTTCACCCTATTTTGGCAGGCAGTCACTTTCCCCAGTTATAATCCAGTCACTTCCCCCCCACCCCAGAAGTCCAGCATGGACCAGTGGAGTACATATACATTCAAGATAACAGTTGTACTTCACGTCAAAATGGGTAAATGTTGCCATGGTGATGTCTAACGTATATATGTACCATATGCCATTTATGGGGATGAGGACTGGGTGCACCTCAGTGAGGGCAAGTGTTATCTACAAAAAGGCAAGGTACAGCATCTTCCAAACTCAGACTAGGGACAACACTGAATACAGTAAATAATACAAAAAAATAGTTGAATAAATACTCTCTCCCTTTCTCTCTTTCTTCTCCTCTTTGAGTGAAGTTTGACCATAGGCAACTCTTTCTCAAAATAGCTCCCCCTCTTTACATCAAACTCACTCTAACAAAATCCTGAAGTGGAGTCATGATTTCAGATGCTAATGTGCTGTGATTTTACTGTTACTCATGATGTATGTTTGGAGCTGAGATCACGGGTGAAAACAAAAATAGTGAAATAAGGACCAGCACTGCATGACTTGCTGAATGTAGATTATGTTGCTTACCAGAACAAATTTTTTTTTGAAATGTAAGATATTTAAATGAATGTCTTGATGTTCAATTTAAAATAAGCACTGTTACAAACAAATTCACAGTAAACCAAAACCTGACATTACACTTGCAAGTCTTAAATATATGACCCCTAAAAAAAAAAAAATATAACATAAAATCATTTTTTTATATATATATAAAATAAAATATTTGGGAAAGATTTTCACTGACATCATATTCTCTTCTCTTTGGTGTCATTTGTTATTTTTTCTAAATTGTCACTTGCACATTATCATGCAACTTTCTTTTCTAAACATGTAATATAACAAGTGGGAAACAGGAAAGAATCTTTGGAAGTTTGATGTACATTTCTCTTTCCTTCTTTCTGCTCTTTGTCTTTGGCCTTCTATTTGTCACTTTTCCAGAAATCTTTCCCAATGAAAAGGAAATTAAAAAAAAAGAATAAAAACTAAGAGGAATATTTTCATCATTTAGGATATGTCCTTCTTTGTGTAAGCCTGTTCCCTGTGGCTGGCCCTTTGCTTGCTTCCTGGGCACCCTGGAACTGAGCTGGATTGAACATCATCATGGGAGTCTGGGGATGACTTTGGTCCTGCTGCTGCTTCTGTGCATTAGCAATGGACAGCTCTCTACCCTGAACAAAAAAAGTTAAAAATATATTCACATATAAAAATATATTCACATATGTAAAAAAAGGTAAAATACTTGTATTGCTCAATAGTATGTAACGTTCTTGATTTCAGCTTAAGTTTTCTTTTTTCAATTTGATTAAAGAGCTTAGTAGGTTATGCTGATGTGCAAGACTGCATTCAGCAGTACATGTATTATTAAAAAACTAAAATATTAATACTCAGTGCTAATATGACGACCATACTCAATATCACATAGGGTGCAACCTCTTTTCTCCACTGTTGACTCTCCCTGCTCTGTAAACACATTGCCATCAATGGATATCGTTTAAGGAGAAATAAAATTAAACAATTTTTCCATGTGAAACCTGATGGATGGGGGAGGGACACTATAACACTGACAAGTGGGAGCAGTCTGCCCAAAACAGGGGTGACTGGTGCTCCTCCCTCACAAAAAGTGCTTGAGTTTGTGAGAGCCAACAGGACCTCCACAGTAGAAATGAGGCAGGCCAGGAAAACCTGAGCCAGTTACCCCATGATCAGAGATGCTGCCTTTCCCTGTTCAAACTGTCATACAAAATTCAGGGCATACCCTCGCACCCACAGACCTTTCAACCATCCTCAAACATTGGATGACTAAAGTGGTCCTCATCATCTCTACAGACAAACTCACATCATTAAGGAGAGGGGAGGACTTTTACAATTAAGGTTTACTAGAATTTGTCCTTCAAGGAAAATTAAGCATATCAAAATAACTTGAAACAAAAACATAATACAAATTTTCAATGACTGTGACCTTGACCCTAATGGTCAAAAGGTAAAGCAAGCATATAATTGAATAAAACGGTCTTAATTTCAGATCGAATGGATATCTGAAGAAGAAAAACAACAAACAAAGGGCTTAGGAGATATAAGCAAATGAAAAAACTGTGACCACACCTTAATGCAAATTTTCTAAGACTATGCCCTTGAACTCATATTTGATGAGGTGAACAAGTTTGTTACAGATGACATTTTCTTAGCTTTATAATGATTTCTGCTAAGTATCATGAGAATCTATCAAGGGCTTCAGAAAATATGGGCAAATGAAAAATCTGGAAACAAAACCTCAATGCAAATTTTCTCTGGCTGATCTTAGCACCAAAGTAAAAGAATGAGCCTATGTTTTAGAAAATAAAATGTCTGAGGTTTTTAATGATTCATCCTAAGTATAAAGAATATCTGTTAAGGGGTTTAGAAAATAAAATGTTTGAGCTTTTTAATGATTCATCCTAAGTATAAAGAATATCTGTTAAGGGGTTTGGAAAATAAAGTCAAACAGATCTTTAACCAAAACCATCATGCTAATGCAATAGTGACCTTAACCTGAAGGTTGTTCTTGTTGTTTTGGGTTTAATGCCATTTTTCAGCACAAGATAGACTATATATGGAGGCCTATATAACTGGCAGAGGAAAACCCCCAGTAAGAACCACTGACCCATGGGAAGCTACTGGCAATCTTTCTCACATAACCACATTGGACAAGACCTGTACCAATGTGGACAGAAATAAGATGGCAGTGATCAGTAAAGAATAATACTTTAGACACTCAGTCACCCTGGCCCCCTGACATGATGGTAAATGGAGTAAGTGAGTATACTTAATAATGAATTGTGAAGGTGGCAAGCTAGAATGTGTTGTTTTTCTTTAAGTTTTTTTATTTTTTATATTACTAAAATAGGGGTCATTAAATAAAAGTTTACTAGCCCTAGAATGGTTTCAGCTGACTGGTCAAACATTGGCATGCAAAGTATCATCTACTGTTTGTACAAAGTTTAAAGTTGAACAACGATGAAGTTCCTGCAACATGGTGCCTTTAATAATTATTTGATTAAGAATTTAATACAATGAGCAAATGTTATCCAGTAAACATTCCATCTCCTGTGAACAGCATAGACCCATATCTGCCTTCATGAATACTCCAGCTCAGGGTCCCCACTGTTTGCAGATGGGAACAAACTAAACATGATTAGATATCATCATCCATGACAATTTCACACACAACATCCATCCTAGAACTAAAACTTTCAGCAAGAAACCCACCTTCCATTTGAAGAAAATGGGGAAATTTTCAAATGA
Source organism: Sinohyriopsis cumingii (assembly GCA_028554795.2). NCBI lineage: Eukaryota > Metazoa > Mollusca > Bivalvia > Unionida > Unionidae > Sinohyriopsis > Sinohyriopsis cumingii. Next base: position 33,078,579 of record CM068839.1, read on the forward strand.
GATTTAACAAAGAAATAAAGGTAAGCCTTGCAAATATGATACACTATTTTCATGCATTCAGTTTAATTTTTAGCACAATTTCTAGCAGTTAGTATATGTATGTACCTGCTCATCCCAGAACAGACCCTGAAACAATTTATATCTCCCTGATCGTCCTAGAACAGACCCAGAAACATAGTGGGGTATATTATCATTACTGCATGATGCAATGGCATCTATGACCATACCTTATAGTGGGGTACATTTCATTACTGCATCATGTAGAGGCATCTATGACCATACTGTATAGTGGAGTATATTATAATTACTGCATGATGTAATGACATCTATGACCATACCTTATAGTGGGGTACATTATCATTACTGCATGATGTAATGGCATCTATGACCATACTGTATAGTGGAGTATATTATAATTACTGCATGATGTAACGGCATCTATGACCATACTGTATAGTGGAGTATATTATAATTACTGCATGATGTAATGGCATCTATGACCATACTGTATAGTGGAGTATATTATAATTACTGCATGATGTAATGGCATCTATGACCATACCTTATAGTGGAGTATATTATAATTACTGCATGATGTAATGACATCTATGACATACCTTATAGTGGAGTATATTATAATTACTGCATGATGTAATGGCATCTATGACCATACCTTATAGTGGGGTACATTATCATTACTGCATGATGTAATGGCATCTATGACCATACTGTATCGTGGAGTATATTATAATTACTGCATGATGTAATGGCATCTATGACCATACCATATAGTGGAGTATATTATAATTACTGCATGATGTAATGGCATCTATGACCATACCTTATAGTGGAGTATATTATAATTACTGCATGATGTAATGGCATCTATGACCATACTGTATAGTGGAGTATATTATAATTACTGCATGATGTAATGGCATCTATGACCATACTGTATAGTGGAGTATATAATAATTACTGCATGATGTAATGATATCTATGACCACACTGTATAGTGGAGTATATTATAAGTGCTGCATGATGTAATGGCATCTACGACCATACTGTATAGTGGAGTATATTATAATTACTGCATGACGTAATGATATCTATGACCATACTGTATAGTGGAGTATATTATAATTACTGCATGATGTAATGGCATCTATGACCATACTGTATAGTGGGGTATATTATAATTACTGCATGATGTAATGGCATCTATGACCATACCATATAGTGGAGTATATTATAATTACTGCATGATGTAACGGCATCTATGACCATACCTTATAATGGGGTACATTATCATTACTGCATGATGTAATGGCATCTATGACCATACTGCAGAGTGGAGTATATTATAATTGCTGCATGATGTAATGGCATCTATGACCATACTGTATAGTGGAATATATTATAATTGCTGCATGATGTAATGGCATCTATGACCATACCTTATAGTGGGGTACATTATCATTACTGCATGATGTAATGACATCTATGACCATACCTTATAGTGGAGTATATTATAATTACTGCATGATGTAATGGCATCTATGACCATACCTTATAGTGGGGTACATTATCATTACTGCATCATGTAATGGCATCTATGACCATACTGTATCGTGGAGTATATTATAATTACTGCATGATGTAATGGCATCTATGACCATACCATATAGTGGAGTATATTATAATTACTGCATGATGTAATGGCATCTATGACCATACTGTACAGTGGAGTATATTATAATTGCTGCATGATGTAATGGCATCTATGACCATACCTTATAGTGGGGTAAATTATCATTACTGCATGATGTAATGGCATGTATGACCATACTGTATAGTGGAGTATATTATAATTGCTGCATGATGTAATGACATCTATGACCATACTGTATAGTGGAGTATATTATAATTACTGCATGATGTAATGGCATCTATGACCATACCTTATAGTGGAGTATATTATAATTACTGCATGATGTAATGGCATCTATGACCATACCTTATAGTGGGGTACATTATCATTACTGCATGATGTAATGCCATCTATGACCATACTGTATAGTGGAGCATATTATAATTACTGCATGATGTAATGGCATCTATGACCATACCTTATAGTGGAGTATATTATAATTACTGCATGATGTAATGGCATCTATGACCATACTGTATAGTGGAGTATATTATAATTGCTGCATGATGTAATGACATCTATGACCATACTGTATACTGGAGTATATTATAATTACTGCATGATGTAATGGCATCTATGACCATACCTTATAGTGGAGTATATTATAATTACTGCATGATGTAATGGCATCTATGACCATACTTTATAGTGGGGTACATTATCATTACTGCATGATGTAATGGCATCTATGACCATACTGTATAGTGGAGTATATTATAATTGCTGCATGATGTAATGACATCTATGACCATACCTTATAGTTGAGTATATTATAATTACTGCATGATGTAATGGCATATATGACCATAGCGTATAGTGGAGTATATTATAATTGCTGCATGATGTAATGATATCTATGACCATACCTTATAGTGGGGTACATTATCATTACTGCATAATGTAATGGCATCTATGACCATACTGTATAGTGGAGAATATTATAATTACTGCATGATGTAATGGCATCTATGACCATACCGTATAGTGGAGTATATTATAATTGCTGCATGATGTAATGATATCTATGACCATACCTTATACTGGGGTATATTATAATTACCGCATGATGTAATGATATCTATGACCATACCTTATAGTGGGGTATATTATAATTACTGCATGATATAATGGCATCTATGACCATACTGCATCGTGGAGTATATTATAATTACTGCATGATGTAATGACATCTATGACCATACTGTAAAGTGGAGTATATTATAATTACTGCATGATGTAATGACATCTATGACCATACTGTATAGTGGAGTATATTATAATTACTGCATGATGTAATCGCATCTATGACCATACTGTATAGTGGGGTATACTATAATTGCTGCATGATGTAATGGCATCTATGACCATACCTTATAGTGGGGTACATCATCATTACTGCATGATGTAATGGCATCTAGGACCATACTGTATAGTGGAGTATATTATAATTACTGCATAATGTAATGGCATCTATGACCATACTGTATAGTGGAGTATATTATAATTACTGCATAATGTAATGGCATCTATGACCATACTGTATAGTGGAGTATATTATAATTACTGCATGATGTAATGGCATCTATGACCATACTGTATAGTGGAGTATATTATAATTACTGCATGATGTAATGGCATCTATGACCATACCTTATAGTGGGGTACATTATCATTACTGCATGATGTAATGGCATCTATGACCATACTGTATAGTGGAGTATATTATAATTACTGCATGATGTAATGGCATCTATGACCATACTGTATAGTGGAGTATATTATAATTACTGCATAATGTAATGGCATCTATGACCATACCTTATAGTGGGGTACATTATCATTACTGCATGATGTAATGGCATCTATGACCATACTGTATAGTGGAGTATATTATAATTACTGCATGATGTAATGACACCTATGACCATACCTTATAGTGGGGTACATTATCATTACTGCATGATGTAATGGCATTTATGACCATACTGTATAGTGGAGTATATCATAATTGCTGCATGATGTAATGACATCTATGACCATACTGTAGAGTTGAGTATATTATAATTACTGCATGATGTAATGGCATCTATGACCATACTGTATAGTGGAGTATATTATAATTGCTGCATGATGTAATGATATCTATGACCATACCTTATAGTGGGGTATATTATAATTGCTGCATGATGTAATGATATCTATGACCATACCTTATAGTGGGGTATATTATAATTACTGCATGATATAATGGCATCTATGACCATACTGTATCGTGGAGTATATTATAATTACTGCATGATGTAATGACATCTATGACCATACTGTATAGTGGAGTATATTATAATTACTGCATGATGTAATGGCATCTATGACCATACTGTATAGTGGAGTATATTATAATTGCTGCATGATGTAATGACATCTATGACCATACTGTATCGTGGAGTATATTATAATTACCGCATGATGTAATGGCATCTACGACCATACCTTATAGTGGGGTATATTATAATTGCTGCATGATGTAATGGCATCTATGACTATACCTTACAGTGGGGTATATTATAATTACTGCATGATGTAGAGGCATCTATAACCATAGCTAACAAATAATTGAATGCATTATATTGAGGTTCCTTAAATTGTGGTACATTATACATACTGTACTGTTACTGTAATGGCATCTATTAGAATTACTGCATCATGTAATGGGATATATGACCATCAATGCCTTATAACAAGGTCAGTGTCATATTAAGGCACCTTATACAGAGAGAGACCAATGTATACGGATGAAATAATCTTTATCAGGTTGGTGAGAGGATATGCTTCAAATTGATTTGGACTGTGAAATAAAGCCTAAAGCAAAAGTGTTTTGTGGTGAGTCTCACCTGTAAATGGTGGTATGACGTAGTTTTTCCTAAAAACGGGCATGGCCCCTGGAATCAAGCATATTAAGGTACAATTTGAAGACATTATAAATTTATTTTTTACAGCTGAATACTGCAATTGATTCAAAATATGTCTTTGAAAAACCTCAACACTGGATCTTAATAGTGTTGCCACTGGATTCACCATTAGTAAAGCAATATATACATCATTTACAGACCAGTAATACATATGCCATTGATAGATCAATCTTACATACACCATTGACAGATCTGTAATGCATGTCATTGACAGCTCAGTAATACAAACACCACTGACATGTCAGTAATACATGTCATTTACAGATCAGTTATACATATGCCATTGACAGATCAGTAATACATATGCCATTGACAGGTCAATAATACATATGCAATTGACAGATCAGTCATACATATGCCAGTGACAGATCAATAATACATATGAAATTTGACAGATCAGTAATACATACGTCATTGACAGATTGATAGATCAGTATTACATATGCCATTTTCAGATCAGTAATACATATGACAATGACAGATCAGTAATACATACATAATTGAAAGATCAGTAATACCTATCCCATTAACAGGTGAGGCAAACAGATTAGTATCCAATAGCAACAAATGAAACTTTAGTCAAACAAGATGTTAGTAACAAAGGAAGACTCAGTCAAATGGATTGATACTCTACTGACAAGAATTTCCACAAATCCAAAATAGGTCCATTTCTTTTGCACTTTTATTCTTTTGATTGCTCAATACTGAAACCATTTCAGATATTATGAGACACTGTAACATACCTAACTTACCGACATAACTGTTTTCAAACATGTTTGATTTAATGTGTTCACAAGATAACTGTTAATGAAATATGTGACTCTGTGACATGGTCTTTGAACCTGAACCTAGTATCACAAATAGAAAATCATTAAACTTGTTTCAGACATAGCCAACATATACCCACATGCTAAGTTTGGTTAAATCTATAAATAATACTTTTTGGAAAGAAAGATAATGAACTGACATAATTAACAATATTCTTTTGATATATCTACAAACTGGTGTGAGTGTGTGTGTGTGTGTGTGTATGTGTGTGTGAGATTATGATTTTTAAAGTAGCTTTATCAATTTTTCAGACATATTGCTACGATGTCTGCAGTGTGGCAGTGAAGCATGATGTCCCACCCAGTCACATTATCCTGACACCAGGCTGACCAGTCCTAACACTAACTTCTTAATGCTGAACACCAAGCGAGTCAGTTGTTAGTACCATTATTTAAGTCTTTGGTATGACTCGGCTGGGGATCGAACCCATGACCTCTTGCATCCGAGATGAATGCTCTAACCACCAAGCCACTGGAGCTGTCCTCTACAAACTGGATTTATAAATCAATTCATACTTGCTTCTGTTATCACGGTCACAAGGCAGTACAGCTAAAAACCTGGAATAAGACTGATCTTCAAATAAATGTTCAAGTGCTGACTATCAAAATGATGATTAGACTGCAATGATGGAGGTTACATCTGCACCATTTTCCTTCTAGACAAATTTCATATTACAGTAAGTGTTTCAGTGAAAACCCCATATCAATATCAAATAGTGAAAACCCCATGTCAATGCCAATAGTAAAAACCCCATGTCAATGCCAATAGTGAAAATTCCATGTTAATGCCAATAGTGAAAATTCCATGTTAATGCCAATAGTGAAAATTCCATGTTAATGCCAATAGTGAAAACCCCATGTTAATGCCAAATAACGAAAACACCATGTCAATGTCAAATAGTGAAAACCCCATATCAATGTCAACTACTGAAAACTCCATTTCAATGCCAAATAGTGAAAACCCCATTCAATGCCAATAGTGAAAATTCCATGTTAATGCCAATAGTGAAAATTCCATGTTAATGCCAAATAACGAAAACACCATGTCAATGTCAAATAATGAAAACCCCATATCAATGTCAACTACTGAAAACTCCATTTCAATGCCAAATAGTGAAAACCCCATTTCAATGCCAAGTAGTGAAAACCCCATGTTAATGCCAAATAGTGAAAACCCCATGTTAATGCCTAATATTGAAAACCCAAGTCAATACCAAAAGGTGAAACCTAATATCAATGCCAAATAGTAAAAACCCCATGTTAATGCCTAATAGTGAAAACCCATACTAATGCCAGATTGTGATAAGATTTTGGAGCTGCTGGCCATGCAGGAGGTCAGATAAGCACCAGTTTCATTCCATGCCAACTATAGTTTGATAGTGTGCATTGTATGTCCATGAAAGACTCATGCTGATACAACCATCCCATCTTGGTAAGTAGCCATGTACAGATTTTCAAGACAGCCATTAAGGCAACCATTTTGGAGACTGGGTCAGGATAATTGTAATAACAACTAAATATTGTACACAAGTTTCTTTAAATAATCTTTAAAAATAATTAAAAAGACTGAGTGTAGCAAATGTTGTGCTTTCTTTGAGACAAAATCCTCTTCAGCCATTCAAAAGTAGTGACCAAATTATCAACTGACTTCCAGGCCATAATGGTACTAATTAGGCCTATCTAACATTAGATTGTTAAGTAATTTCAATAATATAGTAGAAATATTTGACCTGTGACAACTTACCAAAATGCATGGAGTGCAATGTGAACATTACTGCCAAACCCCAAACTAGACCACTGGATGAATATTAATCCTTCCAGGAATAACAATAGTAAACTTAAACTAAAAACAAATGGATAAACACAAGACGTATGATGGGCAACAGACAACAGACTACTGCATTAGCTCTTCTCATTTTTTACCAATAGAGATAAAAAAAAAAGGTAAACAAGGCTGCATCAACATGCATGGTTACCTTTTCCATAATGTTCTGAATCTCCTGAGAAAGAGAGCTTACTGAACTTGCTCTTGAAAGCTGCAAAAAGATCAGTACATGCTACATGCATGGCACTCATTACCAGGCACCAAAGCAAAGGCACTTGTTTAAACATTTATACATAATGCAAACTTGTCTACGTGATCTTGAAAGTCATAACTAACCAAGGAATTAGTCAAGAAACATAAAATCCATTATTAAAGGTTACTTTATTTCAAGCTCTTTCAAGAAATAAAATCAAAAAAACCCCACCTTCCCAAAAACTGAAACTGGAGTTTTCACCTATAACTATTTTATGTGCAAAATACTCGTGGTATCTAGTATACTGAATCCACAACTAGTATATTCTAGTGATATCTAGTAGGCTGAATCCACAACTAGTACATTCTAGTGGTATCTAGTAGGCTGAATCCACTACTAGTACATTCTAGTGGTATCTAGTACACTCAATCCACAACTAGTACATTCTAGTGGTATCTAGAATACTGAATCCACTACTAGTACATTCTAGTGGTATCTAGTATACTGAATCCACAACTAGTACATTCTAGTGGTATCTAGTATACTGAATCCACAACTAGTACATTCTAGTGGTAGCTAGTATACTGAATCCACAACTAATACATTCTAGTGGTATCTAGTATACTGAATCCACAACTAGTACATTCTAGTGGTATCTAGTAGGTTGAATCCAGTACTAATAGATTCCAGTAGTATCTGGTATACTTAGGGACCAATCTTGTACTCAGTTTATTATATATAAACCAATTTACATATATTTTATTATATTTATTTTGAGGTATGAATACCCTATCTTTTTAAATGTAAATCACATGGGACACATGTTTATAACTACCCCAATCCACCGACTCATATATTCTCAAAACCTATCAACCTGTTATCTTTTTTCATCTAGGGATGACTTCACCAGGCAAAACCCAAACAGGAGACCCAGGTGGACTTGAGATCACTCACCTGGATGGCATAGTAGCCAGATACAATAACAGTTGGTCAAAAAATCTGGGTTATTAGGATGCTTACATAAAATTTCTTCCAATGATGCTGACTACATGTATCATGAAAACATTTGTCTCCGATATTTCTATCTTCACCTGCATTTGATGGAACGTCAAGATCATTTGGCAAATATTGAAAGGTCCCTATGCCAGTACATTTGATGGAACATCAAGATCATTTGGCCAATAATGAAAGGCCCCTATACCAGCACATTTGATGGAACATCCAAGATCATTTGGCCAATACTGAAAGGCCCCTATGCCAGTACATTTGATGGAACATCCAGATCATTTGGCCAATACTGAAAGGCCCCTATGCCAGTACATTTGATGGAACATCAAGATCATTTGGCCAATACTGAAAGGCCTATATGCCAGTACATTTGATGGAACATCAAGATCATTTGTCCAATGCTGAAAGGCCCCTATGCCAGTACATTTGATGAAACATCAAGATCATTTGGCCAATACTGAAAGGCCTATATGCCAGTACATTTGATGGAACATCAAAATCATTTGGCCAATACTGAAAGGCCCCTATGCCAGTACATTTAATGGAACATCAAGATCATTTGGCTAATATTGAAAGGCCCCTATGCCAGTACATTTGATGGAACATCAAGATCATTTGGCTAATACTGAAAGGCCCCTACGCCAGTACATTTGATGGAACATCAAAATCATTTGGCTAATACTGAAAGGCCCCTATGCCAGTACATTTGATGGAACATCAAGATCATTTGGCCAATACTGAAAGGCCTATATGCCAGTACATTTGATGGAACATCAAGATCATTTGGCCAATACTGAAAGGCCTATATGCCAGTACATTTGATGGAACATCAAGATCATTTGGCTAATATTGAAAGGCCTCTATACCAGTACATTTGATGGAACATCAAGATCAGTTGGCTAATACTGAAAGGCCTCTATACCAGTACACTTGATGGAACATCAAGATCAGTTGGCTAATATTGAAAGGCTCCTATGCCAGTACATTTGATGGAACATCAAGATCATTTGGCAAATACTGAAAGGCTCCTATGCCAGTACATTTTCTGTCAAACTTCTTCCAATTTGCAGCAGTTCTATTGGAGAAAACTGTGTTAAATATTTTTCTTCTGTTAGTGGTGGATTGGAATGATTGGTATACACCTGCAAGCTCTTATTCCAAGATGTTTTCTATTACTATTTTGTTAAATCCTACTCAGTAGTTTTTGTGATCAAGCTGTTTCAAGGTCTTTCAATTTTTTGTAACATCAACCATATCTGATGGCTTAGTGGCATCATTTGTATACATCTGAAAGGTTTTATTACCAGGATGCTTTCTATCAAGATTTTAAAAATGTATCCAGTGGTTTTATTGGAGATTTAGTTTTAGTTTTATAAATAACAGGCATATCTAATGTTTAATCACCATTTTTAAAGAGCCAAAATATCTTAAAGTCAAGATGCTTTCTTTCATTTTCAGTCAAATCTATTCAAATATTTAAGTTTTTTCAAGGATTATCTAAGTTTAGTAATGTCAGCCATATCTGAGGCAGGATTGGTATCATTGTACAAATAATTTTATAAGTCTTCCTCTTAGCATGCCTTCTGTCAACCATGATCCAATTCTGTCCAGTGAGTTTGGCAAAAGTTGTTTAAATGGGTTTTGTTTTGTTGTTGTTGCAAGGTTTAACACCATTTTTCAGCACATGATATACTATACATGGCAGCCAGTATTAATGGTGAAGAAAGAACCCGGGAAAACCCCAGAAAGAACCACCGACCCACAAGAAGCTACTGGCAAGCTTTCTCACATACCCACATTGGCCAAATCCAAGACTTGAACCCATGCAGACAGAGGTGAGATGGCAGTGATCCGTAACGAAGAGTGCTTTAGACCACTCTGCCACTTGGGACCTCCTGTTATTTGTAGTAATATATATATTTATTGGTGGATTAGTACAAGCTGTATAAGTATGAACAGTCTCCATGCCAGGATTGCATTCACTCAAATTTTATCATATTCTGTTGAGCAGTTTTGGAGGAGCCATTTAAATATTTTTCTACTTTTAGCATCAGTGGCCATATTGGATGGCCAATCAGCACGAGTTGTATAAATCTAAAAGCCATCTGTGCTAAGATGCTTCCTGTCAAAATGGTCAATTTGGAAGTAGCCATCAAATGTTTGCTCTATTTTAAGTAACAACAGCTATATTTGAAGGCAGACTGGTGTCAATGGAATAAGTTTGAAGGCTCTTCTTCACATGATGCTTTGCTTCATGTTTGGTCAAATTTCACTCCATGATTTTGGAGAGGTCACTTAAAGGATTTTTTTGTATAGTTCTAATAACAGCAACCTGTATTTTACTGCAGACCAGCATCTCCTATACAAACTTGAAGGCCATCAAAGCTAGGATTCTTTGTATCCAATTTAGACAAATTCTTTTGAGCAGTTTTTAAGATTCTGTCTGAAGTTTTTTTTCTACTTTTTTTTGTAACATCAGTCACATTTGAGGGCAGATCAGCATCTTTGGCACAAATTTGAAAGACCTTCATGCCAGATGCTTTCTATCAAGATTTCTCAAGTTCTATTCAGTGGACAGATGCACAACAGCTGTACTGAAGATTTCATGCCAGGATGGTCAAATTCTGTTCAACAGTTTTCAGAAGTTAATTATCTGTTTCTTGTTTATTGATGGCAGCCACTTTGATTTTTGATCAGTGTAATTTATACAAATTTGAAAGGTCTCCATGCCAGGATGTTTTAGGTTCAATATCAAGTCTTGATCTGTGGTTTTGAAGAAGTGATTTGAAGGTTTGTCTATTTTAGTAACAGTGGCTATATTCAAAAGTCTGATCAGATTCTATTGAAAACTTTCAAAGGGTTTTCTATTTATGGTAATGGTGGCCATATTTAATGGTGGATTGGCATAAGCTGTGTAATTTGAAAGATCTTCATGCCACCATGTTTTATTTCAGGTTTTTCAAATGTTTTAAAGCAATGCTGGAAAACAAGTACAGTTATCTACTTTTTAACAGTGACAATATGGCCATATTTTAAGGCAAATCAACCTCAAGATATCACATGCATATGGCCACATTAATAAAGCTCATCCAACAATGTTTCATAAGCATTTATGTAAAATAATTTCATAATTGCATAATATTTAAACAATTTATTCCTTACGGCCACATTAATAAAACCCATCCAACAATGTTTCACATGCATTTATGTAGAACAATTCATAACTGCATAGTACTAAAATAATGCATTCCTTACGGACACATTAATAAAACCCATCCAACAATGTTTCACATGCATTTATGTAAAACAATTCATAACCGCATAGTACTGAAATACAGCTCTCCCTTGATTTTCTCCAACTTCCATATCTAACTGAAAAGAATGATGGAAAATGTAGGGAAACATAAATCTGGGTTGCATGTAACAACCAGGACACACAATAACTAAGGTGGTTTGAAAGGGTGGCAGTAAGTGAGGGTGGTCGAAACAATAGTCATGTGGTGGAAATTTTTGGAAGCACTGCAAATGGCTTTAACTAAGATGAAATGAAATAATGTTTAAGATGGCCACTTACATTTTCATTTAGTGAAGTATCGGGTATCTGATTTGTCTCCTCAGTAACTGGCTGTGACATTTTCCTGGCATTCTGGGATTGGCTACTTCTAGCCACAGAATTGTCTTAAAAATGAGAATGCAAATACTTAATTGTTGCATCGTATGGAAATGTAAATGTGAAGTAAGCCAGCACAACAAATCTGATGATGTAACTTAAGTCAATTTGAAAATTACTTACCATTTGACCATTTCACTCAGAAGGCATACATATCATTTTAAGAACACAGCCTATGTAAACTATCTGACACATTTTAAATCATGCTGATTTTACCTATTTTACTATAGCCTTATTAACAACATTTAAAACCAAAATACATCATTTATGTGCACTAATGCTGACTTTTCAAAGTTTTATTTTGAATTAGATGAGAAGTACACTAAAGAGCTAGAAAGGTAACAAGATCAGCCAGTCATATGTGAGACCTAGACTAGTACAAGATCAGCCAGTCATATGTGAGATCTAGACTAGTACAAGATCAGCCAGTCATATGTGAGACCTAGACTAGTACAAGATCAGCCAGTCATATGTGAGACCTAGACTAGAACCAAAATCAGCCAATCAGATAGGAGACCTCGACTAGTACCAGATCAGCCAGTCAGACTGGAGACCTAGACTAGTACAAGATCACCTGGTCAGATGGGAAACCTAGACTAGTACCAGATCACCTGGTCAGATGGGAGACCTAGACTAGTACAAGATCACCTAGTCAGATAGGAGACCTAGACTAGTACAAGATCAGCCAGTCAGACAGGAGACCTAGACTAGTACCAGATCAGCCAGTCAGACTGAAGACCTAGAGTAGTACAAGATTCACCTAGTCAGATAGGAGACCAAGTCTAGTATAAGATCAACCATACAGACGGGAGACCAAGACTAATACAAGATCAGCCAGTCAGATGGGACACAGAGTCTAATACAAAATCAGCAGTCTGCCTTTTAAGGAAAATTAATAACATAACCACTGTAGTGTATACATCACAGCCTAGAAGTATTTTTAGTTGGCAAGTACTGAGAGTGGTCAGCCTCTGAACTCAAACATCACAGCCTAGAAGTATTTTTAGTTGGCAAGTACTGAGAGTGGTCAGCTTCTGAACTCATACATCACAGCCGAGAAGTATATTTAGTTGTCAATTACTGGGAGTGGGCAGTCTCTGAACTCATACATCACAGCCTAGAAGTATTTTTTAGTTGGCAAGTACTAGGAGTGGTCAGTCTCTGAACTCATACATCAAAGCCTATAAGTATTTTTAGTTGGCAAGTAATGGGAGTGGTCATTCTCCGAACTCGTACATCACAGCCTAGGAGTATTTTTAGTTAGAGAGTACTGGGAGTGGTCAGTCTCTGAACTCGTACATCACAGCCCAGAAGTATGTTTAGTTGGTGAGAACTGAGAGTGATCAGTCTCTAAGTCATACCGATGCCTCAGTAGCTGAAACTTAAATTTGCTGTGTTTTCATCGTAACAAAAATTGATAACATGTTTAAATTTACCTGATGAAAATAAATGTGATCTGTTGAGTGAAATTTCCTGTTCTCAGTGTAGACACCAACCCGGAATCAATCAGTATCTGACATCATTATATTTATGATACCACAGATGTATGCAATGACTCGATCAGTTTTCACAGTAACCAACCATACACTTTTTATAATTTTTTAAAAGCAAGACTGAGTTTACAACTCCCCTTCAATAAATTCTAGACCTAATAGACCAATAAACCTATTAGATAACATTTAGCTTTCATTTCCTCTTCATGATAACATCCCATAATGTTCTCATCAAAAACCAACCAACCAATCATACACATCTATGTCTTCAGCTGCTGTGATGATCAGAGATAAATGAGGAAACCTAATTCTACACAGAGGTTTCAGATGAGAAATACATTAATTTTACCTGTGGATCCACCAGGTACAAATATAGCTGGGGAGGACTGGGAACTTGGCAGGACATTGAAAAGACCTGAGGGTACACTGGCACTATTTGTTGGTTTGGGGTTCAATACATCAACATACTGCTGTCTAGCACCTAACGAAACAAAAATGTTACAGTGTGTAATATACCTGTGTGTAACAAAAGTGTAAATATGGTAGATATAGATATACTGTTGCATAATAAAGTAGCCCCTCATTATAAAGCTTCTTAGAATACCACTGACTCTCTTATTAAGAGGGTATGGTTATGAATACTGGTAAAGTGGTCAAATTGTAAGAGGGAGTATTGTACAAACAGTATTATAAAAAGGGACCAGTGTACAAACATTATAAAGAGGGAATACAAATAACACGATAAAGAGGGACTACTGTACAAGCAATATTATAAGAGACTACTTTACAAACAACACTGTAGAGAGTACTGTACAAACAGCACTAAGGAGCACTGTGCAGTGTGACAAAAATAGAACACTACTAACATAATTATAAAAAGAGAATATAAAAAAGGGTGATCTACTAACATCATTATAAAGGGGAATACTGTATAAACATAAAAGGAAGCACTATTCACACAATATTATAAAGACTACTGTATTTATTTATTGGAGGGTAAACTGTGTTAACATCATAACGAGGGACTACCATACTAACTAAATTATAAGAAAAGTTACTACCAAGACATTTGTAAGGGCTTTCACTTGTGTAATGTTTGATTATGTAACTATGTACAAATTCATAATTTAATTATATATATATATATATATATATATATATATATATATGTATATATATATATATCTTGGAGTGCATTTTCTTGTGCTGATTCTTAGCTTAGTATCCCAAGAAAGTGTCATTATGCAGAACAAATACTAATTAATTGTCCATAAATTAATAGCTGAGTATTTAAAAAAATCAAACTTGCACAGGTTGAAGAGAGCAAAAACCTGAGATCATAGTGGATTTCCGCAACAGAAACCCTGCATGACAGATTTACAGCAGATCAGACACAGCTAGAGATGTCCCAAGGACCTGTATATACTTTATTCACCACTTTGTTTTCATTCATGTGACTTTAACAGTGTTTAGTATAATTGAATTACCATTTTCTCTTTTAAATATTTAATAACATGCATAAGTTGCAACCAAATCCATTTACAACCAATCTCTGCCAGATTTCTTAGTACTGATAACCTAGAAACAGTGATGTCATACAGATGATGCTGATGTCAAAACGTTGGCACTGATGTAACACAGACGCCACAGTGATGCCATATGGATGACAGTGATGCCAAAAAGATGACAATTATATCATACCAATGACAGTGATGTAATACATGACAATTATAATGTAATGATCATGCCATCTCAAGCTGTACAGTAAGCGATATAGTCAAGCGATCAATCAGACCCCCAAAACTGTGCTGATGGATCATCTGATGGACTGTTCATTTAAAATGTTCAATTTTTCAGCATGCAATTCTTGCTAGAACAAACCCACATACAGTTTAGACACTTAAAGTGTACTTGGTAACAGCCATGTCTAAAATGAAATTTAAAATGGCCACAAGACATACGGTTGTGTATTATTCCACATGAATTTACATCATCAGACAAGATTTGATCCAAAAATATCTTGTATATATCGCCAAAAGAACCCTTCAACTGACAGTAGCTCAAGAGATGTGAGAAATACCTGTGTCTAAGATGTACATCAATATGTTGTAGATATATCGGTCTGCAAACAATTCTTCAGTGTTATGAATAGGCACTATCAGACCCACAAATAGTCCATCAGTATCAACACAGATCTGAGGGTCTAATTTATGGGACTATAAGCATTAGTGCTACAGAAGTAGACAACCCTGAAGTATATGTAAATATGTTTCATCCAGTTTAATAAAAAACAATACTTGACCAAATTAATAGTGCTAATTACAAGATGAAAGCTGTAGGATTTGGAAATCACGCAACAATTCATTCTTCTAAGTGAAACTGAAATTCATGTACCTACTTAAAATAACGGAACTCTCAAGTTGTTAAGATTGATAGTTCTCATTTTTGATTTTCTTCAAAAACCTAGAAAGGCATAATGAAGTGATGTTGCTGAAACAGACTTTAATTGATTATGTATTAGTACAGTGCACTAAAAAGAGCAGCAAATTAACTAATATGGCAGTAATGCTGTAAAGGGCTTGAAAAATGAGCCTAGAACTTAATGATGATTGATGCATCAGTGACAGATTTAATTAAGTAAAACCTATAACTTAGTGCTTCATTGACAGATTTAATTGACAAGCCTAGAACTTAATGATGCTTCAGTGACAGATTTAATTAAGGCAAGCCTAGAACTTAATGATGCTTCAGTGACAGATTTTATTAATACAAACCTAGAACTTAAAGATGCTTCAGTGACAGATTTTATTAAGGCAAGCCTAGAACTTAATGCTTCAGTGACAGATTGAATCAAGGCAAGCCTAGAACTTAATGCTTCAGTGACAGATTGAATTAAGGCAAGCCTAGAACTTAATGATGCTCAGTGACAGATTTAATTAACACAAGCCTAGAACTTAATGATGCTTCAGTGACAAATTTATTAATGCAAGCCATTTTGAGTTTGGTACTAGAACCCCATTTATAAATTATCAAAGTTTAGTGTATTAAATTTTTCATAAAATAAGTGTAATAAATGACCATACGAACTATTTTATAATTACTGTACCAATCAAACATCAAGAATTGAAGGAACGATTAATTGAATTGTTACCTTGTTAAGAAGGTATCATAACAAAATCTCAACCCGAATTTCACAAACTTGCATAATCATTTCAACAATCAAGAAGTCATAAACATGAAGATACAGGCATTATTTGGACTCAAAACTACTGACTTTTTCATCTTCTACAAATGCTAACAATACCAGAGAATGGATGTTGTCCATACTTTTGATGATTCCATGCAGTCTAGGGTGTAAATTAAAAAGTAACCAGAGAATACCAACAGCTTCCACCAATACTTACTGCTTTGGATTTGAAAATGTTTTCATTTATCTTTATGTTTTAAAAATTATCAATATGGAATTTTCTCAAATTATAAATATTTGACCAATATGAACCAGTTCCATTTTGGGTTGTTGTAAAAAGAAAAATGCATATTGGTTGCAACTGTTACATATGCCGTGCAACATAATCTCTATGAAAAAAAATATGGCATTATCAGGCAAATATTACAAATCCAAGTATCTCGGGAAGAACAATATTGCAAATTTTGTTGTTCCTGAGATTCACTCCCACTTCTTGATATTTAATTGCCAAGCTCATAAACTCTTCATGCTCCAGATTCAAATATCATATTATCATGATTTCAATAAAGTGATAAAGAAACTTCCTACTGAATCATCTAACTAATCAGCAACAGCTTAATACTTATTTCCCTATTACATACATAACATATAAAGTTCAAACATTTGGATAAATGTAATATGAATATTAGTTATTTGTACAAGTTGCATAAAAGTAATTTTGTTCTTTACTTTTTGTTTTTCAAAAAATTCTCATGATGAATAGCCGAGCTTGGCAACAATTATTTTCCATTTCCCACAATTATTTACCATTTCCCACAATATCATCTGCTGTGCTTTTCTTCAGTTTTGTTCAGCTTACTAACTCTATCCTAGGCTACTAACTCAAACCCAGGGTACAAACTCCAACTGTGAGTACTAACTCAAACCTAGGGAACTAACTCAAACCTAGGTTACTAACTCAAACCTAGAGAACAAACTCCAACCTAGGGTACAAAACTCAAGCCTAGGGTACAAACTCAAACCTAGAAGACTAACTCAAACCTAGGGTAGTATTTCAAATGTAGGGTAAACTCAAACCTAGGTTACTAACTCCAACCTAGGTTACAAACTCCAAACCTAGAGTACTAACTCCAACCTAGGGTACTAACTCCAACCTAGAGTACTAACTCAAACCTAGGGTACTAACTCCAACTTAGGGTACTAACTCCAACCTAGAGTACTAACTCCAACCTAGGATATTAACTCCAACATAGGGTACTAACTCCAATATAGGGTATTAACTCCAACCTAGGGTACTACTCAAACCTAGGGTACTAACTCCAACCTACGGTACTAACTCCAACCTACGGTACTAATTCCAAACTAGTGTACTAACTCCAACCTAGGTAACTAACCCAAACCTAGAGTACTAACTCAAACCTAGGGTACTAACTCCAACTTAGGGTACTAACTCCAACCTAGGGTACTAACTCACACCTAGGGTACTAACTCAAACCTAGGATTGTGCTATGACCTAAAGCTAAAGATTACAAATAACTGTCACACTCTGATCCAGGTACACCTAATGACTGCAACATTTTATTGGCTATTATCAAATCAATGACCAATAAAATGTTTGAACTCTAAGTTTAGTCTGACTTTTTTAAAATCTCCTCCGAGTTTATTTTGTTGTTGTTGTGAGGTTTAACACCATTTCTCAGCACACGATAGGCTATGTATGGCGGCCAGTATTAATGGTGGAGGAAGAACCAGGGAAAACCCCGAGAAGAACCACCAACCCACGAGAAGCTACTGGCAAGCTTTCTCACATACCCACATTGGCCGAATCCTAGACTCGAACCCACGCAGACAGTGGTAAGATGGCAGTGATCCGTAACGGAGAGCACTTTAGACCACTCGGCCACTCGGGGCCCCCTCCTCCAAGTTTAATGAACATGTGCATTAACACTGTTGGTATTAGGTGCAAACCTCCAAATTTCTATAGAAAGCACATAAATTAAACAAAGCACCCAGATAATGACATTTTGTGTTGCTTATGCAGCTACAGAAAATAGAAAAGTAAAATTTGTCAGATAAATTTGCAAGTTACAGCAAGCAGATGATATACTGAAGAAAAAATTATCCTTACACCAAATAATAATAGTGAGAGCAAGGATACTGATCTTTGCACAATATTCATTTGATTATATTTACAATATAGAAAGACAATGAATCTCTTAATCACATGTATATATTATGAAGTTATGACCAAGCAAAGAAAAAGTTTATCCCCCATGTTGTGGACAACTATGTTCTGGTTTTGCCAGCAAGTCTTAAAATTCACATTAAGACTTATGACATCTGATTGGTTGATGTTAATTAAGTCCTAAATTTCAATCAATCCAATTGCTGGATTCTACACTTAAACTGAAGAATGGACTGAAGTCCCACTGAAAAAATCTAGGCCAGGTGTTCTAAAGCACAAGACATGGGCACAAGGCAATAGCACTGCTGGTTGTTCACAGCTACTTTATATGGAAAACAGTTTGGTCTTTTCTCAACAAAGTCAATGTTATTTGTTCTGCTGATTACTCCTAACAGCAAAGACCCAGATCTACTGGTACATTATGAGACAGCAGATCAAGGTCTATGCTGTCTGCAGGTAGATTCAGTTTATACACATGTATATATGGTACCTAAATGTTTTCATATCTGAAAGAAGTTTTCTGTATGCATGTGTCCTCTTTCATTCCCTGAAGTAATTCATAAATCATGATCTAATTACAAAAGGTCACCAATGCAATTAAATTGCTGGTATCATATTTCTGAAAACAAAAACCATCATTCTGATACACTGTAAATGCCTTATCTGCTAAGCTACAAACTGTAAGTGGATGAGGAATTCCAAAGTTCTCCAGAACATGAAACTTTTATTGGTACAGACCCGATTTCCGCTATGTCAAATACCTTAATTTGAATCCGATTGGATTGATTGTTGATGGAGTGTAAACCTGTCTGGATTACACTGTAACAGGTTTCACTGTAGCGTCAATTTTGTGCAGACAATGCTCAAAATTCTGTGAAGCCTCAATTATTATACATACTTATTTTTTCAAATTACTAATCGATCAATCCTTGCTCTCCATAACTAAAAATCTTACACTCGTATGACAGTACTGAAAAGTAGTAAACAAGATTATGTTTAGTTACAAAAAGAAAGAAATGTCAAGATGTAACTGAAAATTTGATGTGTTAGAATGATGCAAAAAAATGCATGTCAATCTATGGAACATAAACATTTCATATATAATACACATGACTTTCTTGGGAAATACTGTTACTTATAATTAACAAAAATTGTGCTAATACTGTATTTTGCATGCTCTGTCATGGAATAATCTAAAATCCCTGCACAGTCACGATGCCAAGAGAAGTAGGTCGTTATGACCTTAACTAGGTCACTGAGGTGAATGTTATTTCTAAACAAATGCCCACATATTTTGTTTCTGTACACAAGTGTCAAAAGAACCAAGCTAAATGCAAACTTTTAACATCACTTGAGCAAAAAATGTAGGTAACAGTGAACCACTTTTACTCATGGTAAGTAGTACTTTCTAGTATGAATAAAGTTTCATGCCTGTACTACCACTGTGTCTGAAAAAGTAGACTAAATCCAAGATCATTATACCAAAGCTGCTACATGAATGTAGGCTACCATGACTCACATGCTGTGGAGGGTAGCAGCCCCCAAGATGAATTCCCCCATGAAGTGTCATGTCTACATATAATGGCTTCAAGATGAATTCACCAATCAAGTTTCATGACTACTTACAATGGCTTCAGAGAAAATGAGCGAAATCCAAATGCAAAAACTTTATTTAATCACTTAAGTGTGAAAAACAGATAACTGTGATGCTTATGACAACAACTGCAACAACAAATCCACTGGGGAAGTGCTCCCTAGGTCTTGGCTATAGTTCACAGATGAGATCAAACTTAATGGTACTGACCCAGCAAAAAGAATGTATATTCTGAACAGCTTTTCTTTTCTATTAAACACACAAGATTCCATTTAGGATGAATCAGTGTCAGGAGTAATTACAGGGTTCTAAAGCTTTGTATTGTACGATGAGCTTTGTATACAAGAGTTCACTTTGGCTGAATCAGTGACAGGAATAAGGACTGGGTTCTGAAACTCTGTGTTCTACCAAGAGTTAAGTTAGAAATGCCTGGACTCCCATTCAAAGACGTTGATCCCTTCCAGCTGTAGACCATGTAATTGGTGCATCCAATAAAGTTCTCTATCTTTCTGATTAATGCTGCTACTGGAGTGTTCTGGATCAGACTGGAAGATTTTTATTGTCTGATGCTGAGCATATTTGTGTTGTGTTGGGTTGGTCAACTGCCTTCATGGCAAAACACCTCAAAACAGTCTACCACATTTTGCCGTTTTATAAAAATTTTATTGTGAGTTCTTAGCTTCTTTATATAAAGGGATAGAGTGGATCAAACACTTGGCTTGTTGGCATTCTGAAACTGGATCTTCCAGTTAATGATAGCATCAAATTACTATGTTTGTGGAGGAACTGGACAAGTGTTGACATTTCTGTAAGGGACTCATCAGGTTATTGGTGGATAATGGATCTATCAGAAACGTACTCACAGAATGTTGTCTTCACTTACAATTAAATTTAAACTGAAAGAAGGTCATGCCTGATAGGATGTGGAAGCATACCCTTCCGTCTGCTGGAGTCACTCCTGGTCGATGACAGGTTTTGTTATCTTTGTAACTCAGACAGAAATGGTCTTGTTGATTCATTTTTTCAACTGACTGCCACATCTTGTCGGTAAGATTATATATCCCTAAGCCATTGGTACCAACAGTGAAGTCCTAATTCTGGTCACCTGACAATTATTATTATGACCAAGTCTTGCAGCCAGTGTACTTGTTTATGGACTACATTGATGCAGTTGGGAAATATGTACTTTTAATAATTACAATGTGCTGTGTAAATTATATTATTTAGATAAACATAGTTTATACTTGCATTGCCATATATTAAACTACTGTGCTATTATACAGGTTATTTTTGTGTCCGGTATCATATTGTTTATATAATATCAATCCTGGTGGGATTATGAGTGTCCACAGGATTAAGAAACACTTGAATTGTAATGACACTGAGTGTATCCTTGAGTGGATTTTTGTTCCCTGAAACAGTTTGGAGAGACACAGGCCAAATCTAGTAAAACAGTCTCGACTAACATTAATTTCAGTACATTGTAGGACTCATTGTCTTCAAGGGAGCATCCTTCATAAGAGACAGTTCCATAGTATTTGAAATATCAGACACAGTCAAATGCTATTTGACTGGATCACAAATTGTCTCTGTACCTCCGATCACTCCATTTGGAATATCTGACACAGTTAAATATAATTTGATTGGATCACAAATTATATCTCTATATCCAATCACTCCATTTGGAAAATATGACACAGTCGAAAATAAATTTGACTGGATCATAAACTGTATCCATATCTCCAATCACTTCATTTTTTGGTCCAACTGAAAAGGTTTCTACTGAACTGTGGTGTTTCTTGAGATTGTCATTAATTTTAAAGATTTTATTACACTGTTGGCATGACACTCTTAAACCCTTATGTGTATTACAAATATGTATGTGTCAGGGACCAGGAGTGACTCTATCACCTTAGTAGATCGGAAGGTACACCTCCTCGTCCTATCAGGCATCACCTTCTACCAAGAGTTACACTAAAACAAAGTTTGCATTTAAGAGATACCAATTTATTTAAATAATTTGTTATTATTTGATATAATTATGGAATCTGATATTTTATTATGTTTACGATATTTCACTTTAAAAGTCGGACAGCTTTGTAGTATATACATGGTTTTATGGAAATCTGCATCTTGGGAATTTGCATAAATATATACTGCTATTAAAACAAATCTCTGTATCTAACCTCAAAAGCAAATAAAAGTATCTAAATAAGGTCTTTGTGAAAACAGGTTCATAACAAAATCGTAGCTTAACTAAAAAAACACTCCACTAATAGAATTAAAATTCTATTGTTAAAACATAAACCTGTGAAACTTACCTCTACCTTTACTGAAGGCCCTGCCTTGACTTTGAGGGGGGTTTCCAGGTGGCTTAGAACCTAAAATCAACAATGTTTAAATAGAGGATCTGAAATGAACAGCCACTCCAAATGAAATCTATGCAACAAGTTCAATGACTGCATCTTTTTCAAGCCTTGATAAGCAAAGGAATGCATTAGTTTCATTAACTTCTTAAAAGAGAGTACTAATTTATGATACTAAAATTTCATGTTTGATAAAACATTTTTTCAATAAATCTTAAACTATATTAATAACAGCTGATATGATGGAGGAATGCACTTAGGTCTCATTGTCTTGCCATGATTTACCCACCAATGTGCTAAAATTGCCACACCCTTCCCCACCCACCACCCAAAAAAAAGACAATACAACATGGAATGACTTTATACGGTGTGTAATGTGTTAACATATAAAAATAGGAAAGATGCCAGGGTTACCAGATAACAATAACATCCATCTCCATCGTATACACCCAATAGTAAGTTGGGCACAACTGTAAACTGTACAGACCTAGACATGTCATTGCATTTTAATAAATCTTTGATATGAATTGGCTGGGGTTCTAATCAGCAACCTCCTGCATCCGAGGCAGACCTCCTGCATCTGAGGTTCTAACCAATTCAGTCACCAGAGCAGTCGCATTTAGGTGAATGCAGATACATCAAAGCATGGTTTAGACAGATGTTGCCTTCTGAGGGAATGCATTTTCTATTTTTAATGTTGACAGGAATCATAATTACCTTTCAACTCAATGTCCTTTGGAGGAGGAGCTGAGGGAACCTCATTTTGTTGACTGTCATCATCTGTGTTGACCCACCTCTTTTTTACTGGGTCCCATATAATCTAAGGGAAAATAATTAAAATGTCAATACATATACATGGTTTCATTCAGTAAGGGACAAGCTATATGGCAAAATTTAAACATTTCATTCAGTAAGGGACAAGCTATATGGCAAAATTTAAACATTTCATTCAGTAAGGGACAAGCTATATGGCAAAATTTAAACATTTCATTCAGTAAGGGACAAGCTATATGGCAAAATTTAAACATTTCATTCAGTAAGGGACAAGCTATATGGCAAAATTTAAACATTTCATTCAGTAAGGGACAAGCTATATGGCAAAATTTAAACATTTCATTCAGTAAGGGACAAGCCATATGGCAAAATTTAAACATTTCCTCAAAATCTCTTTTAGATGTCCCATTTGTTGACAGCAACAAAACAAAAACTGAAAGTCCAATAATTTAGCTCACCTGCCAACAATATGCAACTGTAATTGTTTCACTCCTTGAAAAATGCTCTGGGAAAAGGTAATCTGACATCGTCACAGAGCAGGTACATTTTATAACAACAATAACAACTATTCAATACATCTGACATGGCCATATTCATTTTATTAGTTAAGTTTCTAAGTACTGAAGACATTTTTTTGTGGCAGAAAATACCTTATTTAAATTTAAAAAATTTGAGCAATTATTGAAAATACTGTATAAGGTAACAATCATTGTATGTACTAACTTTCAAAATGGATTTATTTTTTGTTCTCCAGTAAACACGTTACAAATCTGAATGTCAAATGTTATCTCCCACTTCAAAAATTACTGAACAGAGTTGGTTGATCAATAAAATTCAACTGCCATCACATCTGATGTGCAAACAAACAATAACCTCACTTTAAAGAACTTCTAAATGTAAAAAACTCTCGAACGGTTTTGAAAGGCTTGTATATACCAACTTAAACAATATCTTGTAGAAGTTTAACTAGCATACATTAAAGCTTGAGTATAAAACAGACCTACGATGTCATTGGCTACAATTATCCAATAAAATTCCTGTGTGCTAAACCGAAGATAAAGTACATGCTCAAGTCAGTCTAATCTGTCATGAATTCCACCAACACATCTTAAAAATGTTAAAGTTATGATTTTAATCCTTTGATGTGTAAAGGCAACAGGATATCCTTATGAAGAAATGAATTTATGTATCAAACAAACCATAATCAACATGCAATGGCAACAGGACACCATTATGAAGCCATGAATTTATGTATCAAACAAACCATAATCAACATGCAATGGCAACAGGACACCATTATGAAGCCATGAATTTATGTATCAAACAAACCATAATCAACATGCAATGGTAACAGGACACCGTTATGAAGCCATGAATTTATGTATCAAACAAACCATAATCAACATGCAAAGGCAACAGGACACCATTATAAAGTCATGAATTTATGTATCAAACAAACCATAATCAACATGCAATGGCAACAGGACACCATTATAAAGCCATGAATTTATGTATCAAACAAACCATAATCAACATGCAATGGCAACAGGACACCCTTATGAAGCCACGAATTTATGTATCAAACAAAGTACAAACCATAATCTACATGCAAAGGCAACAGGACACCCTCATGAAGCCATGAATTTATGTATCAAACAAAGTACAAACCATAATCAACATACAAAGGCAACAGGACACCCTGCATAAAGACAAATTTAAGTATCCATGAAAATATATTTTTTGGCAAATCAAAGAAAACTGATATCTAAAAGCTATGTGCTATTCCAGTAAAACATATCTGAAACCCTGGGAATGAACTCTCAGTGTGGATTAGTCACCTATAGATGCAGATAGGAATTCTGCATCTGGATAAATGTTACATGCAATTCAATCCAAACATATACTCAAGTAAACATGGTAAGCTATATATTCTGTTCAAGACATGATGGCCTGGTGTTAGGGTCAAAAGGCACTATTTTAGGGCCTGACCAGTCATCAAATCAATTGGCCTGGTTAACAAGTAACACTCTAATTAGTCTTAATAATCCATTCCTCCCCTCATTATTCATATGGATAATTAAATATTACAGCCTTCTGATCCTCTCTATAACAAATTCTAGATTTACTCACAGCAGGATCTTTGTCATCTGGAAGGATCATCTCGTTTTTAGGTTTGGACATTAACTTGCTGAAGAATCCACTAAAGAGACCTCCTCCTCCTTTACCCTTATTGGCAGCCTGTAAAGACAGAAAACAGTACACAGCTTTATCAAGAAGTATTTGCTTGAATACAGCATGTGTCCAGCTAAAAAATCAAATCCACAAACCTATGTACATGTTATGTATGGGATCAACAGAAAGAATAAATTTAATATATATTCATATAAACATGAAGCGAGTTGTTTTGTATTTATTACATATAACCCCTCCTTCTTTGTACAACATATATATTATGTGTATCTATATTATGTGTATTATTTTCATAACAAACGTTTCTGAAAAGGTTATTTAGTTAATAATATTTGAAGTACTAAATTCCTTTTCAATAATAACTTTGTACTTTAAAGATGAGTCATGTATAGTGCACAAATTGTTTCATTCATGGGTTTCAAGGTTGAGTTGTACTGTTAAACATCATGTGATCTCACAAGTACACAAGTTCTGGTAAAAGGCCTGCCTGACCTAACTTATGATTAACCAGAATTAAAACAGCTTATCTGTTCACTGGTTGATTATTTCAAAATGATAAGAGGTTGCATTCAAAACCACATACTGCATTTTTGCTAATACGTGTTAGTATATAACAGAATTATTTCAAAGCATTAGGCATTTGTAGTATAACTATCAGACTTGGAAGAGTTATTCACTGAGAGGAGACTTTTTATTTAATTGAATAATGATTTGTTGGAGTTAAAGTGCTCTAACATTCATTTAAAGACTATTTGGATATATGACTGATGTACAGAATTACTGCGAAACATTCAAAGACATTAGGGTAACAGTTTTAGCTGTATTGGAATTGCCATAAAGTCATTGTAGGATTTTTTGTAAAAAAGTGATTCTTCTGTACTATTGATACATCATTTGGAATACCTTTGGAACTCATCTGGATTACTCAAAACTATTGGACTTAATAAAACATTTAGGATTTCATTCTCCATACTTTACAATAATAACAATTCTGTCACTTTGTATGTTAGAAACATAAATTAACATTTTCAATTATTACAAATGTTTTGGTTTTGCTCTTTCTTCTTGTTGTTGTTTGTTGTTGTTGTTTGTTGTTGTTGTGGGGTTTAATGCCATTTTTCAGCACACGATAGGCTATGCATGGCGGCCAGTATTAATGTTGGAGGAAGAACCCAGGAAAACCCCTGGAAGAACCACCAACCCACAAGAAGCTACTGGCAAGCTTTCTCACATATCCACACTGGCCAAATCCTAGAGGTGAGATGGCAGTGATCCGTAAGAGAGAGCGCTTTAGACCACTCGGCCACTCTGGGCTGCGCTCTTTCTTGCTACATATTTTAAGACCAAAGAATCATAACAGCTATGGAGTGCCAAAGGAATTATAAACAAAAAAGAATTTATAAAACCTTGACATAAGAATATAAATAAGCAGACAACAGGGAAAAACTCTGGGTGTGCAATACAGAATTACAATTAAAAATTGTATCAAAGGCAACCTTGTAAGATTAAATGGGTATGCAATATACGAGTAGATTATAGTCTACAGATGATTTAGGGCAAAAAATATGGATCCTGACAGTTTGTGTAGAAGGCTGTGTAGACCTAGAGCTGCCTTTTCAAAAGACGGGAACAGACCAGGGTCGACAATATTTGTTGTATCCATGAGATAGAGCCAGCAACAACATCCCTGATACATTTAGATCTTCCCTATTTCAGGATGACTAATGCTCAACAGCTGAATTCTGTAAATAATATTGTAACATGAACCCATGTATTCTCACTTTCAAGTACACAGAAATAATGAAGTATTTATTTTACACAATAGAAACTTCTTTTGTAGTTTTGTATGTATCACCAGCTATAAAGGCATCCTGAATGACATAACATTTTTACATGTACATAATCCCCTGTTGTGCTTCTGGATGTATTTTAAAACCAAAATAACAAAAACAGGTATTTATCTATTGAAACAGATACCTCTTTTTAAGTCATTATTTCTAAATGATTAAATGACAATCTTGATGATTTTGTGCTGTTGGAAATTTACATTTATGCAATGTTGCTTTAAAATGTGGAGGATGTTGCCCCCAGCACCTGCAAGCATAGGGGAAATTTCAATTATGATGAATAAGTGCCCACTAAAGTACAATCTATTCCTGTTTCAGAAGAGTATGATGGAAGAGTGCCCACTAAAGTACAATCTATTCCTGTTTACAGTAAGAGTATGATGGAAGAGTGCCCACCAAAGTGCAATCTATTCCTGTTTACAATAAGAAAATGATGGAAGAGTGCCCACCAAAGTGCAATCTATACCTGTTTACAGTAAAAGTATGATGGAAGAGTACCCACTCAAGCGCAATCTATTCCTGTTTACAGTAAGAGTATGATGGAAGAGTGCCCACCAAAGTGCAATCAATTCCGGTTTACAGTAAGAGTATGATGGAAGAGTGCCCACCAAAGTGCAATCTATTCCTGTTTACAGTAAGAGTATGATGGAAGAGTGCCCACCAAAGTGCAATCAATTCCGGTTTACAGTAAGAGTATGATGGAAGAGTGCCCACTAAAGTGCAATCAATTCCGGTTTACAGTAAGAGTATGATGGAAGAGTGCCCACCAAAGTGCAATCTATTCCTGTTTACAGTAAAAGTATGATGGAAGAGTACCCACTCAAGCGCAATCTATTCCTGTTTACAGTAAGAGTATGATGGAAGAGTGCCCACCAAAGTGCAATCAATTCCGGTTTACAGTAAGAGTATGATGGAAGAGTGCCCACCAAACTGCAATCTATTCCTGTTTACAGTAAGAGTATGATGGAAGAGTGCCCACCAAAGTGCAATCAATTCCGGTTTACAGTAAGAGTATGATGGAAGAGTGCCCACTAAAGTGCAATCAATTCCGGTTTACAGTAAGAGTATGATGGAAGAGTGCCCACCAAAGTGCAATCTATTCCGGTTTACAGTAAAAGTATGATGGAAGAGTACCCACTCAAGCGCAATCTATTCCTGTTTACAGTAAGAGTATGATGGAAGAGTGCCCACCAAAGTGCAATCTATTCCGGTTTACAGTAAGAGTATGATGGAAGAGTGCCCACCAAAGTGCAATCAATTCCGGTTTAAAGTAAGAGTATGATGGAAGAGTGCCCACTAAAGTGCAATCAATTCCGGTTTACAGTAAGAGTATGATGGAAGAGTGCCCACCAAAGTGCAATCTATTCCGGTTTACAGTAAAAGTATGATGGAAGAGTGCCCACCAAAGTGCAATCTATTCCGGTTTACAGTAAGAGTATGATGGAAGAGTGCCCACCAAAGTGCAATCTATTCCTGTTTACAGTAAGAGTATGATGGAAGAGTGCCCACTAAAGTGCAATCAATTCCGGTTTACAGTAAGAGTATGATGGAAGAGTGCCCACCAAAGTGCAATCTATTCCGGTTTACAGTAAGAGTATGATGGAAGAGTGCCCCCCAAAGTGCAATCAATTCCGGTTTAAAGTAAGAGTATGATGGAAGAGTGCCCACTAAAGTGCAATCAATTCCGGTTTACAGTAAGAGTATGATGGAAGAGTGCCCACCAAAGTGCAATCTATTCCGGTTTACAGTAAAAGTATGATGGAAGAGTGCCCACCAAAGTGCAATCAATTCCGGTTTAAAGTAAGAGTATGATGGAAGAGTGCCCACCAAAGTGCAATCTATTCCTGTTTACAGTAAGAGTATGATGGAAGAGTGCCCACCAAAGTGCAATCTATTCCTGTTTACAGTAAAAGTATGATGGAAGAATACCCACTCAAGCGCAATCTATTCCTGTTTACAGTAAGAGTATGATGGAAGAGTGCCCACCAAAGTGCAATCTATTCCGGTTTACAGTAAGAGTATGATGGAAGAGTGCCCACTAAAGTGCAATCAATTCCGGTTTACAGTAAGAGTATGATGGAAGAGTGCCCACCAAAGTGCAATCTATTCCTGTTTACAGTAAAAGTATGATGGAAGAGTACCCACTCAAGCGCAATCTATTCCTGTTTACAGTAAGAGTATGATGGAAGAGTGCCCACCAAAGTGCAATCTATTCCGGTTTACAGTAAGAGTATGATGGAAGAGTGCCCCCCAAAGTGCAATCAATTCCGGTTTAAAGTAAGAGTATGATGGAAGAGTGCCCACTAAAGTGCAATCAATTCCGGTTTACAGTAAGAGTATGATGGAAGAGTGCCCACCAAAGTGCAATCTATTCCGGTTTACAGTAAAAGTATGATGGAAGAGTGCCCACCAAAGTGCAATCTATTCCGGTTTAAAGTAAGAGTATGATGGAAGAGTGCCCACCAAAGTGCAATCTATTCCTGTTTACAGTAAGAGTATGATGGAAGAGTGCCCACCAAAGTGCAATCTATTCCGGTTTACAGTAAAAGTATGATGGAAGAGTACCCACTCAAGCACAATCTATTCCTGTTTACAGTAAGAGTATGATGGAAGAGTGCCCACCAAAGTGCAATCTATTCCGGTTTACAGTAAGAGTATGATGGAAGAGTGCCCACTAAAGTGCAATCAATTCCGGTTTACAGTAAGAGTATGATGGAAGAGTGCCCACCAAAGTGCAATCTATTCCTGTTTACAGTAAAAGTATGATGGAAGAGTACCCACTCAAGCGCAATCTATTCCTGTTTACAGTAAGAGTATGATGGAAGAGTGCCCACCAAAGTGCAATCTATTCCGGTTTACAGTAAGAGTATGATGGAAGAGTGCCCACCAAAGTGCAATCAATTCTGGTTTAAAGTAAGAGTATGATGGAAGAGTGCCCACTAAAGTGCAATCAATTCTGGTTTACAGTAAGAGTATGATGGAAGAGTGCCCACCAAAGTGCAATCTATTCCGGTTTACAGTAAAAGTATGATGGAAGAGTGCCCACCAAAGTGCAATCAATTCCGGTTTAAAGTAAGAGTATGATGGAAGAGTGCCCACCAAAGTGCAATCTATTCCTGTTTACAGTAAGAGTATGATGGAAGAGTGCCCACCAAAGTGCAATCAATTCCTGTTTAAAGTAACAGTATGATGGAAGAGTGCCCACTCAAGTGCAATCTATTCCTGTTTAGAGTAAGAGTATGATGGAAGAGTGCCCACCAAAGTGCAATCTATTCCTGTTTAGAGTAAGAGTATGATGGAAGAGTGCCCACCAAAGTGCAATCTATTCCTGTTTAGAGTAAGAGTATGATGGAAGAGTGCCCACTAAAGTGCAATCTATTCCGGTTTACAGTAAGAGCATGATGGAAGAGTGCCCACTAAAGTGCAATCTATTCCGGTTTACAGTAAGAGTATGATGGAAGAGTGCCCACCAAAGTGCAATCTATTCCGGTTTAAAGTAAGAGTATGATGGAAGAGTGCCCACCAAAGTGCAATCTATTCCGGTTTAAAGCAAGAGTATGATGGAAGAGTGCCCACCAAAGTGCAATCTATTCCGGTTTACAGTAAGAGTATGATGGAAGAGTGCCCACCAAAGTGCAATCAATTCCGGTTTAAAGTAAGAGTATGATGGAAGAGTGCCCACCAAAGTGCAATCTATTCCTGTTTACAGTAAGAGTATGATGGAAGAGTGCCCACCAAAGTGCAATCAATTCCAGTTTAAAGTAAGAGTATGATGGAAGAGTGCAGACTCAAGTGCAATCTATTCCTGTTTAGAGTAAGAGTATGATGGAAGAGTGCCCACCAAAGTGCAATCTATTCCTGTTTAGAGTAAGAGTATGATGGAAGAGTGCCCACCAAAGTGCAATCTATTCCTGTTTAGAGTATGAGTATGATGGAAGAGTGCCCACCAAAGTGCAATCTATTCCTGTTTAGAGTAAGAGTATGATGGAAGAGTGCCCACCAAAGTGCAATCTATTCCAGCTTCGAGTAAGAGTATGATGGAAGAGTGCCCACCAAAGTGCAATCTATTCCTGCTTAGAGTAAGAATATGATGGAAGAGTGCCCACTAAAGTGCAATCTATTCCTGTTTAGAGTAAGAGTATGATGGAAGAGTGCCCACTCAAGTGCAATCTATTCCTGTTTAGAGTAAGAGTATGATGGAAGAGTGCCCACCAAAGTGCAATCTATTCCTGTTTACAGTAAGAGTATGATGGAAGAGTGCCCACCAAAGTGCAATCTATTCCTGTTTACAGTAAGAGTATGATGGAAGAGTGCCCACCAAAGTGCAATCAATTCCTGTTTACAGTAAGAGTATGATGGAAGAGTGCCCACCAAAGTACTATCTATTCCGGTTTAAAGTAAGAGTATGATGGAAGAGTGCCCACTAAAGTGCAATCTATTCCTGTTTAGAGTAAGAGTATGATGGAAGAGTGCCCACCAAAGTGCAATCTATTCCTGTTTACAGTAAGAGGTTATCTAAATTAATCACTCCAATCCTGTAAGTTTTTATGGCAAAGAATAAAAAACTGGCCTTGGTATTCTAATTGTAAACTACTATTTGTAATATATGGCCTTCTAATTGTAAACCACTATTTGTGATATGTGTCAGTCTAACTTTAAGCCACTATTTGCGATATGTGGCATTCTAATTATAAGCCACTATTTGTGATATGTGGCATTCTAATTGTAAGCCACTATTTGTGATATTTGGCATTCTCATGGCAAACCACTATTTGTGATAATTGGCATTCTCATTGCAAATCACTCTTTGTGATATTTAAGCCTGTCCACTTCAATTCAAGGCATTATAATGTAAAATATTTAATTCCACAATAACTCAATGGGTGCAAAAATCATAACTTTTCTCATTAAAGACTGCAAATTAAAACCTTCAATTTCTGAAATCAGGTCACATTTATGATGTATTATTTCTGTGTTAATCTGGATAGAAAGATTCATTAAGAGGAGCATTCAGTGGAAAAAAGGTAAGGACATTACTGTTTTTTCTGCTTTTTCCTCCTTTTTCTCTGGGATAGATTCAGTTTTGGGTGCTGAGCTGGTGCCAGACCCTTTAAGGCTTTCATTACTGGTTTCTGATATTGTCCTCTTTCTCAACTTTGGTGCTATGATAGGCCTCTGAAATAAAATTTTATAGGAATTTCAGTGGTTACCAGTGATGACAGAGTGACTTATATAAATATAATAATGCATAAAAAGAATTAGTCTTTTACCAGTGATGATACAGAGTCTCATAAACATACTAATGCATAAAGATAACTACAGTCTTTTCAACAGTGTTTGGAATCAGTTAAAAATTTCCATGATTTATCATTAGTGTCCGCTAAGAGAGTGATGATAAATTAATAATGCATATGTATTGTCTTGTAAAGAGCTACCATCCAAATACTGAAGCATGAAGAATGGTGCAAAACAGAATTTGGACTACAATCCATCACTGAAATGTGACCAAGTTGTCATTTTACTGAAAGTGACCAACACTTGACAAAAACAATTAATAAGAACACTAACATTTTTAACAAGAGTAACCTGAACAATAAAGTGGGTGCCTACAACATGTTCAATAGCTTTCAATGTACATAACTAAAACTGCTGTATAACCATTTTTTTCTTTTAGTCAAGCTGACCACAGCCTTTTGACCCTGAATTCGATAGAGTTTTTCCCACCCAAAGGGCAAGCCATCCACAAAGTTTGGTAACTGTAGATAGTGGATAACTAGAGCTATTGTGTACAAACTAAAGCAGTACCAACTAAACTGATAGACAACACCATCACATGATGTGCCTTATGGTGGGCATATGAAAAATGAAAGACATTAAAACATGCTAATTAAAACAACTGACCAGTCTCGAAAGAGGTAGTCTAACTAAAATGATGGTTTGATATTTAAGACAACCTGCTCTAGTACAAATTAAATTGGAATGACCCAGCATGGCTGATATGGAAACTAATATCATTTTAAGAATCACTGCAATTAATTTTTTTTAACCAAAATCACACATGGTTCTGCTCAACAGTTTCCTACTTTGCACAGGATATAATTCTTAAAGAAAAACAATATCCCATGTTTTCCTCACTGGTTAAACAGGGCATTTAAAAAATACCTTGTATATCTTATGTACTGTTAAAATATCTTTTAACTTGATTTATGATGGTGTACGATTGATGGGTGTAATTTGGGTTATCAAGTATACAGCTAGGCCTAACTTCAGACGTGCACCTGTCAAAAAACTGCAAGCTCCACTTGGTCTTTTTCACTCCCTGGTCTTCAAAGGTAAATTGAAATAAAGACAAGCTTCTGTTGTTTTTGTTTTACTGTTCACACATTTTATAATTCATTTATTGCCTTTTCAGAACCTGATATTGTCTACTCTGGAAAAATTCATTTTCCCTATTTTAATAACTTCTCAAATTAGCAGACTGTGGACTAGTTCACACTCATTTTTCATTCACATGAGAGCAGGCACTATGATAGTACATGAAAGTAACATAGAGGTATGCCAAATGTTGCCATTGCAAACAACTTTACCTTATACTGGTCCCTCTCTTAAAAGTACATAATAACTGTCAAGCAAAACCAATGCTGTATGGCAGCTATGCTACTGTAGTAAAGATTTTCATAAGTTTTATTCTCTTAATGAATCAAAGTTATTAAGAATTCTTTAAAATACAGTATATCCATTTTACCATTTAAGACAGAGGATAATATGCAATTGGCCACATGGAAGTTGGGGGACTACTTTATGCTATAGTATATATACAATGGTGCATATAAAAGACCTCACATGTTGCGTGAACAAATAAGGATTGTCCTCCACTTTAGTCTCTACATCAGAACTGTTTTCACGGGAAAAGCTTTTTGTTGATGCTATACTGCCCTGACGCTGGGCTCTTTGTGTATTAACCCCAGTGTTTCCTGATGAAGATCCAGCACTCTGGTTTCCAATGGCCCAGTAATCTATGGTTGCTGAAGCTGAAATAGTAGAATAAATTAAATAAAAACCTGTCAATTAATAGTTTGCTAAAGAACAGACAAGAATACCAATGAATGCTATGTCTTGCCTGTTCCAACATGGCATTATTAAAGAACCTTGTAAAATCATTAAAGCAAGGTCACTGTCAGCAACTTTTGCCTGTGATGAGTAGTATCCTGCAAGATCAATAAACCTTCAAATTTCATGACTGTTTAAAAAAAACGTTTAGTAAAATCAAGCTAAATGCAAAAACTTAACCACTGGTGTATGAAACATAGGTGAAAGTGACCTACTTTTGCCAAAGGTTTGCAGTGCCCTCCAGAATGAATATGCCAATCAAGTTTCATGACTGTACATAAAACTGTGTCCGAGAAACATAGCTAAATTTTATTTAAAAAAAAACACTGATGCTCTTGACAATGACAACAATGCCATCCCTATGCCTTGACTTTGCTTCACAGAGAGTCAAAATATATTCTGATTTTGATGAGTCTAAGTAGAATGTACAATGTGATCATTATCTGACAAGAATTTGAAGTAACCAGTACTGCACTCTGCAAAGCTAGCACTGTTTGGTGTTAGGCTAGTATCTGACAACAGTCATAATGTACAGGCTGCCAGTGAATGAAACAAGATAACAGTCCTACTGTATGGACTGCCAGTGAATGGCACAAGGTGACAGTCCTACATTATGAACTGCCTAGTGAATGGCACATGGAGACAGTCCTACTGTATGGACTGCCAGTGAATGGCACAAGAAGACAGTCCTACTGTATGAACTACCAGTGAACGGTACAAGGTGACAGTCCTACTGAATGGGCTGCCAAAGAATGGCACAAGGTGACAGTCCTACTGTATGGGATGCCAGTGAATGGCACAATGTGACAAACCTAATGTATGGAATACCAGTGAAAGGCACAGGGTGACACTACTACCGTATGGGCTGCAAGTGAATGGCACAAAGTGACAGTCCTACAGAATGGGCTGCCAAGGAATGGCACAAGGTGACAGTCCTACTGTATGGGATGCCAGTGAATAGCACAAGGTGACAGTCCTAATGTATGGCTGCCAGTAAATGGCACAGGGTGACAGTCCTACTGAATGGAATGCCAGTGAATGGCACAAGGTGACAGAAATTTCACTTTAAATAATTCATGCACATTTTGGTTTCATGCAAACAAGAGCTTGCCAACTCAGGCTTTTAAACAGTCTATACAACAGAGCCATACTTATCTGCTAATAGTGGTGAATGCTATAAAGAAGCTGACTGTGCAAAAGAATCTGTTTTTAATACTAACAGTGCTGAATTCTATGTGAGGTAAAAATGTTCAACAGGAGAGGTCAGATCATTTGTTAGAGCCCATCTTATGTGCTAGCAGTAACGAGTGCCATGATAAGTCAGACTGCTCAGTATAATCTGTCTTCTGTACTAAAAGTACTGAATTCCAGGAGGGTCAGACTACTCAGTAGTCTGCCTTCTTTACTGTTGTTGTTATTGTTGTTATAGGATTTAACACCATTTTTCAGCACAAGATAGGCTATACATGATGGCCAGCATAAACGGTGGAGGAAGAACCAAGGGAAAACCCCTGAAAGAACCATCGACTCATGAGAAGCTACTGGTAAGCTTTCTCACTTACCCACACTGGCTGAGTCCGAGACTCGAACCCACACAGATGGAGGTGAGATGGCAGTAATCTGTAGCAGTGAGTGCTTTAGACCACTTGGCCACTCGGGGCCTCTGTCTTCTGTGCAAACCGTACTGACTTACAGGTGAGGTCTGACTACTCAGCACTGCCTGCTATCAGAGGTCAGACTGCTCAATACAGCATGTCTTTCATGCTAACAGTGCTGAATGCTATCCTTACAGAACACAGCTCAAGGTTTGCATCTGACCGATTCCACTGTATTCAAATAGTTGACATAACAGAAGTTTCAAGATGTTTACTTTTTAATTGATTCTACTGTATTAGAATAACCTAACTGTCGACTGTAAAGAAGACATAAATTTCTTTTTGGGTCGCATTTGCAACACATATTTACTGTGTAAAATATGTTGTGGTTGGATTAAGTTCTCTAGTTGGGAGACTGATTTATGTCCACATTCTTCTGTGAACAGAGGTGAGTTTATTTACTTCTACAAGTTAACATTTAAGCCACACTTGTATATTGGGTGGATTCTAAGCCACAGATATACTGTCCCCCCCCCCCCCCCCGCAGGCTACACCCCACACAACTGATATTAAATAAGCAACACCTTTAGTATTACTTCTTGTTGTTGTTTTTGTCTTAGAGTTTTACGCCATTTTTAAAATGATGATATTGTTATACTTGAAATAATAAAACTATGTGGGGGTAAATTGCCCATATTCAGACAGCTGAGTCGAGTTAAAGAATGGCACCCAAAATGTTCAAGGAGAAGAAACCATTCCACTAGGCAGGGCTAATACGTTTTCCTATGATCGCAGCCAATCAGTAAAGAGAATACTGTACAATAATTTCATGGCTTTTTTTTGACCAATCAGAATCACAAAGCGATATGTTCACATGTTATAATATCAAAAAAATGAAACTGCACACACTATAGGCAAAGTGTACAGTCTATATGTGTGTTTGTGTGATTAGGATTTTTAATGTAGCTTTAACAATTTTTCAGTCATATCAGTACAATGTCTGCAGTGTGGCAGTTTAAAGTGATGTCTAGCACTGGGGTATCATGCCACAGACATGTAGCACGATGTCCCCACCAAGTCACATTATCCTGACACCAGGCCGACCAGTCCTAACACTAACCTCTTAATGCTGAACGCCAAGTGAGGCAGCTGTTAGTACCATTTTTGTAAGTCTCTGGTATGACTCGGCCGGGGTTGGAACCCACAACCTCCTGCTTCCAAGGTGGATGCTCTAACCACTAGGCGACCGGAGCGGTGTTTGTACAGCCCATATGATGTATAATAAAACTCCTCAAAACCAATCCAAAACTTAAACTGTGAGGCAAACAAAGATCATTTCAACAATGCCTGCAAATTTGGCAAACTGAATGATCTTTCATGACACTAGTTTAGCCAAGCCGAAACCAAACAAAACTTTCAACTCTCAGGCCCAATAATATCTGTCTCTTTCTCTCTCATTACATAAGCATTTTGAAGAAAAAAAACATTTTTTTCATATCTGTGAAAATGCCAGTAAATCAAAAGGATCCCTAAACGATATCTGGTGGAGTCCCAAGGCTTTTCAGTTTTGATGACTCAAGATGCTGTATTCAATACTCATGGAATGATATGCAAAACAAACAAGGTTACTTTGCAGTGATAGTGATTAATTAAAGCAGTGGACTTGAAGTTCTGTACAATGGTTTCTTAAATGAAGCAGTAAACAGTGTTGCACTTTGGCTGACCTGTCAGGCATGTAGATTTATTAAATTTAGCAGGATACCAGCAATAGGGGGAGGGAGGACATCACCTGGGTGCAACAAAGGTGAACTCTGAGAAAAAGATATCAACTGACAAACAACAGACATGGAACATTACTTTTGATTTCCTACATTTAATCACTACATATTACTGCAGTTTTTAAACCCTAATAGGTATCAACTTATTTTACATTAAATTTTTATTTGATTTCAGTTAAGAACAGAGTTGGCATATCAGACAGAACAGACAACTTTTCATACATGCAAGAATATTTCGTTTTTATTTTTCTCAATGGGGTGGTAAAGATGAGATGAAAACATAATAATGGATCTCTTACACTCATTTTGATTATTAGCAGAGCTGTTGACTGAACTGCTAATTTGTCCCTGATTGGTCAAATCTGTTGGTGCAGTGATCTGATTGGTCATTTGTGGCTGCTGAGCTTGCCATTGGTTCTCGCCCTGCCCTTGTTGCTGGTAACTGTCATAGTACCCTGTGTTAAGCAAAAAAAGAGACATTCAGTTATTATAATAAACAATTGTAACTCTACCAATACACACTTCTGTATTTTAAGATACAATTGCAATAAGAGTACTGTAAATGGTACACTATACACCCACCATGTCAAAAATAGTATTATTACCTCTTTCACTGGTTGGATGCTCAGGTACTGAAAGACAGTATTCGTTAACTCATATCCTGTGCCACTAATGGCCTCTGACCCTTATACCTAAAATCAATAAGTTTCTTTCCTTGACTATTAAGTAAACCAGCCAGAAAAGTTGCCAACAATGCAAGCTGGTGTTCACAGTATTATCAGGTCAACTCACTTCATTTGAGCACTCAGTGTTATAAATACAGTTGTAAATATCACTGCGCAAGTAAAAGAATTACATTAATTTAAATTATCCTTGTCATTCACAAATGTGATCAAAGAGGTTAAAAGAACCCAACAAAGGGAATAATCGGTGAATTCAAAGCTTTATTTGGTAAATACTTCTCATTATGGAGAGGCAGGTTTCAAAGTTTTGTAGTGAACTTCAAACTCCTGACCCACATATCCAGTTCACCTCAGAACAAGAAAATGTCAAGCTATCATTCTTGGACACATATATGCATGTAAATGATGATGGATCAACCAGTCACTGTTTATAGAAAGCCAACCCACATTTACCAGTACCTGAACTCTTTGACCAATCAACATCTGGAACAAAAGAGGTCAGCAGTAAGATCTTTAATGCACTGAGCTAACTCCCTAGTCAATGATGAGACAGATCGAATGGGGGCCCCGAGTGGCCGAGTGGTCTAAAGCGCTCTCCGTTACGGATCACTGCCATCTCACCTCTGTCTGCGGCGGTTCGAGTCTAGGATTCAGCCAATGTGGGTATGTGAGAAAGCTTGCCAGTAGCTTCTCGTGGGTCGGTGGTTCTTTCCGGGGTTTTCCCGGGTTCTTCCTCCACCATTAATACTGGCCGCCATGTATAGCCTATCGTGTGCTGAAAAATGGCGTTAAGCCCCAAAACAACAACAACAACAACAACAGATTGAATGGCAGAAGCAGAGCATGTGATATCAGCACTAAGGGTAAATGGCTATCTAGAGTAGATTTTCAATCTTCCAGAAATGTGGAAACAAACACCACACAAAACCAAGAGTAACCTAAAAAGAACCAACACTGGCATAACATATATCCATGGTACATGAGAAGTCCTAGTCAGACTATTCAGACAACATGGGATCAACATATATCACAAACCATACAACTATTTCAGATAACAACTTTCAAGTTTGAAGAATAAAACAGAAAATTTCAAAAAATGCAGTGTGGTATATTATATCAAATGTAAATATTGTGAGAAAGATTACATCGGAAACTGGCAGAGTGTTTGAAACCAGGATAAAGGAACACATCAGTAGAGTCATTGGTCATACATGAAAATTGTAGTAATATGGGACATTTCATCGTCCCCAATCAAACCAAGGTGATCAGAAAGCAATATATAAAAAATGAAGGTGAAGAAAAATGAAGGTGAAGAAGGCAATCAAAATATGACAGGTGCACAGTCTTATGGAGACAAACCTAAGTCAGGAAACTAGAAACCATAAGGTAGATGAAAATGGTTTGACAAGTTAAAGCAGACTAAAATGGATGCATTTCGGTACAACAATTTTGCTTCCTTACAAAAAATAGGGCACTCAATGACTGCATTGCTCAACTATAAAACTTTTGTTAGTCATATACTCATTGTAAACATTTCTTAAAAAATGAAATCTTGTACTAAAGTAATCTACACATCCACAAAACAGCTCTTAGAAAACATTAAACAACAAATAAGAAGTCATTCTTTTCTATCACATCAAATTAGAGGTAACATACTGAGTTGATAAAAACCAAACATTGATTCTGATTTTGATTTTCTTTTGTTTTAAATTTTTTTTTATAATCAGTTTACTTTAAATAAGCTTCAAAAGCAATTACTGCCATCCACCTCCTGAAGCCACAATTTATAGTGTGAAAGTCAAAGGCTTTACAGTGTGAAAGTCAAAGGCTGTACAGTGTGAAAGTCAGAGAGTTTACAGTGCAAAAGTCAAAGGCTCCACAGTGTGAAAGTCAAAAGGCTCTACAGTGTGAAAGTCAAAGGCTCTACAGTGTGAAAGTCAAAGAGTTTACAGTGTGAAAGTCAGAGAGTTTACAGTGTGAAAGTCAAAGGCTCTACAGTGTGAAAGTCAAAGGCTTTACAGTGTGGAAGTCAAAGGCTCTACAGTGTGAAATTCAAAGAGTTTACATTGTGAAAGTCAAAGAGTTTACAGTGTGAAAGTCAAAGGCTCTACAGTGAAAGTCAAAGGCTCTACAGTGTGAAAGTCAAAGAGTTTACAGTGTGAAAGTCAAAGGTTTTACAGTGTGAAAATCAAGGCTCTTCAGTGTAAAAGTCAAAAGTCTTTACAGTGTGAAAGTCAAAGAGTTTACAGTGTGAAAGTCCAAGGCTTTACAGTGTGAAAGTCAAAGACTCTACAATGTAAGAGTCAAAAGCTCTACAGTGTTCAAGTCAAAGGCTTTAGACTGTGAAGTCAAAGTTCTACAGTGTTCAAGTCAAAGGCTCTACAGTGTTAAAGTCAAAGGCATTACAGTATTAATGTCAAAGGCTTTACTGTGTGAAAGTCAAAGGTTTTACAGTGTGAAAGTCAACGGCTTTACAGAGTAAAAGTCAACAGCTTTACAGTGTGAAAGTCAAAGGCTTTACAGTGTGAAAGTCAACGGCTTTACAGAGTTAAAGTCAAAGGCTCTACAGTGTTCAGGTCAAAGGCTTTACAGTGTTCAAGTCAAAGGCTTTACAGGGTTCAAGTCAAAGGCTTTGCAGTGTTAAAGTCAAAGGCATTACAGTGTTAATGTCAAAGACTTTACAATGAGAAAGTCAAAGGTTTCACAGCATGAAAGTCAAAGGCTTTACAGTGTGAAAGTCAAGGCAATTGCAGTGTTAAAGTCAAAGGCATTACAATGTGAAAGTCAGAGGCTTTACATTGTGAAAGTCAAAGGTTTTACAGTGTGAAAGTCAACGGCTTTACAGAGTGAAAGTCAACGGCTTTACAGTGTGAAAGTCAAAGGCTTTACAGTGTGAAAGTCAACGGCTTTACAGAGTGAAAGTCAAAGGCTCTACAGTGTTCAGGTCAAAGGCTTTACAGTGTTCAAGTCAAAGGCTTTACAGGGTTCAAGTCAAAGGCTTTGCAATGTTAAAGTCAAAGGCATTACAGTGTTAATGTCAAAGGCATTACAATGAGAAAGTCAAAGGTTTCACAGCATGAAAGTCAAAGGCTTTACAGTGTGAAAGTCAAGGCAATTGCAGTGTTAAAGTCAAAGGCATTACAATGTGAAAGTCAAAGGCATTACATTGTGGAAGTCAAAGGCATTACAGTGTTAAAGTCAAAGGCTTTATAGTGTGACAGTCATAGGCTTTACAGTTTTGAAGTCAAAGCTCTACAGTGTGAAAGTAAAGGCATTACAGTGTTAAAATGAAAGACGTTACAGTGTTAAAGTCAAAAGTATTACAGTGTTAAAGTCAAAGGCTCCATGTAACCTTGGGGTGGCAATGAGTATTTCCATTATTCACTAATGCTCAGATCTCAAAAATGAAACATGTGTCATCCACTATATATTCTGGTGTGTAGAGTTCACAAAACTTAAGAATTATTTTATTTCCAAACAGTAACTCAAAACTTTAGAATTTATGCCACAGTGAAGACACTGTCATTCAAGAAGCTTTGTGGCATTATGGTAGAACAGTAGAGGTGCTGACAACTGTATGTATCACCTTGGGAGTTAGCAGTCATATTTGTCACTTTCTAACTCCTTGCATATTTCATGTTTAAGAAAACAAATATTCTAAACTCATTCCTACTGTTCACATTGAATTCTTTATTTCGTTTTACTTTAACTCTTGGCACTAAATTTCAAAGTACTCATTAATCTAGCTAAGGTTGCTTAAGCTCTGAAGGTCTCTAGTTACACTGATGATGCAGACTCTGAAGGCCTCTATTTATCCTGATGATGCAGACTCTGAAGGTCCCTAGTTATACTGATGATGCAGACTCTGAAGGTCCCTAGTTATACTGATGATGCAGACTCTGAAGGGTCCCTAGTTATACTGATGATGAAGACTCTGAAGGCCCCTATTTAATATCCTGATGGTGCAGACTATGAAGGCCCCTATATAATATCCTGATGGTGCAGACTATGAAGGCCCCTATATAATATCCTGATGGTGCAGACTATAAAGGCCCCTATATAATATCCTGATGGTGCAGACTATGAAGGCCCCTATTTAATATCCTGATGATGCAGACTATGAAGGCCCCTATATAATATCCTGATGGTGCAGACTATGAAGGCCCCTATTTAATATCCTGATGGTACAGACTATGAAGGCCCCTATTTAATATCCTTATGGTGCAGACTATGAAGGCCCCTATTTAATATCCTGATGGTGCAGACTATGAAGGCCCCTATTTAATATCCTGATGATGCAGACTATGAAGGCCCCTATTTAATATCCTGATGGTGCAGACTATGAAGGCCCC
Organism: Sinohyriopsis cumingii; assembly: GCA_028554795.2. Taxonomy (NCBI): domain Eukaryota; kingdom Metazoa; phylum Mollusca; class Bivalvia; order Unionida; family Unionidae; genus Sinohyriopsis; species Sinohyriopsis cumingii. The sequence continues at coordinate 33,121,936 of CM068839.1, forward strand.
TATTTAATATCCTGATGGTGCAGACTATGCCCCTATTTAATATCCTGATGGTGCAGACTCTGAGGGGTCCAATTTATACTGATGGTGCAGACTCTAAGGGGCCCTATACCAATGGTGCAGACTCTAAAGGTTCCTAGTTATACTGAAGATGCAGACTCTAAAGGTCCCTAGTTATACTGAAGATGCAGACTCTAAAGGTCCCTAGTTATACTGAAGATGCAGACTCTAAAGGTCCCTAGTCATATTGATAATCCAGACTATTACTATTTATACTGATGGTGCAGACCCTAATGGTCCCTAGTTATATGTGCAGACTCTAAAGGTCCCTAGTTATACTGATGGTTCAGACTTTCAAGCTTAAGTCAAATGCATCAAGACCCCAGTGACTGTGCATTCAATGCTATTTCAATGTTATTTCTTCCTGAATTTTAACAAATAGAAAATAATACTGCATTCAACAAGCAATATTCTACTTGTTTCATGGGACTTTAGGTACAACAGGAACAAAAGCATATTATTTTAAGTCAGTGATAATGTTCCTACTATCAGTATGACTCAGTTGACCTTCATTTTCATGCCCTTTTCAAAATAACCACCACACTTCAATTATTTTCAATAATCCGTGTAACCTGTACTCTTTTAATTATTTTCTATGATCACATGTACAACAATAAACAGTCATGGTGTTGAGGGTTATCTATCACATCATACTTTACAATGCATAGTCATTAATAAGGAAAGTTTATCCTAGAATAAATATATTTATTCTTACTGCTGATTTCATTTGTCATAAGAGCCCTCTCTGTAGGCTCAAGAATGTACTCAGCACGGAGACACCTATGTAGTCATGATCAAAACACAAATACTTTAATTGTAAAGCACAAGGTAGATCACAATAATCTTCTTTGAATGTAAGGCAAAAAAATATTTGTGTTTCTGGTAGGCCATCCATCCTCATTTTACAGACCCAATGTAGCATGTACCTCCCCCCCACTTGGTAAAAAAAACCATAAGTAAAAACAAAACTGAAATTAATTTGTCCATCTAACTGAGCCAGTTTTGTTCAGAACTTGAGGAGTTTAGTACATTATATATACTAATCCTTAAAATATATATATATTGGTTGTTTTTAAACAAATGCCTACCTACCAAAATTTTTAAAAACAATGCAATAGGAAAAAAACATATTTTTTGTGCCTAATAGTGTAGTAGTAAGAGATGCATCAATGATCAAGTTTTATAATCCTAACATAAGCATTAATCTGTAAATCATTATTAAACACAGAAGTTCAACAAGGCCACTGAAGCGTGAACTACAGGTCACAAAAGACTTCTCTTTGTGATAAAAGTACAGTATTTTACAAGATACATGCCTTGACCAAATTGCATGATCCTAGGTAGGAGGGTGTCCACGTAGAATTCCAAACTCATAAAGATTTATTCAATCATCTAGTTAAATGATTCCAGCAAAAATAGTTGAATTATAAACTTAAATCCATGTCAGTGAACAGTGATCTACTTCTGGGATGATGGTTTAGTAATCATTAGGATGCTTCCTCCTCACCACATTTCATGATTCAAGGTTTGCAAGAATGTATGCAACATGAAAATAAACCTGTGTGATCATAAGCTAAAGCCCAAAATTTTGCAATATTAGGTCATACTGACCTTCATTTGTTGAAAGCATATGTTTCAATTAGATGTGCACAATTATTTCGTTTGAAGATTCTAGTATAAAAAGTGCTTGAGAAGAAACTCAAGACAACATTTAATGCATGACTCTGGATAATGAAATATAGGTCACTGTGACCATCGTTTGTGATTTGGGGTGTAGTAATGAAAGATGCATTTACCTCACCAAAATGTATGATTCCAGATTTAACTGTTTATATATAGTGTGTACAAAATTGAGCTAAACACAAAAAAGTAACCAAGAACATACATATAATATACATGTGCATGGTGAACATGGTCACCCCTCATTTCAGGGCATTGGTATTGTACAATTCAGTCCTACTTGGTACACAGCCATTCCCTTTACCCCGGGGGTTAGGTACATAAATCCGGTCCTACTAGGACTTAAGAAGTATGACGTGTCAAGATGCATTCAGGCTTTATGTAAGTATATGCTTTCATAACTGCAGATGCCACTGGCAATGTTAGGCACAGAACAAAAGCTCTTAACAAAGTCAAGCTAACAAGCTCTCATTACAGATGGTTCCTGACTAGCTCTGTTTGTAAAGAGTTCCTTTCCTTCATCTGCCATCTCTTAGATCAATTGATGTGATTGTTTTTAAAGAAACTTTTGCTATGACTTGGTATTTGAAAGTGAGCAAAACAATCATTTCAGTTTTTCTTATAAAAGTTGTTTACTTTTGTTCATTTACTTTCCTTCATGTCATAACGGTATGAATGTGATACTGAAAACATGCCAATTATTCTATGACAGAAAAAAGTAATGTTGAAAACAAACGTATTTTTTTAAAAGTCCACATTATCATTCAGACACTGACCTAAAAATGGCAGACTAGATATGCAAAGGGAGAGAACTCTTGAATTACTGGCATCTGTCTAATGCTAAGCCTGCAATTATTGATTTCATTTTTTGCACAAAAGACTGGGACAGAGAGGAAACAAAGTAAATGCTTGGACCTCCCCCCTAAAATATACAAGCTTAACACTACACAGAAAACAATATTGCCAGAAAAAAATGTTTTTTCTTATACACTAGAGAAATCTGAAGGAAAAAATGTTTAGAAACTAATCTATACTGCTGCAACACTGATACTATATGTCAAGCAGTCTGCAATTTGAACACGGATACTATGTGTCAAGCAGTCTGCAATTTGAACACGGATACTATGTGTCAAGCAGTCTGCAATATGAACACGGATACTATATGTCAAGCAGTCTGCAATTTGAACACAGATACTATGTGTCAAGCAGTCTGCAATTTGAACACGGATACTTTATGTCAAGCGGTCTGCACAACCAAGCAATACAGCAAATATAGTAAGATGACATGCATTAATAAAAGAAAAAATAACCATGAAACAAATACTGCAGATATTGATCATGAAAAGATGGCAAATTGTCAATTTATTACAAAAGGCAAACTAGACAGGAAATGAACATGCATCTTTTTACCTGACCAATACTGACGTGACATCCTGGAATTTGTCAGGTATGCTGTCAATGGACACAATATGTTTCACAATTTTCATTCAATCTCGGACTTTTCTGTTATGCTAACTTTACTAGAATAAGCTTACTTACATCTTTTTATGTCAATGCTATCAATAATCCACAAGATTATACTGAGAATGACTTAAAGGTGAAGCCCTTCAAATACTCAAATTGTAGGACAAATTTTAAAATATTTAATTAAAGAATTCACTAAAAAATCAAGGAGGCATTCTTGCAAAACAATTAAGAGATTACTAAATGTTAAAAATAATGAACTAAAATTACCTCAGCATGAATAAAGACAGAATCATTCTCTGATGCAGCAACAACAATCCCTCTGTATAAAGTGCCTCACTATAATACAGTTGCTGGCCTAAAATCTACATGATTATGATGACATTATAATGGGTGAATTTTTATTTCTGGTTTAACTACATATCTTAATTGATTCAGTTATAGTTCTTTGTCTATTATCACCCATTATGATTTGATTTCCCACAAACATACCCAATCATAATGTTGTTTTGCACAAAACACCCAATCATAATGTGGTTTCACACAAAACACTCCCAGTGATAATGTGGTTTCACACCCAATCATTATGTGGCTCAAATGTAATTTATGTTAAATACTGGTCCTGTTTATACTGTAATAACTTGATTTACTAAGTCCTTCTGGCTACAATGTAATTTATGTTAAATACTGGACCAGTTTATACTGTAATAATTCAATCCACCTGACCTTCTGGCTACAATGATATGTGTATTAAATGCTGGGCCTGTTTTTACTGCAATTACATGAATGAGATTTGATTGCTGTAGTTGCAGCTTATTACCAGAAAGCATGAGATAACATAGGAAACAAACTTTGTCAATTACAACATACCTTGTTGTTGATTTGGCTGACCCAGCTGATCACCAATATTTGTTGCCTGTCCCTGTTCTCCAGAACTTGTCTGCAAATACTGTTGCTGAATGGGTTCAGTAATATTCCCTTGAGGTTCCTGTTGCTGATATTGTGGATACTGCTGGTGTTCCTGATATTGTTGATACCCCTGGGCACCATATGTTGGCTGCTGATACTCAATGTGGGCAGGTCCCATTTGGGATTGGGGTGCAGCAGCATCAAGTCCTTGAGTGTACGCTGCCACTTCACCACTTTCACTACTTGCTGTGGTTCCTGCATAGTGACCCATTGGTGTAACAGTCCCTGACATGGGCTGAATGGAACCATCCTACAAGGGAGTTAAAAGTGGTTGGGTTTTATCTGAAGTCATTCCAGTACACAGTTTTATGAAACAGACTCGAATTGAGGACATTGGATAGATACAAAATTTATCAGCATAAAACTGATTTGTCATTTGTGTTTAACTCATAAAACATATGAAAGCAAAGTACGTGATGATTTTTCTAATTTTACACCAAAATGAATGCACAAACAATGACATTGTCTGCTTAAAGTCAATGCAAAACAATGACAGAATGCTCAAAACTGACCTGAAACAACACCGTAGACCACAAAATGTTTGCAAGGATAACACATTCAAATTAAAATAGAATAATCTGTGAATTCATTATTATTAGAGGGTACCAATTCTTGTGATGTACCAATATTTGTGGTTGTGGTTTTCATGGGCAAAGCTAGACCAAGAGTATACACACACAAAAAAATATGGCTCAAGCTGACACTGAAAGCATGCTCCACTTTCCATCACTGCATAGCATGCTCCCCTTTCCATCACTGCATGCCATAGCATGCTCCCCTTTCCATCACTGCATGCTATAGCATGCTCACCTTTTCATCATTGCATGCCAAAGCATGCCCCCCTTTCCATCACTGCATGCCATAGCATGCTCCCCTTTCCATCACTGCATGCCAAAGCATGCTCATCTTTCCATCACTGCATGCCAAAGCATGCCCCCCTTTCCATCACTGCATGCCAAAGCATGCTCTCCTTTCCATCAATGCATAGCATGCTCCCCTTTCAATCACAGCAAGCCAAAGCATGCCCCCCTTTCCATCACTGCATGCCATAGCATGCTCACCTTTCCATCACTGCATGCCAAAGCATGCTCTCCTTTCCATCAATGCATAGCATGCTCCCCTTTCAATCACTGCAAGCCAAAGCATGCCCCCCTTTCCATCACTGCATGCCATAGCATGCTCACCTTTTCATCACTGCATGCCATAGCATGCTCACCTTTCCATCATTGCATGCCAAAGCATGCCCCCCCCCCCTTTCCATCACTGCATGCCATAGCATGCTCACCTTTCCATCACTGCATGCCAAAGCATGCTCACCTTTCCATCACTGCATGCCAAAGCATGCCCCCCTTTCCATCATTGCATGCCAAAGCATGCCCCCCCCCCCTTTCCATCACTGCATGCCATAGCATGCTCACCTTTCCATCACTGCATGCCAAAGAATGCCCCCCTTTCCATCACTGCATGCCAAAGCATGCTCTCCTTTCCATCAATGCATAGCATGCTCCCCTTTCAATCACTGCAAGCCAAAGCATGCCCCCCTTTCCATCACTGCATGCTATAGGATGCTCACCTTTCCATCACTGCATGCCAAAGCATGCTCTCCTTTCCATCAATGCATAGCATGCTCCCCTTTCAATCACTGCAAGCCAAAGCATGCCCCCCTTTCCATCACTGCATGCCATAGCATGCTCACCTTTTCATCACTGCATGCCATAGCATGCTCACCTTTCCATCATTGCATGCCAAAGCATGCCCCCCCCTTTCCATCACTGCATGCCATAGCATGCTCACCTTTCCATCACTGCATGCCAAAGCATGCTCACCTTTCCATCACTGCATGCCAAAGCATGCCCCCCTTTCCATCATTGCATGCCAAAGCATGCCCCCCCTTTCCATCACTGCATGCCATAGCATGCTCACCTTTCCATCACTGCATGCCAAAGAATGCCCCCCTTTCCATCACTGCATGCCAAAGCATGCTCTCTTTTCCATCAATGCATAGCATGCTCCCCTTTCAATCACTGCAAGCCAAAGCATGCCCCCCTTTCCATCACTGCATGCTATAGGATGCTCACCTTTCCATCACTGCATGCCATAGCATGCTCACCTTTCCATCATTGCATGCCAAAGCATGCCCCCTTTTCCATCACTGCATGCCATAGCATGCTCACCTTTCCATCACTGTATTCCATAGCATGCCCCCCTTTCCATCACTGCATGTCATAGCAGTGCAATACTATTTTGTTAACTTCAATATCAATTGTGTTATCAAGGACCGAGAAGTACATATTGTCACACCATGTTTATGTTGGATGAGGTACACTAGAATATTTTATTTTGTAATTTAATTTGCATGCAAACAACTGTAAACTTAAAAACTTGAAAACTCACTAATATAAAGACCATACTTGATGATAAAGTAATAAATACAAAATAACTTTGATGACATGTGCCTCTTGTCTTCACAAATCACATGCTGTATCTATTATAATGATGAATATGTAATATAAAATGGATGCAATCCCATTAAATATGCAAACACTGAAGAAACATGAAAGGATTAAAGTCTAAGAAAATAAAATGTCAATCCCAATTTAGGCCATTTTTAAGTGCACATAACCTTGAATAATGTTAGAAGATTCATTTACCCATAGAAATATCCAAAACAATATGTGTGGATCATAAAAGCATGGTATTACAGACCTGCCAACCCTGACGAGTCTGTCTCGGTAAGGCAGTTGATTTTTTTCTCGCAAGACTGACCAGTTTTCAGTAAGGTGTAACAAAATATCAATAACTGCTATTGTAAAGCTGGAAAGCATAATTAAAAGTTTGATGCATCAACAATAAACATGATGTTCAACTAAAAAGTTTGTAATGTACGCGAAGACTTTATTTACACTAGTACAGTTGCACAAACTCTAGTTCCAAACCCTATGGTTTGTTGCTTTTATTCACAAGAATCTGAATACTACTTTTTATTCTTCTGTGTTGATTATAAACACTTTTCTAGAAGCTTATTTTCCCTTTCATCTTAAGCATGCATCGCTTTCTGGACGCCATTTTAAAAAAATCTATAAACAGTATGATCATGCAGACGAGTCACATGAACAAATAGCAGATGCTTCACATGAACAAATAGGTGCAGTTTAAAGCATATGGGGTGCTGCTGTAAATTTAGTCTGGTTCCCTGACTAATTTCACTAATTAAAAAAGGAAACCCGGATCCAAATAAAATACGGATGAACCAATTATCCATATTTTTTGGCAACAATCATTTTTCTGCAGTTATTGCTCGTATGCCGTAAGTCTGTATTTTATGGGTAATTTTCTTAAGACTTACGGCAAAATCATAAGAGTTGGCAGGTCTGGTATTATCTACCATTAGACACTGTTCCAAATAGAACATAGAGATTAATGTGAAACTAAATACCAGGTCTGGTTCAAATGTTAGTTGTACCATTGTATCATTAATAAAATAATGTCTTCACATTTTATATTCTACTTATCACAAGTACTATTTATTATTCAATGAAGCAAATAAAACACAGGAGTACACCATAGTTCCTAATTACAATTCAAACATGTAACTAAATCCTGAATAAAGAAACAATGGATCAGTCCCACTTTCTCTAATTTAATTGTGTCTATCTTAAGTGATATTTGCCATGTTTGGAGAAAATCAATTTCCCCTTATGGGTAGATTTTGTAATGTCAATCAAGACCTAATCTGTGATAATCAATCTTGGCTTAAAGGTAGACGTCAATCAAGACCTAATCTGAGATAATCAATTTTGGCTTAAGGGTAGATGTTGCAAGGTCAATGAAGACCTAACATCTCCATAGACCTCTCACTGATTTAACTGAACAATCACCTGGGCTCAATACAACTTATAAAACAAAGATCTGATTTCTTCTTGAAGAATTTGTGGACAGATAAATATTAGGGTTCATGAGGCAGGTACAGAGAGCCGTATCACCAGCAATGAGCTTGGAAAATGTCAAAGAGTGCTACTATTTTCTGCTAACTCTAAGGAATAATGTTTCATGCATCCAGTCACATCAAATTAGAATCCAGTCTACAAACAGTGGATTCATTATGATCGGGCAGGCCACAGCAGTAGGAGATTTTACCAAAAGATTCACTCCCCTTGACGACCATGTCAACAATGTTTTGATAGTTGAGAGAATGGAACTTTTTTTTTGTTGAAACCTAATTTGGATGTCACTGGCTTCGCATAGTGTCTAATCCGTAATTGTCCAGAGCATTACCATTTGATAGCAATCTTTAAGAACATTGAAAACAATAACTTAAATCTTGATTGAATTCATGCAGAATTATGTTAGCATTTTCTTTGATTCATTTATGCTAAGCATTATCACCAAATAACTTGCCCAGTCAATTTAGTTATTGTTACAGTACTAGAGATTAAACATGGATGTGAATCACCTTATAATCTATAGAGAATTAAAAGTCATCATTTTAAATATAGTTTTTAGTTTACATCACAAATCCACTAAGTTATGTACCCACATCTACTTACTTCCTAACCAAACCATGCAATTTAATACCCACAAATTTAAAATAAATCACAGTAATTCAGATTAAAGAAATATATCTAAATCTGATGTTGTAAACTTACTGAACTGAAGCAAACTAAAATTATTCAGCATACTGTAAACTCCATTAATAATGACATTAGATGTAAAGAAAGTTCTGTTATCATAAAATGCATTGTAAGGTTCATCTTATGTATCATAAAAAAATTTCCCTCTATTTTAGTGACAATTTAGATACAAATATACGAATTTGGGATCCCACCCAGAGTTGACTGCATATGTAAAAGAAATGTTTTTAGTGGTGAACAATTTGCACCTCAAATCGCTGGAGTAACTGATACAGCTGTGTAAGCCATTCTGGGTCTTCTGCATCATCTCCCTCCTGTAGCCGCTGAGCATCGTAGAACTTTAGCTGGTTAGCCAGCTGAAATACAAAGGCATGTAATTTTATATCTTTACCTTGTGATGTTACTTTCATACAACGCATATTGCATCAAAACCTCACACTGACATACAAGAAAATACAAAACACTCACACTATATGGCCCTTTGCACTCGTTGTTGTCTTGAAGCTATAGTATTATAAGAGGCCAAATTAACAAATTTACTTTGAAAATGGATTCAATAGATAAATATACATTGATGCATTAAAAACTAGACATGACCAACAATTACTAATTATGCTCAAAGACAAGTTACCTGATTAACAATCATAGCTTTACTTTCAAAATTAACTGAATTATGCATTTACAGTTTAGGACGACTATTAAATTAATCTTATTCATAAAAGAAATTGACTCCAACTCACCTCATACACAAGTTTGACTAGTACATGCTGAAAACATCCAGGCATCGTCTGGATGTGTCTTGAGATCACCTCAAAATATTGCAATGCCTAAAACAAAATTATAACTGAATTAGTAACTTTTCAATTTTTGCTTCAGTAAAAAATAAGGTGTATTTAATCCGTATCAAGTATTCTAAATAAAGAAGAATCTGAAATACCCGAGAAAACTTCTGCAGAGAAATTAATATTCTGGATATTCCATGTCCCCTGGTTTAGTACAAGTATGAAAGATGAAAACTTTACCAAAACACCATGTACGATACACTATATGTAACATTTCTCATATGAAGTATACCATGTACGATACATTGTAATAGTTCTCATAGGAACTATACCATATATGATACTGTGTATGGAATATTTCTCACAGGAAGTATAAAATGTATGATACACTGTATGTAGTATTTCTCATAGGAACTATACCATGTATGATATACTGTATGGAATATTTCTCACAGGAAGTATATTATGTATGACACACTATGTAACATTTCTCACAAGCAGTATCTCTTGTACGTATGATACACTGTATGGAATATTTCTCACAGGAACTATACCATGTATGATACACTGTATGGAATATTTCTTACAGAAGTATATTATGTATGATACACTGTAACATTTCTCACAAGAAGTATCTCTTGTACGTATGATACACTGTATGGAATATTTCTGATAGAAAGAATACCATGTATGATAATTGCATGTAATATTTTTCACAGGAAGTATATCATGTATGATACAATGCATGGAATAATCCTCATAGGAAGTATACCATGTATGATACAATGCATGGAATAATCCTCATAGGAAGTATACCATGTTTTCTTATAAGTCGAATCCATATCCACTAAATGCACAGGACCAGATTATCAATCACACTATGTGCCAACAGATCTGGGTCTATGCAGTTTGTTAGGATCAATCATTAAGCAAACATCATGGATGGCAGATCTGAGTCCATGTTGTCTGCAATTGGACCTGACATATGTTAGTACATAACAGTTTATCACAAGTTGTATAAACTTATGTCTGATCTCTAGGCTCCATATTTTTACATCTGGCAGAAAAATGTGTTGAAATTTCCTTACCTGCTCAGGGTACCCGTATTCTACAAGCCTTGTGGCATACAGGAATTTGAAGTACTGAAAGAAAATATCGAGTTACAGATCTTTAGAAAAATTTCTTTTCACGAGCAGAAAACATACAGCCTGCTCGATTGTGTAGCTGAAAACCTACAGGTAACATAACATTTACTCTTTGATGATATAAACACATTTAAAATGTATATGGATTTGCAGAACTGTATAAGTTTTAAAAAGTTTCAGAAATTATTGTTTTATCTGAATCCTACAACAGAGAAACTTCTTTTCTTTTCCTCATATCTTTTTATACCATGTGGTACAGCAATGCAAATGTAATACTCACTCAAGAATTTCATTGAATAATATGTCTCACCTGCTCTAGTGTGTATATTCCACACAACCTGCAAAGTCACTAGAGCAAAAAAGTACATCACTGTAACCTACTTTTGACAAGTGATATCTATCAAGATAAATACACCCATCTGATTTCATGGCTCAACATTCAACAGTGCTAGATAAACTGAGTTAATCATAATGATCAAGAGCAAGCAATGTTGTTCAGTGACATTTGTTACCATGAATACACCCGACAAGTTTCATGACTGTACAAACAAGAGGGTCAGATATCTGAACTAAATACAAACACTTTATGTTGAAGCCTATGCCTACAATGATAAAAAAGAGTGGGAAAAGTTATACCTAAATGTCATTTAGATTTGTCATTAAGGCACTGAATTAAACAACATACTTGATAATAAATCAAGCTGAACTGTGTTCCCAAGTGTGCATTAAGGCATTGAATTAAACAACATACCTGATAATAAATCAAGCTGAACTGCGTGTTCCCAAGTGTGCATTAAGGCATTGAATTAAGCAACATACTTGATAATAAATCAAGCTGAACTGTGTTCCCAAGTGTGCATTAAGGCATTGAATTAAACAACATACCTGATAATAAATCAAGCTGAACTGCGTGTTCCCAAGTGCTAGAGCATATTCATATATTTCTGTACACTGTATAGCTTCATTACTTGCAAATTCCTCTAATGGCAAACTGCAAACAAATTAAAAGGAACATAATTAATTATTTTGATGAGAAGTCCACGAGGAACAAAACAGTTCTGAAAGTCTTGCTTTGATAGTCTTGACTTAACACATTCTAATTTAACACTAAACCCAAGTGAACTGAGAGATTTTCAAAGAATAAAACACATGGGTTTACAATGTAAATTGATAAGAAGTTAGTAGTAAAAGCAAAGAATCATCATCTGGATGGAATATTTCAAGTTGAATCAATGAACTATTGCCGTTAACATCATTAAATTCTCAAACTCAAGATTATTATTGAGATTCTAACCTACTGTATTTACTTGCTTGCTTACAACTGCAAACTGTACAGACCCAACTCTGCCATTGCATTATGCACTGGCAACTCAGGGTTTGTACACTTTGCTAGGAGTAATCAGTGGAACAAACAACACAGACCCTGTTCTGCTGACACATTATGCTGCAGCAGCTCAGGGTCTATGTTGTTTGCAGCTGGACCTGAATTTTAAGTTAGCATAGACAGTTTTCAATGTAAAATTTGGTTCAAGATTGTCGTAATATGTAATTCTCCTTGGTGATAAATGGTCATTACATGACAAGTACAACTGAATTCAAGTTTCCAACAGTATATAGTGCAATGTCCGACATTCTTCTAATCAGAAAACTTATTACACTTGCAAATGAGTTTGACATTCTTCCAATTAGAAAGCTTAATACGTTTGCAGATTAGTTGGACCTTACTTCAATAACAAGGCAACATAAAAGTTTCTTACAGTATATGGTGCAAGTTTATTATTTGTCACGGTGTACCAATGTTTGGATATTTTATTTCTAAAAATCCAATAAAAGTTGATCCTTCAGTATAAATTACAGGGCCCCTTCACCAATCAATTTAAGCAATGATAAAAATAAAATTGATTATTTAACCACAAAAACTGACATGAATAAAAATAAATGAATTCACAGTTACAGTAGTGGATTTTATGATTTTACATTTGTTTTTGGGGTTTTTACATTTGGCCAGTCATAAAATGCATTACATTTGCATATGTGTCAGAATATATTTTTCTACAAACTTGCAAAACCGTTTATAAAAATGGATGAATCTCCTTTTAATCTGAATATTAGCAGTGTACTGAGCTTTACGACAAAGTCATGAAAACCTTGTGCTCATTAAATTATACTTAATAATAACAACAATCTTTTAGAAATTCTGTTAAGTTTGTGTGTGTGTGTGTGTGTGTGTGTGTGTGTGTCTGTGTGTGTGATTAAGATTTTTAATGTAGCTTTAGCAATTTTTCAGTCATATCACTACGATGTCCGCAGTGTGGTAGTTTATAGTGATGTCTAGCACTGGGGCATCCAAACATATAGCATCATGTCTCACCCAGCCACATTATCCTGACACCTGGATGACCAATCCTAACACTAGCCTCTTAATGCAGAGGGCCTAGCGAGGCAACTGTTAGTACCATTTTGATAAGTCTTTAGTATGACTCGGCCAGGGTTCGAACCCACGACCTCCCGCTTCCAAGGTGGATGCTCTAACCACTAGGCCACCAGAGTGGTCGCTGTTAAGTTTGTAACAATACCACAAAACAATTTATATCAGTACACATTTATTACAACTACATCAAGTCTACTGAAACGGCATTCTGCTGGCTTTCCCTATTATGTGTACTACATGCATATTAAATTTAACATCATACAAATTCTATAAGATATGCCAATATATTCCACATTTAGGTTACCTAGTCAATACCTCTACATGGGGTAATACATATCATTACACTAATTGCTTGGTATTCATGCTAGAGCCTTTCCATTTAAACATACATGGTACCCAGGGAAGGCAGTTTTTACTCTGATTTCACGGAGTTCATATTAAAATAATAAGACAATTCTAAATTGCATCTTTGGGTGCGTTCCTCAGATCAAAATTGCCTTCCCTTGGTCCCAAGTATGTTTTAATGGAATAGCCCTTACACAGTTACATAAAAGAGTAAAACCTTAATCCAAAGTTCTACATGCCATACATTCATCTATCTCATCATATGTATGTAATGTTTCTTAACTGGTGTGCGTGTATGTGTGTGTGATTTGGATTTTTAATATAGCATTAACAATTTTTCAGTCATATCGCTATCATGTCTCCAGTGTGGCAGTTTTTTTAGAGTGAGGTCTAGCACTAAGGCAACATGCTGCAGATATCTAGCATGATGTCCCACCCAATCATATTATCCTGACACCAGGTCGACGAATCCTAACACTAACCCCATAATGCTGAGTGTCTAGTGAGGCAGCTGTGTACCATTTTTATAAGTCTTTGGTATGACCTGGGTTCAAACACACGACCTTCCGCATTCTTTATAAATTGTTGTAAACCACATAAACCAATCCTAATGAACCATAAGGGTACTCTATTTCAGGGGTGCATAACTCAATCATTTATGTTGGCTGGAACTGACTTTGAATGGAACTAAACATCAGCACTGTAAAGGTTTTGTGTCTATAAAAAAAATCATAAATATACATGCAAAATTTAAGGACAAAAGACTGGGGGATGCAAAAAAAATGTGTTGGTAGGCTGCATGCCAAGTACATTTTTTAAAAAATGTTGGAGTTTCAAAACAACCAAAACAAAGATGGGTTTTTTTAATACTACTATAAATCTCCATTTTTGTGTATGCAAATAGCCCAAATTACTGCAGCTATCACTTATTTTCTCATGGCTTATCCTAACTGACTATCATATACATACAATTTTAAGTCCAGTCTAACTTCAAAAAACATAGACCCTGATCTCATTTTGCATCATGTGCTAGCAGGCTAAGGGTATTTTTTTCTTTCTACTGATTACTCCTAACAAACTGTACAGACTCAGATCTGCTGGCACATTGTCTAATGGCAGATCTGGATCAATGCAGTTTTCAACTTATAAGCACCTAAAAATGGTACGTTAAAAATCTCTAATGACCAACACAATTGCAATATGATACAACAGACTAAGGTAATTCACACGAATTGAATTTCTCTCTTACCTGTGACTAGAACCAATAAGAACAATTTTGGATGACTTTTTATTGTAGGAACCAAATGGAATTTGAGACATCATGTAACAGAAGTGACTTGCATACAGATACCCTTTGGCCGCTGAAATAAAGAACAACATCATAATTATATTTAATGTACAAATAACATAACAATCTGAGTTCTGAATTAGAACTCTTCAGTACAGTTTAAGCATACCGTATTGTCATAATACTGATACAATGGGACTGGGCAGTATTTCTAGCAACTAATCAGTCCTCTCCCTTATATAATACAAATATTTCATCCTACTTCAATGTGACAAGAGTGAAGCAAAAGCTAATATCGAAAAACTGCACAGGTTACTGTGTATTATCAAGCACTAAAATTAATTAAATATATATTCCTCATCTAAGGATCATTATAAAGGAATGTATAGTTAACAGTAACCTGTAACCAACCATTTGTTATAGTTAGTAGCAATGGGGGCTTTATCATGGGACCCACCCTATGATTCTGATCAGTAGGTCCTTCAAGAAATCAGCTTCTATTAGAAAACCCAAGTTGGGAGAAGACAGATATTCAGGGGCCATAACCCCTCTAAATGATGACAGGGAATAATCAAAATCCAACTTGTTAAAGGCAAAAGTGTATAATAATGTTGGCTAAAAGCAATGTGTAAAGTCATAACGCAGTAAGTGAAGCTAGGAGGACAAGCAATTAGGGACAACAAGTCTTCTAAACAACGATGTGTAATGCACAAATTCAAACTTATTCAATATCCCATCAATATAAAGGTGCACAACAAATTGGGTTCAGATCTAACAAAGCTATGATGTATAAATCAAGTAAAAATCAAACAAAGTTATGCTGTGTAAAACAACTAAAGTTATACTGTATAAATAAAGTTAAGCTGCATAAAGCAAGAAAAGTTATGCTGTGTAAATAAAGTTCTGTTATGCTATGTAAACCAAGTAAAGTTATTCTGTGTAAAGCATGTAAAGTTGTGCTATGTCAATCAAGTAGAGTTATGCTGTGTAAATCAAGTAAAGTTATGCTGTGTAAATAATTAAGCTGTATAAAGCAAGTAAAGTTATGCTGTGTAAAGCATGTAAAGTTGTACTATGTAAAGCATGTAAAGTTATGCTGTGTAAATCAAGTAAAATTTATGCTGTGTAAGCCAAGTAAAGTTATGCTATGTAAATAAAGTTATGCTGTATAAATAAAATAAAATTATGCTGTGTAAAGCATGTAAAGTTGTGTTATGTCAATCAAGTTATGCTGTGTAAATCAAGTATGCTGTGTAAATAACATTCAGTTATGATCTACAAATCAAGTAAAGTTATGCTGTGTAAATAAAGTTAAGTTATGCTGTATAAACCAAGTAATGATATGCTGTGTAAAGCATGTAAAGTTATGCTATGTAAATCAAATAAAGTTATGCTGTGTACATCAAGTAAAGTTATGCCATGTAAATAAATTTAATTATGCTGTGTAAACCAACTCAAGTTCTGTTATATAAATAAAGTTAAGTTATGCTATGTAAATCAAGTAAAGTTATGCTATATAAATCATGTAAAGATATGGTGTGCAAATCAAGTCAAATTATGCTGTGTAAAGCATGTAAAGTTATGCTATGTAAATAACAAAGTTAAGTTATGCTGTGTAAACTAAGTAAAGTTCTGATGTGTAAATCAAGTTATGCTGAATAAATCAAGTAAAGTTATCCTGTGTAAAGCATGTAAAGTTATGCTGTGTAAATCAAGTAAAGGCATGCTGTGTAAAACAAGTAAAATGTTATGCTTTGTAAATCAAGTAAAGATATGCTATGTAAATCAAGTAAAGATATGCTGTGTAAAGCAGGTACAGTTATGCTATGTAAAGCATGTAAAGTTATGCTGATGTAAATCACGCAAAGTTATGCTGCATAAATAAAGTTAACTTATGCTGTATAAATCAAGTAAAGTTATGCTGTGTAAAGCATGTATAGTTTATACCATGTAAAAAAGTGAAGCTGTGCTATGGAAACCAAATAAAGTTATGATGTGTAAACTAATCAAAGTTATGCTGTGTAAACCATGAAAAGTTATGCTATGTAAACCAAGCAAAGTTTTGCTGTGTAAATTATATCTGAACATATCAAATGATTCCAAAGTTATGCTGGTCAATATGATCCACTGTACTGGAGATGTTATATATATGCTGATCAATGATCAAGTGGCATCTAATCATGTGTAAGGGTTACAAAAACATGCTGGTTACATTAAGTGTGAATGGATACACCAACAGACTGACAGATGGAAATGGTGATTACTATAGAACTCCAATATCTTGATGTGGGTTTCCTAACAAAATAATAACTAAATGATAATGTAAAAAGTCATCTAATCTGACCATGTTAAAAATCAAAACTGTTTCTTATCTGGTACAATAATAAATGTGTTTTGGTATACTGGTGAGAGAGATTAATAAAAGAGTGTTGGTATGAGAGATAAGTAAAAGTGTGTTGGTATGCTGGTGAGATTGTTTTGGCAATTAATCTTAGCTTGCATCAGTATTCCAACACTGAAAATATATCAACCAATGTATGCCAAGTCTTGAATCACTGATTTCCCCATATACTTTGTTATATACCTTTTGTTGAGTTTATAATTTTCTTTCCAGAGCATTCTTGCACTTTTTAAAACAATAAACATTTTACATTTTTAATATTCAATATGAAACAGATGCCGCAATCTTTACCTTAACTCAAATGTCTCCTAGCACTATGATACAAAGAGGCAACAAGTCACATCAAATCATTGACATAAAGTAATTTTACATCAATTCTAGCTGCATTAACTTCATCATACAAACATTTGGAAAGAAGCAGAGAGTACATCAAGGCTCAACTGCGAACTGCATAATATCTCTCCTCCTTTTACTGAACTATCAGTAATATAAACAAATTTCAAAACAAAATTTGCTAAAGTGGGTATTTTTTATACAATGCTAATTTTGAATTATTTCTAGTCATTTTGTATAATTTTTTTTTACAAAGAGCATTATCATGAGATACCACTATTAATTTGAAATCTGAACAATTGAAATACCATAAATTTGTATTTAAAACTTTATTTTAAGCATCAGATATACTGACTTTAAATGATGTTTGGTTGAAGCCTGTTTTCTACAGTCATCTTCCTTACTATTATAATACACTTAAGCCTGTTTTCTACAGTCATCTTCCTTACTATTATAATACACTTAAGCCTGTTTTCTAGTCATCTTCCTTACTATTATAATACACTTAAGCCTGTTTTCTACAGTCATCTTCCTTACTATTATAATACACTTAAGCCTGTTTTCTACAGTCATCTTCCTTACTATTATAATACACTTAAGCCTGTTTTCTACAGTCATCTTCCTTACTATTATAATACACTTAAGCCTGTTTTCTGCAGTCTTCTTCCTTACTATTATAATACACTTAAGCCTGTTTTCTACAGTCATCTTCCTTACTATTATAATACACCTAAGCCTGTTTTCTACAGTCATCTTCCTTACTATTATAATACACTTAAGCCTGTTGAGAAAAGACCATTAAGACATAGTATTCATCTTATGTTCAAGTTTTACATAATCTGCTTAGAGTAACACAACTACTAGAACTTTCTTAGGTGGATCAGGGCATATGATTTCTTATGTCTTTATTCAACAACAGTTGTTCAATAAATCCTTAGGAATATGTTTACAAAAGAAAATCAGATATTGCAAACAGTTCTGTCAACTACATATATGGAGAAAAAATTTGCAAATATGAAAATATATCTGACCTAAAAAATTCAACCAAAATAAAATGATTATCATGGTATGATCTGAACTAAAGGATGGAATGACTAGCACCCCAGGATAATTTTGTAATACCTAATATTTAAGAACACATAAACTATAAACACAAAAACAATACTCAATCAAACGCACTGCTCAATCAAAAAATTGTTAGAAATGACTTTCAGTATCAAATCCAGCCTTTCCAGACGTATGAAGAAAGTAAGTTGATCAATCAGAATATGAAAACAGCTGCAATACAAAAAAACTCATCTAGACACCATTACATTATTCCACTGATTGGTGGTTACCATATACCAGATGACCTTCATACCGATAGTGGTTACCATATACCAGATGTCCTTCTGACTGATTGGTAGTTACCATATACCAGATGTCCTTCATACCAATAGTGGTTACCATATACCAGATGTCCTTCATACCAATAGTGGTTACCATATACCAGATGTCCTTTATAATGATCAGTGGTTACCATATACCAGATGTCCTTCATACCAATAGTGGTTACCATATACCAGATGTCCTTCATACCAATAGTGGTTACCATATACCAGATGTCCTTCCGACTGATTGGTGGTTACCATATACCAGATGTCCTTCACACCGATAGTGGTTACCATATACCAGATGTCCTTTATAATGAGCAGCGGTTACCATATACCACATGTCCTTCATACCAATAGTGGTTACTATATACCAGATGTCCTTTATAATGATCAGTGGTTACCATATACCAGATGTCCTTCATACCGATAGTGGTTACCATATAACAGATGTCCTTCCGACTGATAGGTTGTTACTATATACAAGACATCCTTAAGTTTAAGCTTTTGCTGTAATACAACGCAGATCACATCACTGGCGCCTCTCTGTTAAGTCTGTATACTACACATACTTAAGCTTTCTTCAAGCATTGGTAACTTCACTGGCTTTCACTTTCACCAATATTTCAAATCACTTAATGCTAGTTCAATCTTGTACATAATAATAGTGCTAAAAAGTACAGCTACTATACACTTCAAATGAACAATAATGCTGTTCCAGCCAAAATGTTATGACTGTCTTAGAGGTTAATAGCAAGCAAACCAAAATCACTTTACCTAAAGTATCTCCAAGTGATGTAATACTTTTTCTGTCTAAATCTGGCTTTTGGGATTGATTGGACAAGATCATTGCTAAGTGCGGCCTCCAGTCACCCCACTTTTCCTCCACGATACACTGATACATGAAACAAAAGAAAGATAACTTTTAAGTGTGGCCTTCAGTCACCCAACTTCTCAATAATAATAATAATAATAATAATAATAATGAGGACTTTGTAAAGCGCCTAATCTTTGGAAGCTCTAAGCGCTTTACAACTTTAAAACAACACCTATAAGATAAGAAACATAATATTATTACAAAAACAAACAGCATGAAATTAGAAAAACATTAAAAAATAAAAACATGCTGAGAATACACTGATGATATCAAGTTTGTTTGCTCATTTTACACAGTTTGAAGAAAAAACAACAGCAATTTTACAAAAGTTAACCTCTGATTAACATACAATTTGTAAATTAAGTTCGAACCAGTGTTTCAAACTTTACTATTATTTCAACTGTATCATGAAATGTACAGCAATATTCTCTTTAAATCTGGCACTTAGTATACCTTTACATACAGGACTGTGTTCTATACATATTCAGATATACCTTTACATACAGGACAGTGAGTTCCATCCATACTTAGATATATTTTTACATACAGGACAGTGAGCTCCATACATATATAGATATATCTTTGCAAACAGTGAGTTCCATCCATATTTAGATATATTTTTACATACAGGACAGTGAGTTCCATCCATACTTAGATAGATCTTTACATACAGGACACTGAGTTCCATCCATATTTAGATATATCTTTGCAAACAGTGAATTCCATCCATATTTAGTATTTAGATATATCATTACAAACAGTGAGTTCCATCCATATTTAGATATATCTTTGCAAACAGTGAATTCCATCCATATTTAGTATTTAGATATATCATTACAAACAGTGAATTCCATCCATATTTAGTATTTAGATATATCATTACATACAGTGAGTTTCATCCATATTTAGATATATCTTTACATACAGGACAGGGAATTCCATCCACAATTAGATATACCTCTACATACAGTGAGTTCCATCCATATTTAGATCTATCTTTGCAAACAGTGAATTCCATCCATATTTAGTATTTAGATATATCATTACAAACAATGAGTTCCATCCATATTTAGATCTATCTTTACATACAGGACAGATAATTCCATCCACAATTAGATATACCTTAACATACACAACAGTGTGTTCTATCTATATTTTGATATACCTTTACATATCTGACAGTTCCATCCATATTTAGATACATCATTACGTACAGACAGCGAGGTTTATCCACATTTAGATACACTTTCAAATACAGAACAGTGAGTTCTATCCATATTTAAATAAAGCTTTACATACAGGACAGTGAGTTCTATCTATATATAAATAAACCTTTACATACAGGACAGTGAGTTCTATCTATATATAAATAAACCTTTACATACAGGACAGTGAGTTCTATCTACATATAAATAAACCTTTACATACAGGACAGTGAGTTCTATCCAAATTGAGATATAACTTTACAAACAGTGAGTTCTATCCATATTTAAATAAAGCTTTACATACAGGACAGTGAGTTCTATCTATATATAAATAAACCTTTACATACAGGAGAGTGAGTTCTATCTATATATAAATAAACCTTTACATACAGGACAGTGAGTTCTATCTATATATAAATAAACCTTTATATATAGGACAGGGAGTTCTATCCAAATTGAGATATAACTTTACAAACAAGATAGTGAGTTCTATCCACATTTAGATATGAGTAACAACATTGTTTGAAGTTAACTGCATAATAAGTTACTGGTGTCACAAATTCTTAAGGCCTAAAAAAGTGAGCTGACATTCAGTACAAATTATTTCCATTATGGTACACACAATCATACAAACATTTATAAATATTAGTCCAATGGGCGTGCATTGCTTATAGCTTATGAGAGATAAATCTATAGTAACAAAAACAAACTGTCAAGTTAATCTCAAACCAAAACAGGAATCATGGTCACTATAAACAAACCAACAAATCAATTTCAGATAAATATCGAGAACTTTATTCTTACTGTAGAGAGTGTCTGAAATGGATAAAATGAGGTGTATCGATAGTTACATTTACATTAATGATCTCTTGTTACTTATATTAATATCATACAGCTGCTATCTTATGTGTATAATAATATATACTAAACACAATGCAGATTTATTTTAGTCTTTAAGTCTGCTTAAAACTCACCGTAACGGCTGCTGGCTGGCGCCCAGACATCAGCTGGTACAACGTCTGCAGAGGATCATTCATCCTCATGGCTACATTGGCAAACCTGCAAAAACAGCAATAATTGCAGCAAATTCTTGACATAAAGATAGGAATGTCCAAATGATAGATTTACACAAATTACTAAATTAAAAAAGTGAAAATAAACCTTTTTTTATCTCTACAATATAAATCCTCTCCTGATGGGACTGATGCTCTGCTGCTCTTAGCATAGATATTCACAAGATGTGTATTTCTTTCCTCCATTTCTCTTGTGTAATTCCAGAGTACTTCTTAGCATAAGTATTCACAAGAAGTATATTTCTTTAATTCAATTACTCCTATGCAATTTCTGAGTACATCTTAGCATATGTAATAATGTAGTCACAAGAATTATATTTCTTTCCTACATTATTGTAATTTCAAAGTAATTCTTAGCACAGATATTCACAAGATGTATATTTCTTTCCTCCATTACTCCTGTGTAATTTCAGAGTAATTCTTAGCAAAGGTATTCACAAGAAGTATATTTCTTTCCTGCAGTTCTGCGGTGTAATTTCAGAGTAATGTAAATGTTTCATTCTTGATAAATCCAATAGACTAAATCTGATAACAAAATTATTTTCTTATATGTTTGAGTTCACACAATCACAATATAAGTGTAATGCAAAAATCTATGTTGTGGTTTTGAGTTTAAAACAGCTGTCATTGAACTTAAGAAAGACATTATCAAAAATTATCAGATACAAAATTTCAATTAATCCAGAATTTTCTGTTGTTTTGTTGTGGTTCCAGGGGGTGGGAGTTGCTTTTGGGAAGAAAACTTCTTAACTGGTATCATTCAATGTATTTCTTCATATATGTGTGTGTGTGTGTTTGTGTGTGTGTGTGTGTGCATATATGTAAATAAACTGAGTGTGGACAAAACTAAATTCATATCTGATTGTATTATCATGCTAGTAAGCAATCATGGATACCCACACACACATTCCAAGTTAACAACTTAGAGCAATGATTTTCAATTTATTAATAGATAAACAATGAAACACAAAGTCCAGTCAAAATTATTTTTACACAAGCCTAATGAAGCAAAAAAACGCAAGCAATAACCATTGACTTGTCCCAAGATCAAGTAGGTCTCAGTATTCAACTTGTTCACAATAGCGTGCACATGGTGGTGGTTATAGCAGCACCATTTTCATTCAGGTCCAGTTACATATTGCAAGCCATGTGTTGGTGAAAATCTTGTGTCAATGCAACCATTCTTTCAAAAGATTTAGCAATAACATGTCTTTAATACCATTTTCATCTATGATCTGCTACATAGTGTTCCAGTGCTGTAGTGAAAAATTTAAGATTTTCCTGATTTCCACCAAGGCACCCATTGTGGAAATTTGATCACCAACATTTTATCTACAACTAGCTACATATTACAAGAAGTGTTGAGAGGCCCCGAGTGGCCGAGTGGTCTAAAGTGCTCTCTGTTACGGATCACTGCCATCTCACCTCTGTCCGCGTGGGTTCGAGTCTCAAATTCGGCTAATGTGGGTATGTGAGAAAGCTTCACTCATGACTTCACTGAGGACCATCTAAAAATCGTAAGAGTGAAAACTCCTTACTGATATACAAATTCAACAACATAGTGGATATGCTTGACAGAAGGTTTGGCACCAGTTTCATTTGCTTGAGTGATACCATTTCTATTTGTGGTCCAAGCTTTTCTGTAATTTTACATCATTTTCATAGTTGAATTTTTCAATGCAGGATGATATTTTATGTTTAATATATGTTTATGTTTTCACAGATGCCTGTGCATGTGTTCCAGGCTTGATGCTTTGAATTTTAAAATTACTTAATTATTTAGTGTCAAGCCAGATTCTTCACATCATGTTGTATATACTGTATATATTGTATATAACAGATAGAAAGCCTCGAGGTAGATTAGTTCTGTAACTAATTGAGTTACCTTCTCTAAATAAAGTCTTTATTATCAAGTTGTTCAGGAGTAATAATAAACACATTTGTACTAATGGATAGACAGACAGATGGATGACAGGTCATTATATAAACTTTTCTGATCCTTGAACAAGAGTTAGTATTGAATCATCAATTAAACTTAGTACAGTAACACATACTGGCTAAAGCTTCTTTCCCTCTCTCATTTGTTTTTTTATTTTCTTGCAAAAATGTGTCAGGTGCAATGGAGACTGACACATAAGCCACTATACAGTATGCTACTTCAACCACTAGTGCAAAAGAAATTTCTTCCAAGCATTTATATACTGACAGACCAGCCAACCCTAACAAGACCTTCTCATTAAGGCAGTCAATAACTGTCCATAAGTCAGACCAATTTCAGTAATGTGTAATATAAAATAGCATGTACACTGATAAGTTGGAAAATATGCATCTAAAATATTCAGACTTGTAATCCGAGACTAATGAAATAATAGTAAACATTACGTTCCACTTGAGACTTTGTATAGTAAACCAAGACCCTAATTACCTCCAGTTGTTTCACAAACTGCAGTTCCAAAGTACAGTGAAGCTCAATGGCTTCTTGCTATCTCCCAACTCAGCATAACTCTTAGCTTTCTTTTCCATTTCACTTTGCAATGGCAATCATCTCTTTTGCCACTAGATGTAATCAAATCAACACGATGTCCAATAAATGTAATTGTTGCCCTTCCTGCTTTTTATCTGAAGAATTCTGAATATTCTTTTTAATTCTTCTGTGCTATTTAAAAGTTATAAGAGGCTCATTGTCCCTTTTGTGTTGAACATGTATCATGTTAGACCCCATTTTCAGAAATTCTATACACAACATGTAGATCATGCTGATGTTCTGCATGCAAAAATCATGCAGTTTAAAGTATATGAGGTACTTCTTTAAAGTTATTCTGGTTCCCTGATCAACTCCTTCGATTCTAATATGAAACCTGGATCCAACTCAAACACAGACAAAACAGTCAATTCGTAAGACTTACACTCAAATCATAAGGGTTGGTAGGTTGTATTGATAGCTCTAGACAAAATGGTTATGTGTGTGTGTGTTTAAGAGTTTTAGCATATTTTTTTTAAAAAAATCAGTGATATCACTTCAATAACTGCAATGTGGCTGTTTATGGTGATGTCTAGCATTGGGGCATCATGCTATAGACATGTATCATGATGTCCTACCCAGTCGCATTATCCTGAAACCAGGCTGACTAGTCCTAACACTAACTTCAATGCTGAGTACCGAGTGAGGCAGCTGTTAGAACTATTTTTATAATTCTTTGGTATGACTTGTCAAGGGTTTTAACCCGCAACCTCCCACATCTGACGCTGACGTTCTAACCACTAAGCCACTGGCGAGTCGCAAAATGGTTAAATAATATTATATATAGATTTTCTTGCATAAATTACACTGTAACCTGTCACTAATCATAAGATTGTGCTATAAATATACAATGTATGTACCATTATCTCTGATAATGCTCTGCTGGAAGAGCAATGGACTCAACCAGTCACAGTTTCAGTACCCACCAAGGTCACGCCCATTTGGCTGCTTCTGTGTGTCCTTGAGAAAGACACTTAACCCCCACTTTATCTGCATCATACAGCTAACAAAAGGTGTTTAAAGTGTCATTAAAAGCCAAGCAATCAACATAACTATAATGGTTTTTCCTCAACATATAACAATTCTGGGTATTATTGCATTCTTTTGTGTGAAGGCAATGAATGCATGAGATGAAATTAAGAAAACTTTTTAAGTCATGTGAAAGCTGTAAAAACTGACCTTGTCATGACTGTGGCATGAGTCCGAGGATCCATCTTGCTGGCCAAGAACAGGGCATGACCCCAAAGTTTATTTTTCATTGCCCATTCCAAGGCATCCTGAAAAATGAGTTTTGATTTAGTTTATTTGGTGAAAATCATCTGATGTATGCATAAAGAATCAAGATCATTATTTCTCCATAAGCTGACCTAATTCCTTTCTGTATGATCCTTACAAAGTTAGCTATTTTAGCAAATTATTAAAAAATATCTTTTTTTAGTGGAAACACTCAATTTCTACAGATTTCCATTTTTTATTTTTTTCCCAATGTAAAATATAACAACTATTCATCATTATTTTAGAAGTGACCTTGAAGAACTCATAGTACTAATTCAGCTCCCTTTGTAAACTTATGGAAACATGATGATTATAAAATTGAATATATTTACATTTCTGAATGCTCAAGATCAAGCCAATAGTTCTCATTACAGATCCATCCTTGATGAAAGCTTCTGTTTAGAGAAATCCACGTTACACATTTTTAAGATTGACATATTTTATAAACTGGCATTTTCAAATCCTCACCTAAAAAACCAGGTGCTAATCTCAGTAATGAGTGTTCCAAGGTTAAGTCTGTAAAAACACTGAAATTCCATCAATAAAAAATTGTTTATATTTTTTAAAATTACAAATGGAATAATCTCTCAAAAGATTCTCTTACTAAAATTTTACTTTTCATTATCATCCAATCATAGCTCTCAAAAAAAACAACATATATACTCTTTTTTTTATGTTCACCCATTTTTGGACAGGTTCCCATTTATCCATATAAACAGTACCACATGTTCTGAAATAGCTACACATTTGAGACCAGAATCTTCTCTAATTTTCTGGGATATATCTAAATAAAATAGTATGTCGTCACAACCTTCTTGACAAAATGAATGGATCTCATCAGTAACTACCATCATAACTTCAACATGTAAAAACGATGTCATGAAAATTCAACATTCTCTCTTATTGTTATGTAAAGTCTGTATTGCAAGTTATTGAAGTTTGACTTGTGATATTAAAGAGCATCTTCTTTGAAACTTTACGTTATTTTTCCATGGTACATAAAACTGAAAAAGAAAACAAACGATTCTGATAAAGATTACCATACAGAGTGATATTCTACTATTGTTTCAAGTTTTACCATCAGTGGATCAGTATACAAGGGAGATAAATACTATAAGGTCTAATCATGCAACTAAATTTGAGTTGCCTTCCCTGAAATACAACTGATATGGGACAGTTAATTTGTACTTTGTTACTACTTGTAACACTGTTTTCGTTTAATAACACAAATTATATTTGGTAAAATATAACAGAAACTACACCAGAAACAAGAAGGGACTGACAACCCTCCAAACTAAAAATATAGCCATGTCAATTGAACCATGTGCAGTGCTGCAATGCACCAAATCATTCTATGGAGAAACTTAACATTAGATTACTTACCTTTTTCCTGCCATAGAGAAGCAAGTGCCTAAATCTGTCTGTAACATCTTCCATCTGTCTGTCTTTATTGATTATGGAACGGTCCACTGTCATTGATGTGACAGATTGGTCAACATCTGAGTCACTGACAGAATCAAGGTTATCCATACTGTGGGAAATCCTTACTCCTGATTGGCTGTATTCCTGGGTTGTTGGTTCATGACCTTCCAGCAACAGGTCAGCTATATCAGTTCCCACAACAATCTGAAAATACAATACCTGATGTTTCAACTTTCTGATATACCTTGTGTAAGAGTGCTGGCGACATGAGCAGTCTGGATTTGGGGAACCATATGTTGAATACCAACAGACCAAAAGGTTATTATATGATATACCTTGTTTTCATAGGTTTTATTTTTATTTTTAGAAAACAACAAAATTCCTTCACAAAGGAGATTTATATCTGACATTTAGCAAGGCAAATCTTAAAGCACTTAACCACTAGTCTTACATATGTACCAAGTTTTAAAGGACATCTCAACCTTTAGTCTAATATATGTACCAAGTTTCAAGGTATGATGACCACTAGTCCAATCTATTTACCCAGTTTTAAAGGTCATCATAGCCAGTAGTTTAATATATGTACCAAGTTTAAAGGTATGATGACCACTAGTCCAATCTATTTACCCAGTTTTAAAGGTCATCATAGCCAGTAGTTTAATATATGTACCAAGTTTAAAGGTATGATGACCACTAGTCCAATCTATTTACCCAGTTTTAAAGGTCATCATAACCACTAGTCTAATCTGTGTACCAAGTTTGAAAGCAATACTTTAAATAGTTTTGGAAGTTAGCTCCAGAAAATAGTGTAAAAATGACTGATGGCTGGATCAACAAATGGAAGAAAACATTAAAATTATTGAATCTGAATAACTATAAAGGCAAAAGGCACGTCAGTACCCGATGCCTGACCTATGTGCTAAATTTTATAAAGATAACCCCTTACCTTACAAGTGTAATAAATTGTATTAAATAACCCCTAGCCTAACATGTGTAATAAATTTTATGAAGATATTGTGAGCTCCAGAAAATGAATGCATAAATGGTGGCTGGAGGAAAAGATTTATGAACAGTATTAAAAATATTTAAAACCATAGAACAGTGAAGAGCAATGGGTACATACTGTTTACTAGTCTTGTATATGTACTAAGTTTCACAGAAATATCTTAAATGGGTTTGGAGCTGTGTTCAAGAAATGTGTGGCTAATTGATGGAATCAGATAAGAAAATCTAAAACAACCAACAAATTAAAACTAAGAATATTATTGTGAATAGCAAAATGTACATTTAGACCACTAATTCAAAATGTGTATGAAGTTTCAGAGATATTTTGCAGTTCAAGAGTTGTACACCAAAAATTAAAATGTTTTAACAGACAGAGAGCAAACAATGAAAAAAGACAAGACTTCTTAGAACAATGAAAAAAGACAAGACTTGTTTGAACGGTGAAAAAAGAAAAGACTTGCTACAACAATGAAAAAAGACAAAACTTGTTCTTTTTCTTAATTAGCATTTGTATGAAAAACATCTTTCAACCACCTTAATGATGTTCTGTGCTCTGCTTATTTGCACAGCAACTAGAAAATGTAATTTGCAAATAATATATTCAAATCATCAGGAGTTAAGCATACAAGTATCTTCTGAAGAATTCTCAACTATGTTTTGCAAAGGAGAAAGGTGAATATAACAAATTATCCATACCCCCTTTTCTTTAATTAGCAACGGTGTGTACCCTATTTGTGCTTAAAAAGGAACAATGTATACTGCCTTTTGCTTTATCAGCCATGATGTGTACTCCTGCTTCATCAGTAATTACACATACCCCATTTTGCTTCATCAGTAATTATGCATGCCCCATTTGCTTTAAAAAATAATCATACATACCCCATTCTGCTTTATTAGTAACTCCAGAAATTTCCATATAAGCTCAGCTGACTCTCTGTCCATCATATTAATATTCTCTGCACAGGCCTTGGCCTTCTTCTGGCAGAATACCACTACATCATTTTTATGGGTGTCATTCCTGAAATATTGAAAGAGGAAGGACTCAAGACAATGATGCATATTCAATGACATTACAAGAAATCATCTGGACATATTACAGTAAAACAAAACCCAAACATAATGAATACACTGTGACTTCCCTTGAAAAGCACATTTCTCATTTTTGTTTTAGGTTTTAAAAGAACAAACGAAATTCCAAGGAGGATAACTAACATCGACTCTAATCATTTACCTATATCTTAGTTGCCTCGTCTGATATAAAATTGATCAAGAAGCCAATGGCACTTTACTTTAAAACCATATGGTTTGTTATTATTATTAATGACACAAACTATGTTTAGCCAATGAGAATGGACACAATGCAATAAGGCATGGAGGGATTAAAAGCACTCCAAGCCTAATAACAGATTGTATAAGCACATGTTCCAAGTTTGATCAAAATCTTATCAGAAATAAGGCCTACTCAGTGGTAATAATCTCAGCCAATTAGATACAAGATCACCTCATTAATATGGAAGAATCTCATTTATAAATAAACTCATCAAAAAGTTGATTGATCAAAGCCTATATTACAAATCCGATTAAAATCAGATCAGAAATACGGCTTCAGGAATTGCAACAAAATCAGCCAATCAGATGCCAGATCACCTCATTTTATATGCATGCAAATCTGATGCCAGATTACATTGTTATTTGTTGCTTTCACTTATTATCAAACTTGTCAAAATTCTTGATGATACAAATTTTTGTTCCAAGTCTGATAACAGCTAGATCAGAAATACAGTTTCTTTGTTTGAGTGTAATGCCATTTTTCAGTATATGACAGCTATACATGGTAGACAGAATAATGGGTGGAGGACGAAGCCAGAAAATCCCCAAAAACCACCAACCCACAGGAGGCTACTGGAAAGTTTTCTCACATAATCATGTTAGCTTAGCAATGACTTAAACCCCAAGCCGACTGAGGTGTGATGTCACTGATCTGTTTAAGTGTATGTCTTAGACTCAAGATCATCCAGGAGCTTGAAGGTCTAAGCTTATATATAAAATGATTAAGACTGGATCTAAAATGTGAAATTATAATGGTAACAAGACTGGATAATTAGGTGCATAATCACCACATTCTGGGCTTGTGTTCTGATGTGCACGATCACTCAAACAGGTCATCATGCTCTTTAAATTGCTTCCAGGAGGGTGAACAATCGCTCTCCCCAATATTAGTTAAAAAACAAAGATTTCCAGATGTTATCAGCACAAACATTTCAGTTTTTGTCCCATATTTCATGGCAGCTGCCTTTCACTAATACTATGTTTGCAGTTTTACAGGTTCTGTCTTTTTTTAATATATTATGTCATGTGCCATAAATGAACATGTAGTAAATATTTTAGTGGCAAGAAAGCCGTGAAAACAATAATTTGTTTGAGTTTAATCATGAAACATTATTATTCCTAACAATTTAACTTATTTGATAACATCATCATATCAAACTAGTGTATATTTTTAAACATACAATTTCACTTTGCTGATATTTATTTACATCACTGTTTATTTCCATGCATGTCTACAGAAATGTCATCCACTAAAAAGACAAATGGCAATTAAATTCAGCTGGTCACATTTCATTGATGGAATGTTCCTATGTTTGGATACAATACTGACATGATTGATGTTGAAGAAATGGTCCCAAAAATATGATGTAAAGTTTGTTCCAGGCATTTGCTAAAATATATAGTGACAGTCATAATCATATTTGAGGAGAATGAGTAACTCTCCCCAATACTACAAGTAGAACTATTCGCAGCGCTCCTGCATTTTACAAAACACAAGGCCTGCTCATTAATATTCATGACTCTCACTAAATATCAAACTTGTTTGAGATCTTAATTATAATTCCAAGTGTGACCAAAATCAGGTCATAGACATGACCTCCAACGTTGAAAATTTCTCCATTTTTTTCTTCTTCAAATGGAGAAGTCCCTCACCCTTAATTTTCAGTTCTAGAAAAGAGCTTGGACAATCTCACACTAGAAAAGACAATTATTTCCTATTTCAATGTGCAATGTGTGGGAAAGTGGAATAAGTATTGCATTTGTAAAAGTAAAATGAGATAAATACAATAAAATGCGACTTACTTGACAAGAGGGCCTGGGAATTCCTTCATTTGTTCCCTCTCCTCATTATCAGGTATCAGAGACTCCAATTCATAAATTTCAACTGTGGCAGGCTGGCCTTCCGTGGGCCTATTTGGCAGAACTTTTACCAGCTGTCCCCCTGGACCAAAACTGGCACGAAGATGGGGAATCAAGAACCTTTCAGGCGTTTGGCGTCTTGGTTGTGCATCTACATGAAGAAAACAGACATACCTAATAGTGCAGTGAACTTAAGGGTTTTCATTTAAAACTGACAGGTAACAAAAATAAATCGTCAATAAAAGTTAACAGTTGGCTCAAAAACTTAGAATTCAACTGTTTATAAAGTCATCCTGATCTTAAGTAAGTTAAAATATGATTTGACCATTTCAATTTGTTTTAAATACAAATTGTGGGACATTCTGATAACTACAAGAGGTCAATGTGAGCCTGATTTTGTTCACCTGACTTGCATTAGTCCGAGTTTCCTCTGACCCTTGCCACCCCATTTTTGATATTTGGATACTGATGTTGGGGTGTAGGGTCAGAGTTCACTGCCTATCGAAAGGTTGGAATTTGCCCACACCATTTTGGTGTCAGCACAGAGTAGCCACTTACTAGCTGGCCTAGAAAACTAGAATGACCTTTTATTGACATGCATGAAATCAATAGGAATATGATTTCTTTTCCCAAAAATCGCAAGCATAGCATTCATCATGTCTTTAATCTGCAGACAGATGAGATGAAAGTACATTGTTGCTGAAATTTGACCAGGTGACATCCAGGTCAAATTTCAGCATTGATGTATTTTCGTTTCATCTGCCTGCTGATTAAAGACATGATGAATGCTATGCTTGCAATTTTTAAGAAAAGAAATCATATTCCTATCGATTTCATGCAGATATAACTCAACGAAAGGTCAATTTAAGTTTCCTTGGGCGGCTAGTAAGTGGCTACCCTATGCTGTCACCAAATGGTGTCAGCAAATTCCAACTTTTCAATAGGCAGTGGACTCTGACCCTACACCCCAACATCAATGTCCAAATATCAAAAATGGGGTGGCAAGGGTCAGAGGAAACTCGGACTAGACTTGCATCTACTTAACACCCAATGCGAGGGCAATTCACCAGGAAATGGAATTGTACAGTAAATTATGCTTCTCTAAGAATATTACCCAATCACACTGATGTTAGAAAATAAACTCTGCTATCTAGCCCTTAAGACAAAATAAAAAAGGAACTGTGTTTTCAGAGTATATATCAAATCAACAATGATAATTTTATCTATGGGAAGAAATTCATCCAGATACCTTTATAATTACCTCCCATTTCCACTATTAGATGGCCACCCAATGACCAGACTTTTTAGTTTAAGCTTATTAAGCATGAGGGAACTATGACTGATGATGTTGAGGGGAAAATAACGTCATTTTTCAGTACAAGATAGGCTATACGTGGTTGCCAGTATAACTGGTGGAGGATGAACCCTGAAAAACCCAGAGCAGAACCAGTGACCCACGAAAAGCTACTGACAGGCTTTCTCATATACCCATGTTAGCTGAGTACTGTGTCTGAAGTCCCTATGTGAAACTCTTATGCTATGAACATGTGATAGCCACCCCATGTATGACACTGAAGAGAAAAAAACAAAATATCGGGAAAAGACATTACAAAAGTGTGAACTATATCTGATGCGGCAAATGCACTTCTAATTCAAATAAAAGTGCT
Source organism: Sinohyriopsis cumingii (assembly GCA_028554795.2). Taxonomy (NCBI): domain Eukaryota; kingdom Metazoa; phylum Mollusca; class Bivalvia; order Unionida; family Unionidae; genus Sinohyriopsis; species Sinohyriopsis cumingii. The sequence goes on from CM068839.1 coordinate 33,155,066, forward strand.
GATCAAAGCAACGTCCGCATGAAATACTTATAAAGCAGCGAGTATCAATAACACTGTACAAATACAGGTGCCTATGTGTATGACCTAGTGAGGAATTATATAGCATGGTTAGCATTATGGACTCACAAGTAAAATGGAGAGTAAGATTCATAAGACTGAGTATGTTGAAGTTTTCCTTTGGAACTACAAATGACAACACACATCAAGTCTGGCTTGCACAAAGCAAGCATAAAAAGTCAGTTAGAATCTTGTGATCTCATTTTAATTTTTTAATCATTAAATTTCAACAAATTAAGAACTATATTGTTTCTTCTTAAAGTAATGTGTTGCAATATTTCATTCACATCTATAGTATATTGCTAAATGATTTTCAATTCAACAGCCACCTCTTTTTTTCTCTGAAAGGTTAATAGTCTAAGAAAAGGACCTAAATGCAACCCTAGCCTGCAGAACCTGTGCTCAAAGTAAGCAAAAATCAATGAGCCATAAAATATTGGAAACAGTGAATTTTGAATACTGACTGCGATTGTGCTCATGTCACAATTATGTCCTAAACCAGTGGTTCTTAACCAATGGGTCATGACCATGCTGTTTTGAGTGGGTCACTGAGATGAAACTTAAAACTATGGAATTTCCTTCACAAGTGGTTTTTAGCATCATAATCCCAGTAATAGCTCGATTCTCTGATTGCATTTCAAGATTATGAGATCCAGCCATACCAAAAGGTATCAACATGTGGTTCCATTCATTTAACACAGGTGTTCGGAACTGATTATTGTAGTATTTAACAATGAGTTGAAGAAGTGTCTGGAATTTAAGCCATGATACTAAATTTTCTGTAGTCTTCTCCACTTAAAGTGATACGAAGTATTGCCGACATGACATGCAAAAACCAATTTTCCTTCACTCTTTGCTGTTCTGCATATGAAAAGGACTTGCTTTTGCTTACATACCTGTATGATCCAACCAACTGCCTTCACTATGGTCGTATCCTGACCTGTTATAGTAATGATCATAGTAGTATGAGTTGTCATATCCAGGATGGCTTGTGTTGCCTTGACCATAACCTTGTTTTAGTTCAGGAGGGTACTGGAACCTGGCAAGAAGAACAGAGAATATGAGAATGTTTAAAGCAAACTGTTTAATATCATATTAATGCCATGCTCCCATTCTTTGGCATTCAGAATGGCAACAAGCTTAGCCAATCCGATGCAAGACTGCCTCATTACTATGCATGAATCTTACTAATGGATGAACACGTTTAAGATCTTGATGATATACCAATGTGGGTCAGAGCCACAAATCCACACATAATATTTATCTGTCTGCCAATGTGGGTCAGTCACAAGTATACACAAGTTAAGATATCAAAATTGCATCTGAACAAAATGTGTTTTAAACATACTGGTAAAGTGGAATTATTTATGGGTACAAAAGGGGTTTTAAACATACTGGTAAAGTGGAATTATTTATGGGTACAAAAGTGGTTTTAAACATAATGTTAAAGTGAAATTATTTACTAGTACAAAAGGGGTTTTAAACATACCAGTAAAGGGAAAAATTATTTAACAGTATAAAAAAAAGGTTTAAAACATACAAATAAAAGAAAATCATTTTACCGATACAAAAGATGTTTTTAACATAACAGTAAAGAGAAATTATTTACCAGTACAAAAGGAGATTTAAACTTATCAATAAAGGGATTTAACAGCGCAAAATGGGTTTTAAGGTTTTAAACTACACTAATCTAGCTCTTCATATATTTCCTTCATTTTTCTACATTTTTTTCTTAAATCCAATTCATTAGGTGTAAGATCAATGTACTTAGGCACTAACTTGGACACATGGCATCAACAACAGTACAGTAAACAGTGCATTATGCACCTACCCCATCTTTAACTATTCTATGTAGGTACTGGTAGGTAAAAGCTGACTCTGGAAGGACATTACTGACCAAAGTGTCTCAATGACCTGGATTTCTGGTCAAAGTATGCAGCCTCTGATTGAAGTTACTGTGCAGAAACAATTTCTTTCTTATTGGATTTACACTGACCACTGACCTCTAGTGCCAAGAATCTATAGGCTGCATTATTACCATCAGTGCAAGCCATCCAAAAGTTTGGTTGAGAAACTTATTCTAGAGTAAAATTTATTATGCAAAGGTTAGTAGTTTTGTAACCACATTAGCCATGTCCATTGACAATACTGATTACAAAATCAAGAAATATATTCTATACCATAAAGCTAGCCCACCACAAACATTTGCTCTAGAACTAAAATCACTGTAGAAATCCTTCAGTCACAGTGACCTTCTACATTTTATAACAACATGATGTTGTAACTGTAGACTGGCACAACTGGTGTAGTAATACATGATGTTACAACTACAGACTGGCTCAACTGGTTTAATAACACAAGAGGTGATAACTGTTGATTTGCTCAATTGGTTTAATAATACAAGATGTTATAGCTGCTGATTGGCTCACTTGGTGTAGAGGGGGAATGAACTCTTGTAATGTGCATCCTAGAGCATGTGCCTCAAGTTTCTTTTTCATTCTTGTTATGCTTAAACTATGGTTATATTTCACATATGATGGCATATCGGCCCCACAAATTATGTTTGTATGAAACATTTGGTATTTTAAACAAAATTCAATTAGCCACTCCATAAAAATGAGAAAATAATTATTTCAATATATATATTAGAGGAAGAATATGACAAATGTGTAAAATGTTTGAAAACCTCTTCCCATCTGGAAACATGCAAAATAAAAATAATAAGACAAAAGTTCACTAAACATGCAAGAAAGAAAGCTATTCATCTTAAAGTGAGTGGACATCAGCTTGTACAGTTTCTTTACATCTGCCAGTCAGATACAAAGAAATTACTATACTGAAATTTTTCTGGTATCCAAATTTTTTTTTTGAATCCTGAAATGTTTAATGTGTCAATTACCAAAACATCTGAAAAATGTTGCCGATTTTGCAAGGAGTTTCCACAAATATTACTGAAGTAATGCAACAAACATGAACAATGTATTTAGTCAGACAAGAACAAAAGGTTTTGATGATACTTGTTTATTTACAAATTATTACATGAATCTTTGTAATATTTATTTACAGTAAATAAGCTCTACAAAATCGTATGACTCGTGATCTAATTTCCTTACGTGCATTGTCTGAAACAGACAAAAAGACTCAAGTTTAACGTTAATTTTAATGTGTGCATTCTCTGGTGTTAAATGAACGAAAATTAGGAAGTTTTAATTTACAAGTTTTGCAAAGTTTTCAGAGCTCGGAACATTTTGCACAAAATACATAACATGGTGACAGTGAAAATGCAATGCAAGTGTATATAGCACTTATAAATATTTACATTTCTCTGACGATAAGCCCAATCCCAAACTTTTAGAAAATTAGGACAAATTATTTATTTACACAGCTTTGTTGATTAACAAACTCGTGGCACAAATTGTATCAACTTTGCAGGTTTGGTCTACATGGTTAATCATGGGAGAAATAATACGAGGGTTTTTTTTTGTGGGGGGGGAGTTCCATATAGTCACAGGATGTGTTCATGTCTTACAAGTCCACCCATAACTGTTACCTTTACAAGGTGGATTTCCTTGGCTCATCATGGAACAAATAAAATGCATCTTTTTGATGGAAATTCCATGTGGTCACAAAATGTGTTTTAAAGAAATAAGTCCACCCACAATTTTTATCAATTTTACAAAATAGGCTTCCTTGGTTAATCATGGGGGAAATAATGAACATATTTTCACAGGAGTTCATTGTGGTTACAAGATGCATTATTTATATTTATATCCATTTAAAATAAAATACCCATGCATTCCACAATCACAGTGAAACAAAATCATAAACTTCCTTGCCAAAACAGCCATTTAAAACATGCATTCCACATAAACTTCATGCACCAAAATTAAATATCTAAAGTATTTCACTTTCAAAATTATAAGTCTACCTTGTCCATTTTACCCCACTAAAATGCAAAGAGTAATAATATTTGATTACTGCAATACCTGTGAATCTATATCTCCACCTTTGGCATGTATAATTATATATTAAGTTTAACAGCACATCAGCACAAAAATAGCTCTGTGACCCCTGGGTTCAAAGCGCGTTTATAAATGAGAAACCAATCACCCATATATAATAGCACAATGCTTGAAATTAAATTCAATAATCTTTACATATATTAAGCAAAACTTTCCTGCTTTCTGGCATGTTTAATAACTTTATATGTGATATATATATACTTCCATATATATCACATCCATCTGTAAACTGCAGAGACCCAGATCTGCATTATGCACTGGAACATATGGATCTGTGGTTTGTTGGAGTAATCAGTAAAACAAACAACACAGACCTACACATCATTCAACAGCATATCAGGGTCAATGTTTTTGCAGATGGACTTAACTTATAAGTATATACAGTATATACCAATAAATTCCTTAAAGCAGCTTGAAGCCTGGCTCCCAATTCCAAAGCAAAGGTGCAGTAATATAAAATAAGTTCTCATTAAGGTCACTAGTTCCTTGAGTGAATGTTATTTAGTGACAAGTACTAAACCTATGGATTATAAAACAATTAACTACTTCGAATAATCCTCACTCTGTATTATGTAGCAAAACATACAAGAGCTTAAGAAAACAAACAACCTTATTTTCTGTCCTACAAGTTGACGTGGAGAACTCGCTAATCTTGTAACTTTTTCATCCTTCGTCCATATTTAAGTCAATGTGCAGTATCTGACAAAATCTGATCAACACAATGACTTCATCTTTTTTTCCAGTAACTTTCAGAATATTAATGGTATAACTATGTTATTCAAAATTAATTGGGAAACTGCAATCACTGACACTAACAAGCTTTTCCCCCCCCGTTTCGTTTTGTAGTGGGGTATGGGGGGCAGGTTTCTGGGCAATTGTAATCTACCTATATTGTTCAATTACATGACAATTATGATCTTAATCATGTATAAGGGCACCAACATATTGCATTATCAATGGTCACCTCTGAATCAACAGTTGGGAGTAGCCTATCCCTGTTCTGAAATTTAATATATTTTATTGACATCCAGTGAATATGATAATTATGTGCTTTATGTATGGTATTTTATCCATATTCATCAATCATTTGAGTTGTTAAAATGGAATATGTCCCTTTGTCCGATCACTTATATCAATGAAACTGATGTACCTGTAATCATCTACATATGTATGGTAGGATTCGAACCTGCACCACAGCTCAAAAGAACAAATGATCTACTTTGCAGTACAGTATATAATAGGGTACTGACAGTAAGTGTGCTACACAGTCCATGAATTGTCAGCTCTGTGATTGTTTTCTTTTATTTCATGTTGCAGCAATAACAAAATACAAGTACATACAAATGCATACAAAATCAGACAAATATTAATATTTGAGCAGTCACATTTATTTTGAACAATTTATTGACATGACAACCAAACAAGAATAGATTGTTGTTTTTATAGGGTTTAACGCCATTTTCCAGCACAAGATAGGCTATACATGGTGGCTATTATAACTGGTGGAGGAAGAACCCTGGAAATCCCAGGGAAGAACCACCAACCCATGAGAAGCTACTGGCAGGCTTTCCCACGTACCCACGCTAGCCGAGCCTTGGACTCGAACCCACGCAGACATAGGTGAGATGGCAGTGATCCGGAACGGTAAGCACTTTAGACCACTCGGCCACTCTGGGACCCCAAGAATAGGTACAGCTATGTGCCATGTTTTCGATTTACTGATTTCACCTCAAAATCACAAGAAGTTTTTCTGATTCAAAGTTGGAGTGTTGATGGTATGACTCTTGCTTTGACCTGTTGACCGGCCCAGAATGGCTGATATGGTATGACTCTTTTTTTGACCTGTTGACCAGCCCAGAATGGCTGATACGGTGGCTTTCAGGGCAAGAAGCTAAACTGTAAATCCCTTGAATCTTAACAGTGTTTCATGATGTGGTCTTCGTCATCAATTAACCAACCAACCAACCAGGCAGCTAATCGACTGATTGATTAATTAGTCAATCACAAATGAATATATATAATTACAAATGATTAAAGGGGCCCAGAGTGGTCTAAAGCGCTCTCCGTTACAGATCATTGCCATCTCACCTCTGTCTGCGTGGGTTCAAGTCTCAGATTCAGCCAATGTGGGTATACGAGAAAGCTTGCCAGTAGCTTCTCGCGGGTCGGTGGTTCTTTCCGGGGTTTTCCCGGGTTCTTCCTCCACCAATAATACTGGCCGCCATGTATAGCCTATCATGTGCTCAAAAATGGCGTTAAACCCTACAACAACAAATGATTAAAATCTGAGCCGAAAACAACCATTCAATAATTCTGAACCAATGGGCAACTGGAACATTGTCTGGATTTTCCACCAATGGCAGCAAATATACCTCAGAAATAAACACGGTATGTGCATGTTGTCATGGGACAGCATGTTTGAATCATAGTCCAACACCATCAGAGAGCTCACTGCAGCGACATATCGACTGAGACTAATTATTTCTAACATTGCCAAACATCTTTTTTTTCAAGTGTGAATTTACTGATGAACATATGCAGGTAACTCAAAAAAGATCTCATGGTTTAATATGGCCTGTGTTATCTGCCATGTTTTGGTGATTACAATCTTTTTATGCTGTATCACTACAATGAAACATTTCTGAGGTGTATTGTTGTAGAACAAAAAGCTATGAAAAAGTTAGCCTCATTTAACCACCTTCCCAAGGGGTAGTTGCTTAGAAACCCAGACTGATGTTTTGTCTAAGATCATGAGTAAATGGGTATGAAGGGAAAAGGGGAAAAAGGGGATGGGGGTGGAGTGGGGGCAGGGGAGAAATTCTATCAGAAACCATCTTAATCATACAATGTTATATAACTTCACCACTAGTTTTAGGCATCAGAATTTCCTACTTTCTTTCTAAGATCACAACTTACGTATCATCACCTCCCTCCGAGAGTGAGCCAGGAGTGTTGACTCTGGATCTACTTGGTTGACTGTACCTGTCGTATTCTTGCTGCTGGACACCATTTTGATAGCGATAAGCATACCTGACACACAAGGAAACACAGTGGGGAAAGTGCAAAGCATGCTAAGGGCAAGAAGGCAAGCTACAACAGGTAAATAACATAATCATACCACTGTCTGTAACAAAGATGGGCACAATGAATAAAAATATAAACAGATCAATTTCACTTATATGTATTACACTTTTATGCTACAAGGACCTAAATGTATTATATTGTAAAAAATCAATTGTGGATAGTGCAATGCTAACACATTTGCTTTGCACCTCTGCAATATTAAGTCCAATCCTTGTAGCAGCAGGTACAAAGGGTAAGTGGTTTCCTCTATCCCAGAACATATGGCTTCATGTTAGATATCAGGAATACATATTATGAACTAACTTGTGAAATCAATATAAGTTAAAGGAAGTGAAACCTAAGTCACACTTTCTCACTTATCCTTACCTACCCCTCTAAACACATACGCCAATTTGTCCACTGACCCCTCACACTCGTGCACCCCTAATCTCATTTCCTTGTGATGGTGAGACATTCTAGAACCATTATTTTGTATCTACTGTGTCCATACCCCTTTTTTGATACAATGAAGTATGGATTTATCCAAAGGGTTTAATGGCACATAAGCACAATGATCTGTCAACATGAATATATTTTCGGATGATAACCACAATATGTACTAGGTTGCACAGAAATTTGCTCAAAACTGACAGTACTTCCATTCACAAATTCTGTCAAATACTGCGTCCAGCTGCAAGTCAAAAAATGCAATCACTCTGACTTAATTCGTGGAACATATAGGGGCCAATTAAGAAAAATGCAAGAGGCCAATACAAACATGATGATCATAACATATACCAAGTTCCACACTGATTAATAAATGTAACAAGAATCTGTCTAACACTGCCTGCATTCAGCTGCAGGACCTAAATGGCAATAACTCAACCAAAAACTATAAAACTAGTGATTTTTCCATGTGCCCATTTTTAAATAACACGTACAACATTTCATGGTCATCCTTCACTAGTCACATTTTCAAGAATATGTGATGTTTTACACTGAGCTCCAAGTCAAAAAGAGCAATAAAATAAATCACAGTGATTGGCCAATATGATCTCCAGATGATAACCATTATATTTTCTAAATTTCATAGCCATCCATCAAAAACTAGGGGACCAGTTGCATTCACAAGATCCTGTACAATACATTCAGCTGCAAGAAATAAAGAGCAATAACTCTAACAAAGATTGCAGGTGGGAAGGTCAAAGTTCAGCATGTGTATCTTCAGATGATGATTTTTGGAAAGTTTCTTAATGTTCCACTGAAAACTGACACTAGAAGCATTTGTCAGATTCTGTCGGTGATTTTTGGAAAGTTTCTTAATGTTCCACTGAAAACTGACACTAGAAGCATTTACCAGATTCTGTCAGACACTACACAAGGCTCCAAGTACAAGAAGAAAGTAACTATAAAAAAAATAACATTAGCACAAACAATTATTTGCCAATGTACGTCTTCAGATACCGACCATAACATTTCCTAAATTTCAAGGTGACCTACTGAAGCCTGTGAAATTAGATGCACTCCCAATATTCTGCCTGGCAACTAGGTGCTAATAATGAAAAAACCTGCGAGGAAGAGTTGTGTAACATTGCACAGGCATCTACAATAGTCAGAAGAAGATGAATTAAATTATCCTCATTATCTCAAAAAACATAGGGATAAAACAAAGACTTGCTATAACATTATCTGGACTAAGAACGAACTTCATTCAATGCCAAGAGCCTGTGTATAGGGTCTTGCAACACCAAGAACCTGTATATTTTGTTATTTAACATCAAAGACCAGTGTATAGTGTCAGCGCCCTTAAATACTTCTTTTAATATCAAACACCAGATTTTTCAAACAACAATGCTGCAAATTGCAGAAGTGCAAGCATTAACAGTACTCCATCATAACGTCTAGGTTCATCAGTCAGAAATAGTTGATTATGTTCGATTTTACAAACTACATGTAAATGCACATGACTGAGCCAAAACTTTGTTTGTATTTGATTTCTTCTCCCCTTTCTTCAAGCAATCTGAAGCTCAAGAAAAAAATGTAATTAAGGCCCATGTTCTACAAACTAACTTACACACTTGCCAGCAGTAAAGCTATTCTAAACACAAAAGGCAATATTATTCATAAATGTCAGACTAACTGGTCAATTTTTCATGCCCTAATATAACGGAGCAAATTAGTGACTCGTACTGATATGCAATTCAAAGACAAGCTTCTTCTCTTGCTTAAAGATATCTACTGAAATTTACAACTTTTAAACAAATTCATAATTTTACTTAAATCAGCAAACAAATTAACCTTTTTATATTTCAACAGCCTACAATCTGGATAGTAAATGGGTTACAGAATGTCTGTAGAAAAAAAGAATATAAGACAAATCAAGCATCAAGATGCACTTGTAGAAGCAAATTAAATTTAATATACAGAGATATCTTTAAGCTATGAACAACATTCCTATACAGTAGTTAATTTAATAAAAAAGAGTACATGTATTAATTTCAAAATATTTCAAATGTTCAACAGACAAATTTAAAATGTAATAGTCAAAACTAAAAAAAATCATAAACATCATGCCTGTATGTAGAAATTGTGTAACCAAATTCAAAATAAATCAAATTTCTTGGAAAATAATGTTCCCCTCTTTTGCAGGTCTCATCAATATCAAGCTGCCTATAATCAAAAAAATGAGTCACCATGCAGTGAATGGGTCAGAGTAATTAAGAGCTAAAACTCTACTAACAATACAGAACATAAGAACTGAATTCAGCCACAGCCTCATGACGAACATTTTGCAAAACAAATTTGGTTGAAATCCAATGCAAGGTTTAGTTCGGTTTGGTGTTTGGTTGAAATCCATTACAAGATTTATTTTAGTTTGGTGTTTGGTTGAAATCCATTACAAGATTTATTTTAGTTTGGTGTTTGGTTGAAATCCAATGCAAGGTTTATTTTGGTTTGGTGTTGAAATCCATTACAAGATTTATTTTGGTTTGGTGTTTGGTTGAAATCCATTACAAGGTTTATTTTGGTTTGGTGTTTGATTGAAATCCAGTACAAGTGTTTTTTTTGGTTTTGTGTTTGGTTGAAATCCATTACAAGATTTATTTTGGTTTGGTGTTTGCTTGAAATCCATTACAAGGTTTATTTTAGTTTGGTGTTTTGGTTGAAATCCATTACAAGGTTTATTTTGGTTTGGTGTTTGGTTGAAATCCATTACAAGATTTATGTTGGTTTGATATTTGGCTAAAAACCAATACAAGGTTATTTTGGTTTGGTGTTTGTTTGAAATCCATTACAAGGTTTATTTTAGTTTGGTGTTTGGTTGAAATCCATTACAAGGTTATTTTGGTTTGGTGTTTGATTGAAATCCATTACAAGGTTTATTTTAGTTTGGTGTTTGGCTGAAATCCAATGCAAGGTTTATTTTAGTTTGGTGTTTTTTTTAAATCCAGTGCAAGTTTTTTTTGGTTTGGTGTTTTATGGGACAGCAACAAAAGTAGGTTATTTAGTGCCAAACAGAGTAAAGTGCCTTTCCCAGTGACACACCACAGCAGCTGAACCAGGATGATTCAATGGTAGGATTCAATTATATACCATCGTGGTTTCATGTGTGACACACTACCACTGAATAAACAAAGGAAATGACAATCTAATGAATTATGAGAATTTCCAGGAATATAAGACCATTTCTTCTTTTTGATTGATGAATGTTTAAATCATATGTTATTTTAAGTAATAACAAGAGTTTCAATATTATCCGCTGTGGTGACCATATTGTCTATAAGCATGGTACCATAGGTGGTGCTCTACAGTTTCGTAATTTGCATAGGGTTAGGATTTTAAATAAAAATAATTTCCCCGGCTTTCCTCACTGGTCATACTGGCTATTTAAAAAAGACCTTGTATATCTTAGGTATAATTCAAAGAACCTTTAATTCCCTTTTTTTTGGTGTATGATTGATGGGTGTACTATGGGTTATAGAGTATACAGCTTGGCCTTACTTCAGATGTGCATCTTTCAAAAAAGTGCTAGTTCTACTTGCTCATTTTCACTTCCTGAACTTAGAGGTAAACTGTATCAAAAAGAGCTGATAACTTTTTTTATATTTTATATATTTGGTAATTCATTCATTGCACTTTCAGAAGCTGGTATTGTCCAGTCTGGCAAAATTCGTTTTCCCTATTTTAATAGCTGCTATGTATGGTGTACTTTAGGCTAATTCAGGCTGATTTTTTAACACAAGAGAGCAGTCATTTTAGTTAGCAGTGTGCTTAAATCATGTAAAATTTCCAAAAGTACAATATCCAAAGAAATATCATCCACATTACATTAATGTAGCATAGAGGTATGCCAACATTCTCTCCACTGTGCATGTTTTAAATGTAAACTACTTCACCATACATACGTCACTCTCTCAAAAGTACATATTAACTGGTGAGCGCCCCCATAATCATACAGGACCAACTAGAAGTGACCATGTACCTTATGCCTTGTACTGGCAAAGTTACTGCACAGAAATGAAAGTGGATGGATCTTAAGTCTAAGGGCCATAACTCTATGAAACAATGTCACTGAATCAAACTTAGCCAACGTTTCATCAATAAAAATGGTACACCAACTTTGGTTGAAATCAAATAAAATTCCAGAGTTTATTGTAGAGGAACGTGAGTTTGTAAATCAGTGGATATAACTCTGCTAATCAATAAAACAGGAGCTGGACAATCAAACTCAGACATGGTTTTATTAGTATCATGCACTGTGTTAAATTTGGATGAAATTGAATAACAATAATGGTGTTATTGTTGAAAAACAAACATGGGTGTGCCTGACAGTCAAATGTATAACTCGGCTAAACAGTGATACAGAATACTTACAATATAACTCAGCCAAAGTCAAAATCCAATAACAGTCATGGGAGTTATTGTGCTGAATGATCCAAAAGTCAGGGCAATAACTTTGCCAAATTCAGGCACCAAATACTGACAAACTCTGTCAAGGGCACGTCAATATCTAATTCAGTTAAAATGTAATAATAATTAAAGAAGCTACTGTTGCAAAAACGAAAGCGGGTGGGTCAAGTATTAATTATATGCCCATAAATCAGAGATACTACTCTGCTAAATGAAGACCTAGACTGAAGACAATTAAACTCAGCAAAGGTCTCACGGTTATTTGCTACATACCAAATCTGACACAAATTCAATACTAACTCTGACATTATTACTGTACTGAAACTTAAATGAGACACAGATAAAGACTCATGGAAGGACAGGCCCAGAGTAACATCTCCCTTTTCTATGAAAAGCTGAGGACATTGCAAAAAAGCATGCTGAATAACACACAATTTTTACATATTATAAAATGTTTAGCTACTCATTCCTTTATTAGTTCTCATCTTCAAAGGCATAAACCTACAAACTCATTCCAAATTATCTTTAAAAATTGCATATTAAATAACTGCTTATAAACATTCCAAACTCAATACATTATCTAAGTTATCTATGTATCTGCTTTCTCCAAAAACATTATTTAATCAATATTATAATCCAAAGGACATTTTAAATACATGCAAACTGAAACATCTTTTACAAATCATCCAGAATGTGTTTGCAAATAGTGTCTCAGTAAACGGTATGTGATTAGTTCAAGTCAGTTCAGTGGGACTTGATCAGGCTTTCACAAATATGGCTGCAGTAACGACTTTAGGCTAGAGTCAATAATCTGATTGGCTGAAACTTAAATCCAACCTTAAAGTGACCAGACTCAACTGAATGTCCTCATGTTGTGAAATTGGCACCTGACCTAAGTCAAGTATTAAACATATGCCCAGACTTAAATAAATTATAGCTCTGACTGAATCAAAATCTAAGTCCAACTTCAATCTGTATTAAATGTATTCAACTTGAGACTAAACATATAATGTACTGTATTATATGGTGAAATATAATTTCAAATCACAAAATCAAATATCTCTCAAATTTGGGCTGATTCATGATTACAGGCTAAAATGCTTTCTCTTCTTTCCAAATATTTGGACTCCTTCATTTTACAGACAAAAAAAAAACAACAAAAACAAAATATGACTTGATGTGCCTACTTCACTCTTTGTGAAAAGACTGCAAAAATAACTCTTACCACAAAACACGTGCAAATAACCTATTCTGCTTATAACAAAGGAAAATGAAGCTGAGTGGGAGATGCCACATTCTCACTTACAATTTACTCACAATACAAACCTTGTATGAATTACTAACCTATCTTCATATGGAGCTCGGTGATAATATCCTGTCTCGTCATAGTAACCCCGGTAATAATAGTCATCATAGTAACGGCTATCGTAGTACTGATAGTAGTCATAGTCATAACCTGCAAAACAAAGCATAAGATACATGACAAAACAAGGCATAAGATACATGACAAAACAAGGCATAAGATACATGAAAAAACAAGACATAAGATACATGACAAAATAAGACATAAGATACATGACAAAATAAAAGCATAAGCTACAAGCCAAATCAAGGCATAAGATACATTCCAAAACAAGCCATAAGATACATGCCAAAACAAGCCATAAGATAAATGCCAAAACAAGGCATAAGATAAATGCCAAAACAAGGCATAAGAAAAATGCCAAAACAAGGCATAAGATAAATGCCAAAACAAGGCATAAGATAAATGCCAAAACAAGCCATAAGATAAATGCCAAAACAAGGCATAAGATAAATGCCAAAACAAGGCATAAGATACATGCCAAAACAAGCCATAAGATAAATGCCAAAACAAGGCATAAGATACATGACAAAACAAGGCATAAGATACAAAACAAAACAAGACATAAGATACATGACAAAATAAGACATAAGATACATGACAAAACAAAAGCATAAGCTACAAGCCAAATCAAGGCATAAGATAAATGCCAAAACAAGCCGTAAGATACATGCCAAAACAAGCCATAAGATAAATGCCAAAACAAGGCATAAGATAAATGCCAAAACAAGCCATAAGATAAATGCCAAAACAAGGCATAAGATAAATGCCAAAACAAGCCATAAGATACATGCCAAAACAAGCCATAAGATAAATGCCAAAACAAGGCATAAGATAAATGCCAAAACAAGGCATAAGATAAATGCCAAAACAAGGCATAAGATAAATGCCAAAATAAGCCATAAGATAAATGCCAAAACAAGCCATAAGATAAATGCCAAAACAAGGCATAAGATAAATGCCAAAACAAGGCATAAGATACATGCCAAAACAAGCCATAAGATAAATGCCAAAACAAGGCATAAGATACATGACAAAACAAGGCATAAGATACAAAACAAAACAAGACATAAGATACATGACAAAATAAGACATAAGATACATGACAAAACAAAAGCATAAGCTACAAGCCAAATCAAGGCATAAGATAAATGCCAAAACAAGCCGTAAGATAAATGCCAAAACAAGCCATAAGATAAATGCCAAAACAAGGCATAAGATAAATGTCAAAACAAGGCATAAGATAAATGTCAAAACAAGGCATAAGATAAATGCCAAAACAAGCCATAAGATAAATGCCAAAACAAGGCATAAGATAAATGCCAAAACAAGGCATAAGCTACAAGCCAAATCAAGGCATAAGATACATTCCAAAACAAGCCATAAGATAAATGCCAAAACAAGGCATAAGATAAATGCCAAAACAAGCCATAAGATAAATGCCAAAACAAGGCATAAGATAAATGCCAAAACAAGCCATAAGATAAATGCCAAAACAAGGCATCTTATGCATGACAAAACAAAGCATAAGATACATAACAAAGCTAGGCACAAGATACATGACAATTCAAGGCATAAGATACATAACAAAACAAGACATAAGATTCATGACAGTACAAGGTATAAGATACATGACAATACTAAGCACAAGATACATGACAAAACAAGGCATAAGATACATAATACAAGGCACAAGACATACGACAAAACAAAGCATAAGATACATGACAATACAAGGCATAAGATGCATGACAATACATGTGCTGACATCCAGAAGTTACTGCTATGTCTCACATTACCTCTAACATGGGATCAACAAAATTAGTTAATAAAGTGGTAAAAAAAATGCAGCCAATTAAATGCAAGATTACATAAAATTGGTTTTGTTCATGATAGTACTCAATGAACATCATGATGATATAATTAGCCTATTTAAAAAACCGAATTAAAATTACGTCAGACAGACCATATCTGGCGTGGCAAGAAACTCAGCAAATGTGATTTAAGATCAACTGATTAATATGTGTTACCTCGCTCATAATATAAATCACTAAATATCTTAATGCTGAGACTATTTAACAAGCTGAACAAAAGTCTTATCAGAAAGAGAATCGAGAGTTGACAAGCTTAGTCGACCATATGCAAGATCACCATATTAATGTGTAAATTTCATACATAACTGTACTTATTAAATATCTTAAAGATTTAGGTCTTTTCAACCAAGACTGATTAAAATCAATTAGAAATAGTCTCAACAATGCTAACAAGATCAGGTATACCATTAAACGAGACCCTGATGAAGTAGTGATATCACTGTAGTGGCATATTTGATGTGAAAGCAGCACTCATTTCATTTAGTTATGGTTTGGTTTTGTGGGTTTTATTCCATTTCTCTGAACATGATTGGTTAGACATGGCATCGAGAATATCTGATGGATGAAGAACCTTGGAAGAACCACTACTAACTCACAGGAAGCCATAGGCAATCTTTTTCACATACCCATGATGGTCAAGATGAGACTGAAACTCATATGGACAGAGATGAGATGTGTGAGATTTGTAAAGGCAAGTACCTTAGACCACCTGGATACCCACTGCCCATTTCATTTAAGACCAACTACCCAGGACACCACCCATTTCATTTAAGACCAACTACCCAGGACACCACCCAATTCATTTAAGACCAACTACCCAGGACACCACCCATTTCATTTAAGACCAACTAACCAGGGCACCACCCATTTCATTTAAAACCAACTACCCAGGACACCACCCATTTCATTTAAGACCAACTAGCCAGGGCACCACCACTTTCATTTAAGACCAACTACCCAGGGCACCACCCATTTCATTTAAGACCAACTACCCAGGACACCATGCATTTCATTTAAGACCAACTACCCAGGGCATCACCCATTTCATTTAAGACCAACTACCCAGGACACCACCCATTTCATTTAAGACCAACTACCCAGGGCACCACCATTTCATTTAAGACCAACTACCCTGGGCACCACCATTTAAGACCAACTACCCAGGGCACCATTGATTTCATTTAAGACCAGCTAACCATGGCACTACCCATTTCATTTAAGACCAGCTATCCAGGGCACAACCCATTTCATTTAACACATTAACCCCTGGAGCTTTTTGTCATTTTGCCTTAAAATCGAGTAGGAAACACATTTTGAAAGCTATTTCTTAATAGACTCGAAAACACCAAATCCCCAGTCATCTCTCAATAACACACTGCCTAGTGGTGTTAGAAACATCGATTTTCGTTGGCTATTTGACTCGCACATGAGCAGAAGGGTAAAAGTTGTTGGTTTTTTTTTTTTTTGCTAAATGTAGCCATTATTTTTGTATGGAGACCACTCTTTATTCCAAATGCCCATCTTGTCCTACTTTTTGCAAAGGCTCATCTGTCTGTTTGCAGTTCATACCAGTTTGCCTTAGATCTGAGACCAAAAAGTCTAAAATCCTGACACAAAATCAGATTCCGACCATGGGCAAATTTTGGGTAAAAAAAAGTCGGGACCAAAAAATCAGGTTTTTCTATCTGTATTTTGTAGTGCAACTAGATATTCCAGATTTTCTGGTATCACTGTAGAGCTATATCTGTCTACCTTTCTATAATACCACCCACTTTAGTGTATCATGCATGACCATGACGCTACAGAGCTCGGCAGCAGGCTACTACCTCCTGCCCCATAAAGTCGTCGCTAGGGGTTAATGTGTTAAGACCAACTAGACATAAGAAGACTTCTGGTGAATAATCCATAGCAAGATTAGTGTAAGATGAGGAGTAGAAACAAGATTTTCAAGACATCTGCTACAGCGGACATATTGGACATCAGATCAGCACCATCTTCAATGTGGATCAACTAAAAATCATTAAAAGTCTTTTGGTGAAAATCCCTTGTCAAAATAATTTTCCATTCAGGAGGAATATCAATATTAATTCAAGATGGTTGTCATCGTGGACATATTGGATGTCAGTGTTGTTGTTGTTGTTGTGGGGTTTAATGCCATTTTTCAGCACACGATAGGCTATGCATGGCGGCCAGTATTAATGGTGGAGGAAGAACCCGGGAAAACCCGGGAAAGAACCACTGACCCACGAGAAGCTACTGGCAGGCTTTCTCACATACCCACATTGGCTGAATCCGAGACTCGAACCGGCGCAGACAGAGGTGAGATGGCAGTGATCCATAACGGAGAGCGCTTTAGACCACTCGGTGGATGTCAGTGAGGCACCATTTTCATTAGGACCAACTAAAGGCCATAAGAAGTATTTCAGTGAAAACTTCATGTTCATATGACCATCCATTCTAAAGGAAGAGCAAAAACTAAGATTGTTTTAGCTGGCTGCTGTGCTCACCACACTGGATGTCCTAGCAACATTGTTTTCATTTATGACCAACCAAACCACGACGAGCATTTAAAGTCTGGAAATGTTTGGCATATACAGAACATACTTTTGATGAATCATTTAAGACAGAAAAACAAAACTTTTATCCAATGAATTAAATGAATTATCAGATTACATGACATAAAATGTAATCTTTTGCCATGATCTTTGCATCTCACACTGCTTTACACTCTCTGCCTCATTTTCAATCTGCACCCTAAGTGGGAGACAAAGCCAAAGATGCTCTGATTTGGAATGTAAAAAGGGTATAATACTGGTAGAAAATGAATGACGGACACATAGTTACACCAATAACACACTAGGCTTTAACTACGCAGCAAGTTATTGGCATAAGAAAAGTAGATCACCGTGACCTCCTTTTCCTTGGACCCTACACAACAAATATGCTCATAAAGCTTCATTAATGTACATGCAACAAAGACAGGGCCAAAATGACATCTATGCCAACAACAATGAGAATGCCACAGGAAAATTAATTCACATCTTTTAACTCAACTTCACATTCAAGACAAAAACCATGGTCCTTTCCTAAAATTTTAAATAAAAATAAAAACCATTAACTGTATTGATGAAAAGCACTTTAAAGTGTGCCAAAACCAATTTTAAATTTCTTGCAGAAAAGAACAGATTTTGTCACTTAAATAACATTTCTGTCTTAAAAAAAGTAAAATTGGAAGGTTCTGTGAAACAACATGAAAGCAATTAATTCCAGGGAACATAAACATTTTACATAGTTATGTGATAATCACTATCTACCTCTGTATCTACTGTCTCTGTTGTAGCCTCTCGTATACTCTGTCCGTGACCTTGGCCGTTCACTTTCCTGATTTCTTGATGGAGGCCTATCTTCAGCTGAAAAAAAGTATAAGCATGATTCAACTCAAACATTTTTCAACAAATTATAATCAGTTAATTTAGTTACATCGAAGAGATTATAGTTAGGTCAATGAGATTTCATATACAGACATTTCATCAGTGATTTTATTCCAGTTCTAATACATGCAATCCTGGGTATGTAAGCTATCCTGGTTTAAATAAACGAGATTCCGTATTGAATAAAGTTTAAAGGTATCATAATATCACATAATTATATATCTAACTAGACACCATGCAATGTCATATATTACATTATTATAGATCTGACCAAACACCATGCAATGTCATGCAAACACATTATTATAAATCTGACCAATCAACATGAAATGTCATTCTATTACATCATTATAGATCTGACCAAACACCATGCAATGTCATGCTAACACATTATTATAAATCTGACCAATCACCATGCAAGGTCATGCTATTACATCATTATAGATCTGACCAAACACCATGCAATGTCATACTATTACATCATTATAAATCTGACCAAACACCATGTAATGTCATACATTATTACAGATCTGACCAAACAGCATGCAATGTCATCTATTACCTCATTATAGAGCTGACCAAATAAAATGCAATGTTATACTATCACATCATTAATGATCTGACCAAACACCATGCAATATAATACTATCATCATTATAAACCTGACCAAACACCATGCAATGTCATACTATCACATAGTTTACATAAACATCTACATCTGTCTTTCTGTGTGTCCCAGATGAAAAACAAGAAGTCATGAATTCAAAACTCACGGAAGCACCCCATTTTTCTATTTTTAATATATTTTTATGTATTCTAATATTCAAACTGTCTTTCAAACTCACTCATCCCAATTCTTTTTAGATTTGTTAAATACTTTTTTATATTCCTGTCCTAGGATGGGCAAGTAAGCAAGTCATTATAGATCTGACCAAACACCATGCAATGTCATATTATCACATCATTACAGATCTAACCAAACACCATACAATGTCATTCTATTACATCATTATAGATCTGACCAAACACCATGCAATGTCATTCTATTACATCATTATAGATCATACCAAACACCATGTAATATCATAGTATCACATCATTATAGAGCTCACCAAACGCCATGCAATGTCATACTATCACATCATTAAAGATCTAACCAAATGCCATGCAATGTCACACTATCACATCATTACAGATCTAACCAAACGCCATGCAATGTCATACTATCACATCAATATAGATCTAACCAAACGCCATGCAATGTCATACTATCACATCAATACAGATCTGACCAAACATCATGCACTGTCAAACTTGAGCTTTTCTGTTTGTGACTCCAGTTCATTACAGTAAAAGCACATACAATAAAAGTTACGTGCTGCAAGCAGTTCAAGGCATTCAATTATATATATATAAGTTACGTGCTGCAAGCAATTCAAGGCATTCAATTATATATATATATATATATATATATATATATATATATATATATATATATATATATATATATTAGGAATATGGCTGCTAAGTGTATGCATGCAAATGATTCCAGTTAGGTCATGGCTTGCAAATGATTCCAAAAAGACAATTATGAAAATGAAAGTGCCTGTCAGTGACAGCATCATGATGTATCTGGCAGAAGTGTAAAACAATCTCCAAATGAAAAAAAAAGTTGTTTTTCTTTTATATGTCATAAGTGTTAGACACAAATATGTTGTAGACACAGAATCCCATTATAATAAGGGGGATGAAAGATGAAGAAAATGTCAAATTGCAAGTCTGAGCAAGGTATGTCATATATATTGTTAACATAGTTACATGAAATATAACTCACTGTGACCTGCTTCCAATATTGAGTAGGTACCTTCATAGATTAATTTACCCATCAGGTTTCATGACTTCACATGCAACAGTGTCAGATAAAGTGAGATAAAACCCAAAGTCATATGAAAACTGTATGTAGGTCACTATGATCTAATTTAGCTTCAAGTAGTACCCTCCAAAACTGAATGTATCCATTAATTTCATGGCTGTACATAACAACTGTATCAAGGAAAGAGAACTAAATGCAACAAGTGAATGCAACCTATTGCAGACACTCCTTACCAAGTAGGACCATGTCCAAAGAAATCAAAACTAAAAGCAAAAATTTAAAATTGCAGCACTTATATTGAAAATCTAATCAGGATACCTAATTATGCATAGAAAAATGCATAATAAATTTCAACTCAAATACTTGTATGATAACACAGTTCTGTTTAAAAGTCCAAAACTCTTCCACAAAAAGTCCTGAAATATTGTTGCAATGACATATTAAGGCCATTTACTTGTGACATTGCTAACATGAATCACATTTTCAAATCTCGAAATGAAATATTTTTTGTGCCATCACTTTATAATAGATATGGGATGACCAGACTAACAGCAAACCAATAACCTCCTTCTGGGGCACAACGAAATCAATATAATCAGAGCTTGAATGGTTCATGTAGGTCATTGACCTGCTTCTGCCAAAGTGAATACTACAGTGTTCATTCCTGAAATGGAAAAAGTGGCCCCATGCAGGTCAAAAGGTAGGGTCATTTTGGAAAAACAACGAGTTACAAGTATCCTTATCTGTATCATGTTTATTTAAGAAATTAAAGCATGTATTGTCACAGGTACCTGTGTTGTTGTTGTTGTAGGGTTAAACACCATTTTTCTGCACAAGATGGGCTATACATGGTGGCCAGTATAAATGGTGGAGGAAGAACACAGGAAAACCCCGGAAAAAACCACAGACCCACAAGAAGCTACTGGCAAGCTTTCTCACATACCCACATTGGCCGAATCCAAGACTCAAACCTATGCAGAGAGAGATGAGATGGCAGTGATCCGTAATGGTGAGCACTTTAGACCACTTGGACACTCGGGGCCCGCAGGCACCTGTGTGATGCATTTATTCACTTTTGTTACAAAATTCAAACATGTATTGTCACAGGTACCTGTGTCATGCATTTATACGCTTCTGTGACTTTTCCAGCATTATATGCTTTGGATGAGTCACACTAAACTATGATTTTCTAAATTTTCTTTCTACTAAAATAACTATATCCACTGTACAGGATGGTTATTTTACTGGATATGACCAATGGGATTTCAGCGTGGGAAAAGAACAAGGTAATATAAATAAGGCTGAATAGGCAGGAAGTAAGACAGTTAACAGTATCAGGATTCTAGCTAATGATCAGTGGGATGGAAGAATTTGGAAAACATATCAACATCATGGACAGCAATGACAAATCTGGGTAAATGGGTCAGCATCATGACAAATATGGGTGACCAGGTAATTTTCTTTTTCATGCTATTTCAGCACATTTATTTATGGTATGGTCTGTGAGTGAAGGGGGCCATCCTTCATTTAGTAAAGGTTAGCCAATCATATTCTGTATATAAGGGAAGTGGGTGTTGGTAAGTGATACAGTCTATATATGGATGCATGAGACGGAATAGATATATAGAGTGAGGCAGAGAGAAAATGGGACTTAACAGAATAAAAGAGAATACCTAATAGATATATAATGAGGATATAGATATTATTAGAATGGAGAACCACATTAACAAACCATGTAGCTAAACTGTAGTGTAGAACATGGATTTGTGGAAAGAACTTCTGTATGCGTACATTTAGATATAACCTGTTGTTTGCCAAAATTACTTAATATTTTAATTATATGTTACTAAGGTCTAACCTCTCCCCATAGCAAGAAGAAAAGAACACAGTGGGTCAGACGTGGTAGAGAACCACTGGTCACATTTGGTAGAGTACTATGGGTCAAAAATGTTTTTGAAAACCATGGTGCAGCTAGACTCATTTCATACAAGTCCAACAGACACAACAATGGAACTTTCTTGTACCAAAGATGCAAAATAAGGATCACTGGTGCAAGGGTGTTGCCTTAAATGAATCATGGAAATATCTTCTAAGATTATCATATATATATATATATATATATATATATATATATATATATATATATACATACAACTCAAGTTTCATTATTCTACATACAACTGCATAAAAAACTACCGCTCCGATGGCCTAGAGGTTAGAGCATCTGCCTCAGAAGCAGGTCGTGGGTTTGAACCCCAGCTGAGTCATACCAAAGGCTTACAAAAAATGGTACTAACAGTTGCCTCGCTATGCACTCAGCATTAAGAGGTTAGTGTTAGGACTGGTCGGCCTGGTGTCAGGATAATGTGATTGTGTGGGACATCATGCTACATGTCTGAGGCATGATGCCCTAGTGCTAGACATCACTATAAACTGCCACACTGCAGCCTGTAGCAATATGACTGAAAAATTGTCAAAAGCTACATTAAAAATCCTAATCACACACACATTAGCACATATGAGACCATTGGCACCTCCACATGTTCAATATAAATCATTTATATCACCAATGGAATTATTTGGAACTATATACATTTAGATTTGTGATAGATCTTTTGAGCTATTTGGGACTTAATTCATAAACTTTTAGGGCTATTTGGGATTCAATTGATAATGCTGTAAGTTCTTGTTAAATTCTCAATTTGCATTCAAGGGAAATAAATTAATTGCTGAAACTTACAAACTTGTTGGTTTTTTGCTCTTTTCTATTACTTAGTTTAAGACCATAGGGTTGTAAAACATCAATGACAAAGCTAGTAAGTTGTAGGACACTTCCTGTTTTTATCAATAAACTGTAAAATGACATCATCATGGCATCAGCTATAGAGTAAACTTAACCAGCTTACTTTAGGTACAGTTTTTAGATCACAACTTAAACAACAATTTACATGCATAGCAAATTCATCGTCTGTATGTGTAAGGTACTGATCATTCAATTTTCAGGGTGGGGTGGAGACTTTGATTTCCTTCTGTGCCAAGATATTTACATTTCTTTTATTTTGTGGCAATACTCCAAGTAGTATACGAGAGGCAGCACTATCAAACTTGTACTAATGGATACACTGACTACAGACAATAGACAACAGGCCATTCACAATTTCTTCTTGTCTATGATCAGTAGAGCTAAAACTCAGACAGAATGAGAAGTTAATACAATCAATGGATGGACAATATTGTGATGTCATTTATATCATATGAATGGGACTGAAATGATATTAACAGAGACAAATCAATTTCTCTACAAATATCCTTTTTGACACCTCATCCTATGCAACACCTGGTATCTAATTCACTCATGTTCCTATCTAAAACACATACTACCTTAAAATACATAAACCTAATTAAGAGCCATTTCTGGTCAAATTCAATGGTAAAGTAATGTGACCAGACCATCAAACAAATCTTCAGAAGTCCTGTTATTGCCAGTATATTTTTACTGTTTTTATTTCAGCCTAGGATGGCTATACCATTTTTTTTTTGTTTGAACAGTTTTGTATGTGCTAACACACAACAGTTACAAAGCACATAATACAAGTGACTACACAATTTTGATATAATACAGACCATGGCAAGGAACCAAATATTTTCAGTTGGCTGCTTAACTTAAAAGGGCAACTGACTTGGAATTTTACTTGCCATGATCAACAGTACTACTCTGTACACGACACTTGATCTACCTGAATTCCATTCATCTAACTTGATGAGCATCTTGAAAACATGACCTTCCGCAGCCAATGCTCATAAATAAGAGTTGACGAGTGGAATATTTTAGCCCTGGCCTAAGAAATCATTCAGTCCAGGGCTGAGCAAATTTTTTTTTAACCACTAGTCCAGGACAAGTGGTTTCAGAAAATTTACTAGTCCCACCTTTCTCTTCACTAGTCCCACCTTACTTTTCACTGGTCCCAAAATGGTAATCACTTGCCGAGATTTGATGAGACGTATGTACTTAATCCATAGAAAAAAACAAACGAAATAATATACAACATAATTATTTCTTATAAGAATTTAATTTTTAAAAACATTGGTTGTTATCCATTTGGCTTCTTCAGGTTCATGTATATATGTTTTAGCTCATGGATTTGAAAATATGTCCATGTAGATGTCTGCCACCTTCCGAGTCATATACTCAAGACAGGGATAACAAGCACACTCAGTATCCGTCTTACGTTTTATCCCTCCATTTTCAAACAAATGTACCTTCTCTGAATCGCCGTTATTACCTTCCTTGCGAAAATAATTTAGCAAACTCATTTTATCCGCAGAGTAACTATCAGCTTGCTTGACAACTACTTCCAAAGTGATCATAAGATCTAATTTCTCTTTTAAATACGAACTGAAACAGCTCCTTAATTAGTGTAATTGTTTTGCTTCAAACACAATATCACACGTGAAGTTAATCATCTGTATAATCAATTATAAATTAAAGAATCATTCCTGTCATTTAATCAGTTCATAAAGGAAACCAACACTGATTTCATTAAAGTACCTTCATTAATTTAATTACACTGACTCACTGGATTAAAATCAGTGAGCCGCTGGTTATAATCTAGATTGAGTAAACTCATTGCAACAAAACCGCTCACAACACTGCTAGTTGATCATTCTGGCTTTCTTTAGTTTGACGTGTATTGATTTGCCGATAATTTGGTCGCTTAGCCCAATATGCAGTCAAGCGGTAACAGGATGTAAATGTATACACAAAGAGGAGTAGAATCAAGTATTCAGTACGCCTGGAGGGCATGATTGGCCAAATAAAGGTACATATAGTGATTAAAGCACGAAAATAAGGACTAGCCCGACTTTTTTAAAAAGCACTTGTCCCGGACTAGCGACTTTGAAAATTTTACTTGCCCGACTTCAAAAACGACTAGTCCGGGATGTCGGGCTATGGGATTTGCTCAGCCCTGCAGTCAAAACCTCTGACAAGTCCAGGAAACAAACTTTCAGAATTTTGTTGTCTCCTGCTTTATGGCTGCCGAGTATCTAAACAACTGGGGAAACATAATGATCAAGCACCTGTAACATGGATAGTTTTGCGTACCTATTATCCAACATGTCATTTGAGTTCATTCCTTGCTCATGTCTGGCATATATGGCTCATTTTCTCTAACCTTAAATCTAGGAAATCCATACCTAAAGACATAATGCAAGATTAATAAGGACTTACCCTGTCTGGACCTTGGCCGATCATAATGCTCATCTTTTCTATAGAGTGGATCCTTGGAATGACCAAAGTAGTCTCCTTGAGGCTGGTTTGAACGACTTGGTGGCCTGTCATAACCATCAACACGTCCATAACCACCTCGATCCCTGTAATATCTGCTGCCATAATAATTATCATATTGCTCTCTCTCACGACTATCACTTCGTGTGTGGTCCTGAGTACTCTCCATTACTTCCTGATCTAGAGATTCCATAGACCGATGGAGTTTATGGATCCCTTTCTTCTCATATTCAAGGGATGCATCTCTCTCCTCCCTTCTCTTTTCATTTTGATATTTCTGTGTATCCCTACCTCGTGGGATCTCTTCCTTCTTCTCTCTGGCTTCCCTCTGACGAGACCCTTCAGTCTGACGGGACTCTGATCCTTTTCCTTTCGAATCATTTGACTGAATTTGATTACTGAGTGAGGAAATCAAAGAAACAACTGGTGTCAATTCCTCAGGGCCTGTTTTTCCCTTAGAGCTGTCAGGTATTGTTGTCACTGTTGGACAGAGCAAAATATTAGTTGCTACTGAAAGCTCTGTATCCCATAAAGTTGTGGCAGGTGATACATTGTGTCTTGATCTATTGGACTCTGCTCTTTTTGACTGCATGCTCTGGAATGCAGTACTCCTTCCCTCCTTTGCTACTTTTGCTGTTGACCTGCCTGATAATATGGAGTCTGGATCAGGCGACTTTCTATCTCTTTCCAATCGCTCCCTTATGTACGACTTGGCAGTCATTTTTTCCTTTCCCACACCTTTGGATGATGATGGCAGCAGGTCATGCAAAGCTTTTACAGGCATTCTTTTTGAATCAGCTTCTTTCTTGCGAGTGGGTGGTGGCTGAAATGGACTTTCTTTCCTTGGCATGATAGGACTCTCTGGAGGTAGCTTTGTTAGCTCTTTTGAAGTTGAGACAGGTAGATCATTTTTTATGTCCAAATGAGGTATTCTACCTTCATCAAATTTTGGCTTACTTTCTGACTGATGCTTGCTTTGATAGTTTGCACTTGGTGGTGTTTCCTGTTGTTTTACATTACTGTCATCATGTATTTTGGGTATTGGGGAGATAGACTGATTTAAGAGTAGCAGATCTGCTTCTTTCATTCGCTGCAAGTATGAATCTCCTAGTGTTACCGAGGTTAATGACTGGTTTGAGGAGTTTCTTGAACTACTTTTCATTGCCGACTTTCGAAAGGGGTTGTCAACATGAGCTCCTGATCCTTTTGGAGGTGTTGCATTTTGATCACTACGTGATGGTGGAGGTGGCTTTGGGTCTGCACTAGTATTTGATAAGGAAGAATTGACATTCCCTACAAAATTACTGGAAGAATCCTGGTTCTCTTTCTTTGGGGCTAACTGAAAGTTATCTGAACCAACTTGAGGATAATTAATCTCTGAGCCAGCTTTAAGACTACATTCCTCAATGACTTGATTAACTGAACTATCGCTCAGCTTAGAGGGGGTATTACGGCTAGAACTCTGTTCAGAACCAATAAAGAAGTGAACATTATTATCCAATGATCCCTCTCTACTGTGATGGGCTAATGAGTAGTAACCCTGGGGCTGAACCATCTCCCAGTCACCAAACCCTTGCTGCTCTTGGCTAGACTGGTTGACAGTCTCATCTGCCTGGTTTACAACATGATTTATAGGCTGGTTCTCTGAATGTGGCGTGCTCACTTTTGAGGTTTCTTGACTATTGCCAGCTGACTGGTTTAGATTAAGTGGTAGACCTACACTTGTTTGCAGAGGACTATATGTTATTACTGGGAGAGGATTATATCCTTGATTAACAGCAACCCCTGGAGCTAGATTCTTATTACTCCCATGTTGTTCTTTATCCTGAAGAGAAATATTTCCCATCTGATTTGAAATTCTTTCAACAGGTTTATTTGTTTCTGCTTCTTCACTCTCACTCAAAGAATCTTCAGTCTTGTTATTATAAGAA
Organism: Sinohyriopsis cumingii; assembly: GCA_028554795.2. NCBI lineage: Eukaryota > Metazoa > Mollusca > Bivalvia > Unionida > Unionidae > Sinohyriopsis > Sinohyriopsis cumingii. The sequence continues at coordinate 33,182,878 of CM068839.1, forward strand.
CGTAAACTTTCGTTACTAATGTCTGAAACATTTGAACAAGTCCTCAAATAAAGTGGGTTTTCAAGCTCAGCTTTCAATCGATTGGCATCAGATTTTGGCATCATCTGACCTGTGTGATTTGAACTTAAGCTTTCACTGGCAAATCTTGGCTCTATGTCATCTGTAACATACAAACCAGGCACAGAGCTTCCCTCAAAACTATCATTAGTACTTACAGACTGGTCAGTGCTCTCTGTTGTTGAGGACTGAGAATTACTGAGACTTTTCGATGTTTGTGAAAAAGGCCGTAACAAAGTCTTCTCCAATTGTGCATCTGCTTTAATTTCAGTGTTGGCAGCAGTACCATGACTATCTGTCTCTAATAAGTTTGAATCACCTGTTGAATTGAATTCTATATGCTGACCTCCATATTCATACTGGTTTTCAAAACCAGGGCGTAAGTTTCCATTGCCTATCCATTGTGAGGGGTCTAAGTTATACTGATTGCTGTCTGCATTATTCCAAGCCTGGTTATAAGTACTATAGCCATCTTGACCCAACTGCCAGTAATGCTGCTGCTGCTGCTGTGAGATCTGGTTTGGGTCTTCACTTCCCCACTGACCCTGACCTTGAACATACTGGCCTTGACCTTGAACATACTGACCTTGATCTTGACCATACCATTGATTGTAATAGACCTGCTGCTGGTCACTTGGTATATTCCCACTCTGGCTTACAACTGGGGTCAAATCCTGGCCATGCCCATCATTTTGATATGTCATGGGATCCCATGCCCAATTGTTTTGCCAGGAGTTTGCATCACCATGCTGGTTGACTTGTAGTCCATCAGTCTGTACTGGTTGTTGTCCAATGTAATTAGATATCTGTGTATTAGAATCTGCCTGAAACTTAGTAGGGTCATAAAACTTTATTTGTCCAGTGTCTGATCCTTGTGCAGCCCCTCCTGAATTCCATGGGGCTGAATGGCTCATTCTGAAACAAATAAATTTTATAATATATTTTACTTTCCACTCTCTCAAAAAATGGTTTATTAAACAGCTGTTAAGTATTTTAAATTCTGAGCAGCCACATGTATAGTTTAGAGTTCACTCATTACAGCTCTAGTTTTCTCCAGTACCCTCTGCTGCTTGTACCCCTATCAAGAGCTAATGCAACAAAAGCATTAATAAAAAGGTTGACATCAACCACATTGTTTGATTTGAAGCATTCATGAAGAAAAATGCACACTGATATGTTGGAGATATATTTGCCAGCAAACAATTCAAGTTTATGAATAGATGATATCAGTGCCACATATCATCCATCAGTATCAATAGAGATTTGAAGGGCTAACTGATCACACTTGGAGCAACTTGCATCCATCAGTATCAACACAGACTTGAAGGGCTAATTAATCACATTTGGAGCGACTCCATCCAACAGTATCAACACAGATGAGAAGGGCTAACTGATGACACATGAAGGGCTAATTGATCACACTTGAAGGGCTCATTGATCACACCTGAAGCAACTCAATCCAGAATGCTTAGACTAATTCAATTTATCACCAACAAATATCTAAGTTGCTAGGATTTTGATGGCTTGGAGTTCACTTTGTGAAAAATTACTATATTGCAAGAACTTATATGCAAGTATTCATTTATAAAGGTAAATGTGTAAATTGGTTATGGTAGAAATTAAGTTAGAATTTTAATATTTTATTTTGTTCCCTAAAAAATATTAATTTACTTATTGTCACTGCTGTCAAGCGTTAACTTTTTAAATATTAATGTTATTCATGTTTTTGTATTGATTTAATTTCTTTCAGATTAAAAGAAGCAATCTCTTTTGTTCACTAACTATAAACAACCTCTTACGAAATCGGCAAAAGTGTAAATAAACATGCATGTGGCTGACACAGAAACAACCCATTCAAGTTAAATTATATATTTCCAAATCTTTGCCACAGAGGATTGCTTAATACATGTATGTTAATTCTTTTCTTAAAGTAATTATCACAGTATGATTCTCACATTGTACGTGACATCACTTCAACAAAAAAATGTGAAGTTAACATCAACTGGTAAAAGAACATGCTTACACAACATTATACATCAGATTTGACTTACTGATAATACTGATAAAAATTTCTTTCCACTACAGTATATACTTTTAAATAATCATGTCTGATAATGGATCCTTTGATTAACAATATTTTATTTAAAGAAACAATGTTCCAATTTTGTAACTACAATGCAGATCATACAAAGCATCTAATGTGCATGCCCAGGCAGTACACATGATTCCATTACAGATTTTTTCATCATGTTCATATACCAAATGGTAGGAAACAATAACAAATAATATCCCATGACTGTTGTACAGAATTTCAGATATATTTAACAAAGGCATGTCTTACAAAATGAATCCTGCAACAAATTAAATCAAAATCTAAGCAAGAATCAGCATGTACTTTATACATTTAGCCTAGATGAGGGTAAAGTTCATTCGAATACATGGCATCATTTTGGTTATTGTAAACTATGTACATCACGGCCTTCCCTTGGAAATACTTTTCTTTGCGCCATGAAATTCACCAAATTTAAAAATCTGGAACTACTTTTCAGCCATAGGAGCCATTTTATGCAATGATGCAGGGACTTTAATATATGGCCCTATCTGTAATCTATTTACACATGACAATAAAACAGTTTTTAGATGTTTTTATTACATTTCAAAGCATGAGAATAAATATTAATAAATATAACAATACCATTATATACATGTGAAGTTCAATGTATAGCTTATGAAAAGCAACATAGAGTAATAATGTTTCTTTAAAACTGATAATACAAAATACTGCTTTGTTTTTATGAAAATTATCTCTGACACTTCATCAATATCAGCCTCATTTTTTCCCCTGACAATTTCTTAAATGCCTTCCTTGAATAAAAATTAATAGAAATTCTAATTAAATTTCTTAGAGTAGATATACCCATATCATTTTGTTTTGATCAGATTGTGGTGACTCAATCCCCTCTCGCAGTCTGCAGTAGAAATAGGGGCAACAAGTAACCTGGACCCTGCCTCAGATTCGGCTGGATATAAATCTTAGTTTTTCAGAACTAGATTACCCAATAGACATATTCTTTGTGCTTGATACAGACTGTCAATTAAAAAAAGAGAGCATAACTCATGAAACTACTAACTCATCACGGAAGCCAGCCATACCTATTATCTTAATATTATTTGCCGATTTTACCAAACTTGGTTTCACTTCTTTATGTTACATAGTTTTCATTTGCCTTTAAGGTTGGTACTGAAAGGGAGATTAAGTTCAATGTTTGTATACCCTAAAAGTGTTACATATTGGTTTATTAGTTTGATCTTGACTGGCATCCTTATAACAGCATCCTGTGTTACTCAGTTAAGTTCAGACCACAAAAACGTGTTATCAAATAAAATATCATTAAAACTATCCAAACTGCATCTCAGACTCACAGTTTGCAATAAACATAAATTAACAACACATGCAAATTACACCAAGTCTTTTTGCCAGCCTGTTCAACAATCAAAAGTATATCCACCAGTTGTTCATTATTTCCTACTAATCAAATTCAATTGCTTCTTAAAACCGATTGATAGCTTGCAGTTAGCTGCAATCGTGTTTGAATAACGTCTTAGTCATCATCTACTGACATGATCCACTGGCTGCCACGGTTGGTAAAAATGTATTAAGTTACCCAAGTGGCTAATATCACTGAAAAATTAAAAATTCACTTTATAAAAATTGCGAAGCCTAGTAGAGGCCTTGTACATGTTTTGAAAAACATTCCAGTCATAATAATTATGGTATTACAGAATGTACATTATTCATGATCATAAGATCATTTTTTCTGATGTTTGTTTTGTTTTTGGGTGGCAGCCATATTTAATGCAGTAAATGAGTCTGGCTTTTTCATTACATTTGACTTTTTCATTATGTCTATCTCCAGCTTTTAGGTTTACGATATAACTGGCATCAATTTTTGTTTGTCACATAAAGGTTTACAAAATAAATATTCTTTTTAAATGAATACAATATGACCTGGAAGAACATTTGGAATTTGAGCCACATCAAAATAATGGCCAACAAAAAATCTCAAGTCTGGAAATATTTCTCAGACATAGAAATAAAGGAAAAAAGAAGGCCAAATTCAACCTCTCTGCAGTAGAGTTGGCTTACTCACAGCATTTCCCTTTGACACATACTCGAGGGTTCTGATAAATATATTTCATATATGACTTGAAACTGATACATGTTCATTCATTATGCATTTGTGCCTGACTCTTAGAAAACTTGGAACCTTGGAAATCCTTGCTGTTTGAACATCAATATCTATGTACCTGATTGACCCACTAATCATTTAGCATTGTTCTCATGAGAAGCTGAAAGTCACATGGGACTGTCAAATACATGACATTAAATGACATTAAAAAAATAAACAAATTGTTTTAATTACAATGAAAACTGTAATTTTATACAGTAAGAGAGAAAATAAGATGATCTCATTATTGCATTTCTACTGAAATCTGCAAACTTTCTGTACAATGTGAGGCATGTCGCCTATGAACGTGGAACAGATCACTTGGATTACTTGTAATAAAAGATCACTTAGCTTAAGTGATCTCTTGGTTTTAACATATGTGATTCTATAATGAAGTAGGATTAAATAATGTTTTGGATATTTCTGTGCTTTACAGAAACCAGCATGAATCAGTCTAGTGGGTACAGGACCTGTTTCATCAGCCATTGTAACTGGTGGAAAAAACATACATATATAGATAATGCATGCAATACCCAGATGCCATATTCTATTTTATTATTTGTGAATACAGCTGTGATGAAATAATTAATATAGTCACACAACATTCACATATTTTTTTATTTTTTTAAACTGCTACGACAGTACTATAGTAAAAAACATTATTAAAAAAATGTCACCAATTAGTTTCAATCCCATAAATGATCACTGTGAATGCTGTGTAATTTTCTCTGCAAACAAAATTGCATCTCCATTTCCACTGGGGCCCCAAGTGGCCAAGTGGTCTAAAGCGCTCTCCGTTACGGATCACTGCCATCTCACCGCTGCCTGCGGTGGTTCGAGTCTCGGATTCAGCCAATGTGGGTATGTGAGAAAGCTTGTCAGTAGCTTCTCGTGGGTCAGTGGTTCTTTCCGGGGTTTTCCTGGGTTCTTGGTCCACCATTAATACTGGCTGCCATGTATAGCCTATCATGTGCTGAAATATGGCGTTAAACCCCACAACAACAACAACTATTTCCACCAAAGAAACTCAGCCAATAACCACCTGGCATTCCTCTACTGCATATGTAAACTTTAATTACGGTGATTAAATTAAAAGAAGGAATAAAATAAGATATACCATAAATTATATATGCCCCCCAAGGAACTAATTCACAGTAAATATTTTATTTACTAAACAGTGTTAATCCTAAGGAAATAGGGAGGGATATCTAAGGTGATAAAAACAGTTGCCACATGTATGGTAACTTGTGACTGCAGACTTGAACTGTTAACACATTAACCCCTGGTGATGAGTTTAAGTGGCAGGAAGTAGTAGCCTACTGCTGAGCTCTGTAGCATCAAGATCATGTATAATACACTAAAGTGGGTGGTATTATAGAAAGGTAGACAGATGTAGCTCTACAATGATACCAAATAATCTGGAATTTCTAGTTGCACTACAAAATAAAGATGAAAAACCTAATTTTTTTGGACCCAATTTATTTCTACCCAAAATTCACCCGTGGTAGGAATCCGATTTTGTGTCTGGATTTTAGACTTTTTGGTCTCAGATCTAAGGCAAACCGGTATGAACTGCAAACAGGCAGATGAACCTTTGCAAAAAGTAGGATAAGATGGGCATTTGGGATAAAGAGTGGTCTCGATACAAAAATAATGGGTCTGTTAAGCCCCTCCCCCACATAAAACCTCCAACTTTTACATTTCTGCTAATGCTCAAGCCAAATAGCCAATGAAAAACAATGTTTCTAACACAACTAGGTAGTATGTTATTGGGAATCACCCGGAAGTTGGTGTTTTCAGATGTATTTAGAAATAGCTTTCAAAATGTGTTTCCTACTCGATTTTCAGACAAAAACAACAAAAACCTCCAGGGGTTAATGTGTTAAAATGAAGTCCTAGGCATCATAAGTTACAACAAAATAGGGCATTGTTAATTTGCCAATCAATTGCTGGTGCTTCTATGCACAGACTGAAGAACATGGTTTCTTTGAAGTATGTCCAAAAGGCAGTCCTTTTCACATAATAAATGCAGTGATAAGAATTAACTGTTAATTAGTCAAACTGGCGTTAAGTTTGTATACTTAAGTCTAACCTTTAGCTATTAACTATTATGCAGTTTTGAAACAGCAGATCAAAATTAGAAAAGGGGGTATTGTCCTGGGGGAAAATAGGGTGCATCACATGGGCGCTTGCACATTGGGGCAAAGGGGGGGAGGGGACATGTTTTGGCCAACATTCATAAAATTTCATGGCTGACCACTATGTGTCCACCCCCACAAAAAAAGTATATATGTGTGCCTCTGAGAATTTCACCCTTATTGGACCTGGAAGATTGGTCAATACTTACTGAAACCAACGCTTAAAAAATGCTATATAAAAACCTCCCAATTTTCAGTCCATATAACAGTATTTTATTGGTTATTCTAAATACTTGGCTTTTGAAAAGCTGACATGTATGCCTGACTCCAATTTCCACATGCCCAAAATATCCCCTTTTTAATATTGTCACACAACATTGTAATAACTAAAATTCCAATTCAAAAAAAATGAATTACACTATTCCGATAACTGAAATGATCATGATTTGCGTTCTATATAGCAGTAAAATGTAACTTTTAAAAAAACGTTGCCGCTATACACAGACTTGTCACAAATATAATATATAGTGGCTTCAACACTATTTCAAGGCAATAATACGCAGTAACTTTTGTTCTTGTACACGCATCTATCATCTATTTGATTTACCAATAATGGGTTGTTCCACTTCCTGATCCTATGAAAATTAGTACAATGTGTTCACACACTGCAACCTTCAACACATCTCTCTAGCTACTGTCAGCCAGTTAATGTGAAACTTTAATTTTATACCAGAATCTCTTTTCTTTTAATTGCAACTGTCTAAACTGCCCAAGGAATAGGTTTAATATCGATTCCAATCATTACAGATTATCATTTATATATACTAAATGTAACAGGCATAGACTAAAATAATTTGCTTTGTTGTTTTTTATTGTACTGTTTTTCTTTAGATTACTGAACATTTGTGTTTTCTCGAAACACAACCGTGTCAGGGGGATAGGGAGTACAAAATCATATTTTTAGCAAACTTTCCATTTGATTAAAATCAGATCTCAATTTCAAATACAACAGTGGCAATCTGATTTAGATTGTGCCATGTTATGGAATGTATGTTGCCATCTCGGAAGTAAATTTACTCATTTCATCAGCGCGATCAAAGTTTCCTCAGGCAAACTATTTTTTTTTTACAAATATCCCAATGGGCACCTCACTTTAAACAAAAAAACCAGCCTGAACTAAAATTAGAAGGGCCCTGGACTTCGGGCTATCAGATTTTATGAGCACTGCACTTGTGTAAATACAACACTGGTTAAACAATTAAGCATGAGGAACATCACAAGTGTAAATGCAACTGTATAAACCAAGACATGCTTCAGATGCTAATGAACAAATACAATGCTGATCGAACAAGTAAAAAGGACATTAATAGAGCAATTAATGTCTGACCTCAGGGCTTGGAGATAAACGTTGCTTCACTTTAAATATTTGAATTCTTAACAAAGACACGTCAGATCAATATAATTTTGCTTTTATCATTTCATATTTGAAGTACAGCAAATGCAATGATGTGTGACAAATAATACAAGAAAAGAAATAAGGTAATTTGGACATACAGAAACTGGATTCAAGGCTTAGAAAATGAGTCAGTGCTAGCGATTATTTATTGAAGTTACCAGTCCGGAACCTATGTATACAATTAAAAATTATCCCACTGGTGCTTTACATTAAATTCAAACTTGATGAGGCACTTTTATAACTACTTCAGCATTTAATCACATAATACACGTGCCACACAGTCCTATCTGTATTTTATGACACCAGCTGTCAGAGTTTCTGTTTACGAATTAGATGTACAACATGCGTACAACAGTAATATAAATTCTCACCTCAGTTGTGTTAAACTGTCCACTTGGATTATTATATGTCTTGATTCTGTGTATAGATAAAATCATCAGTTTTGACACAGAAGCTGGGGTATGAAATAAACCTTTTAGATAACGTTTTTGAAGTATCCGTTTAACTTCAACGATTCCATGTTGGGATGTGTGGTTACGTGGGACAGTCATGCGCAAACTTCTGATTCATTCGGAACTTCCTGTGACAAATAAGCTCAATATTTTTAGCAGCAGTTATAAAGAAAATGCATATAAACATCAAGTAGCATTCATTGAATAAATCAAATATGTGATTTGTGTTTCTAAGAAAGCACAAAGAAACTAAAAACACATATTTACTCTAATTTTTCAAAACAAAATTTATTAAAAGCGAATCGGAAATACGCCAAATAATTAACATCCGTTTAGGGGAAGTGACTCTAATGAAAACTATTGGACACTCCAAGCCACGTCAATTTACGACGCGTCTGCCAGTTTGTTTGTTGCTATCATATTGGGTTATGAACCCAAATAAACACATATTTAAATGAATATATAAGCTGACAAGAAATATATTTTCGGTAAAATGGTTCTGATGACGATGGTAGCCCGAGTTGCAGATGGCTTGCCACTGGCAGCCTCTATGCAAGAGGATGAACAGGTTCTAAGTGGGATTTGATTTATAAAACTAGTGGAATCTTAATCGGCATATAGTTCTATACAGTGTCCAGTGTATGTAGGTGTATATAAAAAATAGCACACGTGTCTTGATTTCATTTGTGAAATTATTTTACAAATGCTGTATACATGTCGCGGATATTTCTTTCATTTATTTAATGTTATATGGGTGTATGAATCAATCATTCTGGTATTCTTACACCATGCGTTTGTTTGTAACCCCCCCCCCCCCCGCTGATTTTAAAAACATTGCATCAAGTGTATTAAAAAAATATACTGAGCTTAGTCATTTCATTCATTGATATATTACTTCTGACACGGTTGGTGCTAGGGGGTCGCGAACACTGTCAACTTCTTGGCGTTTCGAATCAAACGGGAGTTTCTTTACCAACACTGTTGCCTTGTTTGCATATGCCAGTCTGCTTTCAAGCAACAAATGTGATGTAGTTCACCATCTTTGAAAATTTCAATAAGTCTTTACATTTCGGATTTACATTTCTTCTTGGAATACATGTATACAAAAGTTCCTTCTATTCTTCATTCAGTTTGTTTTAGAAATACGTGTATTGAAGATAGACATTGCAAATATTGGACATAGATGACACAGTTTTTACAGAAAGAGACTAGTTTAGAAGCTAGAAATGAACAGTGAGCAATCTGCTTGTTTGCATTGCAAGCTTCTGTTTGCATTGAAACAGCAATAATTAAACAGTGTAAGGGCTTTCTTAGCAAACATCAGGCTAGAAATTATAACTCAATGAATGAAATCAAATTGTAGGCATTTTTTATATCTTTTTAATGCATTTCATTTATCGGTAGTAGGGTACAAACAAACCAAAGGGTGTGCAAGTACTCTAGTCCCAATTCAAAAATTCTTAATTCAGGTTTAGTCATTTCAGATATTTCTTGCTGGAAGGGGTGTGGGAATTAAAGGACACTTCTTATGATAAGGAGATTTGTTTGTGAGAATAGATCATTGTCACAAATATCACAGTACAGGGATCTTGATCATTAGTAATGCACTGAATTTTATATGGTAACAGGCTAATTCAGACCATGGCTGATTTGGATCAGGCCTATTTGCCTAAAATTGGGCTGATTCAGACCAAATTAAATATTAAGTTTTGTATGGTTAGGTTTAAATGTGACATTTAAATTTTATGAAATATGATATTTCTCATTATTTCCCAGGTATGTTGAGCAAAGAAAATATGCATTTAAGGGTAGTACTTTTAGTTATATTGTTTATAATGAAATCAAATAACTTAGAACTGTTTATATTGCATTGGCACTTTACTTGTTAATATTTTTGAGGCAGTTCATTCACCTTTATGCAAAATTTAAATGGTTTATTTTATTGAAAATAATATAATTACACATACTGACCCAAAAAATAAACATAAATCTGGGTTTATGAAGTAAGATTTCTTTTGTATTGAAACTGTCAGTGTTATCTCTGTTGAAAGGTTAAATATATTTTACAAATCATTGTTTAAAGCACAGTTAGCTTTTGTTCTCGGTGAATTCACATTGACTCATTTAATTGTATCCAAAATACTGAAAAAAATCAAAAACATGGTCCATATGGTATCATTTTTTTCATATATATTGGTGTGTTTGCTCACATTTGGTCATTTAGGCAACCTTGAACCAGGATTACCTGTTTAAGTTGTTTTTGTTCAGTCTGAGATATTAGGCTACCCTGATTACTATTCATGTTGCTTTGTTCTAATTATCAGACAAGTAGTATTGGTCAGTTTACAGAATGTTAGTATAAACAATATAGTATGAGCAGCATGTTATTGATAACATCATGGGTGCAATAGATTTTTTCTGAATTCTGCTGGTAATAGGATATCAGTGAGAAGAGTGTCTATCTTTTTTTCCTAGGAAAACATTTCACCTTGACCTTTGTCCTATTTAATAAAGGTAAAAGAAAGCATTGAGAAATAAAACATTGTCATTACTTATTTTATAAGATGCCATGAACCTCCTGCACAAAAAAACCTCTTCAGCTACAAAAACTGTCTTGTTTTTTTTTCTTCTTGGTACAAATGGGTAAGTTGTTTGATTTGGATTTTTAACAAATAGATTTTATAGTTTTTAGTCATATCACTATGATATCTGCATTGTGGCAGTTTATAGTAATGTCTAGCACTGGGGTATTGTGCCGCAGACATGTAGCATGATGTCCCATCCAGTCATATTATCCTGACACTGGGCTGACCAGTCCTAACACTAAGTGTGGCAGCTATTAGTACTATTTTTATAAGTCTTTGGTATGACTCTGTGGGGATCAAACCCACAACTTCCCATATCCAAGGCAGATGCTCTAACCACTCTGCCACCGGATCAGTCAGTGGAGCTGGGAGTAAGTGCATTAACATATTCACTACTTTTTGATAGTGTTGGAAGTGGTCATACTTGTCTGATTTATGGTCCACATCAGTCTATGATTTGGGCCAATTCCACCTTGGTCCGAACCAGCCAGCATTCAAATCTGAGTCCCTAGTTGAGATGAAAACTACAAATAGATAAAGACTAAAAGCATTTGTTATATTTCTGCCTGTAATTGGCTGAATGTAAAATTAAGTGCAGCACACACATATACCTGCAAATATGGAAGTTATATCAGAATAAATTTTTAAAAATTTGACTTGACTATTGGTGGGCAATCTTTGATGCTGGTTACCACCTGAGTCAGCAATACAGAGCCTGATATTACATTTTTTTGTATTGTACATTTGTGCTTTTTTATATAGTACAATAACAATATTCTCCTGATGTCCATTTACTGTGACAGTCCTGTGACACCTTCGTGTGACAGCCCATGATGCTTTTGAACCCATTGTCATGCTGTACACTATTGTACTTCTCTGTTTCCAGTTATCAAGTAAAATTATTCTGTTGAATGAACGGTGTCACCTAATCCATGCCCTATGATTTGAATGACTCATTTTCTTGCCCCATCTCTGGTATGTATAAAAAATAGTCCAGGATAAATAATACTCACTAATTTAGCCATTCTCTTTTTGTACCCAGTGTGACATGACTGCTGGTGTGTAACCTTTGATGCTGGTTAACACTGCTGGTCACATGTGTATATTTCTGTATGGATACCAGTTGTAAATTATGACTTTTTATTCATTTTGTTTATTAACATAAACAATAATATAATACATGATGTTCATGCATGGATTTGGAGGATGGTAATGTAAGCATACATGCCTACCATTATGTTTTTGGCGTAATAATTAAGCTTTTTTTCCACTAAATTATGCCTTATGTGTAAATGTATTCAGATTACACGTTTTCAGTATATCCCCCTCAAAAAAAAATTAATAATTTGTTTTCTCATTTTTATTAACATCCCATTAACCCCACAGACTGTATTCTAGAAAAGATGGTTTCTGTGTAACTACGACATAAGAATATGCTTGGCCGTAAACTTACATGCACTTTCCTAATATTATTATGTTCTATTTACAGCAGCTGCCCTATTTCCAAGAAATATGGTGGTTCTACTTTCAATCTTTTGACTTGGTTTCTACTTACAGCAGTTGTATGGCTTAGTTAGGAGAGAAACAGACTGGTTTTCTAACTTGTAATCTTTGCTTGCAGATTCTTTGTTCAAATTGATAACTGGTACAGAACCAGTCTGTAGGTATTTTGTGCTGAAAGTCAAGTCGGATTTATTCTAGTCAATGCATGTGTTGAGCAAAAATGTTTTTCAAATAATTTCACAGATGGATTAGAAAAGAAGAAAAATCAATTCAGAGATGAATACATGAACTACATATTACAGCATTCCATTCTAGGCAGCTTCATGCCCCTTTCAGGCTGTATGGAAAGGATTTTAATGTTGGTCATGGTGGTAAAACAAAGAAACCATGAATTAGCTTGTTTTACTAACTCCAGTAGTAAAGTAACTTCTTTTTTTACAGCAGAGCTAAAAAGTTGTACCCAGTCTGTGTGAGAGACTTTGACAATGAAAAGGGCAAAGTCAGAGTGCTCTTCTTTCGTTGCCAGAATTAACAGTAGATTCCACTGGAGAAAACAATTTTTTATTTGCTTGATAATGCTTTGAATAAATATTAGTTGGCAGAACTGTATGGGGTTTTCAGTTGATGCTGCATCGGTGATGACTGAAATTCATAAAGGAGTTGCATTCTGTATTTTGAAAAATGTCTCCATCATTGTTCATATCAGGTTGTCTCAGTTATATGATGCACCATGCTGCATGAAATGCTGCTGATAAATTAGAAAGAGAACTCTGAAGTATCAAGTTGGCACTCTACCTGACAATGTACTTCATGGGGACAGAGTTTATTTTTTTCATCTTATTTGCCAGCTAAAAGACCCAATAAACTGGAAGATATAAATTTCCTCTTCTTTGTCAGGTTATGAAAGGATTATTTGTTCTTTACCATTCTAATGCTGACTGTGAGAGATTGTTCAGCATAGTTAACAAAAGTAAAACTGAATTTAGATCCAGGCTCTGTAATAACCCAGCACTTAGTACTCAACTTGTGTGCAAAACATTTATAGTCTCAGCTGATACAAAGTATTTTGAAATGCAATATGCATCTGTTGGTTTTTAAAGCTCAAAACTTGAAATAGTAATTGATGTTAAAAGTCCAGAGGCATAAATAAATCATTTTGTACATATGCTTATTGAATTTTTGTCATGTTATATGTGGATTACTCTTTTTCTGCTCAGATTACCCTTTTTGTCCACTTGAATTACTCTTTTTCCTCACCAGGGGTTGGCATGCATGTATAAGGGATGCAATTTGAACACAAGGGACATTCTCAGAATGTTAGTTTCATAAGATCATGACCATATAGAAGAAGCACATGGCTGTTGAATCCTGACAAGTTGGTCATGAGGTAAAGACATCATAGGTAATGGTTTATGTAGCAGAAAATTGATCTAGTGAAAACAGACTGATATAGGAATGTGGAAATAAAGAAAAAAGTTTTATAAATGTCCTTGTTTGGATTTTTTAATTCAGCATAAAATTCTAGAGCATATATTGATCGCTAGTTGGTTGATGAGGCATCTACATTGCTTTACAAGTTTGTCTAACATAGTGCAGATTAATAAAAATAGTTACAAGGGCAACCTGCGAATAATTGTGAACATGAAGAAACCATTTTCATTTTGATACAGTAATATGAACTTCACTGATTCATATGTTTGCAGTCCGTTTCCAAATGGAAAATTCTGGGGCTATCTAGATGTATAAATCATGGCCACTAGCACATACTAAAGGAAAACTGTACCTAAAATGTAGAAATAATTGCCACTAGCCCACATTGCCACAGACAGGAATGATCAATAGACACTATAAACTCACAGTGGTTCTGTACATATATTATTGATAACATTTTGGGATTGTTGGTTGGTTTTTAACAGCAGATTTTGAAACAATATTGGCAAGAAAATGCTGAGGAAATGTAAGCTAAGTGCCTTTCCAGAGGACTCACTGAGGCAGTTGACCTGGCCTGGCCTGGGTGCATACTGAACCTGCAGTCTTTGCATTATGAGTCCACTGCTGTACAACGGAACTACAGCATATGCCAGATTTTCTGTTAAAGTGGATGTATATCTCTTGATTATATACTTTTCAAACAGTTACTGGTCAGCAAGGTCCAAAAATGATTTATATCCACCGTGGAAAAAGATGTTCATGACATAATGTGTTTAAACCTGCATCTTTGCCAGACATTCAAAGGGACAGCCATGTTACAGTTGATGCTTTGACTATGTATTCTATAATGATGTCAGATGTCTCGCTAGGATTTTAAAACTAGGAGTCCTGGACTCTCATTTTGGTAAAATTAGGAGTTCTACCAGCAAAAGTTGTAGTCCCCTTCTAGATGTGAATTTTGCAAATTAGAAGAACTATTGGTTGCCACTGAGTTTAATTTCTACATTCTTTATAACATTGACAAATAGCTCTTGTTTGTCCATTGGAGTGGCTGTATTTTTGTCAGTTTTGTCAATCCAAGGAAAGGTCTTATTCCAAACACTAAGTCAGCATCACACACTTCTTTACACTTGGCTACTGTCCCATCTGAATTATCAGTTCAAGCTACTGAAGCACTCTTCTGAATTGCTATTTAACCTCCGTATGTCTTGATTTTGAGGTCACATGCACTGCTTGTTTAACTGTACATGGAAATGAACACAATAATGAAAGCTCAAGTTGTTTATTTGATGTAATCTCATATATAACCACATTTAGATCTCCGGGTCTTTTTGCCTCTGAATTGATCACTGTAAATATCAGCTCATTTTCCAACCCAGCAGCCAAAGCCTTTGAACTTGCCACCCAGCTATTGCATCATGTTCTTTCAATGTACTCTTATATCAGCACAGCTACTTGATCAACACATTTTTCCACTCAGCAGGTGACTAAAGCAAGTCTGGCAAGTCTGATTTTGCTGCCCACCTATTGCATGCATACAAAGGACTCCTGACTAGTGATTTTCTCTATCCCAGATTTTAAAAAAATTACATCCAAATGTGCGTGATAAAGTGTTTATGAGACCTCTGGGTGTAAATAAGTACAGTATATTCCAAGTGAGTCCATCTTGTGAGATTGAACCATACTCATTAAAACAAAAATGCACATTGCTATCAATGAAAGCCATCAGAAAAAAGGTTGGTCAGTGTGACCTTTTGCAGTGCAAATGTGTGACAAACTTGGAGATTTAACTGTTGGCTCCACCAGTGTTTGCTTATGGTAGAAGCATGAAATCAAATGCAGTTTTTCTTCATTGTTAAAGTTCTTACAATATACTATTATCAAAAATGAAGGTCACTGTAACCCATACTTACTGTGTCTCCGGGTTAAGAGCCATTTGTCAGCCATATGTGGAGGATTCATGTCCAATACCCCCTGCCACTTTTTTTTCAAAAGCTATGAGAGGTACGAGTACAGGAAACTTCATTTTCGTATGTAAGTTATTGGGGTATATGCTGTGTACATAATGAAACGTCATGTCTTGCAAATATTTAAATCTCATAACTTTCTTTTTTATATTTCAGATTGGTAGAAGCATAATGGAATACCAGAATCAAGCCAAACAGTTATTTCGCAAAATGTCTACAGATCCCCAGCCTCCAGCTAGATGTAGCATTGAGACAGGACAGTTCATTTTCCAGTTAGTAAACTTGATTCCAAATTACAGAAAAACTTGACTTAAAAAATTATTCTAAGGGATCACACAATTTATTCTTAAATGATGCATGTTCTCTATATTGAGATTAAAACTGACAATAAGAATCCAGTCCTCTGACTAGATGTTCTTTCTATGGAGGTGTTTTTGTGGTAAGGTCATAATTACTCTTTGCCTGCTATACAGTTTAACTGAAATATTCTTTCAATAAAATATTTTGGTGCTGATGGAGGGAGGTTCATAAAATGGGGGTTACAGGTGTCCTTGTTATAACACAGGTATTGTTATGGATGTCCTTGTTATTTAACAGGTGCTGTTATTGGTGTCCTTGTTATAACACAGGTATTGTTATGGATGTCCTATTTATAAAACAGGTGCTGTTATGGGTGTCCTTGTTATAACACATGTGCTGTTATGGGTGTCCTTGTTATAACGCAGGTATTGTCATGGACATCTTTGTATTTATTGAACTTTTGTCATATCATTTCACCTCTGTCACAGTACGCTATTTTTACTTCCATGGACAGCATTATAGTGCTGTATCACGGTACATTATTTTTACTTCCATGAACAGCATGTAGTAATGTATAACAACAGTGCATTACTTTTACTTCCATGGACAGCATTACAGTGCACTATTTTTACTTCCATGGACAGTATTATAGTAATGTATAATTTTACACTTTTTTGACTTCCTTGGACAGCATCATAGTGCTGTATCACAGTACACTATTCTGACTTCCATAGACAGCATTTTCACTTCCATGGACAGGAATATAATGCATATATCACAGTACACTATTTTCTTTTCCATGGACAGGAATATAATGCTTTTTCATAGTACATGTACACTGTTTTGACTTCCATGGATAGCATTAGAGAGCTGTATCACAGTACACTAATTTGACTTCCATGGACAGCATTATAGTGCTGTATCATGGTACACTAATTTGACTTCCAAGGACAGCATTATAGTTCCGTATCATGGTACACTAATTTGACTTCCATGGACAGCATTATAGTACTATATCACAGTACACTAATTTGACTTCCATGGACAGCATTATAGTGGTGTATCACAGTACACTATTTTCACTTCTTTGAACAGCCACTTTTCAACTCGACTCCTAAAAGGGAATTGGGGGACAACTTGTCACATTTGCTAGAATATGGCCAGTTTACCCCACAGCGGCTCATTTTGTCATGCATAGCATAACCTACTTTGAAAAATGGTGTAAAACCTCAATACAAGAACAACAACAACAAGTAAAAATAAGGGTATTATTCAGTTAATAGCAGAGGTATTAGTAGGGGTGGGTGGTATACCTGTAACATGGTATCTGCCTGATATTCAAGTCTGGTTTAAATGTTAAGTTATGGAAGTAAATAAACTCATCTCAGTTCATAGAAGAATGTGGACAAAAACTGGTCTCCCAGCTGACATAACTTTATCCAGCCACAGCATATTTATGTAGTAAATATGTGATCCAATATTGACTCAGAATTTGTTAGTCTTCTGTAGTCAGCTATTCCAGAATCAAAAAAGGCAAATGTCTGGTCACAAATACATTACAGTAGATCTGAGAATTTCTGTATCCTGTAATCATCGTTTCTCATGATGATTGTAAGAATGGAATGTTTAGTGGTGAAACTGGTATATTAATGTAAATATGGACCACCTACAATACTTTAACTGATAGTGTGTCAAACAAAGTGAAATCACACACATTGGACATTCTGTGTTGAAAAATGATTTTGTCTGCTTAAAGTGTTCTGTTTATTTGGAAGGACACATGTTCTTTGATTTATAATAATTTTCTTTTAAATGTTAATATTTGTTCAACTTTGGAACTATTTTTTACACACAACAAATGAAAGGTGTAGCATCTGTCAGAATGAAAGAAACTATTCATTCTTATTTTTCTCTATAAAATAATTTCCACAAAATAAAAGCTATGTGATAAAGAGAATCTCAATTGGGTAATGATTTAATATTTAATTTATGAAACTTGTTGAATAATATCCACCTTTTGCAAGCCTTGGCAAGCAAAATTGGGACATTACTCAGTGAGTTTCATAAATGCGTTATTAAATCATTACCCATTTATCCTTTATATATACCATAAAAATAAAAGGACCCAGATATGATAATCCAGTAGAAATTTTTTACAAATCTGAGATAGTACCTCTCAGTATCACAAATTGTACTATTGAGATAGGAGAAACCCCATCAGAGTAGGGGTTTTGAAACATTTTATGCCGATAATTTATGTATTAAAACTGTATGATTACCAGTGGCACAGCTTTATATAGGTCAAAGAATAACTCGGTAGTTAGTCTCAGGATTCCTTAACCAGGAATCAATATTTCAGAACCATTGCAATGGAAGCCTGATTGATATGGTAATATCAAATTTTTATATATATATAAAGTCATAAAACAATTGAAAAGAAATATATCTGGAATTTTGCTTACAGTATTTGGAACAGAGACAGGCTTGTTATTGCTTTACACTCAATTCATCTCCTGATTTGTAGTGAAAGGGAGGTGACTCTTGCTTACAACAATATTGGTTCCTGTGGACCTGATATAATGTGCAAGTCAGTGGATGAAGAGCAAAATCTAGGGATAGTTTAAGAATGTTGCTAACAAGTCATCAACACCAGTCACTTTTGAAATGAAAATTTTATATAATTTCCCTTCTAAAAAATATCCTCAGTAAAGTTTGGTAAGAAAATTTCTTTTGACATATATTCAGTATCTGATAGTGGTGAATCAAACTTTCAAAGTCCTTATCAGTGTCTAACCCAATACTTCACAATTAACCATTTAAACTATTTGCAATTTTGGTAAAATAATTAATGACTTTGACATTAGCAAGAGAAAATAACATAATTTTATAATCATTTATAATATCTATCTAATTGACATCTCTCCATAAAGGAAAAGCTTATATGTTTCCTTAACTGACCTTTGACCATTATACAGCTTTGTCTCTTATACTCCAGGTTCAGAAAATCCACTTGTCCATTCTTCTTAATTAGGTTAAACTTGGCAGGACTGAGTAAAATTTGACTTTGTACTAGTCCCTGGCCCAAACAGATACAAGGTCACACCTTGAGAATAAGTCTGAGTGCATTTTCTACCCTTAACTGGCTCCACAGTTCAGCGTTGCTTAACATTTGGCATTGGTCATTTATATAAAACCTATGCTTGATCTATCTACAAGTTGTCAGTCTGGAACATGTTGCAAAAGAAAAGACTTCTCATTTTGTTACACATGTACTTGATGTAAACGTTTTACTAAATTGAGTAAATGTTATGAACATCATGCTTCAGTTTCACACATAACCCTTGATTTCCTAATGATATTTGCATGCACTGTGACACTTTATAGTATTTTAGGTGTCATTTTAATGTGTAGAAAGTTTACCTTTCAACAGACTTTCACACAACTTTATGAGTCAGAATTCTGAGATATTAGGAGAAAGAGAATGTCAAAATGTTTTCATTTAGTCAGACAGTGTTACAGTTATGCCATTTCATCGATATTTCCAAACTTTATTGATACATTGCTTTGCCAAATGAAAGATGCCAGCAGATATTTATGTAAATACTTAATTACTTTTCACAAGAAAAATGCCACCATTATGACATACAAAATGAGTATTTAAAAAGCCTCAGCCAATTCCCACCAACTTTCACACAATGCATGATGATGTAATCAGTTTATAAAGCAGAGAATATCAAAATGGCTGATTTGTGGAAATCTCATTTTATGAATAACCTAAAATGTTCCACATCTTTTGGCCAATCCGCAATCTTCCTTTGTACAGTTCTCTAGAATGGAGGTTTGACCAGAATGGATCATTTAGTTCAAAAGTTGGTGGAAACTGAGACATTAGAATTTTTCTTTTAGATTCTACTTTCTGATGTATGTTTTGTACAATTGCATACTTATATAAATATCAGCTGGTATCTTTACTTTTCCATGACCATGTATTTATTTTGAAACTGGTGGTATGGGACAAGCATAACAATTTTGGACCAAATGTTGTCATTCTCTTTCTCTTAACTTCTCCCATATCTAACTCTTGAAGATGTGTGATAGCTTGTTGAAAAGGAAAACTATGACTCTTAGATTATTTAAATGTTTCACTATACACAAATGCCACTAATTAATCAAAGGATATGGATGAAACTGCGATTTCTTGAATTGCAGACATTTTCTTGTATATTTATCTAAGTAGCCGTATATTAGAACAGTGTTTTCATGGTTTTGACCCATTTCTGTATCAAGCTTGTATCAGGTGACTATTTTAGTAAAATTGTAGTGGAGAAGTTTATTGCCTTGAAGATAGGGACCAGTGTAATTATTTTAGTGGGAAAGTGTATTGTGTAGAGTATAATAATGACAGAGACCAGGGTAAGCAGTGTAGTGGAAAAGTCTATTATGTTGAAGACAGGGACAAGTATAAGCTGTGTAGTGGATACTTCTGTTGTTTTCAAGACAGGGACCAGTGTAAGCAGTGTAGTGGTGAAGTGTATTGCGTAGAAGACAGGAACCAGCGTAAGCAGTGTAGTGGAGATATGATATTTTGAAGATAGGAACCAGTGTAAGCAGTGTAGTGGAGAAGGTTGTTGAAGACAGGGACCAGTGTAAGCAGTGTAATGAGATAGTGTATTGTGTTGAAGACGGGGACAAGTGTAAGTAGTGTAGTGGAGAAGTGTATTTTGTTGAGTATAATGAGGACAGGGACCAGTGTAAGCAGTGTAGTGGAGAAATGTTTTGTGTAGAAGATGGACCAGTGTAAGCAGTGTAGTGGATAAGGTTGTTGAAGACAGGGACCAGTGTAAGCAGTGTAGTGGGATAGTGTATTGTGTTGAGTGTATTGATGGGAGTGACCAATGTAATGTAGTGGAGAAGTGTATTATGTTGAAGGCAGGTGTAAGTAGTGTAGTGGAGAAGCTTATTGTGTACAAGAAATGGACCAGTGTAAGCAGTGTTGTGGGAAAGTGTATTTTGTTGAGTATAATGATGGTATTGACCAGTGTAATCAGTGTAGTGGAGAAGTGTATTGTGTTGAAAACAGGGACCAGTGCAAGTAATGTAGTGGAGAAGTGTATTTTGTCGAGTGTAATTAATGAAGACAGGGACCCATGTAAGCAGTGTAGTGGAGAAGCTTATTGTGTTAAAGACAGGGACCAGTGTAAGCAGTATAGTGGAGAAGTGTATTTTGTTAGTATAATGAAGACAGGGACCAGTATCTCTTGCAACTTGATCATCCTAGGGATGAGTATTTGGGAAATGTTTTCCTGAGTCCTGCTCACCTTCATGTATAGTTTTTAACTAGTTTTAGCTTGTAATGTAATCAGGTTTAAAAAATATATTACCTCCCTAGAATTTCTTGCTTTATTTTTATTAATAACACTGAATGCAGGGAAAATGACATTATTGCACCAAGAAATTCAAGCTATTTTATTTCTTTATAGAAAATCCAAATTTGTCAGGTCCCATTATGTCCATTTAGAAATAATAACACTTTCAAGGTATTAGCAAGACTTGGAAGCCATTATGCTAGTTTACAAATTATGCAGTTTGTCGTGTCTCAGTTTTTGAAATGCTGGACTTTTGTACAAAGTTTCAAGCAACAAAACTCTATTATATCTAAATGAACTGTTTCATGCTAGAAACCAAGAAAAGACTCTTAATTTAAGAAAAAATTCAGCTTACCACCTATCCATTAAAAAACCAAAATAAAGAATTCTTTAAGAAAAGATTTCTGTAGTCTGGGTCACTAATTTGGAATAGAATCCTAAATTAAAAGTAAATTAGAGAAACTACAAACTTAAGTGCATTTATTTATGATCTTATTTAATGGATGAAAAGTGAAAACTGTTTGATTTGGCAAATGCATTTCAACATAAACTATAAATTCTCAAACCTTCCATTTTTTTTGTCTCAATATTCTTTTGCACTGTCCGTACACAATTTTCCTAGTTGGAACATGCAAGGAGGATTAGTCACATGCAGCTAATTGTGGCACATTCTTTAAATAAAGTTGTTACTGTTATTATTGTTATTATTATTATTATTATTATTATTATTATTTTCATCATTGTTAAGTTTACATTTTTGCCTAAACATGAGGGAAAGATCTCACCTAAAGCATAAAATTCTTTCATGAATGCTGAAGCAAATGTTTTTTAACATGGTAAAAACATTTATAAATATTGTTTTAGCTGACCAGTAACCCCAAAAAATCCTTTGCAGATATTATTTTTTTAATAAAAATGACAAAACCTGTGCTAATTGCAATTTAGGTGCAATATGAGATGTTTGACTCAAAAAATGTAATGTTACCAGCTAAAGGGAACTGTCAAGTCATAGTATGGTTTATACACCCTCAAGTACCAGTTCAAAGGAGAGCACCCGTATCATGGAAGGTCTGTTCACTGTTGCAAGAGCAGCTCTGTCAGAGGATTATATTTTGCAACACTTTGTATCAAATCCTTAACAGATACACTAAATCTTGTTAATTCTTAATTTTCAGTTCTTCCGTAAAAAGAGGAGTTTGCCACTTGGTGTTGATGTGACCAGTCATTTTCTTTCTTCATTTTCAGTTATTACATTGAGAGAGGAGTTTGCTACTTGGTGTTGTGTGACCAGTCATTTTCAAAGCGCCTTGCCTTTTCCTATCTTGAAGATTTACAGACAGAGTTCTCTGCTAATTATGGTTCCAAAGTAGAGACTGTCTCCAGACCATACAGCTTTATTGAATTTGGTAAAGGGATTTTGTACATTATCATTGCAACATTATATGATAATCATGATCCCAGAATGAAAATTGTTTAGTTCTGCATGTCATACATTCATGCAGCATAAGATAACATCATAAAGT
Organism: Sinohyriopsis cumingii; assembly: GCA_028554795.2. Classification (NCBI taxonomy): domain Eukaryota; kingdom Metazoa; phylum Mollusca; class Bivalvia; order Unionida; family Unionidae; genus Sinohyriopsis; species Sinohyriopsis cumingii. Next base: position 33,205,885 of record CM068839.1, read on the forward strand.
GGTCTTATGAAAATATTAAAATTATTATCCGCACGTGTTTAGTTTTATGGATAATATCATTCCTGTTTGTCTGTCCATTACTCTCACTTTTGCTAAACAGCTAAAGGAAAAATCACCAAGTTGTGTACATTATTCATCCAGTTATTAAGCTTTGCAGGTATATTATTATGTTATGGGTTATATTGTTGTGATACAGTAAAACCTGTTATGAGAGACCGCCCCTTCTGCCAACCAAAAGTGGTCTCTCAAGACAGGTGGTCTCTCATAAGAGGTGTGTGAAAATGGACTGGTTTTCAGGGTCAATAGTTAGCATTGTTGAAAAATAAATAATACCCATACTCACTGTACATGCATCATATCCTTTATTCATGAATCTTGTTAAATATTGCATGCATTCCTCTCAAAATATCTTTATATAATAAAGATATACATCTATCAAACAACGAGAATAAAATTTATATTTCAACATCACATTAATATGTACAAAAAATGAACAGTTAGATATGATGTATATATCTTATTTTATACACTTATTCACTTGTTTTTTTAAAAGAAATCCATTATACTTTTTTGTTGACATGTTTTACTCAGCTATTTGGTCTGAACATGTATCTCAATTATTGCCTTTTCCGGAATCAACTTTCCACTTACTGGTATGTTTTTACTCCTTGCAACACAAAACCACTCCCATACTCGCTCGTTCAGATCTCCGTAAACTGTCCGTCGTGCCGTGGCATATTTCCTCTGTGCTTGTGCACCTTTCTGCCATTCATTTCTAATGGACTTCTTGTCTTTGATTACATTCTGAACTTGCGTTTTACCGACGCTTAAGCTGACTGCTATTTTGCGAGTGGTCTCGCCTTTTTCATTTCGTTCAATGACATTAATCCTTTCTTCCAGCGTTAAAATGTTTCTTTTTTTCAGCGGAGATTCTGCCGTTGTTATTAGTGTTGACGTTACAAAGACTATCGGTTTTGATCAGGTTTTGGGGAATTGTGGAATAAATATATATTATGTACCAATGAATGAAACCAAAAGACATTATTAACTCATCAAGAAACAATACATTTATTCTGAGACGAAGTTTAAATCAACAGCGTTATAGCTCAATAAACAAATGTTCCGACCATCTGCACCCACGTAAACAGATTGTGGCTTGGTGAAACACTAACAAAAGAAATAAAAAATAATTTTAAAAAAATCTGGAAATGATTCTCACTTACTAGTATTAAAGACAATGAGCTCATTCACCCTCCAGGCATAATGGATTAACTGGAAAGCAAACGACGTACTCAAACCAACACTGAAGCCCTTTCAAACGATTTCTCACTTGGACATAAGGACTACCGGCGTTTTGTGAGTTTTCATAAAGATAAAGAAAAATACAAACCTCTAAATTGACTGCGTATATCCATCATTACTCCCTTTGATGTTACTCTTACTGGCTATTCACATGACTGCGGCACTACAATGGCGGTTAGTGACATGTACTTTAGTCTGGTTTACTCCAGTTTACAAATGACACCGTACGCTGGAGTTGTAAATTTCACAAAACTGGTACTGTAGCAAGACAAATTATTTTTAAATACTTTATTAGAGCAATCTTTGCTATTTATGCAGTCTTTGTTACAAAGGATTAAATGATGGTTAGAGGTGTTTATCCCGATGTATGGTTGTTCAACTACAGTGTTATTTAATGTGCACTTTGTTTGCTTACTACATTTATCCCGAGCTCTAGTGTTTACAAAGGATTAAGTTAAAGTCAGTGGTGTCAATCTGTTTTGATTTTTTGGCGATGCGGTCGTTCATAGCAGTGTCAAAATGCATATTTTGCCAAGAAATCGCGGTCGCTGGTCGCGTTCAGCAGGTGGTCGTTCATAACAGAGCGTTTATATAGTAAAATCGATCCGTGCATTACGATTGTGGTCGGAAATGACAGGTGGTCGCTCATAGCAGAGGTCGCTCATGACAGGTTTTACTGTATGAGGTTATCATATTATGGTATGGGGTTATATTATTATGGCATGGGGTTATAATGTTGTGATATGAGGTTATCATATTATGGTATGGGGTTATATTATTATGGCATGGGGTTATATTGTTGTGATATGAGGTTATCATATTATGGTATGGGGTTATATTATTATGGCATTGGGTTATATTATTGTTGCCTCGCTTTCTTGTGGGCTATGTCAGGGTCCTGGGCTCTGCTCATGTTTTTTCATCCATTTGTCAAGGACAGTTGTCTTAGGAAATAGCATTGCATTCTTTCAGTTACATGTACATGAACTATAAACCAAATAAATTATTAAATTGATATTGCTGCTTTAAAATCAAATGGAATCTGACTGAAAATAGTTGTATTTTAGGAAATATTTTCATTGTTAAAGTATACATGCATATATTAGTAGATGACATATTAAATGTTTTATAAAAACATATCTAGGACTAACTTCAGTGAATCTGTTGTATGTAAGATACAAGGCTTAATATTATTCTATGTTTTACACTCATTAAATCATATAATCTGAGATTACACTCAATATGTCCTATAGTCTGAGTGCTACATAAATTATGTCCTGTTGGCTGATATTTACACTCATTATATCCTAAAGTATGAGTGTTACACTCAAAATATTATATAGTCTGAGTGTTATGCTCATTATGTCATATAGTCTGAGTGTCACACTCATAATGTTATATAGTCTAAGGGTTATGCTCATTATGTCATATAGTCTGAGTGTCACACTCATTTTTATATAGTCTGAGATTTACATTATATCTGAAATTCTGAGTGTTACACTCATAATGTTATAAAGTCTGAGTGTTATGCTCATTTTTGTTCCAGGCTAGAATCATGGAAAATTGTTCTGGCTAATGTAGGGTTGTATTTGTCCCTGATCATGAGCTGTTGTCTTTGCACATCTTTGTGGTCGAAGGTCACATGTGCAGAATATAAATTATAGTGACATTGCTCATCTTTATGGTCCAAGATCATATGTATAAATTATAAATTATAGTGCCATTAACATACATGCCAACCTTTACACTTTTTGCATAATCTTTCTTGTATTTTTCACGTAATTACTTCTTGCGCTCACTTTTGTATGGATTATGACTTTTGTGGTACATTAAAAAATAAAATAAAGATATAGCTACAAAAAGTTTTCTTTGTCATTTTTATCATCATCTCTTAATTACAATCATGTAAATTTGAGAATATTCTTAAAAAGGTTACTGTTGTATAAGAATAGCATAAGAGTACCAGATGTCCTAAGTGTACATGTGCTTTCCTTATTTTCTATTTATAGCAACTGTTTAGGACACATTTCCAAGAAAACAGATGGGTTTCTTCAATTTTAAACTTTTCTTCACAAATTTATTATGATGATAACATAGTTAATTAGTAGACCAGTCTATACCTTTAAAGAAAATGGTGCCAGATGTTAAGTAAAACAGGCTTAACAGCAAGACTTGTGGATGTTATGACTAAAATGTCAATGCAGATGGATCTCTTCAGACTTCTAGCCATTTCAGATGAAATAAAAGACAAAACTTTAAAATAAGAATATGAGAGTAATATAACAGAGTTGTCACATTGAGCACATGTCATTCTCATTGCAGAATTCACAACTTCATGATCATTCTGTGAAAGTTACACATGTAGACTAGTTAAAGTGTGTGCTAAAAATAAATAATTGTCAATATATTTTGTGTTTTTATTCTTGTTCTAATCCATGTGCTAACAAGTTCCAACAGTATGGAAAATATAATTTTAATATTAAATAAAATACATCCTAAACACTTTGTATGATATTCATCACAGATACATACATACAGAAGGCCAGGAAGTCGTACATGGATTCAAGAGCCAGGAAGAACCTCAGCAGCATCAACCATGAATTACATGATGTTCAGAGAATTATGGTACAGAATATTGATGATGTTTTACAGAGAGGGGAAGCTCTGTCAGGTATAGTGATTTTGTTTTTATTTGGGTGAGGATTTATAGAATTGGTTATATGCAGGCTTTCAGGTGTACTTTTCTGCATTTTTCATTGGGTTCCTTACTTTTCCCTACCTTTTCATTGAGTTCACAAGGATAGAGTTTTGAAGTCATAGCTCACCCTCTTCAAGGACATTTATAGGATGGAGAATTGGAAACTGTCAAAGGGTTTTTATATGGTTCACCATTAGAGATACAGGAATGTACATGTATCACAGAAGAATAATTAAATCAGTGACTGGCTAAATGAATAACAACAATAGGTTATAATTTTTGGTAGTTTTTAGTGTTTACCCATACCTTGGAAATGCAATAATCACAAATAAAAACCATCATAGAGATAGGCCACTGAGACGTCTTACTTGCCTCCCTTTCCTTTCATTCTTTCCTTCCTTTTCCTTATAACCTTCCTTACTGATATATATAGTACCACAAGATGTATAAATGTTTCATTAAAATGAAACGAGGCTTGAATTTATACAATGATTACAGTGTACATACTGTACATATATTTTATTTATATCACATACAAATATATTTGCCCTTTGAACGGAGTTAAGATTTACTATAGGCAGCTGTGTATTGACCGAGTGAAGGAACTCATCACATCCCTAAGTGTACAAAATGTACCTCTATGCCTTTTGTGGCTATTCACAGTCACCTTTGCATATTGATAAGTTGATTGTTTTATATTTTTAGTTTCTACTTTTTCTTCACATTGATTATATCAATATAATACACACTTATGACTTAAACATGAAAGATGGTTTTAATGATAAAAGTAGAGCACTACAAACATATGGTTAGCTACACCATTCACATGAATGCTTAGCCACTCACGTACAGGCACATGGAAATTAATGTGGAATAGAAACTATAAGGGAAATGATGAACCAATAAGAGGTAATTAAAATATTTTAACATATTTACAGTTGATCGAAGTCATTATTCTGCTTTAGTAACAGTATCACCAACAATAAACTCTCTCTCTCTCTCTCTCATCAGTTTAACATTAAAACTCTCTCTCTCTCTCTCTCTCTCTGGTTGACTTGACTTTAAAACTCTGTCTTTTTCTCTCTTCCTTTGGTCAGTTTGACAACTTTTCCCATCATTGAAAAGTCTAGAGGCATCGCAGGATGACACAAACGAAAATCCTCTAACATCATAAGTTCATAGATTTTAGCCTGTCTCTTGCTATGATGGTCCAGAGAGAGAGAGACAGATAGGCCTTTGGAAATTTTCACATTTAGTTAATAATAATCGAATTTTAGAACATTATATATTTAAGCAGAAACAACAACAAAACATTAAATACATTACAATATGTGTACCATGTAACTGAGAAATTTACCGTTTAATGTCAACATGGTTTGCAACTTTGTATCATTGATAAACACTGTATATAAATCACAAAGAAAGTACACACATATCATTACGACAATCCATATTCATATATGTTACTTGGTGTAATTTAAATTTCAATTTTTTAATCTAGCCCAAATTCCTTTTCTCTCTCACAACACATTTCTGCCTAGTTTTTCTGTTATGCATGAGATGAGGGGGGGAACAGAAAACAAAGGATTTTGATGAAAATGTGTACCATATTGAATTCATTTAGAAAACGAGGATTAATAATCCTTTTTATTGTTATTTTCATACGTCACTAATGATTATTGTGTGGAAATTGATCATTGATCTAGAATCGACTGCAGACGCTTGCAAGAATTTTTATATATGCGTATTATTGCACCATGTGCAGATCACAATTTGATATATATCAATAGTATTGGTATGCCAAATTGCTTTATACCAACACCTTAAATGCCATGTTATTTTTAATTTATGTGGTATATGCATGCATGCAAATTATACATATATACTTTAATTCAGGGTAAGAATTATCAATTACATCATTAGTTTCCTTTATATTTTTTACAGTGTTGGATTCAAGGGCAAGTAACCTGTCCTCACTTTCACAGAAATACAAGAAGGATGCCAAATATTTGAATTTAAAGTCCTCATATGCAAAGATAGCTGCCATCATTATCGTCGTAGTAATATTTCTTCTGTTCATTCGGTACTGGATCATTTAACGACACCATTTAATTATGTGGTGTCAACACAATGGTCATGAAGTAGATTCTCTGGAAAAAGTGCTGTAATTTAAATTTTCAAATGGAGCTACCAAATGCACATACTGATTAAATTTTACCTAATTTTGTTTGACCTTTATTAAAATTCAGATATGGATTGAAGGTCATGAATCCTTAAGGTCAGCTTAAGGGTATAAGTGTAAGACAATCAATAGCTGCCAGCCTGGGAAATGAGCTTAACAAAAACAAAATAACAAAGTACGCAGTGAGTTCATAAGTGGCAATCTTCAGCTTTGTTTAAATACAATAAAACCTGCTATGTGATACCACCTCTCTTGAGAGACCACATTTTCAATGCACAAATTAATTGGTTATATAGCATTGTGACCTGTTATGAGAGACCACCTGTCTTTAGAGGCCATACTATTTTTAGCAGAAGAGGTGGTCTTTTAAGACAGATTTCACTGTATTGAGTTTTAGTATAAATATGCATAGATGCTTCACATTGGGAAGAGGAACTTGCTGTCATTACATGTTGACCATAGTTTGTTTTGGTTACTAAATATATGCCTTAGTAGTAACTTTGTGGCAATTTAGGAAAACTGGTACCCCATGAATAAGAGTGAATTCACTGTTGCCATTGAATGTCAGCAAAATTTAATATGTTTATCACTGAGCAGTGTGATTCGCATCCAAAGAGCTACATGGAGATCTGATGGACAACACTGTGAGGTCATGTCTGTTGACCTTGTGGTTCACCAATTAAATCGCAGCTTTCAAATTTTTTAAAATGACACATCATTCAAAATATATCACCACTAATGGTAACTCTCCCTAACAAAAACATTAACTTTTTGCTGTGGAGATCTGAATTTAGTAAGATAAATCATTATGAGATGGGGCTTTACCATTTACAGTAGATTCATACTGTTCACAAGTTGTTACAATATGACAGGATTTTACTCTTTATGTTTGTTTTGTGTTTCCCCATGATTGGGTTGGTGTGAAATTAAACCCTATATATATACACGATCTGTTTCATTTTGACTGTTTAGAAAATTCTTGAATATCTACCCTGGACTTAATCTTTTAAGTTCCTTCTACTGTTACTATGTATGTTTTGCTGGAGCAGGACAATCTGATGTAATTTCAAAACTAGAATTGATTGAATTAAAAAATGTATCTTGGCAAAATATTTGATGCAAGGATCTGATAGTGTACTGTTTGTCAGTATAGTGGTTCTTTTCTTTGAGACCACCAAGAGGGGGTCAGAATGGTCAAAATATATAAAACATTTTATCACAGTTCATGAGAGTCATAGAATATACTCCCTTTTGATGTGACCACTTGGTAATGAAGTACATTATACATATCATTTTACTGCCCTTAATGTAATGGGTTCCATGGTTTTACTCCACTCTAACACAAACCGTGCTATGATTAAGGACTTTCTAACGAGAGAATGCTATACAGTTTTGATGGCAGGCTAAGTGACATCTGATCAGGAAGGTTGTCATGACAGGGACCACTGACTTTTGAAGGATGGAATTACAATATATTTGTACTTACAATTATAAGATAGCTTCCTGCAGCATATACCCCAATTTGCTGACAGCAGATCAGGGTATTTAATGTTGATCTTTTGATTACTCCTAACAAACTGTATAGACACAGATCTGCTGGTTTATTATGTGATGGTAGATCTGGATCTGTACAATTTGCATTTGGACTCCACTTGTAAATTAGTATATATGGTACTTCAAAAGGACTCAAGTAATAAAATGCTACCTGGAATTGTATACATTTTAAAGAATAGTATTGTCATATTGAGGAATATGTCAGTGATATAGAGTGACTGATATTTAACTTTAAAAATATTCTAATTTAAAAAAAATTCTGTTGGCGTTGTTCAGATATATCATTTTGAGTCTGTTCATGGTAAATATTTGCCATTATCTTCTTTAGATATGACAGTTCTACTATATTTTTCCTTTCTTTTTGGTCTAATCATATATATGATTATAAACTTTTCAGTGCAGTAATGTTTCTTACAGTGTTTATGTTTTATTCATGACAGTAAATATAATTAATAAATAGTAAGTTCATCAGTGATGTTGTGACTTCTATCCTAACCCTTCATGGCAGAAAAGATTTTTTAGAAATATAATTGCTTGATTGCACAATATTTTTTTTTGGTGCAATTCATACACCAGAAGAGTGTATGGACTTTTTATCACTACTCATCCTAAACAGTTTGGTGTATTACTGTGAAACTTTATGCACACATTCATTCCAAGATATAGTTGGTTTGAAATAAAAACAGTTCCACTTGAATATTCAATATGGCTGCTGAAAGTATTGCCGCTCCTGCTGAATGGATTATTGTATCAACATGGAGGTTTCATAAGAAGATTACTTATGATTTCTAGTTTGTCCTTTATGAAAATGGTGAACTAGTCTGACATCCAATGGCTGCCACAGCAGCCATCTTGAAATCATGATATTGCTCAAGTCATATATACATGGGGTTTCCACCAGAAGATTTCTTATGATGCTTTGTCATAAATGAATGCTGATCAGATCTCCTTTGCAAAATGATTTCTGTTAAAGTCTAGTTGCTCTTAAATGAAACATGGCCCAATCTGACCTCCATTATGGCCACCTTAAAATCTTCTCATGATTTCTAGTTGGTCCTAGATATAAATTGTGCCAATATAACATAATTACGTCAATCTAACATACAATATGGCCTTCACAACAGCCATCTTGAAATTATTGCTGTTGCACACCTCCTGAACAGGAAGTCATACCAATATAGGTTTTTGACCAGAAGATTTCTCATTGTCTAGTTGGTCCTAAATCATGATGATGACATGACCTCCAGTATGATTGTCATAGTGACCATCTTAAAAAAATCTTGACACTTTCCTTCTGGGTGGAGGGTCATATTGACATGGGGTTGGCAACAAAAGACAAAATGATGTTAGGTTGGTCTTAAATGAAAATAGTGCTGATCTAACAACTTTAAAATCTTATAGCTATTTCTTCTAAATGTAAGGTCACATTTCACAGTAATACACCAAAATGTAAAGTCATAACTCGGTCTATTTGTCAGGCACCAACCCCAGAATAGAGAGCCTGGATTAGTGTTGTTGACTTTGGGAACTTTTACTTTCATGTACAAGTGACTGTTACTTAGATCAATATAATCTTCTGATTGTCCTCTGATTTCGAATTCAATAGGACAACACAGGATGTAATTCTACCCATTAGGATTCTTGCATCATTATCATCGTGGGTGGCATGGCAAATAGATCAAGTTCTGACTTGGAACAGTTGCTTTTTATGCGAGTGTTCATGGGATCTGAAGGGGTTTCGATGTCTTTTTCTGCTGTTTTCCTTGCTGTGGCATAGATGTAGAAGTAATGCCTTGGCTAAAAGTCTTCAATTGCATTCACTGTTAAACGAAGTGGATTTCTACTTGAATTACAAACTGGTGAGCAGCAGTATTAATACATATGCTTACCAAGAATACCAGGTAGATCGTTTACTGTATGGAAAAGATGCCAAGAACCACACATATGGATCTATCCTTGATATGGAAACCTGACTCATTGGTCATGTTCAAAGAAACAACCTTGATTGCAGGTGATGATGCATACCATATTGTTGGATTGAACTGTTTTTGAAACAAAATCAAACAAGGATGCATTTAAGAACTGTGGATCGTTCGTATTTGGAAATGTGGATGAAAGACAAGTATCTTTGAATGGATTGGATGTATGGCTAACACTGAATCAAAGTAGTACTGTGTTCCATATTATTGCCAATGCTAATGAGTACAAAACCATCAATGAAGAAACCAAACTTTACATGGTTCACGTGGAACGTGTAAATGACATAGTTGAACTTTCAGCAGAATGACAGCCAAGTATCTGATACACAAGTGGAAGTGAAAACCTTTCCCATTGCCCCATGACTACAATCCAAGATTGCCTATCATGTTTTCCAAGGACAGCTACACGAACTTGTACTATTTGGCATCTTTAGCATTGCAGCCATCAACAGATAAATATTTCACACTACTTTCGAGTTAAAGGACTTAAATGTGTCCAAGATAGAAGTCACTCGAGATTTACTAAACATTGCATATTATACCTCAAAAACCAAACTTTGCCAAGAAAAAAATACTTGAGACATTACTTGACACAGTTTGAAGCCACACAACAGTTAGGTACCAACAGCAGCAGCTGCATTTCGTATGACGATTATGCAGGATGATATTCTTTGTGTAAATTTGATTTCACCGCAGACCAAAGCAGCGATAAAGGACATTTCCACCCTGTGAAATCAGGCCATTTTCGTGTTGAACTTCAGTTTGTAGTAGTTGTGGCCAATGCAGTGAACCTCATCTTATATGCAGAATTTGTTAAGAATTTGTTTTTCCCAAACAGAAATAAATGACTTGAAAACCCCATCCCCTTATAAAATGTGTTTCTTGGGTATAGTATGTGTTTGTGTAAGGCTATAATAGTGTCTATAAACATTCCCTTTCTAATTTGTGAAACTATGTAAAAGAAATTGAAAAACTGGTATATTTTAGGTTCATGCGACTTCTGCATCCTTGGTATGTGAAGGTTGCATGTTGCAAGGGGATGTTTTCATTCACAACCATGCTTCAGGCATATGTAGCGTTCAACTGTCGTATCATTCACATTAAAAAGAATAATGGAAAATCAGCACTGCAAGGTGGGCCAGAGCAAACTGACAGTGACCAAAAGCTTGATGGTATGGGTGCAGCAGCTCCCGAATCTGGTGAAAGAGAGGAACTGCTACACGAACACCAGACCCCTGATGAGGGAAATCACGTCACTGAGAATTGCTAAAATTGGAGGAGAAAGGGCATGTTATGTATATTGCTGTTGTTGTGCGGTTTAATGCCATTTTTCAGCACAGATGTTATTGTATAATTAATTTGTATTGTTATTGGTAAGATAGCCTTAACATAACCATGTCAGTTTGTAACAGCGATCACCTGGAATATTGTAAACAAACATAGGAATATCCAGTGCCATGCTTCAGACAAGGACGTACATTATATCTCTGGCAACACAGAAGCAACCAAAATTGCAATATTACTTTTATAATCAGTCAAATTATTCAGTGGGTGTTCATGTACAACTTGTGTATAAATGATATATTAAAAGCAGAAAATTTGATATGTATTGCTAATTCAAAGAATAAGACAAAAAAAGCATTACTTAAAATTAAAATCTAACACATCCAGAAAAGACGATAGCAACTTGTACTATTAAAACATATCCATGGTTGCCTAATAAATCACCTGCCATTGTCTATAAATAATGTCAGATAAAACATTTAAAATATATACACTACTACCTAGCAAATAATAGATTGTGATGTTTGTGGTTGTATTGTTGTTGATGGGATAGAAATAAGCTTAATACAATAGTTTTTTTAATTTATTTATGCATTCTGATGATATTGTACTTTGTATGACTCAGCAACTGGTTTTGCAAAGAGAAAATTTGACTCTTAAAATTTTACAGTAATATATGAAACTTCCAATAAATTATTCATAAACACAAACATTAGTATTTACAAATAATGAATGACGTTGGCAAAATGTACGACAGATAAACAGAAAATCAAATCTGATTATTTCTTTTACAGGTATTCTGAAACAAAAATGTTATCAAATAATTTTACGGAACAATGTAAATTCTGGAATGCTACTTCTCAAACTGGCTTTATCATTCATAATTCTGAAGGAAGAAGTTTTCAGAAACAAAGTATAGCATTGATTAAATTACAAGCATTATCATATAGATTATAAATTTAATCTGGTGGATGAAATGCGCCAACTAAGACCAGCAGAGAAAATATAATATTTAAAATTGTTTAATTTAGAAGAGGAATTTGGCATATATTCTATCAAGTACAATGTTTTGGAACGTAGGAAGTAGTCTACATCGGTACATAAATTGGCATATATTCTATCAAGTACAATGTTTTGGAACGTAGGAAGTAGTCTACATCGGTACATAAATTGGCATATATTCTATCAAGTACAATGTTTTGGAACGTAGGAAGTAGTGTGTACCTTGGTACATAAGTAAAACGTATTTGAATGTGTTACTTTAGTATCTACAATTCTAGTGTAAGACTTGTTAGGGATTGGAAATATTTTTACTGATATAAATGTTCTGATATGAATGCTCTGTCTGAAATTGGTTAAGTAACTTGGTTAATTCCTCATTAATCATCAAATATATTTGCGGTGAATGAGATAATGGATGCATATGTATCCATGAGCTTCCACGTGCATTGTATCAACAAAAGATGACACATTGTATATTTGGATAAAATTAATATAGAACTGACTGAAGTTTCTAATCGTGTACCCAATTTATCCGTCTACATCTAGCGCTACCCATGTTGTCCGTCTACTTGATGATGATGCATCAGCGCTTAAAACAGTGATGTTGGTAGAATAGTTGTGTCATTAACTTGTTGTGTTGGTACCATACAAGTGTCATTGACTCGTATTGCTAGTATAGGAGGGTCATTGACACATGCTGTTGGGAGAGCTTAGTCAGTAACTTATGTTGGTAGTGTAGCTGGGTCATTAACTCATTATGTTGGGAGAGCTTAGTCATTAACTCATTATGTTGGTAGTGTAGCTGAGTCATTAACTCATTATGTTGGGAGATCTTAGTCATTAACTCATTATGTTGGTAGTATAGCTGGGTCATTAACTCATTATGTTGGTAGTATAGCTGGGTCATTAACTCATGCTGGTAGTATAGCTGGGTCATTAACTCATTATGCTGGTAGTATGGCTGGGTCATTAACTCATACTGCTAGTATAGGAGGGTCATTAACTCATGTTGTTGGGAGAGCTTAGTCAGTAACTCATTATGTTGGTAGTGTAGCTGGGTCATTAACTCATTATGTTGGTAGTGTAGCTGGGTCATTAACTCATTATGTTGGTAGTGTAGCTGGGTCATTAAATCTTTGTCTTGATAGTATAGCTGGATCATTAATTTTTTGGGTTGTTAGTATTGTTTGGTCAATAACTAGCTCTGTTCATAATATAGCTGGGTTGTTAACTTGTTTTGGTTGTACAGTAGAACCTGTCTTGAAAGACCACTCCTTCTGCTAAACAATAATGGTCTCTCAAGACAGGCGGTCTCTCATAACAGGTTGTAACACTATATAATCAATAAATCTGTGCATGGAGATTCTGGTCTCTGAAAACAGTTGGTCTCTCATAGCAGTGGTCTCTCAAGACAGGTTTTACTGTATAGCTGAGTCATTTAGTCATTGTGTTCGTGTTATAGATGGGTCATGGGCTTACCTCATGTTGCTAACACAGCTGGGTCATTAACTCTTGTTGGAAGTAAATATGGATCATTAACCCCTTGTGTTGATAGTATGACTGGGTTGATTTCTCTCTGTTAGTAGTATGGGTTTGTCATTAACGCGTTGTGTTCAAAGCATAAATGGGTCATTAACTCATTGTCTAGGTAGTGTATCTGGGACAATAACTGGTTGTGTTGGTAGTAAAGCCAGGTTATTAACTATTTGTGTTGGTTGTCTAGCTGGGTCATTAATTCGTTGTGTTGATAGTTTAGCTGGTTCATTAAATCCTTGTGTTGGTAGCATTAGCGGGGTCATTTACTAGTTGTGATAGATGTTTATGTTGGTCATTCACTCGTTGTGTTGGTCATATAGATGTGTTGTTAATTCATCATGTTGGTAGTATTGCTAGGTTATTGATGCATTATTTTTGTAGTTTAGTTGAGTTGTTAGTGTAGCAGTTTTATTAACTGGTATTGTTGGTAATATACCTGGCTTATTATCTCTTTGTGTTTATAGTATAGGTTGGTCAATAGCTCGTTGCATTCATAGCATGGTTGGGTCATTAAATACTTGTGTTTTTAAGAGAGCTTGGTCAGTAACTCGTGTTTGTAGTTTAACTGGGTCATTAACTCGTTGTGTAACATAGCATAGGTGGATCAATAACTCGTGTTGGTGTTATAGCTGATCACTAATTGTGTTGGAAGTAAAAGTTAGTGATTAACTCATTGTGTTGGTAGTATGCCTAGGTAATTAACTCTTGGTGTTAGTATTATAGTTGGTCATTAACTCGTGACATTGGTACTATTGGTGGGTCATTAAGTCGTTGAGTTGGCAATATAGGTGCATCATTAACTTGTTCTCTTATTAATATAGTTGGGTCATTAACTTGTGTTGGTGGTATAAGTTGGTCATGAACTTGCTGTGATTTTGTATGGATGGGTCATTTACTAGTTGTGTTGGTGCTATAGGTGTGCCATTAACTTATTTTGTTGGTAGTGAAGGTGTGTCATTAACTCGCTGTGTTTGTAGCTTAGGTGGGTCATTAACTCATTGTATTAGAAATATAAGGTCATTGGTAATTCATTAGGTTGGTAGTGTAGCTTGGTCATTACCTTGTTATGTTGATAGTATAGCTAAGCGATTAACTCATTGTGTTGGTTACATAGGTGTGTCATTATCTCTTTGCTTTAGTAGAGTTGTTAGTTCGTTTTGGTTGTAAAACTTGGTGATTGGCTTGTTGTATTGGGAGTAATAGTTGAATCATTAAGTCATTGTCTTGGTAGCATAGCTGAGTCATTTATTCTTGCTGGTATAATATCTGAGTCATCAAGTTGTTTTGTTGGTACTACAGCCGAGTCATTTACTCGTGTTGGTTGTATAAGTGGGTCATTAAGTAGTTGTGTTGGTAATATAGCTAGCTCATTAACTCATTCTGTTGGTTGTATAGCTGACTCATTATGTCATTATGTTGGCAGTATAGGTTTGTCATTAACTTGTGTTGGTTGTATAGCTGAATCATTACGTCATTGTGTTGGCAGTATAGGTTTGTCATTAACTCATTGTGTTGGTTGTATAACTGAATCATTACATCATTGTGTTGGCAGTATAGGTTTGTCATTAACTCGTGTTGGTTGTATAGCTGAATCATTACGTCATTTTGTTGGCTGTATAGGTTTGTCATTAACTCATGTTGGTTGTATAGCTGAATCATTATGTCATTGTGTTGGAAGTGTAGGTTTGTCATTAACTCATGTTGGTTGTATAGCTGAATCATTACATCATTGTGTTGGCAGTATAGGTTTGTCATTAACTCGTTCTGTTGGTTGTATAGCTGAATCATTACGTCATTGTGTTAGCAGTATAGGTTTGTCATTAACTTGCTGTGCTGGTAGTGTAGCTAGTTCATTAACTTGTTATATTGGTAATATATCTGGGTCATAAACTTGTTCTGTTGTTAGTTTAGATAGGTCATTAACTCTTTGTGTTAGTAGTATAGCTGGGTCGTTTAGTTGTTGTGTTGGTAGTAAAGGTGACACATTAGCTCAAGGTGTTGGTAATATAGCTGGGTCCTTAAGTCGTTGTGTTGGTAGTAAAATTGTGTCATTAACTTGTTATGTTGGCAGAGTAGGTGGGTCATTAACTCATTGTGTTCATATCATAGCTGGGTCAGTAACTCGTTGCATTGGTAGCGTAGCTAGTTCTTTAACTACTTCTATTGGTAGTATAGCTGGATCATTACCTTGCGTTAATTGCTCAGGTTGGTCATTTATTCGTTGTGTTTGTTGTATAGGTGGATCATTAACTCGTCCTGTTGGTTGGTCATATAGCTAGGTCTTTAACTCGGTGTGTTGGTAGATTAACTAGGTCATTATTTCGTTGTGTTATTGGTGTAGCTGGTTCATTAATCGTTTTCTTGGTAGTATCGTTGGGTCATTAACTCGTTGTCTTAGTAACAAAGTAGTTTCATTAACGCTTTAAAAGTTATGCTTGTTTTCATGTTGGTTAAGGTATTCAACTCTTTATTGTATGTCGGATAAGCGTGAGCCTGTTTTAAGGCTTGAAAAGGTTTGTAAAAAGATGACCAGTTTTCGCTTTATCTGCAAACTCCTTAGCTCCTTAGAAAATTGTTCAGTTTAATTCAAATGCATTTCACTCATTCAGATTTATTTATAGTTTATTGACTATCCATATCCTGTTGCGAACACTTTTTATCACCTCTGAAAGATTTTAAACCTTTCACTGACTTGATTATGATTGTTTGTTTGGGGGGCAGGGGTCCCCACCTTTCTTAGGTTCAGCGGGCTCAATTCGTGCACATGTAAGATAATTTATTCGATGAGACTTTAAGTTTTTCAAACGAAACAAAGAAAAAACGGGTAATCATTATCGAGGAAACGTAACTGTTGCATTGAAAGGGGATTCTGCTTTTTGTCCTTATGTTATGCTTGCGAAATAGTTGTGTTTGACCGGTTTGTCGACGCTTTTGAACGAATGCATCTTCGCCAAGTGAATTTTCATTTTCACAATTTTGTAGATGGTCATATTCACAATATAAAAGTTTATTTAGTTTTAAATGAATTAGGGTTTATGGTTTTATGCGTTTAACGCCATTTTTCAGCATATGAGAGACATTACAGGAGGAGCTATATATTTGGTGGACGAAAAACGCGAGAAGATCCCGGGAAAAACCGCTGACCCCCGGAAAGATGCTTGCAAGCTTTTATCATATGTCCATGTTGGCAGAGCCGAGACTCGAGCCCAAGTGGACAAGACGAGATGAAATGACAATGAGCTGCATAGGCAAACGCTTTAAATTACTAAGTCGTCGGTGATTATATGTAAGACATGCGGTCAAATAAAATATGATTTATTTTATGACTATGCGAGTAACGAACCAAACGACCAGCTTTTACCAGGTCCAAGGTCTGCAAAATTTAGGTTTCGGGAGAGGGAGAAGAGAGGTCTAGACCTTTTTTAAACGAGAAAAGTATTGGCTCTCAAATAGCTTGAAAACTGTACCCTTGCTATCGTACTAAACACATGCACACACATTATTATATCAATTAGCTTGAAAACTGTACTCTTGCTATCGTATAAAACACAAACGTGCACACACAATATTATATCAAATAGCACCGCTCCGATGGCCTAGTGGTTAGAGAGTCCGCCTCAGGTGCGGGAGGTCGTGGGTTCGTTCCTCGGCTGAGTCATACCAAAGACTTACAAAAATGATACTAACAGCTGCCTCGCTTGGCGCTCATCATTAAGAGGTTAGTATTAGGACTGGTCGGCCTGGTGTCAGGATAATGTGACTTGGTGGGACATCATGCTACATGTCTGCGGCGTGATGCCCCAGTGCTAGACATCACTATAAACTGCCACACTGCAGATATCGTAGCTATATGACCGAAAAATTGTTAAAGTTACGTTCAAAATCCAAATCACACACACACACATCAAATAGCTTGAAAACTGTACTCTTGCTATCGTAGAAAACACGCACATGCACACATAATAGTATATAAAATATCTTGAAAACTGTACTCTTGCTATCGTAGAAAACACACCTGCACACACAATATTATATCAGTTAAATTAAAAATAAATAACTGCATACTATTTATCAAACTTAAGAAGTATCAAGCAAGTTCACTTTGTAATGTTCCAATTTAAGTTTTACTGTCTTCAACACTCAGTTGCCAAATCCTTTGAGACGGCCCTTCTTTTCTTGTTTCTTATTCTAGACTCAAGTTTGGCTATATGTATTTATGTCTTTGTGTATCTATTTCACTGTTGTGTCACGTAGGCATTCTTTCGGACTCATGAGTAATTTGTCCTAAGGCTTTTCATCTTTCATATATTATATATTATGCACAGTCATTTCGTTGCAAAAAGGAAATGGATGAATGTTTCTATTTAGTCTTGCTTTCTATTCATAAATGACTATGTACAGGTTCAGAGTAAACCATGTGCTTCAATTTTCATTTGCCTTTACCTAAGTTACGTGTATTTAAACATTCTTTTTTTCAAAAACAGCCCATGATTTACCGTTCGATTCCATTTAACGTATATCTATCTATCTATCTATCTATCTATCTATCTATCTATCTTATCTAGTACTAATATTAGTACCCTTACTCGTACCTCGTGGACACAATTCAAGTTGAGGCTACGACATCGTAGCTATCTATCTATCTATATCTATCCATCTATATATCTATCTATCCTCACTCAGACACCAAAACACTTGAATGTAGCATTATATTTCCTTTATTCACTTGTGAAATTGGTTTTTCCTTTTCCTGTATCAACTCAAGCCGCATAAATTTTTAATGTATTTCAATCGCGGTCTGTGTGCTTCTAACCGCAGTTTGGTCTGTTCCTCTAGACCCAGGCTAAATGCGTGTATTTTGTCCTGTATTTATTTCGCAGTTAAATTACATAGGCAAGCCATATATCGATCCGATTCCAAGAAATTTAGTTTAATATTTATCTATATAAAGCTACGATAAGGGATTAGCAACATATCTAATTTGCCATCTTTAATGAACTGCGATTATTATTTGAATGCATCAGTTTATACGTAGTTATTAGACGTTGATTCCATGGACATACGTCATGAATACCTGTTAATTTTTTTTGGGGGGGGGGGCACCAGACAGATGTCCCCCCCCCCCCCATCCTAATTTAATAAATTGTTTTATGTGTTTTTGTGTTCCCCCAGATTTGTTGTATTGTGTTATTTCATCGTTTTCTTAGTAACGTGAATTAGGATTTCGGGTATTTTTTCCATCCCTAGTGTATCTATAGGGGTGTATCTCCGAGATTTCGATTGTCCTCTCGGGTTACTTCCCCTAGTTTGCTTTTTCTGTGACCTTGCTAGGGTCTCCTAAATCCCGTGTTTGTTATATGTTTGTGCTATATGTTATGTATGCTATATTGTGTTATTGTTGGGATAGCATTTACATCGAATTCTTGCAGTGTATCAGTTTTTCTATTATATTCCGTGTTTATAATACAACGGAGATTTTTATTAATTTTGAATTTGGAAGATTGGTGATATTCCCCTTAATATTTTGAATCTTAATGATTCTTATGTAATGTATTAGATCACCTTTTTTTTATTAGATGAGACTGAGCTCCAGGAAGGGTTCACACTTTTTTATTTTTTGTGTGTCTTCCCCATGGAGCGGGTCTATCTTTAAATTATAATGGTTCAAAAGTCCAAATAGTGTAAGCTGGAGATGAAAAAGATTTTTTGACGAAAATTTGAATCCATTTGAATTCAAAATAAATTTAATTTTTTTTTTATTAGAATGAAATGTATGTTAGTATAGGAGGATAGACATTTGATTTATATTTAAAACTATTTTACTCCCTCAAGAGGTTTTCCAGACTCTTTCATGGGCCTGTTCACTTCGCGTAGCGCCATGTGACATAGCCCCATGACATCATTATCCGTACTTCCCTCTTGAGGTCTACTTTTTATCATAATTAATAGTTCCACATATTTTGATTGTATTAACTATGTAAGCTGATATTTTATATAATATTTGTTTATTAAATTTCCCATCTAAATATAAGAGGCATTGTGGTTTATAATTATCAGTTAAATTTATTTCATCTATTATTGTTTTTCTAATGTTAAAAGTTTCCCTACAATTTAAAATAACATGTCTTTTCGTATATGGGGCTATTTTACACAGCGGACATTTTGGCGGTACTCTGACCATATGCCGTCTCGCTGCAGCCTCTCCTGTCAACCACGCATCATGCATGTATTTGAAGGCGAGGCTTTGTATTTGCAATGAATCTAATTGCGACCAGTGCCCCCATGTCCTTTTCCAGTTAACATATAAGTTTTCTCTTTCCACTTTACATTGTATGTTTTTGGTAATGTCATTTCGAATCCATTTATATGAGAGTTTTTCGTCCAAGTCCCAAAATTCTTTTTTATCCCTATATTTCATTAATAAATCTTTCATACTTTTAAATTTCCTAGGAGTTTCTAATAATTTCATGACTTTGTTGTTTTTATAAATTCCCTCCCTGTTCCGTAAAACGAAACCAAACCAATATATATAGATCCCTTCCCAAGGTAGTTTCGGGTCGTCATTCAGTCGTTTAAACCTATTTAAAATATTTGTAATTTTTAAAATTATAGGGCTTGGTATCCCTATCCCCCCATTTCTCTAGATTTATACAGAGTTTCTTTTATAACGTAATGTAATTTAAAATCCCATATGTAATTAATTATGATTTTGTCTATATTATTGAGTATTATATTATTTATATTTGTGGACTTCATTATATAGTTAAGATTAACATACGTGTATGTTTTGGTCACTTGGGCCCGTTCCATTAAACATAGTGGCGTAAGTGCCCAGATATCAACATTCCGTTTTATCTCACTTTCCATTTTTTTTTACAGTTATCCTTCTTTTCGTTTTTTCCAAAGCAAACCCCAAGTGCTTTTACGGTATCTTTAAATGCATGGGCTGGTATGGTTGAATGCCTACCACGCCAGTTACCTATCTCTAATATATCCGTTTTGTCCTGATTTATTTTAGATCCCGACGCTTGTCCAAATTTTTCATATTCCTTTATTAGGTGCACAAAGGATTTCGGATCATCTAAGAAGTTGGTGCAATCGTCTACATGTTGTAGCATTTTCACTTCATCTGTAATATTTGGAACTTTTATACCTTTAATTTCCTTGTTTAGTTTTATGCTGATACTTAGCATTTCGATTGCTATTACATATAATAGCATAGATAGTGGGCACCCTTGCCGCACTGATCATTTTATGTCAAATTTTTATTGCTCCGTTATTTTGTACTCTGGATGTTATATTAGTATATAGTATTTTAGTCCATTTTCGGAAAGTTTCTCCGAAACCAAGTTTTTCTAAGACTTTCTGTATATAGTTATGTTCAATTCTATCAAAGGCTTTTTCCTGATCAAAAAGTACCATGGCAGCTTTTTGTCCCTTATTTTGTAAATAGTCTATTATAGCAGTTATGTTTAAAATGTTACTTTGTATGTCCCTATTTTTTGGCCCACAAGTTTGATTTATATTATGTCCCCTATCCCCTTTTTTAGTCTGTTACTTAAAATCCTACTCAATATCTTATAGTCTGTGTTAAGAAGGGAGATGGACCTCCAGTTTTTCAGATCTTCCCTATCCCCTTTTCCTTTATATATTAAAATAATAATCCCTTCTTTCATTGTTCCTGACATTTCCTTATTTTTTAACAATATATTATTATATAACCATTCGAGAATGGGCAACAACTCTCCACAAAATGTTATATAGAATTCTGCAGAGAGTCCATCTCCTCCTGGCGATTTTCCCTTATTCATTGTTTTTATACTTTCTAAAATTTCCTCTTGTGTGATAAAATCATCACAGGTTTTTTTTTTAAAATCATAGCTAATTTTTTCACAGGGAATTTTTTCTAAATAATCATCAATTTCACTCTCTGCTATATTTTGTGATTCATAAAGTGTGGCATAATAGTTTTTAATGTGTTTCATAATTCCCTCTTTTTCTGTTATTGTTGTTGTTGTTGTTGTTGTTGTGTTGATTTTAATCTTATCTAGAGTTTTATCTCCCCCCATTCTTTTCTACTCCCTTTTATACAGCCCCTCTGCTTTTTTATATATCCCCGTATATTTCCCTGCCCTGATTTCCCTACCCCTGCTTTCTATTTTGTTTATTTCTTCCAATCTATTTTTTAAATTGGTCTCTATATCCTTGGTGTTTAGTTTTTGCAGTTGGTATCTAATCGCTTCCCTTTCCATTTTTAGTTTCTTACTTTTTAGATTACAGTGTTCTATCGCTAATTTTTTAAATTTGACTTTTAATTTTTCCCATTCTAACATTATATCTATATTTTCCCTACTTTTAAGTTTTTCTATCTCCTGTTTGGTGTTTTGTATAAAATCTGTATCTTTTAGGATCGAGTTGTTTAACATCCACCTTCCTTGTCCCCATTTTATTCTAGTTTTAATTGTTATGGTCATGTTTATAAGTTTGTGGTCAGATATTTTGAAATCGGTTATATTAGTTTCTCTGTGTATATTTATATTATAATTATTGCAATAAAATTTATCTAAACGACTTCCTTTATTTATTTTATATTCATAAGTAAACTGTTTCCTTAATAAATTTTGTACTCTATAAACATCTATCAATTTGTACTTTTTAATAAAATATTCCATTTCTGGTTTAATTCTAATGTCATTTGGTGCCAGGTTTCCCTCTCTATCTACATTGTCTCCCACCCAATTAAAATCACCCCCTATGATAAGATTTCCTGTAGCATATTTCTCTATATATTTATTTAAATGTTCTAAAAATACTTTCTTCTGTTCCCTGTTAGCTGGCATATATATATATATATATATATATATATATATATATATATATATATATATATATATATATATATATATATATTAATTATGTGCATTTCTTCAATTATAATATGCATCATTCTACCTTTAAAAAACCCTTCTACTTCTATTCTATCCCATGATAATCCCCTTTTTTTTTAATTAAAATTGCCACCACCACCCCTTTAATGTCTGTAAGTTCATAATCACTAATTAGTAAAATTCCGTCCAGGTGACTTTCAAATGCTACTTTTATGTTATCTTTAAAACCATTGTGTGTTTCTTGCATCAACAATACGTCATAGTTTAAGTCTTTTGGAAATTTGAATAATTTTTCTCTATTAATACCATTTACATTAACAGACAGGAGTTGCAAGTTTTTTCCTTCCATTCCTGTCTCTTACCAGGGTGTTGATTTTTGTTTACATTAATTTACAAGTATGATTTATCAATATAATTTTAAGTATTATTTATGCGCTTAATTGTGAATTTTCGGGGCGGGGGGCACTGGTTTCCCTACCCCCCCCCCCCCGATGAAATTGTACCGTTTAAGGTTTCTATTGCACTTGGTAGTGTTGTTTGGATCGTGCTTTCTGTTTCTGTGTTGTATGTCTGTATAGATTCCATTGTTGTTCTTTTGTGTCCGGTGTCTTCCTCAATTTCTGTGTCATTTTCTGTGTCAGGTTCTGATTCAGTATCCCCCATTGCTTCCCCTTCGCTTTCGTTTTCTGGGTCTTCTTCTCTTGCATTTTTTGTATTTCTATTTCTGTGATTTTCTTTCCCTGTTTGTTCTTTTTCCTTCGTGATAGTGATTTTTCCTGGGGTGATATTACATCCGAGTTCCTTTTCGCCCTCCTCTTGGGCATCCGCGTTGACGTCAGGGGGGTCGCTATCTGTGGGCTATCTTCTAGTTGTGTGTTCTCTTCTCCTAGAACGTCAAACCTATTTCTTGTTTCTATCTCCTCTTCGTTTTGCACGCCTGCTCTTGAGGTTTTGTTTGGGCTCAGGTAGCCCTCCCACTCTAGGGTCCTGTGTCCTTCTATTTTCGTAATGTCAAGGTCAGGGAGGGTTTGTATTCCTTCTTCTTTTTCCTTTTCCTCTCTGACTTGCTTTATCAGGTTTAAAATTTCTTCCTGTTGTTGTTGTAGTTGTTGTTGTTGTTTTTGTTGTTGTTGCTGCTGGGGTGGAGTTTTCTGCCCTTGGCCTGCCGCTTTGCTGGCATAGGTATTCTCCTGTTGTTTTGGTCTTTCTATTCCCCCTTGGCAGTCTCTGGAACCGTGCCCTTTTTGGTGGCACGGGGTCAAACTCTATCCTGTTCGCTCCCCCTGTACCAGGTTTTTAGACGGAAGCCCAAAACGTAGAAAAAGATCGGGATTTTCTTAGCGTCTTCCCGACTTACATATATGAGTCTGTTTCCAGACTTTATGGGGGCAAAACCCCATACCGTCGCCATTTTGTGCGTCACAACTGTCACTCCTGTCTTCTTTTTAAGCTTTTCCATCAGCTCCTGGCTGTCTACTTCCATGGGAAGCCCCATTACATTGACTTCTGTTAGTCTTGGTTCCATGGTCCTGATGAATGGTGCTGTTTTGTAGACTTTGGCTATCATCCCCTTTATATTCAGTTCTTCTTCTTTCAGTAAAGGTACCCCTCCTTTCGGGTAGACCACGTACATGTTTAAACCGCCGTTTTGTAAGGCTTCGATCTTGCCTATGTCCACTCCCATAGTGTGAAGTCCCATCAAAACTTCACTTTGTCTTGGTGGGTTGGTGGCACCTTCAAAGTCGATGGTTTGACACCCAGCCGGGTGATTGACAATCATTATGTTGTCCTCATACACTGTACGGAAATATTGCCGGATCTTAGATCTGACTGGGGCGGTTTGTCCTTCATCTTGATCCATTTTTCCCTTCTTTTTGTGCAAACTATTGTATGTGGGTTGCACACTACTATTAATGCGAAATAAATCTTCCCTATTTGATTTCGTTGTTTAAGAGCCGGTCAACCCCCTCTAATTTTGTATAACTCTTACAGGAATACTACAAATATACTAATCTGTGAAACAAAAAGTGCAAAAAATGCTGTTTGCAACAATGAATAAGGTGAATTCAACTCACTCTGCACTGTCGCACATAATCCCAGCCGGGATTAATATCATGCAACGGTACGGAATAATTGAAAATGTTATAATAAATACAAAAATAAATTGTAAATAGGTATTAGTATGAAACCAAATATCCCTTTCTACCTCTCCTCAAAGTTCAATCTATGGTATATCCTAGGTTGGCTTTGTCCTTGCCATTTTCAGACGATAAAACAACAGTCTGTACTTCTCAAGAAGGAGTATAAGAATGCCTGTTACACGTCCACTTTCCTGAGACAAGAGTCGGATTAACATAAGATCACCACTGTCCTACTTTAAGATTTTGAGAGCGACCGCTTTGGGGTCATGCTCTGGTGACCATTGAATTAGCCAATGGAAATGCAGCTTTCAGAAATCTGAAAGAGATTCAAATCGTTCGGCATACATTGTTGCTCTTCGGCCATACTGCCCTGTTATCCAAAAGCAAAAATATAAAAATTTATCTAATTGGCTTATCAAATTATTGATTATGTGGAGATCTGATTTTAAGCAGATTGCTGAGACATTAACTAGTTACAATACTTAAAATTGTTGTTTTGAAGAGACGGAAATAATAATTGCTGAGATCAAAATGAACATGTTGCTTTAAGTGAAATGGAAATATTCTCTAAGGGTACAAAACAATGCCTAATTTTTGTTGCTTAAGTACGATGGAAAGCGTACGTTAGTTTGGTATTATTCCATTCTGCTGCGTGACAAATAGCCTATAAAAGAACGTGCTTTATTTTAATTCGTAATTGAAATAAAAAAAATTGAGTTAATAAAAATTGACACAAAAATGATGATAAAATGCATTGTACGCATGAAATAGTTGCCACTAAATAAAGGTTTACCTCAGGACCTGGAAAAATAGTGCTTTTAATTAAATAAGTCAAGATTGTAGTAAGCAATGTACCACAATTTATTTATGATTTTATGTGTGTGCTTAGAAGTACATTGTAAGGTCAAACATGCTGGAGTGACTAGTTAGCTTCAAAGATGATACTATAAAAAGTAGTTTTGTTTATTTCTTTCTATAGTTATAGTAATTAGTTTCGGCGTTTCGAAATAATACAAGTATGTCCGTTTGCAACATGTGGAATACGAATCTGGTAAGGAGAATTTGTTACGCCACTTGTTCTGTACCAGTGTCTTAAAAAGAAGAAAACACTTTTGCGAGTTCTGAGTGGTAGTAGTAGTAACAGCGGTTATTAATCTACACCAACACATATATTGTAATAGACATAGTGAATGTACTACTTGTATTTTGTATTTGTTGATAGATTATATGATTATTTGCTGATTACGAGGAGTCTATGTTGGTAGGATAATTGCCAGCCAGAGTAATTATCTAATTTATAAGAGAAGACTTCATAATATGGAGTATTCACAAGACTTTATGATAGCATCGATTACATTTGTAAAATGGACCCTCAAATTATTTAACACAGGATATTATCTTGACATTTTTAGGCATACGTGTTTAGTAAGATACTATATGGATAATTGTTTGTATTATACGTTTGGGTCATGGTTTGTATTGCATGTGGATAATATACGTTTGGGTCATGGTTTGTATTGCATGTGGATAATACACGTTTGGGTCATAGTTTGTATTGCATGTGGATAATACACGTTTGGGTCGTAGTTTGTATTGCATGTGGATAATACACGTTTGGGTCATAGTTTGTATTGCATGTGGATAATACACGTTTGGGTCATGGTTTGTATTGCATGTTGGTAATACACGTTTGGGTCGTAGTTTGTATTGCATGTGGATAGTACACGTTTGGGTCATGGCTTGTATTGCATGTGGATAATACACGTTCGGGGTCGTAGTTTGTATTGTATATTGATAATTGTTAGCGTTAAACGTTTGGATCGTAGTTTGTATTGCATGTGAATAAGTGTTTGTATTGAACGTTTTGGTCGTAGTTTGTATTGCATATGGATAATTGTTTGTATTAAACGTTTGGGTCGTAGTTTGTATTGCAAGTACCAATATTCCTTTTAGAAAGGCTTTCTGGTTAATCGTTGAAATATGAAGAAGATAAACCATGCAGGTGTGAAATTAATGTCTGGTCAATAAAAACATATTTGAAGTATTTGAATATTTCAGTTGACAGTAGCTATTATCAAACCACGATCACATGTTTGATTCACTCTGTTTGAGACCTATTGCGTTTAACAATTTTTTTTCTGGTAGCAGTGGTGGGATGTAAATAGCTTTGTGATATTTTTTTTATTTTTTGATTATACAATTTTTTTCCGGTAGCAGCGGCGGGATGTTGATAGCTTTGTGATATTTTTTTTTCTTTCGATTATCTTCTTAAT
Source organism: Sinohyriopsis cumingii (assembly GCA_028554795.2). Taxonomy (NCBI): domain Eukaryota; kingdom Metazoa; phylum Mollusca; class Bivalvia; order Unionida; family Unionidae; genus Sinohyriopsis; species Sinohyriopsis cumingii. The sequence goes on from CM068839.1 coordinate 33,232,724, forward strand.
TTAAAAAAGCAAATTAACGTCAAGCTATTTGACATAGCTACTGGAAGGAAAACTCATCTTCTAGGAAGTTACAAACTACTTCATAAGTTCGCTTCCAGCCGCTCATAATTTAATGAATGTAAGACGATCTATTTCATTGCTTCAATTCCATTCAAATTGTGAGCTATGCATTTTTTATAATCCGATCCTGTTGGGTTGTCATGTTTAATTGAACTTTATGTAATTTTTATTCGTTGTTTATATGTAGTTTATGTTCAGGCGATCGTTGACTGTGCTTCTTCTTTAGTTTGATGGTGTGTAGCAGATCTGAGGAATTTGATTCATTGCTTGATGGAGTGTAGCAGATCTGGGGAATTTGATTCATTGCTTGATGGAGTGTAGCAGATCTGGGGAATTAGATTCGTTGCTTGATGGAGTGTAGCAGATCTGGGGAATTAGATTCATTGCTTGATGGAGTGTAGCAGATCTATGGAATTTGATTCATTGCTTGATGGAGTGTAGCAGATCTGGGGAATCTGATTCATTGCTTCTGAGTTAGATTTGTAATCATGTTTGGAAACCACAAACAGGGCTGGCGATTGATTCTTAGGGAGTAATCAATTGTGATTCATGACCACAAGCACTATATGTGCTCACTTGGGGTGAGTTTCAGAGGCATTGGTAATATAATGAACCCAGGGTATATGCTCTTTGTATTTGCGTATCACTTTATTGATTTTTCACATATTATAATTTTTTTCTTGATTATGGGGTGTCTGTGTTGGCAAGATACTTCTCAGCCAGACTAATTAGCCAATTTATAGGAGAAAACTTCATAATGTACAGTATTCACAACATAGCATAAATTAGTTTCGTGAAATGGACCTTCACAAATTTCTGAACATTAGAACATTTTCTAGATATTTTAGGATAAGTGTTTAATGATTAGCGATAAGAATAGTTTTTAATGTTAGATGTTTGGGTTGTGTTTTGCATTTCTTAGAGTACTAATATTCGGCCTTGAAAGGTTTACTGGTGAATCATAAAAACGTGAACAAGAAGGAAACAACAATCAAGCGTGAAATTATAGTTTCGTGATGTGAGGTCCTTAAACGATTAGAGAAGATTCTTTGTAATATTTGCGCGTCTAAGAACCTTTTAGTTCTAAATAGCTCTCCTTGGAAATATGGAAAACATTGGAATATTAAGCCATGTTCACGTTTGATTCGATAGGTATGAGACCCATTGGTTGTAGCAATAGCATGCTATTACAAGCGATGAGTTTCAAAATTTTTCTCTAATCACGCAACGGCCACTCGTCAAGAAACTCTAACTTCACATTTTCGTGTTTTTTCTTGTTTCACATGTATATGACCCATCGGTAAGCTCTGTCAAGCAGAACATTAGCACTTCATGCCGTGCACCAAGAGACACGATCCGAATAACTCAATGTTTCTTATCTGAAATTACTAAACAGAGGATACTATGACGTAAAAACAAATAGGACTTATCCAATTTTTTTTTACAACGCATTATCTACTGACTTAAAATATATTATACAAACTATTCAAACAATGTATGCATTACTTTTACACAGAATTCATTGGTTAAAGAGGTATAGTGTCAAGTACATGGCCATCATCAAAACAATCCAGAGTTTGAACACTGACGTCATCTCCAGGATATCTATTTATTTGGGGACATAATGTACAAGGCATTTACAAATGTGACATCTTTGACAAATACAATCAAGAAACGGTTTTTCTTTGGGTATTTGCAGAAACCTTTTACCGGTGTCACTTGTAGCACTGGTGTAATTTTCATTCTGAGATACTGGACGTTTATCTTAAATTACGATATTAAAATATACTCTGAAATACATGTTTCCTCTGATTCGATTTCTATTGGAGAGAAAAGCGTAAAATGTTACTGATCAAGTTCCCACTTCCCAAATACAAAATACTCATTCAGTTAGCTTTCTTTATCCCAAATATTTAACCAACAAGGGTCCTATTTATACTAATCAATCTAAATATAATTCAACAAGGGCCCTATTTATACTATTGTATCAAAATATAATTCAATAAGGGCCCTATTTATACTAATCTATCAAAATATAATTCAACAAGGGCCCTATTTATACTATTGTATCAAAATATAATTCAATAAGGGTCCTATTTATACTAATCTATCAAAATATAATTCAACAAGGGCCCTATTTATACTAATCTATCAAAATATAATTCAACAAGGGCCCTATTTACACTACTGTATCAAAATAGAATTCAACAAGGGCCCTATTTATACTAATCTATCAAAATATAATTCAACAAGGGCCCTATTTACACTACTGTATCAAAATAGAATTCAACAAGGGCCCTATTTATACTAATCTATCAAAATAGAATTCAACAAGGGCCCTATTTATACTAATCTATCAAAATATAATTCAACAAGGGCCCTATTTATACTAATCTATCAAAATATAATTCAACAAGGGCCCTATTTATACTACTGTATCAAAATGGAATTCAACAAGGGCCCTATTTATACTAATGTATCCAAATATAATTGATCACGATAGCTTGTGAAAAAGAGGTTCTAAATTTTCGTTTTATTGACCAATATTGGTTACAGATTTATCGTTAAAACTTTCTGCGTTGAAAAAAAGATACACCGTATTGGTCATTCTGACTGACACTCTCTTTCTCGGAAAACAAATATGACAAAAATGCAAAATATTATGCAGCAAGTGAAGTCGAGAAAGCAAAAAGGTTCCAGACCGGTGATAATCCAGTTATGGATGTCTAAATTACAAGGAGCATATCTATATATAGTTATATATTTACGATCTTTTCAACGAAGGGCCTGAATAGAGCACTTGTAACACTAACATTTTGCACCTTCTAGGTTCCGGGTTAGAACAAGGGTAAGTGGCGTTTCGTTAAATTGCGCTTATCAACTATGAGCTTCCCAGCTTTCCCCACCCACCCACCACCATCCACATCAAAACAACAATGTACCAACGTTTCAAACGTTCATAGCCTTCTGCATAAAACAAAGAATAAAGCATTAATACTCAGAAACACACGTGTGCATTATTAGAAGGAACCTGTTAGAGTTGTCTTCTGACCCAAGAACTAAATCATTCTCGTGTGATCCCACCTCACCTCTGTCATCGTGGATTCCAGTCTAGGACTGCCTATGTGAGAACGCTTCCCGTGGGACGATGGCTTCGTTCTGACTTTTTGCCGAGTTCTTCTTTCACCAGTTATACTGGCCTCCATATATAGCCTATATTGTGCTAAAAATGTGGTTAAACCCATAACAGCAAAAGGTGCAGTAGCCCTTCATATTGACTAGAAGCACTGAGCATGACGAAGTACGCTTTTTATTTTCCTTAATTGGAAACACCACATGACCAGGATAGGAAACTTTTCTCAAAATGTTACGGTCACATGAATAGGTTTGGTGCAATCTACGTACAGTAACTATGGTATAGGTTAAGACTGGTAATCTGTCGATGTAATTGCATGTTCTTTTTCGTACGGAATACACGCGTGAACAGTTTGTACCCGGAAGTTTTAAACAGACTATATAGCATTTTAGTTTAGATCGTGGATTGTAGCTGGTGTCGCCCTGCTAGGAAAAAGTCAATTCATGTATCATCGTTGCATAGATTAGGACTTGGTCCACCGTTTAAGACAGATGTGTAAGTTAATCCCTGGATTTATAGTCTCCGGAAAGTTTTGCTGAAGAAGCACCGACTTTTCCGATATGATGTAAGTACATGCTCTCTATCTCTCTCTCTCTCTCTCTCTCTGCACAGACAGAACAATTTACAACAAACAAAGCTACGCACTAGCTGTTTACACGCAACTAAACAGACGATGAAAATATAAAATACAAGAGTACAGTTTTTCACATTTATTAATTAAAGGATGGAGCTGTATTACTTTGTTAATTAACAAACAATTAAGTCTCCAAATGTTCCTCACTATCCAATTTGCGCCGTTACTAAATATAGCCGGAGAGGGGTGGGTTGGTGGGGATGTCTTCTGTAATATTTAATACACACCTTTAACATTCTTTCTTGATTTCTGATTGGCACTGGATTGTGATATAGTGATATAGTTTTGAACATAGTGACAAAGTGGTAGATATGGTGACATTGGTGGGCAAGTTTAGTTCGTTGTTAGTATTCAGTCACAAACTATAGAAAGAGACCCACTCATATCCTATTTGAAAACAATTAGACAAGTATGTACGCAAAGTCCATTATGATATCAGATATCGGTGTTTACGATAGTGTCGTAATAGTCCTGTATGAAACAAAGTTGAGTCAGTTTAATGTGTACGTGTACAGTGTCCGCAGACCGCTTAGTAACGGTACAGTTTTGACCCGGCTTTTTATATTTATCTTTAAATTAGCTTTTTGTCTTGCACTGAGATCTTGATTTCCTTGAGGAAAAGTTTGCTTAGTGGTCAAATGGGGGTGTATATTTGCGGTCGGGTTGTTTTATATGGTTTCTCAGAAAGATTTGTCATAAAAATCGGACAGAAATACTTCAAATAAGAACATGTGTAAGTGTAAAGTGACACAAGTCGATATCAGGAAGCAGTTATCATGGAAGTACAATTTCCATAAATATCTGAATGTGTGCCTTATAACGTTGAAAATATATCCAGATAATTAACATTCAGTTGACTGTTGTGAAAAATAAATAAAGAGAAATAAGGAATGTAAGGGTAAAGGCGAAAAGAAATGAAAATAAAAACAGGATCCTTGTGTTTATGTTTAGTGATAGTGCTGAAGTTATCAGAATAAATTGTGTTGCATAGAGACGCATGATTTTGGCCTAAGAGAACTGGACTGGACAGGATTCGAATCTGCGGTCCACTGAAAGTGTATGGACCCTGAACCACCACGACTGCCTATAACTACACCTTGGTAGTATTTTGCGTTTGGGTTAGTACAAGCACTGAGATTGGGTAGCTGTATTGCAAGAGCACATTTTTATTTATTTTTGCTTCCTCTCAGAGCAAGAAATGAAATGAGTGCAGTCGTACAGTCAAAGCAGATATTGAGACAATCAAATATACGTCCACATGAATTCGCGGATAGAAGGCAAACTTACGTTGGAATACAAATTTAATTCTTCGGATAGACGGTAAATTTCTGTGCATATTTGATAAGCGTGTATAGGTGGAAGAGATCGCATGCTATTAAAGATATTTTGTTTACATGTACCTGGTACGTCTTTTCATATGATACGTATGTAATCATTTTGAGCAAATTCACTGGTGCATAGAAGACACAGCAATTTATTCCTCCCTCTTTTATCTGGTAACGGTTATGACCTATATAAAAACTACAAACAAGTAGTCGGTTGCGATATATAAAATTATAGCTGTACTTACCTGTAATGGGAATGCCACGTACAGAATTTTTAACTCATTGACTTAAAAATAGTGTGAGAATAACTACATCATTTATATAACAATACAAACTGGGTCAAAAATGATTTTGGATTGAGGATTATGGTCAGTGTTCTGATACCTTACCTTGCTTACCTGTCTTTCTCTCTCCCTCTCTCTCTCTCTCTCTCTCTCTCTCTCTCTCTCTATATATATATATATATATATATATATATATATACTTTCTCTCTCTCTCTTTCTCGAGTTGATGTTATAGGGTTTAACGCCACTTTTCAGCATACGATAGGCTATATATGGTGGTCAGTATGAATGGTGGAGGAAGAACCAGGGAAGCCCTCGAAGAGAGAGAGAGAGAGGTTTTACTGTATACGAAAGCTTAAAAACAAAATGTTTGATTACATTTGGTGTTTTACGGCACATCAACTCAAGGTGTTTAGTGACGAGGCAATTTAAAGTGCCCAACGCAGCTGTTAATGTCTGGTCGGATGGTAGGCTCTGATTCAGCACCGTTTCGGTCGTGAGTCCGGCAATCTAACCATTTGGCTACCAAGGCTCCCAAGAGTAACATGTTGCTCACAAACCTTCGTTTCCGCAGTTAAAACTAGGTATTGATATTTAGACATTTTTCGTGTTGCATACTCATCCAAGGCTCGATTAGCCTGATATCAAATACACAGTAACTTAAGTAAGTACGTTTGCAGGAACCATGATTAAAGCCTTCAGACTAATGATTTTTCTATTGTACTTTCATCCAAATATACAATGTGTCATCTTTTGTTGATACAATGCACGTAGAAGCTCAGGGATACATATGCATCCGTTACCACGATCACCACAAATAGATTCTGATGATTAATCCTGAATTAACCAATTAACGTAACCTACTTAAATCAGCGCATTGTTCATTACTGTGATTTGATTTTCGCCTTACAGTAAAGAGGAAAGAAGACAGCAATCTGTTTTAGGATAAATTGACTCTAAACAAACGTCCACAGTAAATGCACCGACTTGGACATCTATGGAAACCTATGAAATAACGAAGCAATTTATAACCACTCTGAAATAGATATACGAAGGATATATAAAACGTTCCGAATATTTACAACAAAGTTCCCATTAGTGAACAGTGCGTCATTGCAGCTTCTCAAAGTACTCGCCGTGCCGTTTAACAATCTATAGCAGTGTGATTATCTAAATTATTAAACGCCTTTTTAAATGCTCTGTCACAGTAACTGAATTGTTCTCCTTCACCCACACATTTTCGCTAGTGCCATTCACTGCCGATCATTTTATAAAACTCATTGTTGCCTGTCTATCGTTATTATCTTTGTTGACAGATTCAAAATATATTAAAAGTTTTAACAAAATATTAAAACTTTTTAAACACCACTCGTATGTCAAAAATGGATTTTCCTAAAGACATCAATAACCTTTCAAATTTTAATGATGCAAATACGTAACGATGTATGTTTCTATGTATCCTTAATTTTATATTTTCAGTATATTTTCTCACCTCTGTCTGCGCCGATTCGAGTCTCAGATTCAGCCAATGTAGGTATGTGAGAAAGCATGCCAGTAGCTTCTCGTGGGTCGGTGGTTCTTTCTGGGGTTTTCCCGGGTTCTTCCTCCACCATTAATACTGGCCGCCATATATAGCCTATCGTGTGCTGAAAAATGGCGTTAAACCCCACAACAACAACATCATCAATATATTTTCTTGTACCTCCTGCACTGTCTTTTATAGCATTCAGTGGATCTTAAACGTAGGTTTTCTTCTTTTCCTTCATGTGGATCTGGAAACTCGATTTCTGCAATTGCGAATATTTCCCCCAATTATGAAATCATAGCAAGTAGATAACTACGGTACTGTATTTTAGAGAGGGTGGTGGTGCATACTCATTAAACACCGTGTGATAAATCTGTCTGTCTGTCTGTCTGTCTCTCTCTCTCTCTCTGGACAATCGCAGAGGTGTACCAACGAAAATCCGTTATAAAAAAAAACGAGCGTGACGAATCTACAACTGTGTCATGCGATGGCGTTTCTTGACCTATGAATGGTGGTAAAATATAGTCACACAAACCAAAGGAAGGAAGCAAGATAACAATGGAGGAAAGAAACAACTCAGTTTGGTAGTAACATTAATTAAATCATAACAGTGACTTAGATTAACTGTAATTTAATCAGAATATTGGCATAGGTTATTCATTCCATTGGTAGGTTGCCCAGTACACGAGTGATATGGCTATTGTGTAGTTTGAAAAGGACATAAATTGTCGCGAAAAGTAGACCTCGTCCAATGCCTGTAAATAGAACAGGTGAAATTCTAACCAATGACTATGACTACCGCATATCCCTAACACGTAATTGATGAGGACACTAGTTAAACAAATTATAATTTGTCTTAGATAATGTCATACGTCGAGAATTCATAATTTACGTTGTAAAGGGGTCTCGTCGTAGACTACCTTAGGTTGGGGTGGGGTGCTCCCATTATTATCTTTAATTATTACAGAAGACCCGCTCTGGCTCGTTTTTATTAGAAATTGAAATAGTGATAGAGGTGCAAAGCTCTGAGCCCCCAGTCAGCGATGCCAACAGTTAAGTTACTGAATAGACAAAAGGTGAAATTCAAATAAACAACAAATTTAATGCCATTCAATTACAGATAGTCCTTCCTCAAACGAAATTCAATATTCAAAACCCTATCACTCGTCTTTCACTCGACCATGTGACGGCCTATTTCATCATCTGATTTAGTTTGATAGATTTTCCTCCTGTCCTGTGTTTCTACTAATCTAGTGTCTCTTGACTGGTACCCAGTACCCCTTCAGTCCAACAACCACGTCCTTCAACCTTCCACTTCCTCCACTTCCGTTCTCCACTTCTCTTGTCTCCCAGAGACTTGGGATCAACTGTACAGGGTATTTCCCTTCTCTGTGTCCTACAGCTCTTTCGGTCCCTAAAAGCTTCCTGTCCGAACACACACAAGGACATTAGTATATTCCTCTAACTATTTATTCTTACACTAAACAACAATCTATCATCAGATAAGCCATTACCTTCTTTGGTCATGCATTCGTGCACATTCAAATACCCATACTTTCTGGTATGGTATACACGGTATCAACTGCTTATTATGCATATATCAATAGATTTCATTACATCGGTATATATAGATTCTCAATCTTATTATACAGAACAATATCACATAATCAGACGTATTTCTGTACATTACACTTCTACAATGTATACACAGATATCCACATATCTATACTCTGATATATCCTTACACATTATGCTCCTACAAAGTATACACAAATAGTTAAATACTCATATTAACTAATGTTGCACACTGCAACCATTATACAAAGTTATAATTCAATTCAACATTTGCAAATCTAGAATATCACATGAATAAATGCACGAGGTTACTACGAATTAACCAAATAGCGAATTACAATATTAATTCTTTACATAAACATTGCTCATATCTCAAAATATGCATGTAAAACACTACAAATGAATCAAACCCTACAAATAGTAATTCTACGTACTAACGATTCTAGTAGTGAAGTAGTGAAGTATACATACTGTACATAATTAAAGTACAATTACCTTGCCGTAATATATTGCGACAATCGAGCAAATAAGTTACTGACCTTTCCGAAGCTCCTTTGTAATTCCCAGAATAACAATGTTTCCCGCCAATTTCGAATGAAGTCGGAGTAGCTTAGAACTTCCTTATGTAATTCTGGCAGGATGGTTTAGCGACTACTGACGTTTAGTTTCAAGACACTAGATTTAAACTTGCGATTCCAATGGTGGCCACGCCTTGCTGAATTCCGAGTGGATGTCGATTCACCCATGGTCTACATAATTAGCAGACGTTGCCCCCTCCACGGCAGTCTGTCAAGGGTGGATTTACTACCCTCACTTGATATTCCTTTGAGCCAACATCGGCAATTCATGCCATTTACCTGTGAATCGCATTCAGCAGAATAAGGCGTCAGTAACAAGTTCATATGGCCATGTTATATATAACTGCCCCCCCCCCCCCCCCCGGTCTGTTTGATGTCGGCTTACACTCGCAACATTTATGAAGTGAATAATTAGCCTCAGTGTCTAACATATATATGATGCAATTGTTCCTTACTTATAACGTGACATACGTATTGGTTCAAAGAGTTTATATTGAAAGTTCCATTTGATATGTTGAGTATTTAGATTTCATCTGTTGAATTACACAGTGATGGTTGAAAATTCGGTGTCCAATGTCGAGTTTGTTGATTGTATCTTCTGAATTACACGACGGTTGTTGAAATTTTAATGTCACATGTCGAGAATTTCAATTTAACATGTTGAACCACACTGATTGTGCTAACAATTCCATTTCGTATGTTGAGTTTTCAGATTCTATCTGTTACACAGCGGTGACTGTACGTTTTATTGTGCTTGTCAGAATTGTTATTTTTATATGGTGAAATGACATGTTGGTGCTAAAAGTAATATTACACAATGTCCACTTTAACAATTCAAAATAATATCGAGTATTAAGATACATCATTCATGTATTCAGTTATGAGGCGCCATTAGAATTTCTGCATTTAACGTTTGAAAGTTATCATTCACAGGTCGAGAATCGCTATGAATTTCTTCACTGGAGGTCGCTCTTGTGAACGGACCGAGTTATTTTTTAAACAAGGAGGCTGCTTCGCGTTGCTGTGAAATTCAGCAGATGAAATCTAAATACTCGCCGTACGAAACGGAACTTTCATCACAAATAGTTGCATACAACTTGTGAGCTTGGGATTCTCAACATATGATATTGAAATTTTAAACACCGCTGTATAATTCAAAATATACAGTGTAAAACATCGACATGGGAAATATAACTTTAAACCACCACTATATAATTCAACATATAAAATCTATAATCTCGATCTAGAAAATGGAACTTTAAGAACATGCAATTTGATCCAACACGTGATATTGGATTTCTCAATATTCGACATCGAAATTCCAACAGCAACTTTCTCACTGGACAAACTTTTGTCCGCTACGGCGCCTCATACTTATATAGCACAGAAAAAACGAGGATGAAAACGGAAGTAGTTATGGGTTGAAATAATATGGCGGATGAGCCAAATTAATCTATCGCATAAAGAAGGTAAACGATATTTTACAGGTATTTCTTCAATGACGTACATCAATTCAGCTATTAAGTAAGAGGAATATTTAATTTATTTCAGTATATGCAGGGAACATGTTCAAAATGTATGATATCAGGCTAAAAAAGTGCCGAGTGCGAATCACACTCGGCTGCACCGTTAATACACATAGGCTCATGTTAGTACCTCGTCCCATAGGCTCATGTTAGTACCTCGTCCAGGAAGTAGGGGTACTAATATTAGGACTACCCTCCACTCACCACCCGCCACCTACCCATCCCCACCCACCAACTTGCAAAGTGTAAGCTTACGAATATAGAGGATCTTTAACTCGTGTTAGCTTCTAACTCCTTGTCTTGAATCGAAACCCATGATCAACGATCACTGTATGTATGTAGAACTCGCGGCCAACTGCGAGTAGAGATGAACTATATCATTGAACCAGATCTCGCGTAGCTGCAAGAGATCTTCACTAAACAATGGTCCCGCATAAGGCGGACATCGCATGGAGCCAGGATTGAACGAGACTATGGCGGCTAACAGTCTATGCTGTTTGTTTTGTTCTATCTATATGATTTCAAGCGAAAAGCGTAGAATATGAGATTAGATGGCGCATCTTGAGATGACAGACGGACAACATTCAGTCAACGTTTGGATTCAATTACAAATGTGAAAAGTCAGATGCGAGTCACGATTTAGTTTTAACTATATATACTGATTTAGTACCAAACTACTCGCACCAAATGTTCCCTTATCTAAGAAATCCGTGAAATACTAATGAGATGAAATAGTTTATCCATCCATGCTATATGTGGGTTTTAAATATATACATGGAGCTTGAATGTGTGTGTGTGGTGATGGGGGTAGGGGTGGGGGTGGGGGCATTACAAACGATATTTACATCGTTGGTAACACACTCATACTGGAGTATGAGATACAAACCAAAGCCAATAAGTGAGTCGTCAGGAGAGAATTTTATAATTTGAGGTACAGTGATCGTAAACAAAGTTTAAATGTAAGGAAGAACAATTAAAGGAATTTTTAACTATGATAGGTTTCTTAGGGAAATTTCCTTCTTATAAAATTACTTATTTGCCCATTAGATGTATTCAGTTGTTGGGGTCTGTAGGCGTACAATCGCTCTTCTCTAGGAACAGACATAACGACGGGCAAATTTAAACCAAGTGTCCTTTACTGATACTAAATTCAGTCACTACCTGAGTATGTACCCGCCTCTTAGTCACGACATGAATATATACCATTCTCTTACACTTAGCAACCGCAACAATGTGTACCCGATTCTAAAATTGATTCAGCACATGAATATGTACCCTCCTCTTCAACTTAGTGACGACATGAATATGTACCCGCTTCTTAAATTTAGTCTGTACATGAATATGTACCCGATTCTTAAATTTAGTCAGCACATGAAGATGTACCCTCCTCTTTCGACTTGGTCACAACTTGAATATGTACCCGCTTCTTAAATTTAATCAGTACATGAATATGTACCCGATTCTTAAATTTAGTCAGCACATGAAGATTTACCCTCCTCGTCAACGTAGTCACCACATGTCTTTTCGCAAGCTAAGCTAAGTGAGTCCTCTGGAGGACCCGAGGCTACTCCGCCAAGTGACACGCGTTTATATTTCTATAAAACCGGCTTCTTTTATTCTGAGAAAGGAAATATTGATTTTTCAGTGATTTTAAAAAACGATTCACAAGTTTCTTGAGCAAATTTTCTGAAAATTGGATGTAAAATGTCGAAGTTCTAAATAGTTGTAGTGCATTTTATTTAAATCATTTTTTTTTATTACCCTACTCGGATTGGAAATCTTTTCTCCTGCAACAAGAATATGCAGCGAGACACACCCAGATGGCGGTCGAATCTGATAGCAGTCCTTTAGAGTCTCTGCTATGCGATAGTTTATTGGAAGACGCCACCCTTGGCAGAGGAGTCCGATTATGACAGAACTATCAAAAACGTTTGCATGTCTAAAATGCAACAACACCGTTGCCTCTTGACATTGTCTTATCAGCTCTTTTATTTGTTAAATTCGATAGAGTTCGTTGTTCAAGCACTTGCCATCTCTAATTCTATATCTGGCGTTGACGTTATTAGGCTACGAATCGATGGCAATACATGTAGTAAAAGTGCTAGAATAATTCATGCATCTAGGTGTATTTAGATTAGTCCTTTAGTTGACGCAGGAACTTATGATCAGACAAAAGCTTCAAACGAGCTTCTTTTTCTCCTCCTCCTCTTTCTATTATTATTATTATTATTATTATTATTATTATTGTTGTTGTTATTATTATAAGTCAAGCCTGGTACACGTGCTTGCATAAGGTAACGAAGATCTGAATTAGAACACTGGAAAAGTCCCTTCTACCTGACCTTTCACCTCGCTATCTTTATGGTACTACTACTCCTACTACTACAAATACTACTACTACCACTACTGATAATACTTTGCAAGGAAAAGAATGGGAAAAAAAGAAGTTCAAAATGCAATGTTCCAAAATCAAAAGAAACTGCTTCCGCCAAAAATGACCAGGCAAAAGGTTAAACACCGCATAACTTCCCTGTCAATGTTGTAGCCCCTCACTGTTCTTGTGTGGCAGAGAACAATTAAGTACAAAATAAACAATCACATTTCTTCACCTACATATCTAGCTAACCCAGTATATCTACCGATATTGGAATTCGTCTGGATGTAAATGTGTCAACCTTTCACAACAGAAGTGCTCTTTTTTTTACATTGTTTACCGTATTTGTGCTCATGCTGTACAGTTTATGTATATCAGAAGTGTTCTTGTTTTTACATTGTATCCCGTATTTGTGCTCATGCACTACATTTTCTGTATATCAGAAGTGTTCTTGTTTTTTACATTGTATACCGTATTTGTGCTCATGCACTACAGTTTCTGTATAACAGAAGTGTTCTTGTTTTTACATTGTATACCGTATTTCTGCTCATGCTCTACAGTTTCTGTATATCAGAACTGTTCTTGTTTTTACACTGTATACCGTATTTCTGCTCATGCTCTACAGTTTCTGTATATCAGAAGTGTTTTTGTTTTTACATTGTATACCGTATTTCTGCTCATGTACTACAGTTTCTGCATATCAGAAGTTTTCTTTTTACATTGTATACCGTATTTGGGCTTGCGCTGTATACTTTCATCTTCGTAAAGCAATACAATAGTAATTCTCATCTCTTCCCATAACTCCCACTAAATCGCTGTATCTAGTGTCAGTTATTGCTCGACCATCAGCAAAACTGTCAGTAGAATGGTAGAAGAATTATTTCGTTCAACATTAAATTGCTATTCCAAAACAAACTGGCAATAATTCATAATGCAGAGGAACAAAATGGTAATATAAAATAAAAACAAATTGTCAACATTACATGACAAGGCGATATATATATATATATATATATATATATATATATATATATATATATATATATATATATATATATATATATATATATATATATATATATATATATATATATATATATTATTTTTAACTTTTAGAACTCACTTATGGAAGATAGCTCGATGAATAAACTAATCTTCTATTAGGAGTTCGCTTACAACAGTTAAAATGTACACACAACCAAAATTATTGTACTCCAGTAATCCGGCTTAGGGATAGTAAGTGGGTGACAGAAATCTTGGGATTACGTTCACACGGCACATGATTGCTTTCTTTTGTTTGTTTTTAGTATCAGCTTAATATACAGTAATATTTGTATGTTATGATATATCATAGGCTATCAAATGCTACAGTCTGCTACAAGCAAGAACCTGATACCTTATCATGGCAGTATATTAGACTATCCCATATTACAGTATGCAATACGCAATAACCCGATACCTTAGCATGGCAGTATATTAAACTATCCCATACTACAGTATGCAACACGCAATAACCTGATACCTTGGCATGGCAGTATATTTGACTATCCCATACTGCAGTATGGAACACGCAATAACCTGATACCTTAGCTTGGCAGTATATTAGATTATCCCATACTACAGGATGCAACACGCAATAACCGGATACTTTAGCTTGGCAGTCTATTAGATTATCCCATACTACAGTATGCAACTCGCAATAACATGATACCTCATCATGACAGTATATTAGACTAGTCCATACTACAGTATGCAACACGCAATAACCGGATACCTTAGCTTGGCATAATATAATTGCCCTTTTGTCACTTACACGTGGAAGTTGTCTCTATCAAGTGACCATGTGCAATGAGTGGTGTCAATATCGATTTGTTAAATGGCTCGCAAGGAGGTAGTAAATATCAGATTTACAAAAATGTAAATTATGGTGAATTATGACCAAAATCTACCTATATGCCATTGTAAAACGAAGATCATATATGTTTTGATTGTAATTTGAACAAAGCAAACATTTTTCGTAACAATGTGTTACTGTGTGTTTTTGTTGAACATAAAAATCTCACTGGAACACTTCCATTATCGAATCTTCAGTTTCAGATGTGCGTTATTGTTGCACATTGTGAAGCTCTTCAATTTCAAACTCTTGCATGTGGTCCACATTCCCATAATGCCTGGACAAAAGTGATCGGTTTTGAAAAATACCACAACTTATGAAGTTTGTAGCACACATACGTCGATTGTTGTTCTTTGATATATCCAGTCTTAAGTGAGATAAATCTGTAGTAGCGGGTTAAATCCATCTTAGTGAACATGGTGTCGATAAACAAACCAACCAATAAACGGAAATAAAAAAATCTTTATAAGCGTATTGTACACCACACTATGTCGTTGATATTGCAACCTAGCAGCGTCTGCAAATAATTAGCAATACTAATTTGTTCAAAATATGCAAAAATGTATACTCACAATTTAACAAAACGTAAACACTATGAACAATGTTGCTTTTATTGTAAATCGCAGAGAGAAAAATATATTTCTCGAGCACATAAATCACATAAATCGCACACTTGTAGTGGCGCACTAGATAATGTTCATTGAATTATAGTAAAGTAACTTACATTATATTTAATTATGTATAAATTATTTCTCATGTAACATGTATATTGAATATATTTGCCAAGATTAATGATTACATTAGTTATGACAGACATATATAAACTTACTAACTTATATTTTGTCGGTTACTTGTGTCAGACATATACAAACTAACTTGTACTTTGTACTTTGTCCGCGGGTTGCGTCAGATATATATAAACGTACTAACTTATACCTTGTCGGATGGTTGTGTCAGACATATATAAATTTACTAACTTATACTTTGTCCGTGAGAAGTCTCTTACGCAACAGAGTATACGAGTCAATAAAATTTATCTTCTTTGTCAACTCTATTTCTCATCCCGCATATTTCACACAGCCGTTCACCTCTTTCTATCCCAACGTATCTACCTGTTTTTATTCTGAGCTTATCTGCAGACACGCGTAATTTAACCCATTCAAGTGGTGTAGCTTTATTTTTTAATGCGATCAGTATAACTTTCATTTCATAAAACATGTTTAATTTCCTTATCAATTAAAATTTTGTTTCCGCCACATAAATCAGCGTTTCGGTTGTGTCTAAATCAAGCAACAAATCTTGCTTGAATAATATCACATGTTTCCCAAATTCAGTATTCTGGGATTCTCCCAAGGATCCCCCAAATTCAGTATTCTAGTATTCTCCCAAAGATCCCCCAAATTCAGTATTCTAGGATTGTCCCAAAGATCCCCCAAATTCAGTATTCTAGGGTTCTTCTAAAGATACCCCAAATTCAGTACCGCAGGATGCTCCCAAAGATACCTCAAATTCAGTACCGTAGGATTCTCCAAAAGATACCCCTAACAATACTCGTGTAACGTTAAATCCATGCCTATGGTTTTACATCCCTTTTGAACACATCCAATATAGTAAAAAAGCTCCTTTCAAATAGCGAATGCAGAGGATAAAATATGACACAAGTAATGTAAAATCATCGTGTACCTATTGAAGTACAGTGTATGTTTTCCAGGTCCACAATATAAATCAATATTACCTGTATTCCCTCCAGTAAAACGTATTTTTCTCGTGTCCATCATATACATCACTATTACACGTCTTCAGGCTATTACGTTATGTCTCCCAGGTCAACCATACATACGATTACTTGTCTTCAGGCCATTACAGTGTACATCTCCCAGGTCAACCATACATACGATTACTTGTCTTCAGGCTATTACACTGTATGCCTCCCAGGTCAGCCATACATACGATTGCTTGTCTTCAGGCCATTACAGTGTACATCTCCCAGGTCAACCATACATACGATTACTTGTCTTCAGGCTATTACACTGTATATCTCCCAGGTCAACCATACATACGATTGCTTGTCTTCAGGCCATTACAGTGTACATCTCCCAGGTCAACCATACATACGATTACTTGTCTTCAGGCTATTACACTGTATATCTCCCAGGTCCGCCATACATACGATTGCTTGTCTTCAGGCCATTACAGTGTACATCTCCCAGGTCAACCATACATACGATTGCTTGTCTTCAGGCCATTACAGTGTACATCTCCCAGATCAACCATACATACGATTACTTGTCTTCAGGCCATTACAGTGTATATCTCCCAGGTCAACCATACATACGATTGCTTGTCTTCAGGCCATTACAGTGTATATCTTCCAGGTCAACCATACATACGATTACTTGTCTTCAGGCCATTACAGTGTATATCTCCCAGGTCAACCATACATACGATTGCTTGTCTTCAGGCCATTACAGTGTATATCTCCCAGGTCAACCATACATGCGATTACTTGTCTTCAGGCCATTATAGTGTACATCTCCCAGGTCAACCATACATACGACTATTTTTGTCTTCAGGCCATTACAGTGTATATCTCCCAGGTCAACCATACATACGATTGCTTGTCTTCAGGCCATTACAGTGTACATCTCCCAGGTCAACCATACATGCGATTACTTGTCTTCAGGCCATTATAGTGTACATCTCCCAGGTCAACCATACATACGATTACTTGTCTTCAGGCCATTACAGTGTATATCTCCCAGGTCAACCATACATACGATTATTTTTGTCTTCAGGCTATTACACTGTATGTCTCCCAGGTCAGCCATACATGCGATTACTTGTCTTCAGGCCATTACACTGTATATCTCCCAGGTCAACCATACATACGATTACTTGTCTTCAGGCTATTACACTGTATGTCTCCCAGGTCAACCATACATACGATTGCTTGTCTTCAGGCCATTACAGTGTATATCTCCCAGGTCCACCATACATACGATTACTTGTCTTCAGGCCATTACAGTGTATATCTCCCAGGTCAACCATACATACGATTACTTGTCTTCAGGCCATTACAGTGTATATCTCCCAGGTCAACCATACATACGATTACTTGTCTTCAGGCCATTACAGTGTATATCTCCCAGGTCAACCATACATATGATTACTTGTCTTCAGGCCATTACAGTGTATATCTTCCAGGTCAACCATACATGCGATTACTTGTCTTCAGGCCATTACAGTGTATATCTCCCAGGTCCACCATAAATAACAGTGTATCTCCCAGGTCATGGTATATGTTCCAGGTCCACGATATCTTAGGATGGAATTTTTCAGTAAATTGTATTAAAAACAATTTTTTATTCTTGTAATATAAATGTATACTATTTCAATAAAGATTGTGCTTTTCTATATGAATTAAAAAATACTTTACGTTGGCAAATTTAGAACTCAGCAGCAAGGGTGCTGAGAAAGCAAATTCCTTTCTGCCTAATATATCGCTACGGTTTCATGTGTTCGTAGAAAAATCTTTAGATGTACATAGACCCAGACGGTAGTCGGTAAGAAAAGATGAAGCCTCTCTTTGAGATTCTGGCGAAACTTAAGAGCTATGACGTATGTCCCTATTTGGCCTTGTCCTAAGAAACTGTGTATAAGAAGCGAGAAGATTTGCTGCGCAAAAAATTGTCCGTTTCGTCAGAACTCAGAGAGATTGTCTTCCTTACAGCGTTCTCGTGCCTCTCTCGCATCGCCCATCCCCAAGATGTAAGGTTATATTATTTAGAAGTGACACCTCCCTTAGGGAGCCTGAAACCTGTCTGTCCTTCTGGCCATGGACAAGAGCACTGCTAAGAATTCATGAGAAAGAAATCTCATAAACATACATTATAGCGTATATCTCTCAGGTCATTGGATATCTCTCAGGTCCACCATATACCTCACTATTACCTGTCTTCTTTAAGTACGATGTACATCTCACAGGTCCACGATATACACCTCTATTACCTGTCTTCTGACCATTACAGTGTATATCACAGGTCAACCATCGACATCAATATTCCATGTCTTCTGACCATTACAGTGTACATCTCCCAGCTCAACCATCTACATCATTACTCCATGTCTTCTGACCATTACAGAGTACATATCCCAGGTCAACCAGCTACATCATTATTCACTGTCTTCTGATTGTTACAGTGTACATCTCCCAGATCAGCCACCTACATCAATATTTACTGTCTTCGGACCATTACAGTGTATATCTCCCAGGTCAGCCATCTACATCAGTATTCCCTGTCTTCTGACCATTACAGTGTACATCTCCCAGGTCAACCAGCTACATCACTATTCACTGTCTTCTGACGATTACAGTGTACATATCCCAGATCAGCTATCTACATCAATATTCACTGTCTTCTGACCATTACAGTGTACATCTCTCAGGTCAGCCATCTACATCATTATTCACTGTCGTCTGACCATTACAGTGTACATCTGCCAGGTCGGCCATCTAAATCATTATTTACTGTCTTCTGACGATTACAGTGTACATCTCTCAGGTCAGCCATCTACATCATTAATCCCTGTCTTCTGACGATTACAGTGTACATCTCCCAGATCAGCCATCTACATCATTATTCAATGTCGTCTGACCATTACAGTGTACATCTCTCAGGTCATCCATCTAAATCATTATTCACTGTCTTCTGACCATTACAGTGTACATCTCCCAGGTCAACCAGCTACATCATTATTCTCTGTCTTCTGACCATTACAGTGTACATATCCCAGCTCAGCCATCTACATCATTAATCCCTGTCTTCTGACGATTACAGTGTACATCTCCTAGATCAGCCATCTACATCATTATTCAATGTCGTCTGACCATTACAGTGTATATCTCTCAGGTCAGCCATCTAAATCATTATTCACTGTCTTCTGACCATTACAGTGTACATCTCCCAGGTCAGCCATCTAAATCATTATTCACTGTCTTCTGACCATTACAGTGTACATTTCCCAGGTCAGCCATCTACATCATTATGCACTGTCTTCTGACCATTACAGTGTATATCTCCCAGGTCAGCCATATACATCATTATTCCCTGTCTTCTGACCATTACAGTGTACATCTCCCAGGTCAGCCATCTACATCAATATTCCCTGTCTTCTGACGATTACAGTGTACATCTCCCAGATCAGCCATCTACATCATTATTCAATGTCGTCTGACCATTACAGTGTACATCTCTCAGGTCATCCATCTAAATCATTATTCACTGTCTTCTGACCATTACAGTGTACATCTCCCAGGTCAACCAGCTACATCATTATTCTCTGTCTTCTGACCATTACAGTGTACATATCCCAGCTCAGCCATCTACATCATTAATCCCTGTCTTCTGACGATTACAGTGTACATCTCCTAGATCAGCCATCTACATCATTATTCACTGTCGTCTGACCATTACAGTGTATATCTCTCAGGTCAGCCATCTAAATCATTATTCACTGTCTTCTGACCATTACAGTGTACATCTCCCAGGTCAGCCATCTAAATCATTATTCACTGTCTTCTGACCATTACAGTGTACATTTCCCAGGTCAGCCATCTACATCATTATTCACTGTCTTCTGACCATTACAGTGTATATCTCCCAGGTCAGCCATATACATCATTATTCCCTGTCTTCTGACCATTACAGTGTACATCTCCCAGGTCAGCCATCTACATCAATATTCCCTGTCTTTTTGGCGTACGATGTACATCTCCTGTGTCAATTATCTATATCATGATTCCCTGACTTCAGACCGTTACAGTGTATATCTCCCGGGTCAAACCTTGCACATCATCTATTACCTGTATTCTTGAAATACGATGTATATCTTCCAGTATATATTACTATTAGCTGTCTTCAGGCCAGTACAGTGTATATCTCCCAGGTCAACCATCTACATCATTATTACCTGTCTTCCGGCCATTACAGTGTATATCTCCTAGGTCAACCATATACATCGTTTATTACCTGTCTTCTTCAAGTACGATGAATATCTCCCAATATAAATCACTATTAGTTGTCTTGAGGCAAGTACAGTGTATGTCTCCCAGGTCCACCACACATCATTATTAGCTGCCTTCAGGCCAGTACAATGTATGTCTCCCAGGTCCACCACACACATCATTATTAGCTGCCATGAGGCCAGTGAAATTGCAGTCAGTTAATTAAGTAGTACTACAGTGTTCCGAAACGAAAATTGAGTTGAGTCTTACATCTGCAATAAGTAACAATTGCGGTCAGTTGTCTTGGGTCATACATCTATAATAATAATTAATATTTTAATTATTTGTTACCAAAAATAAAATCATGCAAACTGCTCTCACGACAGCTGGACCATGCCATCTTGTGTTTAGCGTACTATTTAAAAAAACACACCACAGATTTATCCCAGTTGATCTGTAAAATTTATACCTTGACAGCAGGATGAACTTTTCATCCTTTCTTATCGGTTGCAAAGTGGAATCATGGAAGCCATACATGGACTTGGCATCTGTAGCGATGATGCAGAACAATCTACGATACTAAAAGTTCATACCAGCTTTTGTTTATATCTATTGTTAAACAAATTCAAATTATTCACATTTTATATCAAAGGCTCAGTTGTTGGCGTTAAGTTTGAAGTGAAGGAAATCAAAAACCCAAAGAAAATTATCCACTTTCCGTGGGTGTCCAGATAGATTAGCCTGAACCGTAATAGAGAACCGAACTCTGGACCGTGCGTGTTTATAGCAAGTACGCAACCGCATTTGGCATTCGTTGCCATTTCAGGCCCTAATTCTTTCTCGAAATATTCTAGCAGTTTGTTTTGAGTAGGATTTTGAAGTCTAGAGTAACATTTCGTGCTCGAAATGCCAAATAAAGTTTTATGACAGAGAAACCCGTTTCAAGAACCCAGATTTAGATAAATTGTTTTTGATGAATTGGACGCCATATTATATGACATTGAACATTTAGATGTTTTATGAGTTTTGATGAATTGGTGGCTATGACTATATGGCATTCAACATATCATAAGTTTTATGGTTTAATGCAGTTTATACAATAGTTTAATAAGTTTGCATCTTTTTGCCCCCTTTCATTGATAACAGCAAGTCCAAGACTTCAACAAAACATGACTAATGATTAGACACTTAAGATTATACAAAGGAAATTTACAGTCTTGAAATGGTGTTACCGGAAAGATATATCATCACTACATCATTTCACAAAATCTAGCTTTGGTTTCACTATCATCTCAAATTTCCTTCCTCAAATTGAGAGCTTTCAATTTCTTTCTCATAACTTAGTTGACAAACAAACTTTTTTAAAGAGAATATGCAGTGGATATATAGAATTAAAAGCTGGGATGACTACCTTATACTCAGCCAGAAAGAGACTTGGTTCACGTCTAAGAGAAAGTTGAGTCTTCTTCAAAACTGGGGTATTGCTGAATCCTGATTTTTTTGAAGATGTTAGGTGTACAAATTTAAAACTAGTGATGTAGTTTTGTTAACTTTTTATTAACATTACTTCCGTCTCAAAAACAGTATTGTCACATTATCATAAGCAAGATTTATTTATATGAAATCTTAATCTGAGAAAAAAGTTTTAGAAATGTAATGGATCTAAGGACTGATCATCTTTCTTCAGTTTCAATCCAAATTAGTTTCCGAGTTTAATTGTATGTAACAAAATCCTTTTTCGGGTATTAACTTTCTTTCTGACTTTGAAAAAAGCTGGGGGGAAAAATTGCGGTAGTATTGCAATCAAATTTTCTCGGTAGTTTTAATTCTAAATCTGTTATCTTTTTTCAAAGGGCAATTTGTTTACCATTCTTCTAGGCGGCATCATGGGACCACGCATGCTTTATTGTAGTTACTTTTTTAAATTTAGGACCTCAATACAAACAAAGTAATCACTTTAGACTGGGGAACGTGAGTAACTCAGTTGGCAAAGCGTCGTACTCGCAATCCAAGGGTCACAGGTACGATACCCTCCCAGGTCAGCTATCTCGGTGTGACCCTGGAAAAATACTTAGCTCTCATTCACTCGGTATGATAGAGATATAATCTTTTACAGGTGGCGTAAAATTAAACAAACAGAAAAAATAATTTAAATTGTAGCTACCAGTGTTGTAAATGAATCAGGAATTGTCCATTGTAGAAGTATTAACCTTACGAGTTTTTTTACTGGACTATTACACCAAGTATATCATGGCTAAGAAAAATTCGACCATTAATTTAAATAACCTAATTCACATCCCTATTAAATCGTCAACCTTTGTTTCAACTATCCAAGAGATACCACTGCGGATTGCATTATTCAATGCCCAATCAGCACGACCACCGGAAAAGCGCACAGAAGTAGTTAATTTTATCAACGATCAGAATATCGACGTCTTTTTCCTGACATAAACATGGCTAAAAACATCAGGCGATGAGCCCAAGTGCGCGGATCTAACACCCACCGGTTACTCCATTAAGTCGTTCCCCCGCCACTCTCGTGGAGATGGAATTGCTGTCATCTTAAAGAACGCCATGATCAAACGTCTTAACCACACCACAACCTTCAATTTCTACCACACATCGTTTGCACTAGTCCAAACCACACTCACACTGTAACAAAGGTGAGTCCATTTTTTCTGCCTCTACCGCCCTCATCCTAGTAGAGAAAAAAAAAATCTGACCGAATTTCTCTTTTTGGAGCAGTTTCTGAATCTCCTGGACTATGGAAATTCGATAGGTGGCAACATGATTATTCTTGGAGATAACAACTTTTACTTTGACTGTCCCGGAAACCCATGCACATAAAACTCCTAGATTCCATTCACGTTTTCAACTTCAAAAACAGTCAGTTAACCAACCCACCCATAAACATGGTCACATTTTAGACTGGATTCTTCATAGACCTGATGATAATATTCTACAGTCCTCCCTGGTTTCCAAAGAACTTGCATCATATCAGCTCTGCATTATATGTAATCTTGACGTATCAGTCCCTTACCCTCCAGCTTTATTTGCTACTAAGAGAAACTTCCATATGATAAATAGAAGCAGACGAATGCATGACATCCACGCAAACCTAACAACTTGCTTACCTTCTACAGCCGAACAACTCAATAACTGCCTGCGTTCATTGCTTGACAAACATGCCCCAGCAACAAAGCGCAGAGTATCAATCCAAAAGTGTTCTCCGTGGTATAGCAGTGCTAGGGACCAGCTTCGCACTGCTAAAAGAGACCGTCGTAAAGCTGAGAGGCTTTGGCTTTCCACCAGACTTACTATTCATAAGCAAATCTATTAAGCCGCTAAGAAGAACGTCACAAACGTAGTCCATGCAGCGAAATCAGCCCACTACAGTACTAAGATCACGGGACGTTTCAGCTGCAATGAACTCTTCGAGATTACTAACAAGCTAATCTCAAGGAACAAATGTACACCACTTCCAATTACCTTCTCTCCAGTCGATATTCCGGACCTGTTTGCAGATTTCTTCCGTGACAAAGTACAAACCATTAGAGATCAGGTTGACAACACAATTTCAGCTGACTCGTCGTCACCATGCAGTTGCGATATGTAATTTCAGCGGCAACCGTTAGCAGCATTTGAACCTGTCTCTATGGATTTAGTACGTACAATCATGATGAACAGTGCACCAAAGTTATGTGAACTTGATCCAATTCCAACATCACTGCTGCTTGAGTGCTTAGATCCAATAGTGTCATTACTAACTGATGTTTATTAATGTCTCTCTATTATCCGGGTAATTCCTAACATTTTTCAAAACTGCCATTGTAAAGCCTCTGCTGAAGAAACCAGTGCTCGACCATAACGATTTAAAGAACTACCGCCCAGTTTCTAATCTCTCATGCATATGAAAAAAATCTTAGAGAAGGTTGTTCTATCTCAACTTGAATCTCATCTGAATTCAAACAGTCTTTTTTAGCAATGTACAGTCTGCATATCTCCCTTGACACATTACTGAAACTACTCTTCTAAAAGTAGTTATTGACATTCTCTCTGCTTTGGATAACAGAAAGATTATAGACCTCACCCTCCTTGATTTGTCTGCAGCATTTGACACAATAGACCATGATATATTACTTCACCGTCTCCAGCATGTATTTGGCATTCATGATACAGCATTACTGTGGTTCAAGTCTTACTTGGTAAACTGGACACAAATTGTGTCCGCAAATGGAATACACTCCAGCCCAGTTGTTCTATGTTCTTGGACCTGTTCTCTTCATTCTGTACACTCAGGCGCTCTCAAGTGTCATATATTATCATCCAGTGTTTCACCAATTGCACGCTGATGACACCCAAATATACAAATCTAGCCACCAAACTGAACTTGATGCTACCATCCAAGGTGTAGAGAGGCGCATTTCTGATGTAAAATCATGGATGACATACAACACGCTGCAGATGAATGATGATAAAACTGAGGCCATTCTGATCACAACAGAAAGACTTTTTCTCATTCACATCCTTTACCTCAAACAATAAATATCAGTTACACCAACATCTAATTCACATAGTCAGTACGAAACCTAGATTGCACCAACATGTCATGAACATATGATAGGCTGCATATCTTGAGCTGGGACGCATCAGCACCATTCGCAAATATCTTTCAGTTGATGCCACTAAAACACTTGTTTATTCATTAGTATTTTCAAGAATGGACTATTGTAACTCAGTTATGTCTGGTTCGTCTCAATATCTACTCCAGAAACTTCAAAAGTTCAAAACACAGCTGCTCAGATCACCCTTAGAGTACCACGATCAAAGCACACCTTCCCCTACTCTGTACCCTACACTGGCTATCCATTCGATCAAGAATCAAACACAGTAGTTGTTCTCTCTGCTACGTTTCAGTGACGGACACAGTCCATCATACCTATCTGACCTCACCCATGTGTAAACACCAGCAAGATACTTACGCTCCTCTTTTGACAATCGTATACTCTATATTCCCACTATGAAAACGAAGTCATATGGACAATGTTCTTTTGTATACCAGGGCCCAGAAACGTGGAACGAATTACCCACTGAACTTAAGAAACAAAGACACAGTGATCCCATTCAAGGGTACTCTTAAAACGCACCTATTTCGACTGCAAAAAAAACCCTTAAAGACCTAATGATGTTTCCTACCTTAAATAGTTCCAGCATGTTTTTTATGTTTTCTAATTTCATGGTGTTTGTTTTTGTAATCATATCATTATATATTTTTTTTAAGTTATAGGTGTTGTCTAATGTTGTAAAGCGCTTAGAGATTCTACAGATTAGGCGCTATACAAAGTCCTCATTATTATTATTATTATTATTATTATTATTATGTCCACTTCAGGTAATAAAATAGGCCATCGTTGATGGGCGACCGTTTAACTTAATAAATGCATTCGTTGGGTTCGAACCCAAGACTGCGTACGTGCACATTTATTTAAATATGTTGGACACGGCTTTGGAACAAGATGTAGTGTGTACTGTTTTTCTATTGCGATTATTAACTGTGTTTTTTTTAAAATCTTGATTCTTGTTTTTGTTGTTTATCTTGTTTATTTTCTGGAAGGCATTGTCTTTTTAAAAATGTACAAAGGTAAATTTAGTTTTTTGTTTTATTTCAAAACCATTATTTAGTATTCCATGAATTTTGAACTGCAGAAAGATATTCTGAGGTACCGGTACAGCTAGAACGATGATAAAACACTAACTTATAAGACACAGCGGGAAATAAACACAGGTTTGAATATTGATACATGAAGGGTCTCATCCGTACGACATCCTGTCTCACAAACCTAATCCTGGAGTTTCGAATCATACAGCTTTAGAAAGGAAATACATGTGTGTGCAACTATGACTCGTCTGTTTACGGTAGTTGGGAGATCTTTTAGACAATGACCCTGTGTGCAGCGGCGTAGCAACAACTCCTGGTCAGCCCTCTTGCACAACTAAACGCTGGGAGCCGCCCCCCCCCCCCCATAACATTCTTATTGATGAGAAGTTTGGGTCCCACCTAGTTCTGGTTTCCCCAACCCTCATCCCTACCCCTGGTTGTTTGCTTAGGAGGTTGCAACGCCACTGCATATGTAATTTCTCTCTCTCTCTCTCTCTCTCTCTCTCTCTCTCTCTCTTATCACTTTCTTTGTTTCTTCATTGTTTTGGTTCATCATCATGTGCAGTATTTTTCCTAATCTAACTAACAGTCAATAGTATTATGCAATGACTGATGCAATCTGATTAAAATCAGATATCACTGTCCTGCGTAGGACAGCGGACATATGCTTTTAATTAGATTGTGATTGACGCTGAAGATTTCAGTGGTTTACGCCTATTACGGTAGTAAGTAGTATTCCCTTAATCAATGTACTATATTATAGTTGTAACTTTATTTTATTCTTTTATATAATGTCCATTGTTTATATGCGAATATAAATGTAAATCATATGCATGGGTGAGCAAATTCTGTGATAATTGCAATGATAACATTGTTAATAACAAAACAAGAAAGACGAAGATGATTATTTATACTCAGTTGTCGTGGTTACCATACTCTGCTTTTCACAAATAACTTTAATGATTGGCACATACACAGCTCAAATTATCGACCCACAGCTTTTGAAAGTTCAATCGTTTACTTCAATCGCATGTACCTGCCTTGCACATTATTGTAACCTTTACGCCGGTGTCATAGCCCGTAACATATGCTCCTAATGTTATAGTACACTGTGCGCAGTTTTGTCCTTCTTCCGTTAAGTTTATCTGACTTATTGTCTATAATAACACGCAAATTGTTAGTTCCTTATTTAATCACAGTCTGATTGGTATAACACACAATTATACCTTACTCGACCCGTGTTCTTCCACAGTCCCTCTTTTTGCAAACTTTACCATATTTACCAAAGTTGAACCAGACAAATTTGAAATCTTTATCAGTTGTGAAAAGTAGAGTTTACCTGCCAAGATCCGGTGTTTGGTAAACAGCACGCACAGCAGAGTTTACCTGCCAAGATCCGGTGTTCGGTAAACAGCACGCACAACAGAGTTTACCTGCCAAGATCCCGTGTTTGGCAAACAGCACGCACAGCAGAGTTTACCTGCAAAGATCCGGTGTTTGGTAAACAGCACGCACAGCAGAGTTTACCTGCCAAGATCCGATGTTTGGTAAACAGCACGCACAGCAGAGTTTACCTGCAAAGATCCGGTGTTTTGCAAACGGTACTCATGGTAAAGTGTACCATCCAAGATCCCGTGCTTTAAAAAGTTTATTATTATGCATACATATTTTTTTTAGGTAACACGTGGTTCATTGATCAGGCGGTACATGTACGAAAAGGAACTTAGAACAGTATTGAACATCGCCTCAACATTTATGTTTTTCTAGGAGTTTTAGTCATTGTACGATTATCCCAAATGTGATCATCGTGGACAAACATTGGAAGAATATAAGCGTTGTACACTTTTTTCCAAGGATAATCGATCTGTTTGAATTTGAAACGTTTTAAACAAATTAATTTCTCCCAGTATTCGGCAAAGATATCTGTCTTATCAAAATAGATTTAGTCTTAAAATAAAATAACATCACATAAATAAAACAAAATATGAACAACTATCACAACTAGTAGACAGGCTAATAAACTTATTATTAGGGAATAAATAAGAACAGATGTCTTTGACATGTCTCAGCGACCCGATTATTCGGCAAAGATATCTTTCTTAATCAAATAGACTTAGCCTGAAAATAAAATAACAACATAATAATAGCTTCATCCAAAAAAACTAGGAAAATAAATCAAACTTAAAGATAGATTAGCATGTACTTAGCCCAACCAAAATCCTTTAAAAAGATTAATTATTTTTTTTAGGGCACCACAATCCTACAACATGAAATTAAGGACACTAAAATCTTTTCCTACCGCAAGGTGACCGCAGATTATCTGTAGTACAGCAAAAGCAACTGACCTAAAGCACATCCTCTCATGGAGGCACTAAAAACAATTAGAACACCTAGATAAGGCCCAAAAAACTAGAATATATAAGGTGGTCTAAAAAGCCCAAGACCATCAGGTCCCGCTAAACAAGATGGCAAAGTCTATCGAGATAGGAAAACTTACTATAACTCCAAAATTAATACCTATAAGGTGGTCCAAACCCCAAGGACCATCAGGCCCGGCTGCACAGTGCGGCAACCAAATACCTAGCGAAACTAGTTTGGACCCTAAACTTAGGAATATATTAGGTGGTCCAAACCCCAAGAACCATCAGGCCCAGCTGCGCAAAGCGGCGCACCATCAAGCCTAGGAAGGTTTAAATAACTATACACACAAGGATGAACCCAAACTAAGAACCACCCCACCCAAATCAGACTCAATATAGAAAGTTTAAATAACCCTACATATTATCACTAAGCGATCACTGGTGCGGTACTATCATTAAAAAACGGCACAGAATATAATTCCAAAAATCCGTCAAGACGACAATTCAGTAACCTTTTGGCAAGGGAGTCAAAAAATGTATTCCCTGGATAAACCAAGCTGCCTTCCTAGTGAGCAGCCTCCTCCCTGACCAAACCTTCCTCTTCGCCACCGCCGGACATCAAATTAATAAAAGTGCATAGCACATATTAATTACACGAAGGGAGAGGCACTTTTTCCTCTCTTCATGAACAATTAATTAATCCTCCACATGGGAATAAAAACATAGGTGTCCCAATCGCTACTGGCGTCACATACTGCTTGGTTGATACCTAGCGTAGCTAATGCAGACTGAATTACTACCTTTAACTCGAGTGTGTGCCTGGTCTATCCCCACTCGAGTATAGCCGTACATTCAGGTCGCTAGGGTCTACGAAGCCAGTCATATTGACCCAAGACCTGACGGCTCAATTAAATATTGTTTTTTATGCACAGTAATACCTGGGGAATGAGGCTCTAATTTCTTCCCCCGGGATCAATTAAACAGTCCACTTATGGACATTAATCAGACGTACATGCCAGTATGGGCGAAAACGTCTATAATTTAAAGATGATGATGATGATGATGAACAAATAATCTGATTGATGATTCCATATTCTCCACAATATCGTTGATGAAGATTACAAACAATAGTGGTCCGAAAAAAGACCTATGGGGGACTCCATCATTAATGCATCGAACATCGGAGGATTTAGAATTTATGATAACTCCTTGTCTTCTTGACAGTAAATAACTTTCAAACCATAATGACAGATTTCCATGAATACCAATCCCTTTCAATTTTGAAATCAAGCCTTTTTACCCCACTCTGTCGAACGCCTTGCCAATATCGAAGAAAACAGTCATATTCTCCTTTCCTTGGTCTAGCGCAGAACAAATCATATTATAAATGCCTTTTAACAGATGTGTTGTCGAATCACTGTGAACAACCTGACTGATTTTGTGAAATTATATCGTGTTGCACAATATAATTGTTTAATATTTATATACAGGCTTCTCAAAAACTTTAGATAAATTAATTAGTAAAGATATAGGACGATAGTTTGACGAAACGGTTTCAGAACCCTTTTTATGCACAGGCACTACATTTGTTAGTTTCCAGTGACCTAAAAATACTGATGTAGGGATACATTGAACAAGCGGCATGGCGGATATTTAATTTACATGCATTTGTTTTGTATCAATTTAGGGTATAGTAAGTCAGGGCCCCATGATTTCTATGGATTTAGACATACTAAGGCAAATTAAACATCATCCTCGGTTACGTTTATCTCACCAAGTGGAGGATATGTTATATCTCATCAAATGGAGGATATGTTATATCTCATCAAGTGGAGGATATGTTATATCTCATCAAGTGAAGGATATGTAAATCTCATCAAGTGGAGGATATGTTATATCTCATCAAGTGGAGGATATGTTATATCTCATCAAATGGAAGATATGTTAAATCTCATCAAGTGGAGGATATGTTAGATCTCATGGAGCTTATTCATGTTGAACCCTCTTTTACGGTTTTATTCATGTTGCATATTGTCTTTCTGTATTTTTGTGTCTTGTACATTCTGGTAATTTAAAGGGACTAATCATACCACATTTTCTTGTGTATTACGCGCGTTCAAATGTGACTAGTCTTGACTCAGATCAGGCGTCGCACAATGCGCCGGCAGATGAGTGTTTATGCTGTCTGTTCTAAAAACTACTTAATGCAAACAACGTACATTCCGATTGTTGTCTCTTTATGCGCCGGCATATGCGTGTCAATTCTGTTTGATGATTTCTTGCGAACAACGTATACCTTATATGGCTGTCACGTAATGTGACAACAACTCTCTCTGCAATCCATAGATAGGTACGGTACTTAATACTGAACTTTAAAACATTTTATTCATGAGAAATTGAATCATAGGGTCATAAATGATCAGTTGTATAATGTATTTAAAAAATAAAGTTGGTTTTGAAAAAAGAAATATTTGATTTTACTCCAACCAGACCTGGGAACATATCTTGGTCGTTTTCGTTGTTATAATCAGAAATGTTCCATAGAAGCTGCATTAGTTTTCGTTATTTATTGGTCAGAGAGGCACTGCCCTGCTCCCTGCAACAAAACAAGAACGGGGTGATGAGTTTCACTCTGTTGTTAATTGTGCTAATTTAAAGAGTTAACGAAATAATTATTTACCTATGCATCTGCTAAGGTAGCAAAACATATTTAATTTCGAAACCGTTATGAGCAACCCATATACTCATAACAAATTGAATTAGCAAGATTTTCCACTGGTAAATTCTGTCTGTTCATACCGTACGTATTATACCTTACACACCTTTGCTTTTGAAATTAGAAAACTTGGTTATGTGCTATATATCTTCTTTTGTGTCTTATGGTACACGTAGTTACGTAAATAAGTTTGAAAGGTATATGCATAAGACCTTAAATAATTAGAAATAATAGATGCCTTTATGTATCAGCAGTATGGATAGCGAGTGATGTGATGTGGACCAAGTATTCATTGCGTACAATGTTCCAGTGTAACGTTACAAGAACATTGAAAATCAGAGTTAAAAGTATACTAGACTGGCTAGCCTTTGGTGTATTAAAACATGGCGTAAAATATTTATTGTACATTCCCATCTCGTAAACGGATACAACAATATTTCTGGACAAATCATAATTGTGTATTACAATCTCATTTTGGGATTAAACAACATTTCGTTGAAATTTTGTAAAATCACTGAAGATAATGAGGCCATTAAGACTGAAGTGCAAGTAAATGCAGCCTCCTTGTTAGGATATTGGTAGATAAAGAACCTGTCATAATCAATTAATAGCCTCTTGTGATTTGGAAAATAATATCGTGCAAGGTTTAGCGTGTAAATGTAAAACTCCCACACGACTGTAACTACTATCGTGCAAGGTTTAGCTTGTAAATGTAAAAGGCCCACACGACTGTAATTACTATCGTGCAAGGTTTAGCGTGTAAATGTAAAACGCCCACACGACTGTAAATAATATCGTGCAAGGTTTAGCGTGTAAATGTAAAACGACCACATGACTGTAAATAATATCGTGCAAGGTTTAGCGTGTAAATGTAAAACGCCCACACGACTGTAAATAATATCGTGCAAGGTTTAGCGTGTAAATGTAAAACGCCCACACGACTGTAAATAATATCGTGCAAGGTTTAGCGTGTAAATGTAAAACGCCCACACGACTGTAAATAATATCGTGCAAGGTTTAGCGTGTAAATGTAAAACATAGACACGACTGTAAATAATATCGTGCAAGGTTTAGCGTGTAAATGTAAAACGCCCACACGACTGTAAATAATATCGTGCAAGGTTTAGCGTGTAAATGTAAAACGCCCACACGACTGTAAATAATATCGTGCAAAGTTTAGCGTGTAAATGTAAAACTCCCACACGACTGTAAATAATATCGTGCAAGGTTTAGCGTGTAAATGTAAAACTCCCACACGACTGTAACTACTATCGTGCAAAGTATAGAATTTAAATGTAAAACATAGACATGACTGTAAATAATATCGTGCAAGGTTTAACGTGTTAATGTAAAACGACCACATGACTCTAAATAACATCGTGCAAGGTTTAGCGTGTTAATGTAAAACGCCCACATGAATCTATGTACGTGCCAAAGGCAGATGTGGAATCACGCATGAGGCAAAGTGGACCCTTGATGTAATGCCAAATCCTGCCCCTCCCAGATCGACGCAGAACAAATATACCTTTATGCCAAAAAGGGAGTGTGAGTTTTAGTTACAAAGCACATAATCAGATGGTACAACACAGTCATGGACAGTAAAATCTCCTAAATTCATTCCATAGGAGACTTTACTTGTACCTTGAATCAATCCAAATAAATATAAAGTAATAGCTTACAGAGAAATTTCCTTTATTAAAGCTTTTTTAACATGCGATGGGTAAGATTCCCAAACTAAAGAACACAAAATTAAGACAATACTGTCAATTTATTGTGTTCACAAAGGAAGGAAGAACAAATTTAGTTCAACAGCTATAAAATTCTTTTACGTCTCTGAACAAAAGCAACTGAAAACAAAACTAGAATATGACTATTGAGCAGACAAAAATAAAGTTTCAGCATTTGAATTTTAAATATTGGTATAAATTCCGTGGTTCATTCAGAACTTTTTAAGTTATGAAATTCACGATTAAGAATAATTCTAGGTGAAAATAACACATAAAAACGACTAGAAATAGATTTCATTCAGTAAGGATTCCATACCTAATGAGTTCACGAAACAAGGTGGAAGAAGTACCTCCTAAAAAAGAATTTCGTTTGTGGGTAGTTTTACTGAATGTGTAATTGTCTAAGGCAGAGAGGCAAATCGTGATTCCGA
This sequence comes from Sinohyriopsis cumingii, assembly GCA_028554795.2. Classification (NCBI taxonomy): domain Eukaryota; kingdom Metazoa; phylum Mollusca; class Bivalvia; order Unionida; family Unionidae; genus Sinohyriopsis; species Sinohyriopsis cumingii. The sequence goes on from CM068839.1 coordinate 33,266,532, forward strand.
TTGTTTCTTCATTACCTTTTCATTTTTTATTGTTGTCACAGGTGAAAAATGGTCTCAGACATTATGTCGCAAGACGCTCCACCGCCATTACCGAGTCGGAACCCTCCGCGCAAAACAGTAGGTCACGAACATCCACATCGACCTCTACCTGATGTACCAAATAATGCAACTCTACCGAACAGGAAAAACGATAGCCCAGCTCAATTTTCTACCGACACCTATCCAAGACGCAGCCGACAGATGTCCGTAGACTCATCTTCAACGAATTATACTAACATGCCACCGCATTTTGATAGCATCACAGTGCAATCCTCCGAGGCACCGCCACCGCTACCCCAACGAAATAACTTGAATAGATCCGCTTCCTCTGCAGAAAAAAGTAAGTGTTTCCAGGTGACCTCAGCTCGTCTATCAGATCTCTTTAATTATTTTTATCCATTTGAAAGGTAAAGGTGAGATAATAAATAGTGAGATAAGAAAATACAGTAGAGGGAGTTAAATCGAAACACTTGAATTGGCTGTTTGCAATATTTTGTAAAGTGGCTAACATGTAAATATGTATGAAAATGTCTGGCAATTTCTTTTGGTATTGTCCGTAGCTAAGATTGTGTGTGTGTGTATGACTTGGATTTTTAACGTAGCTTTAACAATTTTTCAGTCATATCGTTACGATATCTGCAGTGTGACAGTTTATACTGATGTCTAGCACTGGAGCATTATGCCGCAGACATGTAGCATGATGCCCTACCCATTCACATTATCCTAACACCAGGCCGACCAGTCCTAACACTAACCTCTCTTAACGCTGAGCGCCAAGCGATGCAGCTGTTAGTACCATCTTTGTAAGTCTTTGGTATGTTTAGGCCGGGATTGAACTCACGACCTCCCGCGGCGGACGCTCTAACCACTAAGCCACTGGAGTGGTTCCCATAGCTAAGAGAGACATCTCCTTAGTATCATGGTCCTGAAACACATTCCCACACCCCACTCAAGAAGTAACATTTATTCCAAAAAAATGAGAGAAAGAAAGGTATGTATTCATATGCTGTATGAATGTTACTAGCTACATTTTTAGCCATACTCTCATTCGTCTAAAGGCTAATAATGAGTCAAAAATTTCTAGCCATGAACTCAGCTGTCCAAATGGTTAATAATGTGCCAACAATATCTAGCCATGCACTAAGCTGACCAAATGGGTAATAATGGGTCAACAATTTCTAGCCATGCACTCAGCTGTCCTAATGGGTAATAATGGATCAACGATTTCTCGCCATACACTAACGTCCAGATGGTTAATAATGGGTTCACAATTTCTAGCCATGCACTCATTCGTCATAATGGCTAATAAAGGGTCAACAATGTTTCAGCCATGCACTCAGCTGTTCTGTTAATGAGTCAACAATTTCTAGCCATCTACTCAGCTGTCCTAATGACTATTAATGGGTTGACTATTTCTAACCGTGCACTCAGCTGTCCTAATGGTTAATAACGGGTCAACAATTTCTAGCCATGCACTCAGCTGTCCTAATGGCTTTTAATGGGTCAACAATTTCTAGCCATATACACAGCTGTCCTAATATCGATTAATGGGTTGACAATTTCTAACCATACACTCAGCTGTCCTAATGGGTAATAATGGATCAACGATTTCTCGCCATGCACTAGCGTCCTGATGGTTAATAATGGGTTGACAACTTCTAGCCATGCACTCAGCTGTCCTAATGGCTTATAATGAGTCAACAATTACTATCCATGCACACAGTTGTCCTAATGGCAAATAATGGGCCAGCAATTTCTAGCCATGCACAAAGTTGTCCTAATGACAAATAATGGGTCAACAATTTCTAGTTAGTTACCCAGCTGTCATAATGGCTATTAATGGGTCAGCAATTTCTAGCCATGCTCTCAGCTATCCTAATGACTAAAAATGGGTCGACAATATCTAGCTATGCAATCATTCGTCATAATGGTTAATAATGGATCAACCTTTTTTTCCAACCATGCACTCATTTGTCCTAATGGCTATTAATGGGTCTACAATTTTTAAGCCATGCTCTCGTTCGTCATAATGGCTACTATTGGGTCAACAATTTCTAGCCATGTACTCATCGTCATAATATCTAATAATGGGTCGACAATTTCTCAGCCATGCATTCAGCTATCTAAATGGATAATAATGGGTCATAACATTCTAGCCATACACTCAGCTGTCCTAATTGCTGATGATGCGTCAACAATTCCTAGCCATGCACTCGTTCGTCATAATGGCTATTAATGGGTCGATAATTTCTCAGCCACGCAGTTAGTCGTCTAATGACTAGTAATGGGTTAACAATTTCTCAGTCATGCACTTAGTCGTCTTAAATTACTAGTAATGGGTCAACAAATTCTCAGCCATGCACTCAGTCATTTTAATGGCTAGTAATGGGTTACAAATATGGCAGCCATGTTCTCATTCTTCTTAATGACTTGTAATGGGTCAACAGTTTTGTATATATTATGGTTGCATCTATCTGATCAGACTCGCTGAATTTATTTGGACAGGCTACGAAATCTTGTTATCTGTTAAAGTACCAGAGGGGAAGAAAAGAAAAAACCCAACAACAGTACAAGCAAATGTCAGGTTTTCTTTAATTGGAAATAACTGAACTTATTCAGTTTGCAAATTTTCAATACATCAGTCGAAATTTACTTTCCTCTTTGCAAGAAGAGGATACAGTGGAGGTTAATCTCGTTAGAATACACTGAATAAGAAATTTCCTTCAAATGGGCAATATGGTAGAGAGGAAATAAGAGTTCCGTTTTATGCGAAACGACGTAAGGATAATGGCAGAACCAAACTTATTTACCAGACAAGGTATTTTACCGGACTAGATTTAAACTAGACTGTATTAAACCTCATTTGTGCTGACAGATGCATGCCAGTCTTTTGAAAGTGCTTTCGTCCGTGTTGATATTTTAGTTTTGGATTTCAAATAATGAATATTTACGTACACTTTTGCGCAAATTAATGAAAAGAAATAAAATTGAATATAGGCTATTGCTTACCTCTGAATTGGAAAGGAACATTTGAATGAAAACGGGGTAAATATTAATTTGCGATTTTCGCATGCGACATAGATACTTGCTATATTGATTTATTCTACACTACACAGAGTCTCGTCTTTTAGAGTTCTTCAGGATCGGTTTATACTTGTTATGTATATATAATTTGTATCATTTATTGGTTCTTCTTAATAACTGTATGTAATGTGTATCTGTAGCGTGTAGTTGATATTGTTCCAAATCAAGTTCATAGTGTACCTGATTAGTAACATTGATTTCGTAAGCAACATAATACATAGCTAAACCAATTTCTCTGAGTGTGGATTAGATATTAATTATCAATATAAAAAATGTTTACAAAATCCAAGTTAAAAGATAAGGTCTTAATTCTGACCTTCAGAATCTTCTAAAATGGAAAATTCTATAGGGTGACAGAATATTTTTAAAAAATGGTAATTGCTACCTAGGTCAAATAGAGGGGTATATCATCTTATTTACTTGAAAAACTACCCATTCTTGTCTTAACACCCAAAGCAGAATCGTTCTTATCGTTGTGTTCAGTTTTTGTTTGGGTGGATTTATTTATTGAAATTCTAATTCACTGGAATTACAGTATTTAATAATATTCTCAGACTGGAACATTACTTTTGTATTATAGTGAATTCAGACATGGGCATTCTTGGATTATATTATTGTGATACATCAAAAGACTTTCAGCAGGTCATCACACTCTAGGCCATGGACACATTAGCATATTCTAGACTGCATGCACATTAACAAATTCAGTATTGGAATTTAATTGAAATAACACTGAAATTCAGTTTCAACTTCATAGATTTGGTCTTGTGATAGACCTTTCATGACTATTTGGGATTTTGTTCAGAATACTCTAAGTTATTTTCGACATTTTCAGTATGTATTCTTGGGAAATAAATTAGTCGTTAAATTGTACTGAACTTGTTGGTTTTCGCTATTTTCTGTTACTTAGTTTACGAACATAGAGTAGTAAGTTCGTAACATATAGAACTGATATGCCGCTGTGTCTGTCTGAAGCCTGGCCCCTGAGAATAGGACAGAGTTCTGCCCCAGCGGGATATAGTGACATTTCGGTGACTTTCTCAGCATCCTCGTTAATACTGTCGTCCTAATGACATTTTCTCGACTTTCTCAACTATTTATCAGGAACGGTGGCTCAGTGGATATCGTACCGGACTAGCGACCAGAAGGGTGAATGGCCGAATCCTGCACTGACATGTCACTTCGGCCTCCATGGTGTGTTTCTGGGCAAGACATCTTACTCATATTCCCTAAGCACAAGATGTAAGATGTGTCATTAGAGATCAATCATTACAAGCAAACTCTCCATTTCCATAAACACACGAGATAATGGAAAATTATGATAGATTATGTCTCTTTTAAAATTTTCATTAAAGGCTTCGCTGATTTTTCAATGCAGACTCATATTACAACCATATGTCCACTTTTTAGTGTTTGTTTGTTTGAATCCTGTCTTAAACATACATACATTTAGAAATGAAATGCATTACTTTGGACTGTTTCTGTCAGCAATTCAGTCGAGTAATTAGGTCAGGTTTATAGCTAGCTTTACAAAATTCAACGTAATAATGCCAATAAATGGCAAGATATATTAAGCAAAAAAAAAAAAAAACGATCTTGTAAAAAAGTTAGCAAAATTCAACAATTTATATAAAAAATAATCTATTATGTGGAAGAGAACAACATTGAATAGGATGTAATGTGTTTACAACGTCTTGCTGATGGGGAAAAAATACTAAAGAATTTAGAAACTGACTATCCACCGGTAAATTTCTTGAGAATTTATATTCTAGCGGCAAGTTGACATGTTGGGTAGCAGACACTTTTGTACGTGTGGGACAACTATTGCAAAAATGGAAACTTGGAATAAAATGCAGTATTGTTTTAAGGTATACATTTCCATCTTTTATGTAATGTATTTATTTGTTTGATGCTAAAAGATACATAGTAAATAGGATTTTCTGGTTCAAGAAGGTCATTTAGAAATCATATTTTCTTATGCATTTCGAGTCCAAATGCCGGATATTTTGTACACTTTATGAATATCACTTTTCTTGATTAAATTGCGATCGTTATTTCTTGATACAAAATGATTTTTGACCCAAAATAACATGTGATCAAATGTTTACAGAAATGACATATCGTTGCGCAGAATTACCCGACGCTCAGAATTGGCTGACATGGTGGTACATGCATACATATTTCTCATCTTTGCGTTTTTATTTCCGTATAGGACACAACAGAAAAATGAGAAAAATACTAATGACCAGCCCATCAAGACCGGGGTTTGTTTTTAAAAACAAAATTATAAGCCACTAGATATGTTTGTATAATCCCATCTTAAGAATTATTGTCAAATACCATTAAAATGCATCTTAAGAATTACTGCATAATACCATCGAAATCCATCTCAAGAATTACTGTATAATACCATTAAAGTCCATCTTAGGAATTACTGGATAATACCTTCGAAACCCATCTCAAGAATTACTGTATAATACCATTAAAATCCATCTTAAGAATCACTGCATAATTCCATTAATATTCATCTTAAGAATTACTGCATAATACCATTAAAATCCGTCTTAAGAATTACTGCATAATACCATTACAATCCATCTTAAGAATTGCTGTATAATACCATTAAAATCCGTCTTAAGAATCACTGCATAATTCCATTATTATTCATATTAAGAATTACTGCATAATACCATTAAAATCCGTCTTAAGAATTACTGTATAATTCCATTAAAATCCATCTTAAGAATTGCTGTATAATACCATTAAAATCCGTCTTAAGAATCACTGCATAATTCCATTAATATTCATCTTAAGAATTACTGCATAATGCCATTAAAATCCATCTTAAGAATTACTGCATAATACCATCGAAATCCATTTCAATAATTACTGTGTAATACCATTAAAGCCCATTTTAGGAATTACTTGATAATACCTTCGAAATCCATCTCAAGAATTACTGTATAATACCATTAAAATCCATCTTAAGAATTACTGCATAATTCCATTAAAATTCATCTTACGAATTACTGTATAATACCATTAAAATTCATCTTAAGAATTACTGTTTAATACCATTAAAATCCATCTTAAGAATTACTGTATAATGCCATTAAAATCCATCTTAAGAATTACTGTATAATACCATTAAAATCCATCTTAAGAATTGCTGTATAACACCATTAAAATCCGTCTTAAGAATCACTGCATAATTCCATTAATATTCATCTTAAGAATTGCTGCATAATACCATTAAAATCCATCTTAAGAATTACTGTATAATACCATCGAAATCCATCTCAAGAATTACTGTGTAATACCATTAAAGCCCATCTCAGGCATTGCTGGATAATACCTTCGAAATCCATCTCAAGAATTACTGTATAATACCATTAAAATCTATCTTAAGAATTACTGCATAATTCCATTAAAATTCATCTTATGAATTACTGTATAATACCATTAAAATCCATCTTAAGAATTGCTGTATAATACCATTAAAATCCGTCTTAAGAATTACTGTATAATGCCATCACAATCCATTTTAAGAATTACTGCACAAAACCACCACAATCCATCTTAAGAACTTTTGTATAATACCATCAACATCCATTTCAATAATTACTGCACAATACCACCACAATCCATCTTCAGAATTATTGTATAATACCATCAAAATCCATCACAAGAATTATTGTATAATGCCATCTCAATCCATCTTAGGAATTACTGGATAATACCTTCGAAATCCATCTCAAGAATTACTGTACAATACCATTAAACTCCATCATAAGAATTACTGCATAATTCCATTAAAATTTATCTTAAGAAATACTATATAATACCATCACAATCCCTTTTAAGAATTGCTGCACAATACCACCACAATCCATCTTCAGAATTATTGTATAACACCATCAAAATCCATCACAAGAATTATTGTATAATGCCATCTCAATCCATCTTACGAATTATTGTATAATACCATCACAATCCATCTTAAGAATTACTGTTTTATACCATTAACATCCATCTCAAGAATTACTGCATAATACCACTAAAACCCATCTTAAGAATTACTGTATAATACCATCAAATTTCATCCCAAGAATTACTGTATAATACCATCAAAATCCATGTCAAGAATTAATGTATAATACCATCAAAATCCATCTTAAGAATTACTGCTTGATGCCGTTAAAATCTATCTTAAGAATTACTGTATAATACCATTAAAATCCATCTCAAGAATTACTGTATAATACATTAAAATCCATATCAAGAATTACTGTATAATGCTATCACAACCCATCTCAAGAATTACTGCATAATAGCATTAAAATCCATCTAAAATATTACTGTATAATACCATTAAATTCCATCTCAATGATTACTGTGTAATACCATCACAATCCATCTCAAGAATTACTGTATAATATCATCACAATCCATCTCAAGAATTACTGTATAATACCATCACAACCCACCTTAAGAATTACTGTATAATACCATCAACATCCATCTTACGAATTACTGTATTATACCATCAACATCCACATCAGAAATTACTGTATAATACCATCAAAATCCATCTAAAATATTACTGTATAATACCATCACAATCCATCTCAAGAATTATTGTATAATACCATCACAATTCATCTTAAGATGTACTTCATAATACCATCACAATCCATTCTAAGAATTACTGCAGAATGCCACCACAATCCATCTTGCGAATTATTGTATAATACCATCTCAATCCATCTTACGAATTACTGTAATATACCGTCACAATCCATCTCAAGAATTACTGCATAACACCATTAAAATCCTTCTTAAGAATTACTGTATAATACCATTAAAATCCATCTCAGGAATTACTGTCTAATACCATCAAAATCCATTTCAAGAATTAATGTATAATACCATCAAAATCCATCTTAAGAATTACTGCTTGATGCCATTAAAATCCATCTCAATGATTACTGTGTAATACCATCACAATCCATTTCAAGAATTACTGCATAATAGCATTAAAATGCATCTAAAATATTACTGTATAATACCATTAAAACCCATCTCAAGAATTACTGTATAATACCATCACAATCCATCTCAATAATTACTGCATAATACCATCACAATCCATCTCAATGATTACTGCATAATACCATCACAATCCATCTCAAGAATTACTGCATAATACCATCACAATCCATCTCAAGAATTACTGCATAATAGCATTGAAATCCATCTAAAATATTACTGTATAATACCATTAAATTCCATTTCAGTGATTACTGTGTAATATCATCACAATCCATTTTAAGAATTACTGCATAATGGCATTAAAATCCATCTAAAATATTACTGTATAATACCATTAAAATCCATCTCAATGATTACTGTGTAATACCATCACAATCCATTTCAAGAATTACTGCATAATGGCATTAAAATCCATCTAAAATATTACTGTATAATACCATTAAAACCCATCTCAAGAAGTACTGTATAATACCATTAAAATCTATCTCAAGAATTACTTTGTAATACCATCACAATCCATCTCAATAATTACTGCATAATACCATCACAATCCATCTCAAGAATTACTGCATAACAGCATTAAAATCCATCTAAAATATTACTGTATAATACCATTAAATTCCATCTCAAGAATTACTGTATAATACCATTAAAATCCATCTAAAAAAATACTGTATAATACCATCACAATCCATCTCAAGAATTACTGTATAATACCATCACAATCCATCTTAAAAATTATTGTATAATACCATCAACATCCAGCTCTGAAATTACTGTATAATACCATCAAAATCCATCTAAAATATTACTGTATAATACCATCGCAATCCATCTCAAGAATTATTGTATAATACCATCACAATCCATCTTACGAATTACTGTATTATACCTTCAACATTCATCTAAAGAATTTCTGTATACTACCATTAAAAATCCATCTCAAGAATTACTGTATAATACCATCACAATCCATCTCAAGAATTACTGTATAATACCATCACAATCCATCTCAAGAATTACTGGACTAATCCAACTATGAAAGCACTTAGTGAGCATTATTTTTCCACACGATGATTACTGGTGCAAAGCTATATTATATTGAACTCAACAGTGTTACATTAAGTGTGTTGTGGAAATATTTTCAAAGTTTAACGTCAAAATTTTAATGTCGGTATCAAGAGATTATGCACATTTGTTTGCAAATTTGGTCCGTATAAACGTGTAGCAAAAGCTAGTTGGTTTGAAGAGAAATGCTCGAGAGAGTTGAAATAATTGTGGTAACTGGTTGATGTTACGCAAAGAAAGATATATCCAAATGTTTTTGATACAATGCAGATTTACACATAACATTTAACGATGAGAGAAGCATTATCAAAACTGATATAAAGATGGTTAAAAGTAATGAATTATCAACCGCGACAGTAAATGGATAAAATATGAGGAATAAAACATTACTCATTTCATTTGAGTTTACTCTCTTTGTGTTACATAAAATCCAAGTATAACTTTATGCAGTTATAAATTTTGCAAATTCAGTCTCCAAAGATTACAAAATACATACAGAATTTAAGGAAAACAAAGTTAGATTTAAATCAGCAAATGAATTAGTAAATGTAGCAGCGGATTTGACATGCATTTTAAATACGTTTGAAAGGTTTAAAGAAACAATGCAAAACTAATTGCAGTGAGCGTTTGCGTTATAGATGGAAGTAATACCGGCTTATTGATAACACCCTAGAACAATTTATCATGCATTTCATATTATGTGGACATTTTAATTTCGTTTCAAATAGAAACATCACTTAAGATATCCTTATTACGATCCTAAATGTACATTGCTTTCACAAATATCATCCACTTGTAGAGACAAATTAAACAGAACACTATAAAACAAAATACAATATATAATATTGAAGGAATGGTTAAATTAATAGTGTAGTTGAACATTTTACAAAACTAAGCAAGAAATGATGTTTCCTCAAAGTGTCTCCTCAAAATGGTCACGTTGTGACTAGTGGCAGACAGACGCTGTTGACATGCAAGCATTTAAAAACACTTACAATGATATATATTTACGTAAAATAATAAATAAGATGAGGTATATGATGCATTCATAAAAATATCTTCATATAGCGAACACCAAAATAGATACAGATTGAGGAAGGAAGAGAGGTTTGAAATATATATAAATATGCAGGAATAGGAAACAGTTGAATATGGTTTATCTTATTTAGCCATAAAAAATATAGTGCAAACGTTTAGCAAAACGTTAATGACTACAATGTGGGGGCATCTCACTCAAAAGGAAACAAAAAGATGGGTTGAATTTTACCAAATTTAGATGAGGGATACAATAATGATCATCGCAGATAAATACTCCAGTGGAAGCAAGCAAGGAAGAAAATATATAAAAAGTATGGATAAATCAATTTTGGTTCCTTGGCAAGTGATGAATCTTGAAAGTCTATATTTTAGTTTATGAAACAGGTTGAATTAGAAAATATAAATCAAGTTTGATAAAGGATAACTTCCTATATTTATGTTGTGATTAGTCCTTTATCATTTGGGGACCAGCGGAAAACATTATGCCACAAAAAATTGATTCGCAAAAGTGAACATTTCCTTCAGACACGGATGTTGCGCAAAACATAAATGATACTATTAACTAGCCTGACTATTTTGAGGTATTCAAAGATAAGGAATGCCTAAAATGTGAAGAGTGGTGAAAATTTTGGCTCCAAAGAAAATGGAGTAATTGAAACATGTTTGGTATTTGAAATACCAGAGGAACAAAGAGGATATCCAGAAACATCAAAATTAAAATCACCAACGAAATGGTACATATAAAAAGGGATTTGGTGACTACAATGTACAGTTTCCTAGAAGTGCAACAAATGAATAATATCATGTAAAAATGAAAAGAGGCAACATTAAAAAATATGAAGTTAATTCTAACAGGTAAAACAAAAAATACATTGTACATGACTACAAGCTAGTCTACCAGATTTTGAACCGAATGTAAAGTAATGCAAATCACAAAAATATGGATGCAGTCTTGGATACTTGTAAACTTTTCCAAACTTGTATAGAGCTAATGTATATAAATGACGCATTCAACGATGCATAAATTACAACAAATTTAACCCAAAATTAGTTCATGTTGAAGGACCATCCACTTCATGATTTACATAGTGTATTTGTACATATTTTAAAACTGCAATGTTTACTTGGAATGGAAAACCTTCTTGAAGTACAACATATTGATTTGGGATGACTTTTTACAGAACTATCATTTGACATCTTGTAGTAAGTTAAATCAATTAAAAAAATTAATGGTACAGTCTTCCTCTGAGATAGACTCAGTTACCCAGCTATAAAATGATACCAACGCCACAGTGAATAACTGATAGAGGAAATGGAACAATGCAATTTAAAGGTCTGTAAATCAAGTCCGCATTGCACTGCTGTGGAATAAATGAACTTATAAGAGAGTGGGTACAAAGGAGTGTGCTACAGATAAGAGAGAAGGTACGAAAGATTGTGCTAACAAATAAGAAAGAGGGTACAAAAGAGATTGTTAACATATAAGAGAGAGGTTACGAAGGAGTGTGCTTACAGATAAGAGAGAGGGTGCGAAGGAGTGTACTAACAGATAATAGAGGGTACAAAGGAGAGTGTTAATATATAAGAGAGAGGTTACGAAGCAGTGCCGTACCGGATAAGAGAGAGAGCACGAAGCAGTGTGCTGACAGATAAGAGGGAGGGTACAAAGGAGAGTGTTAATAGATTAGAGAGAGAGAGGGTACGAAGGAGAGTGCTATGGAAATCAGCAGAACATGAGTGTGTGTGAAGAATAAAGAAATAAAGCAATGGCTTATTAATATTTCACAATTAAATAATGGACACAGCAAGATAAATATTTACTAAATTGAAACTCGATTATTCACATGCAGAGAGAGGGTTAAACGTTGTGGATAAATCTATAATCAAATGCAAAGCACATTATGACATAACATGAAAGTTTAGCAGAATAAACCATTTTAAACCGTATGGACGGCCACGCCAGGTTGTGCTTTTATTGGCATTTAACAGGCACAATGTGGCATGCTTAGTACAACCCGTATACAGACTTCTTGTTGACTTCTTGATGCGAAAACTACTACTTGAATTTAGCATTCCTTTACCAATTATCATGAGGTGAAACCAAATATTGCAATAATTTTTAAATTTTTTAAAATGCAATGGTTGCTTGACCAAAAATACATCAAAAGGAAGAAATGCAAAAGGTACTTGATCAATAAAAGGTCATAAAAATGAACATAACGGTTATGAGGAGCAAAATCTGCTGTTTTGTTAAATTATTAGCAAAGGAATTATAACTACTTAGCATGTACACTGGAGAGACTGTCAGTTGATGAAATGAACTATATATAGCAGTCATTGCATTGGCTGCGCAATGAACCTTAAGCTGTGTATAAACACGATTTTACTCTTTCGGTTTTTGTGTCTTTCTTTCATTAATCTATCAACTATGATATCCTTGTTGAATAAAATATATTTCTCGTACGTGCTTGACATGGAGTTGAAATTTTTATCTGACCATTTATAACCAATGTATGGAGGAACAAATGGCTGTAAAACCAGGCAAGTTATGAAATAATAGCTGTGATTTTTATATTTAAATTTCAAATGGCATTCTTTATGTGCTGAACATGTACTTGCATGCTAAATGGTCAAGGACGCATTCTGTATTTTCAGTGTCTTTTTTCACAGATGAAAGAGATATTTGTTTTATTAAGTGATATTATAAATAACTTATATATTCTTCTGTGAACACCAAGCGTTCTACAAAGTTTAGTCTTATTTCCTCATAATTTGTTTTGCAGTTCTGCTAAATGTATCATAAAGTATTTCCATACATTATGTTTCTCTGCGAACTATTGGTTTATATCTTTTGTGAATTGATGTAAAAATAACCTGATTAAATGTTTTTGGCTGTTCTTTTATTATCAGTAATAATTCTGCATGTCAGAGACTGTTATCTGTACGATTATTGGGCAAGATATGCCGGCAATATATCTCGTGTACTTTGGGCTCAGTTCTGCCATTGTGTGTCAGTTTTTCTTTTAACAAGTACGATAATGCTTGCCATTTTGTATCCGTTGTCCACAAGCACACATACGGTACGTGTTACCCCGGGCACGATGATCTTTTCGAAATGACAATAAATAGAATACGGACATTTTAACTGATGCTCATAACCTTTTAATTTTACAACAAGAACTTCTTCGGGTCCGATATCTATCTAATTATCTGCCTTGATACATTAACATTTGTGCTGTATTAGTATATTGTCAAAACTGTAACATGTAATTTCAAGTTCTCTTAGATTTTCTGGTATATTGACTAGATTCAATGAATTCCTTTTTAAACAAATGTTTTGGATTTGTACCTTTGTTAATATGTAGTGGAACTAATTTTGATAAACAAAAGCCCCAAACAAATTGTATTCCTGCATAACGGTACCCTCCATCTATGTGGTCATTAGGACCACCACACTGAAATCTTATTAACATTGTAACAGGGGATTTGGTTGTGTTATCTAGAGGATGATCGAACACTGTGTTATTGCCCGGATCCAATGGATAATAAAAATATGAAATTAGTGGATGGAATACACAGAGTTCTGAGGAGAGTTAAAGAATAGAACAATACTAGTCCCAGTATGTAAAATATAACGATTTAATGAACTATAATAAACCAAATTAAATTGTACAAGACACTTCAAGGATACACTTCTAATGGCAAACGAATACCAGAACGTTATTACAGAATGCTATTAGCCGTTTTGTTTATACCGATATGACAAATTTCATCATATAACCGAGTGAGCGATCGAACTCAATTGTCCATCAAGCCTCCAAAATCTGCTTGCTTGCCGGTCACTCCTGTTTCAACCTTAGTGACAGGTTAGAGTCGACTCTCTCTCTCTCTCTCTCTCTCTGTATGGTACACATATGAAACTATTTCTCCTTTCCTTTCGAGACTGGCTCGCTCCTGTCATATCAGAACCTTAATATACATTTAGGTCCCGTGTCCCTCAAACTTCCAAAAACTCGTCTCATGGACAATTGATTTAACGAGAAAAGATACTTTTATTTTTCCTCATAGTAGAGACTTTCCCTTTCACCAGAAAAAACTTGGACTGACTAATCTTGCGGTGGAGAATACTTAAAACATTGAATTGCGTCTGGGAAACCCACACCCCTTATTTAGCTCAGCAAGCCAGGATTAAATTAATCTAACCGCCGACAAATAACTTACGCCTATCATGGTTTTAGTGACTCCTCATAATTCCAGACTTTCGCAATAAACCGATTTCCATAAAGTTTCATCTTATGACGCTTATTTCAACGAGCGAAAAGTGGTCTCTGCATCATCTTAACTTTGGCATTTTTCTATATTTAGACTCCAAAATACACGTCCAGCTCTAAGACTATTATCAAATGGATCGTAATTTAAAAATCAATCACGACCCAAACCAGGTGCAATAAAACAACCGCATTCTATTGATTTAACACGGTGTTTAGACCCATTCGTCAATTTAATTTGTTTCGTTTCACACTGACCGCGACAGATGTGCTGCTGGAACATCTAGACAATTTTGCACTGTTAACATGTTTTCTCTCTATACCTAAGTAATCATTAGGTCCATCTCACTACAATATTATTAACATCTTACCATGTTTTGCTCTCAGTATTGCTCTGGTTACTCTAACAGCCATTCTTCAAGCAACGGCTCCGCTTTCTCCTCGTTCCAACAGTTCTTCTACATTTATGTAGTTACTTTTAATTAGCGCCCTATTGCCATACTTATGTTCGGAAACAGGTTCAAAATAAAAATATAATTTTCGTCTTTACAAATGTTTCAAAGACTTTACCTTCCAATGGTTCTTGTTCAATTCTTGGTTTTTACATATTGTTAACTTTGCTTTTAATTTTTACAGTATAGACATAATTGTATAAGGTATCATTTAACACTAATACATACTGATATATAGTATAATTCCTATCTTGGGGAGCAATTTCGAAACCCTTTCCCGTCTTTAGGTACAATATAGTACATACACACGTACCGTATCATTTTTTATTTATTTTGGAAACACTGTTTCCTTACTAACATGATTATCGGTGTACAATAAATGTTGTTCGGGACAACATTTTGGTTGGCATACAAGGGCATCATTGCTGAATCGCGTTACGTGTCCTTATTTGCTTCTGTCAGCTAAGCAGGTCACATTGGCAGCTTAATTACAAACGAGTGTGCTGGCCAAATTCAAATACCTGATTTGCCAAAATCTAAAATAGTTCAAAGAATAACGTTTTCTGCTTGTTCAGACTATCTTAGTATACTAATCTATGATTTTCATTTCAGTAACACACTAATATTTAAATATATATTTTATTTATGATTATATGCGTGTAGTTGTGGTTAGTGTCGTCCGCCTTGAAAACGGAATGCACATGTCCTGTATCTTACACATGTTGCAATATGATATGTCATATTTGTTTCCTCTTTCTGTCTCACATTAACCTCTAGTTTTACGAGGCATTGACAATATCTATGCAAATTAGCCTACTTACATGAATGTTTTGTTGTATTTAACAACTCTTCCACGGCAAATGAACAAATACAGTTTAAGATCTCTTTTTACATTAATACAAGCTGTCTGTTCTTGTCTCATTCGGATATTTCTATGTATTCATCATAGCGCTTGATATCTATTTGTGTATTTAATCCTGTAAAAAATCCATTTTGTTCTATAGGTTATTTGTTGTCTATATTTTACTCCGGTAAACTGCCAAATACAAAATCACGAACACTATATATATATATATATATATATATATATATATATATATATATATATATATATATATATATATATATATATTCAATCGTTCTTCCTAATTTTTTTGTTGTTGTTTATATTGCTTGAAAGGTTTCAGACATCCACCAGGGGCACCAATTGTCAAGAGTCACCCTCCATTGGTTCAGGAATCACGTGTCAGAGAAGCGCCACCACCGCCCTCATTAGCTACCTTACCCAGGCGCAAAGACCATGATGGTAAGTCGATTTATTTAGAAACGTGTATAATTTGTTCTTCTTTTGTCGTTAAACAAACGATGATACTGCTGCTGCAGCCACCATTATCCCCAACACCATTATTATTATTACTACTAGTACCACCATCATCACCGTGACTTCAGCTTATACAGCGTCGACGGCCAAGACAACAACAATGCGGATGATGACACGATTATTGATTCTGGTATCCTGAAAATCATTAGTAACAGTAGTAAATGTTGCTGTGTTTGTTATAGAATATGGTTATGCTTTAGTTGAATCTACAGATCGCTACATGAAATTGAGTCATTGTTTTGTTGAAGTATAAATGTATAATGTTGGTTTTCACTTTTTTAAAGAAATTTAATTTTAGAATTTTGAAAATAAAAATAAATTAAAGCATCCTTTTGAGAAATAAACCTATATAAGTACCATCTACATTGTAAAACACAAGCAATAACTATGCTATCTCTATGAATTGAAAGGAAAGTAAAGAGAGGTGGTAATACAATACTTCCTTCTGTCAAGGAAGTATTGAATTCGACCGCTTCTGTACGATATAACTTTCAGGGTGTTGCTTTGCCGTAAAAGTTCCCAAATCCATAAAACTTAAACATTTCACTGTTTTCATTTTATTAAAGAAATGGAGACACGGTTTCGATTCCATTCGGTAGAAGATTTTCCTAATCCAGAACCTATGACAGAAGCAGTGAAAACTTACCCATCGCATCAAGTCAGTAACCATTCGTCTTCTGTTAGAGGTAACTGTAATTACACCATTCTCTGTCTGTCTCTCTCAATCTCTGTTTCCGTTTGGGAAAGTATTTATATTTACGGTCGATGTGTAGTTTGTCATGTATTGCTATTATGAGATAAGTTTGTTTTTTTTTCTGAGGAGGGAATAAGTTATGTTGTCAGAACTTGACCACATCTTACCTTGTTATCTATGAACAATAAAAGAAATGTCAGATTCTCACAAATGCGATAGTCGGGACGTGGAAAGGAGAGTAGCACTATAATTGGTCTCCCTTATTCCACAATGAAGCATTTAAGAATATGTTGATATGAGGTACTTAGGTTTTCCCGTTCAGCTAAATGATATATGACGTATCGGTATATATATATATATATATATATATATATATATATATATATATATATATATATATATATATATATATATATATATATATATATATATATATATATATATATGTGTGTGTGTGTGTGTGTGTGTGTGTGTGTGTAGACATATGCCCTTCAGTTTTCTAAAATAATAGAATCGTCGAAGTAGGGACCGTTGAAAGACAAACCAACAGTCGTAGAGTGGCTTCATCACGTGACAACTTTACGTAAAAACATTCGCTTTGAAAGCTCCATTAAAACTGAAGCTAAAAGTATTCAAATAAACATATTAGAGGCATTACAAATCATATTCAAACGTAGTTATTCGAAACAACAAGAAGAAGCAAAATGTAAACAAAATATGATAACTTAAAATGGAAAAATGAATTAGAATATAATAACGAGGAAATAAAACAATACGTCAGTTCTTTTCATGGCTTTCCTTGAATGCGGTATGTCATGTTCTTGTCCATATGTTCGTCAGGATACGTTTTTGGTGTTTAGGTCAATTTTCATGCACCGTGGCGCACATGCGTTTCGTGTGCACATTTCGTTTTTTTTGTATAAAACTGTTGAATGTTATCGCAGAGTAAAGGTAAATTTGGTGAACAATATAAGTAATACGATGCTTATCAAAATAATAAATATTTAAACACAAAAAATACCATATGACAATTTGATCTTACAAGAATCACGTTCACCTGACATTCACATATCGTTTATTTATTATGTTATCGATGTGATTCAAAAGTTAAATATTTCCTGTATTACAACTAACATATTGCATTGGCGTTTCCTCGTAATTTTAATCCGTAACAGTTCAGGTGTCTTCCTTATCAGTAGCAATTGCCACGCCCTTGTTGGTAAGAGAAGCTAAAAACAATATCATTTGGTTGTTGAACGATAGAGTTTTCCTGTGTGCAGAAATTAAAAGCACTATATATACCACATTATTGTCATGCGTTATTTTGTCACGTGTCGTACATATCATAAATAATACATAATAATTGAAATCACCATCAATAAACCGAATAGTTTATGGGAAAGGGAGGTAAGCTCTGCTTGCTAACGATAAACCGATTTCTTGTAACACTATACGAACAAGTCCCAGAAAAAAAAAAAAACGTTTTACTTTCAGGTAAATGAACAAGGTATATCTGGTGTGCGACAAGTGCATATTATCTAATTTATACCATCCTTTCTTTCAGGCATTAAATCAAGGCGACCTCCAAGACAGCCGTTGCCTACATTATAGATACATTGCAATAAAACTAACGTGCATTTCTTAAGGTGGATTTAAACACATGTACTTATTAAGCCAGGTAGCTGATGGCTTCTAGTAAATACCTTGATATTATTATTAATTGTCAATTAAGTTGGATGTGTATTTCTTTGCGAAATACAATTTTATTTTATCAAATCAGAGGACGATATGATCATATGGAAGCCTGGTCAGGTCGTTGATAATACTGACACACCCAGGTCGTTAATATTGCTGACAAATCCACTATTAATGAATAGTTTCGCTAATAATTCAATGATGGAATGAATACTGTACAGATAAAAGAAGTACAGCGGTATTAGTTTAGTCTTTAAAACTTGACCTTTTTTGTACAAAAAAAAACTTTTTTATAATGCCTTGCATATAATTGTATATTCTTTAATAAGATGTCAGATCCAGGGATTGACACTTTCCTCTCTGGTATGTAGATATCATTTTATAAATTCATTTTATGCATATTTGTATGTTTCTAAAATAAACAGGGTTTTGCTATTTAGCTTAGTGTTAATTTTTGCATGCTTTGCTTGCTTGCATTTCGAGCCCTTTCCTTTGACTTTGATGCATGCTTTGGGCGTTATGAATACATGGCCAAGTGGAATATGCAGCTGTTGTACGAATGTATCTGTACTGTTTACGTGATGCGTTGGTTCCATTCCTAAGAATGATGCATATATCTCTAACCTGTTTGATTATTGGTCTGTACTTGGGGAGCAACCACTCAATGTTATGGGTGGGGTTTGGGTAAGGTAGGGAAGGAGGGGTATTTGTTTCAGAACTAGTTCTCTGACTCCATACAGCTTGAAAAAATATTATTTTTCTAATTCGAAGAAAAGAAGAACTAATTATATCCATTAGTTGGCAATACAAAACACCATCTAGATGTGGAAGAAAAAGATATATTGGCTCAAAAGAAAATCTCATCCCCTCCGACAAAGGAAACGAAATGGTCGGTTTCATAACATCTCAATAGCCATGCCTTCAGTTCTCATGTATCTAGGACCCCTCATCCAGAGACTAAAGGAAAACCCTTCACAGGAAACGTACAGTCACTTCTCACTTGAAATTTGACTATCATTTTATCCTTGCGCGCGCTTATTGGGTATTGTTCACACTTTGAGTAAATAGAAACAGCCTTTTGCTTTTGTGCCCTTTCGAGGAAATTCATGGCCGTTTTGAGATTTTTGACCGCCCAAACACTTGACATGGTTCGGTCCTATTGAATGCCTCCGACCAATTATACCCTGTACAAATATATACATTAAACGTATCTAAAATACCCCCTCAGTTTTCCCAATCTTTTACCAAAACGACTTTTAGATTTCATCCGTTTTTTGTCTGCCATTTACAGCAATCGCTGCAGGTTCGTTTGTTTTTCTTCCGCTAATGATCCCTACACGCTCGTTTATTTCAACCAATGATCGCAACACGTTCGTTCATTTCCGCTAATGATGGCAAAAAGGCTTAGAAAATGTTACATATGCCGCTATACCATATACAATACACGTTTAAGTGACATCACGTCACTCATCGTCCAATTCATTCATCGGTTTAAGTGATTTGCTTTTTGGCTGATACTCTCCCATGTTATCTTTTCAAGTCTGAACTTATGAAAGAAGCCTTCCTTTACTTAACTCGTGTGAATAATTCCATATTTAGCGTTATGTTTTAATACGGAATATTTATACTGGGGGTTATCCACCTTATTCAGCCGATTCCTCTTATTAACATGTTTCACTTACTATTGTTTTTTTCTCTGAAACGCTTTCGGGTGTTCAGATTGCCGTTGATTTATCTTCGTGGTTCTTTGTCAGGATGCACTGGTTCCACTGTATCAAATAATTTTTAACCTGGTCCGGGAAGCCATTCGGGTTATTTATCTGAGACAAACATACGCCTTGGAAATATGCAATAATTTAGAGACGAAGTCACAAGTTTTTCGGACCACGTCGGCTAGTTCAAAGCCTGGACTAAACGTAGGATTGACCGAGAAATTGCGAATAAAAATATAGTTTGATTCATTCGCAGCTTCTCAGTCAATACTTGTTTCGTAAATATCTGAGGTGGACCCAGCAGCAGCGAATGGTAGTTATCGGCATAAATTCAAGATTTATCCGAAGGATGGATCTCAAAAATGCGCATACTGAGTAACATGATTCTTGGTTCAAAATCCGCACTTAAACTGATACAGAATTATTCCGATGGCGATGTCTGCAATTAGAATATGACGTAATCGGTCGAATGATGTTTGATTTTAAATTCGTTATTGCTTGTTTTATAATTTTCTTCTAGTCAAATGTTTTCTAAAGGAGCGATATTTATGCAAGAGGCATATTGACTTTGATCGCGAGTCCGAAGGCGTATCTTGCTCTCGCTGTAAAAATCAGATTTTCTTTTTACAAACTCGCTCAAACTCATAACCTTGATTTTGACTTCTTGATTTTTAGTACAATGAACCTAACAGTTATCAATCGACCGATCATTTCCTACATATAATTCACAACATTCTCTGTCGCCTGAATATTCAAAGAAATTTTATTCATTCCTGCATGTCTTGCCTTGCCATTATTCACAGCAACATATTCATGTCCACGTGTCTAGCCTTGTCATTATTCAAAGCAACATATTCATGCCCACGTGTCTAGCCTTGTCATTATTCTAAGCAACATATTCATGCCCACGTGTCTAGCCTTGTCATTATTCAAAGCAACATATTCATGCCCACGTGTCTAGCCTTGTCATCATTCAAAGCATCATATTCATTACCGCACGTCTGTCCTTGTCATTATTCAAAGCAATACATTTATTCCCTCATGTCTAGCCTTCTCATCATTCAAAGCAACATATTCATGCCCACGTGTCTAGCCTTGTCATTATTCAAAGCATAATATTCATTACTGCACGTCTATCCTTGTCATTAAAAGCATCATATTCATTACCGCATGTCTATCCTTGTCATTATTCAAAGCATTAGATTTATTCCCGCACGTCTAGCCATATCATTATTCAATGCAGTACATGCATGCCTGTGTGTCGAGCCTTGTCATTATTCAAAGCAATACATTCATGCCCGCATGTCTAGCCTTGTCATTATTCAAAGTACTATATATATATATATATATATATATATATATATATATATATATATATATATATATATATATATATATATTCCCGCATGTCTAGCCTTCTCGATATTCAAACCATTACATTCATGCCCGCATGTCTAGCCATCCCATTTTTCAAAGCAACTCTATTCATGCCTGCACGTTTAGCATTTTTACCCTTGTCAAACAACCAAAAAAGAGCAGCAGTCCTATATTTGCTTATCAGGGTCTTGTCTTTTGGAAGATCGTTAGTACATTTAATAATGAGAGAGTTGATTATGTTTTCTAGAAATTGTGTGGTTACTGGTCTTATTGGGTTGTTAGCATGGTATCTCTTGTATTTAATCGTTAAATAAAGCTAAAATATTTTTAATTGGACTATATATATATATATATATATATATATATATATATATATATATATATATATATATATATATATATATATATATATACATATATATATATATATATATATATATATATATATATATATATATATATATATATATATATATATATATATATATATAGTTTTCTTTTATATATACGGAAATAGACTTGATTTTGTGTACTTGCTTAGTACTCTCGCGAGCAGCAAGTGGTAATGATATTATATATTATAAAATCCTATTTCTGCATAGTATTCCATTAATTCGAAGGTTCTTATATAATGTTAAATTTATTTGTAAATGTTGTTCGAAACATTCAGCTACATGTATGTTTTGTACTATGCTGGTGTTGTCTTAATGCGTACGTAAAAGAAAAAGTATAGACATACCATGGTAACCATTTTATCTATTGGTATGCTCGTGAATAGTAGCGTTGAAGTCAAATAGGGATGTTTGAAAGTATTCATATGAAAATATTGCTTTCAAAACCATTTCGCTCTTATAAGACATGTAAGACAAGCACCTGCTGTTATTTTCTGGCAAGGAGGAAGATGAACATGGTCAAGCTGGGTATGAAAGACAAACTCGGCAGCTTTCATTGAACGTTTATTTTATTGTCGACATGACTTTGTACATGGTGGTTTTAAATTAAATAAATTTAATATTTTGTTATTCGTTTTGTGTGTGTGTAAATTGCTTTTTTAAAAATTGTATAATATATCTATACATAAAAAGGCATCTTTTTACCTGGAAATTGTCTAGGGATAATTCTCGCATTGGTAATTAAATTTTGCCTTAAAAACGGATGCATATAGGAAGAATTAAAAGTATTTAGTTATCATACGTACGATTTGTTCTGTTCAAATATCTGACATTAAATCAGTCTTTGTTTTTATTATTGTGCTTCATTTGGTAGATGTACGTTTGGGACATTATTTAGAAGATGTACGTTTGGGACTTTATTAAATGTACGACTGAGACATATTTAATAGATATACGATTGGGGATTTATTTAGTAGATATACGGTTTCGGTTGTTTTTTTGTTTTTTTTAGCAGACATACGATTGGGTCTTTAGTTAGTAATTGTACCGTTGGGTCTTTTCTTACTAGATCTACGACTGGGGCTATATCTAGTAAACGTACGATTGGGCTATATTTAGTGAATGTACGATTGGAGCTATATTTAGTAAATGTACGACTGTGTCTATACTGAGTAAATGTAGGATTGGGTTTTATTAGTAGATATACGGTTAAGGCTTTATTTAGTCGATGTACGATTGGGGCTATATTTAGTAAATGTAGGATCGGGGGTTATTTAGTAGATATACGGTTGTGGCTTTATTTAGTCGATCTACGATTGGGGCTATATTTAGTAAATGTAAAATTGTGGTTTATATAGTACATATACAGTTTTGGCTTTATTTAGTCGATTTACAGTTGGGGCTATATTTAGTAAATGTAGGATTGGGGGTTATTTAGTAGATATACGGTTGTGGCTTTATTTAGTCGATGTGCGATTGGGGCTATATTTAGTAAATGTACAATTGTGGTTTATATAGTAGATACACGGTTTTGGCTTTATTTAGTCAATTTACAATTGGAGCTATATTTAGTAAATGTAGGATTGGGGGTTATTTAGTAGATATACGGTTGTGGCTTTATTTAGTCGATTTACGATTGGGGCTATATTTAGTAAACGTACAATTGTGGTTTTATTTAGATGATATGCGATTTGAGCTTCGTTTAGTGAAAATACTACTGGGGCTTAATTTAGTAGATATATGACTGGGATTTCATTTAATAGATGTACGATTGGGGCTTTATTTATCTGGTAGACATACAACTGGCGAACTGTTTAGTAGATATTCAATTGTGACTTTATTTTTAGATATTAGATTTTGGTGTTAAATATTTCAGGTTTCAGTGTTCTGAGTGCCAAATGCAACAACTACATGTGGTTATCAGCAATTATTCACACGAACTTAGCTTAATTTTCTGCGTATGGATATATATATATATATATATATATATATATATATATATATATATATATATATATATATATATATATATATATATATATATATATATGTATATAGGTAGGGTGAGAGATATTGTTAAGTAAAAATATCTTTTCTTGCTGCTGCGCTTGACAGTGTCAACACGATTTTTTCTTGGCCCTAATTAATCTTATAATTACGTTTGAAATTATTAACATGTGAAGTTTGGTGGTAAAAATCTTTGCTTTACATCAACTATGTAAACTTCAACACGGTTTGTAAAGACCGAAAGGACGTCAAATCTGAAAATATTATTGCTGATATCAAGAATCAACTGTATTCAAAATATCTATAACAACCTATAAGTTACTAGCAACAATTACGAAAATAGAAGCCGTATTCGTATCACAGTGAAAAGGTAGAATCTGAGTTATACGGAATGCAGTTACCCAGGTTTGTCAAGAGATACTCAACGAATGAAATTCATTCGTGAAGCTAGAGTGGACTATAACACAGCACCTGTATTGTTGCAGCGAGAGAGAGAGAGAGAATACGTCGACTCTAACCTGCATGTATGTATGTACGTACGTATGTATGTATGCATTACAAATATATGTATGCATTTATGGAAGTGTGGATTAATAGATGCTTGTACAGGTATATGAATTTCTAAACGTACGAATGAAGGAATTCGTATATGCACGTAGATGTGACTAACTGCATTGTTGTGTGTATTTGAATGTATTTATATTTGATTTAGTTTAATTGTTTGTTAGTTTTATTTTTATATATTCCATTACATATAAGATAACTTTTTTAATACTGAATTTGACATTTTCCATAAATTATTTTGTATCCACTTGCTGACCTAGTCCCTGACCTTGATTCAGAAATCAATGAGTTGAAGTAAACAACTTTTTTAAAATTATTATTATTTCTTAGTGTAATATTCATAGAATGTAATAGAGGCCATACTGGGAGTACGTGATGTTAGGCATGTAAAGCTTCTGTGGTTCTGGAAACATCACGTGACCCTCATACGGGAATTTCTTTTGCGTCTTCAATTAGTGTATAAATCTTTTCTATGGAGAATTTAGTCATTTGGGCTATAAACCATTGACCATTGTTTTATTGTGACCAGTTTAAGCTGAAATTCTATTTTATGAAATTATTAATTCTTTTGCCTGGGAATATATATTTAAATGCTCATACATAATTCTTGGACAAAGACATTTATTGAAATTTTATTTGGAATTCAAAAGTGGAATATTATTTTATGTGGTTCAACAAGGAACTCTTGGCAACACTTATCACAGCTCACGTCATCGTCGTCCATCTTGGATTTCTTTTTATCAGGAATCCAAATGTAACAGGGTAACCGAGTGGGATTTCGGATTACAACAAAACACTTATGAAGGTGATACAAATGCAATGTTTAATGACGAATTACTTGAATGAGAAAAGAATTATAATTAATACGTGCGTATAATATCCAAATATTGGATCAGTTAGCATAATCCGCACGAACTAAATAATGAAAATACAAATAAATGATCTTACGCAGTACAAGGACTTGGGGTGAATGATTCACAGTGATTTCGCAACGAAAGAATGATGTATTTTACTCAAAATTGTAAAACTGTGGTATTTTACTCGTATAGTAAAAATGTATTCCCTCAGATAGGGAAAATGATGAAAACAAAGGGACAGATGTACAAAATATCTTTAGTCCCAAAATCACTGGTCGTGATTATGGATTTGATTTGTTTTGTTCGAAAATGATTGTGAGAAGTGTAATCTGAACAGCTGTTTACTTGAATTTAATTAATAAAAAGTGACTACTTGAATTTAATTAATAAAAAGTGACTACTTGAATTTAATTAATAAAAAGTGACTACTTGAATTTAATTAATAAAAAGTGACTACTTGAATTTAATTAATGAAAAGTGACTACTTGAATTTAATTAATAAAAAGTGACTACTTGAATTTAATTAATGAAAAGTGACTACTTGAATTTAATTAATGAAATGCGACCTTTTATGAAAAATGAGTGTTAGTTTTTATGAACAGGCTTTGTGTTGTTTGTATTATCCATCTGATTGCCTTGAAAATAATTATTGGCAAAACTATGCGCATAAACGTTTTCTGGAGAGAATGTAATGCATATTTTACTTTTTGCAGCATATGTAACTCGTTTTAGTCAGTAACACAACTGAATTTCTTTTCGTAATAGTCATTAAATACACGAGTCACAGTTTGCACACATTTCTATTTGATTTGTATTTTTCTAATCTGGTGTCCAGTTTGCCGAGTGTGAAATCTTGCCAGTAGCTTTCCGTGGGTCGTTGATTCTTCCCCTGTTCTTCCACCACCAAATATACATGCCACCATGAATAACATATAATGCGCTGAAAAAGGTGTAAACCAAAATAAAACGCATTTCTCTTCCTCCAGTCGGGCTGTGCAGTACAGTTAGTACCGTGACTGTGCTGAAAAGTTATACCATTTTATCAAGTTATAGCTCATTATGCGAATAGTAACACTCACGTGCTACCATTATTCATCCTGTATCATCATCAGTTTTTCTCAATTTATTTCAATCCGATATTTTTCCACTCCTTTAATTTGGTACGCCAAAAGGAAAAAAGAAAAAGAGTGTTGATGTAACAAAGACGGAGGGAAGAAGACACTCCTTTTTGTATAACAGCAACTACGGGAAGAGAAGAGGAAAGGAGAAATGACAGCAGTCCCTCTCACTTTTCGACTGAATGTGATAAATGTGAAAGACTGGTTTCTCAAACAGTGGAAGTATTACAACAGATCGTGGCCAAACTTTCAAACAAGAGTGTTTTGTGTGAATCGCTTTAGTCAAGTCAATAAGATGACTGGTTTGGTTATGATGGGTTAAATGCCATTTTAGCATATGATATGTTTCAGTACCATTTTCAGGTCCACCCATTCTTAAAACCTCGAAAAGTACTACCGACGAATGAGAAGCTGCTGACAAGCTTTGTCACATACTCACATACCCACATTAGACATGCCAAGACCCGAATTCAACAGGACACAGTTGAGATGTATGAGTGATCAGAAAAGGCGAGCGCCTTAGAGCAATTGGTCTGTGGATCTCATCATAGACGAGTAAACCTGCATCGTGAAGATCAAAACCAGCCACAACAACAACGACATATGTGAGATGTATTAGGGACCAGAAAAGGCGAGTGCCTTAGAGCCTTTTGGCCACCCGGGTCTCAGCAAAGGAGAGTAAGCCTGCATCGTGAAGAGCAGAACCAGCCACAGTAACAACGACGGATGCGGCAGCTATTTCAGTTACTGTTGGAAAACGAAAGAGAGCAAGGCAGTTAAACTTAAGTAATAGAAAAGAGCGTATATCAACAAGTTTTCTAAAATTCAAAATATAATTTATTTTCCTAAAATACAAAGAAAACGATTTTAAAAATAGCTAACATTATAGTGCATGAAATCCTAAATGTCTTAAAGTTCTATCACATATTCAAAAGTACCGTGTATTCCAAATGTGTCCCAGTAGTATTCGGAATGAAGTTCAATCTGTTGTACTGATGTGACAATAACATTGATTTGTCACAATGATATAATACAAAATGTCTTTAAATGAATTAACAGTAATTCCAAAACAACTATTATATCCATGAGTCTGAGCACTTTGTTATTCCAATAAATAGTTTAAATGAATACAGTTATTTCAACTGAATTTAATATAACTAAGTGACTCAACTACGACTGATGTTTATGCTAAGAACAATACATTATGTTACTCACTACGTTATATAGAAAACTATGGAAGATTCGCATATAAGTCATGTAAAATGAGAATAAATTTGGAATTTTGATAAACCAAATATTGGTTTTACTTAAATTATTAAAAACCAATTATTGATTTTACTTAAATTGTTGGTTTTACCTTTATTATGTTACACATTTTAAGACCAGGAGTCATAACAATAACTTAAGATGGAAACGGGACATGTGCGTCTGTAGCATTTGCAATACAAGGCATACGATATAAAATATCCTGTAAATATTTGTTGCATTTGAGCCGGGTTTTGATAAGACATATATGACATTCAATCATTTTGTAAGTAAACTTTGCACAACATACAAAATTTTCCTTACATAAATTCCATAACGATTCGATAGTTAAATGTTGCTTACTTGCAATATTTTCCTCACTTAAGTTCCACGACAATTCAATTAGGAATTTGCATAACATAACTAACTGTTAACTCTGGTTAAACGTTTCGCGTAAAAAAAGGTGTGTTTATTCCTCACATGGTAAAATTGCTTTTTTCCGTGGTTGTTCCAAGCAACTACAAAATTTGATCTTAATGAGTCACAGATGCGTCTCTTAATTTCTTTCGGAATACATTTTAAGTCAGTTGTAGTGAATGTCTGTTCAATAGAGGGTTTCTACCTATGAGCATGTACTCTCACAATAAGTATTTTACTGAGTGGAATACTAAATATTGCATTTAACGTATGCATTATAATACAACGCATAGCACGCTTGTGTTGTTTTGTATCCAATGTTCATATCAATTAACCTGGCTCATATCACATTACCTTGTTCATATCACCTCACCTGGTTCATATCACATCACCTTATGCGTCAAGTCTACAGTATTAAAAAAATTCAGATAGGAAAAACATTAAAGTATTAATTACTTTATCTGCTTACTAAAGATTGGTTTTGGGAACGTTCCTTTTAAGGTCTCCTTGTACGAATCACAACATACTCTTCTCAGACATTCTACAATTTGATTTTTATTCTTGCCAAAAATGCCATCGTTTGAAATAAAGTAATTTGGATGATTTAGCAAACACGTGTTCCTTAGTAGATTTAATAGATTCCGGTCAAGATGTGATTGTCTGGTGCCTAGCACAATCCTGTCATGGTGAACATTGGCCATATCGATTGCACCGGTTCACCCGAGCTATGGGTGTATTTTGTAATATTAAACAGGACAACCCTTTTTATCGAATGTTTCTTTTGTATTGACAATCTCCTGTGATATGTACACGTAAAGTGATTATAACACACAATAACTTATTTAGTCGTCCTATATGTATATGCCAACGTTAGTATATATTATTCAAATTCATATAGTCTAATTAGTTTGGATTGTCACGTACTTTTCCAACTATGTCAGTTTCATGGTAAGTCTAGGTTTATCAAACAGACTATGCTAATCATGCCAATTTTATGGTAAGTCAAAGTTGATGAAACAGTCTGTACTATGTAATTTTTATGGTACGTCAAAGGTCACCAAACACTCTATGCAAACCATGTCATTTTTACGATAAATCAAACGGTAACCAAACAGTCTAGGCTAACCATGTCAATATTATGGTAAATCAAAGGTCACCCAACAGTCTATGCTAACCATGTCATTTTTAAGGTAAGTTAAAGATCACCCAACAGTCTAGGCTAACCATGGTAATTTTATGATAAGTGAAAGGTCACCAGTCTATGCTATCCATGTCATTTTTAGGGTAAGTCAAAGGTCACCAAACAGTCTAGGCTAACCATGTCATTTTTATGGTAAGTCAAAAGTCTCCAAATAGGCTAGGCAAACCATGTCAATTTTATAGGAAATCAAAGTGCATCATACAGATTATACTATGGCAATCTTATCATAATTATAAGTTCTTCAAACAAAATATGTCAATGTTATGGTAAATCAAGTGACACGAAACAGATGTGAATTTTATAGTAAGTCAAAGGTCATCACAAAGGCTATGCTAAACATGTCAATTTTATGACATGTAAAGATGCATCAAACAGGCTACCCATGTCAATGTTATAGTAAGTCAATGTTCATCAAACAGATTATACTCATTATGGTTGGTCAAAGGTCATAAAACAGACTATATTTTGCCAAGTTTAAGGTAAGTCAATGTGCATCAAACAAAAATGTACTAAACAAATGTTATTTTAAGTCCAACATCATCATCCAGACTATATCAACCACCTTAATCTTATGAGTCCAACGTCATCAAAGGGACTAAACTAACATGCAAAGCGCAAATATAAAAGAGACTTACATTTTTGTGAATCAAAATCCTAAATATTCATAAATGTCCTATCACAATTCCAAAACAAAATACAATGTTCCTAATTAATTTAAATAATGTTGAATGTCCTGAAGTACCACACTGATGAAATCTTGTAATGAATTCTCAATAATTCCAAAGAAGTGTTTTAGTCCTAAAGGTCCATTAGTATCTTGTAATTCCGAAGAATGATTTAAATAAATCATTCCTCTCAAACCATACCTGAAACTTATGATCATATATTCTTTTTTCTCTCACTAGTTTCTAATTCTACAATGGTACTTTCGTAGACTTGTAATATTTCTTCCTATGTTTTGGGTTCTTCTACCACTGTTTACTTCTTACATTGGTTCTTAGTGAACTTCTCTTCTTAGATTAGTGATACACAATGTCTTTAGCCTACATACCACTTATTGTATCCAGTCATCGAAGCCAAAACTGTTCCAATCACGTACAGTTACGTTCATCGTTCTAGTTGTAAATTTGTTGGTGTAACAAACTAGCTATACACATTTCGTGGTAAGTATCAAGCGTTGATAATGTTCAATGAATGTCTGCTTTACACGGAGGTACACAACTTGTTCTCAACAGTTTTTTCAACATAGTTTGTCTTTCGTGCACAAATAATATTTTGGTTGCCATATATTTTTTATATGTACTTTTCACAAATAGTCCGCAATGAATCTGATGGCAAACGAAACCTGAGAAAAGTGTTCACCAGCACCCACATCACACGTCTTCAAACTTCCTTGACATCGTAGTATCTGGAGTCAGCTGTATTAGCAGTTCTTCCTAATCCAGTAAGTTCTGAATACTGTCATTGACTTCCTTGCACGGAATTGGTCGCAACATCGAGAGCAAATGTCGTGGATGGTGAGATTTCATATGAATCCTTCACAAGATTTCTTTTTTAATGAAATAGCCCTACCTTCTACACATCGTGTCTACTACTGGAATGGAAATGATTTAGCGATTAACACACACACACACACACACACACACACCACACCACACGTCTTGATAAAGTCTCGTCTTGGTGTCAAACGTCCGCTATACGATTGTTGTAATCCTGTTTCTCCTCTGAAATAATCCTTTGTAGCATTTTAACGTTGTAGGTAGACTTCCTGTCGTAAACATTATTTTGAGTCGTGGGTAGCTGATCATTTTCTAACAATTTGAAAACGTTCAAAGAAAACAAGATTGTTATAGCTTTCATGTATCAGTGGTTAACCATTTATATCGTACAGAATCTAATATTTATTTGCGTTTCTCTCACATCTGATTAGGCGTTTTTGTTTTTTTTTTTGCAAACGAGTTCTCTTGGCTAATGAGGCAAAGTACTATTGTTCTCTTCTAAATGATCAATGACGATACTAATTATGCCGTATATTCTGACTACAAAGAGACTAGCTGGTATGTTCCAGTAAAGTTAAGCCTTATACTCCCATTCATAGATCTCCGCATCGCAACCTAAACACTGTTCCTGGTCTCCTCTTCCCGAGTTGACAAATCCAGCTCTAGGAAACGTTTTCTTACCTGGTATTCCATCATGTTATATAAGCCATTGTTTAAATGGATTAAGTCGATCTTCAAAAACACAATAACAAAGCAACGCCATTGGAAACAGGAATTATTCTTCGATATGTATATCGCAATGAGTTAGTGGCATCTAAAGTGGTTTGCAAGTCAATAGTTGAGGTCGTATTTACGTACACTCGCATCATAACTTATCAGGAAAGCAGAATGATCGTGCTGCATCGCTTTTGCTACTACAGTGGTAAGGTCCTCAATCAGCATCGCTTTCAATGTTAGTAGACTAGTGGCAAGGTTGTGATGTATTGCTGATGTCGCAGAGTAAGGCATCGATATATTCGCAAAGCAAAGTATTCACACTTGAGTTCGGGTATGTAGTGGAACCATCATTCGATTGCAGTGTCAAATTCTTAAGTATTGGTGAAAGTGTGCTGTCCTTGAAATTGCACATGCTAATTTACAATGGGTCCTTTTTTAGGTTGCTGTGTGGAATTATTCATCCTCTTTCTCGGTCTGCTCTTGCATTCATAATGAAGTGTTGGTCTTTTAACTTTCAACTTTTGTACACTGGAGCGCAGTAAATTGATGTGGTCTGGAAGCGTCTTGTTTTATGATACACAATTTAAGAAACGGTTCTGAAAATTGGGTGAATTTGTAAACATAAAATTGTAGGTAGATCCAATATTTTTCGCGAAAGTCCCGTCTGTAAAGCCTCTTTCAATATCTCAACGTTTACCACTTGGCTCAATTGATAGTTCAGTACCAGTCCTTTGGCTTTGCATTTGGTATGAAGTTCATTGTCCCGACTGTAAAACCTCTTTCAATATCTCAACGTTCACCACTTGGCTCGATTGATAGTTCAGTGTTAGTCCTTTGGCTTTGCATTTGATATGAATTCCATTGTGCGAGATCTTCCCCATATTAATTAACTGATACAATATCTCAACTTTCACCACTTGGCTCGATTGTTAGTTCAGTGTCAGTCCTTTGGCTTTGCATTTTGTGTGAATTTCATTGTCTCGACTGTAAAGTCTCTTTCAATATCTCAACGTTCACCACTTGGCTCAATTGTTAATTGTTGGCTTTGCACTTGGTATGAATTTCTTTCTGTCATTCTTCGTATTGATATCGTTAATTTGTTTGACCGTTGCTAGCAAAATTGATGATAGTGTCTACTCGTGTTCACCCGTCGTTACTACTAATCGTCCCCTTCAAGTTTTGGTCGATGGCTAGGACGCTATATATGTACATATAATTCTTGTTATTAAACTAAAGCACTAGATCTCCTAATGAGTTTTGAGTCAGTTGATGGCATGGCGCACATATAGCAAGAAGTGAAATTTTAATGTTTTCCCATCTACGTTGTTGGGAATTTTGTACCTTTGTCCTATCTTGACAAAAAACAAACTGACTGCTACAGAATTGTAACATAAATTTAGGTCCAGCACGAGTTTTTTGACAGCTGAGAATGTATGCAATGGTGCCTTCCCGAACTTTCAGACCCAGGATCTGGCATATGCATAATGTTACTGCGTTTATTTGATAATAAATATAATGCTTCATTAGTGAAGCTGATGAACTAAAAAAATAATGAATAATGACAATGACCATCTCTGACTTAGAATTTATTATTAAAAAGTGCAACCAGATGGTTATCTCTCTTTGCCCTATAATAAGGCAAAATGATGTCCTAATTTTATTTCTTCTTGTACCTCATATACTACTACTGCTACTATTTATTTCGTATTGTTTGTTTAGTAAGATCCTTGTTAATGTTACAGCATATTAAATAACTGAGAACTGGATAGTAAATAGCCGACTTTAATTCTCTCTCTGTTTTACACGAGCACACACGCGCACACGTACACATGCTTTAATTCCGTGGTTTGAACGATATTAAACTAAATTTACTTTAGCACATTACATTCTCCTGAAACATTCTGTGTCTAGATTAAAAAATGTCCAACTGTCACAAATATATTGACGTTGGATGTATAGAAACGTTGGACAGTGTACTTACCAAGCTACCATAGAGAGTGAAGACTTCCAATTGTGAATTTGTATCAGAAGAGATGAATGAAACT
The DNA here is from genome assembly GCA_028554795.2 of Sinohyriopsis cumingii. Classification (NCBI taxonomy): domain Eukaryota; kingdom Metazoa; phylum Mollusca; class Bivalvia; order Unionida; family Unionidae; genus Sinohyriopsis; species Sinohyriopsis cumingii. The sequence continues at coordinate 33,300,454 of CM068839.1, forward strand.
TGGGCCAGTTATTGTTCGTCCTTCGGGTTCGAATATGACCATGCCATGACTAACTGGTCTGGTTTCTGTGAATACGTGAGCGACTGATCAAACCAATTTGTGCTCTGAACTGTCTGTTGCACACTGGACAGTAGATGCGCACGCGTTTGCTTGAACAATAAAGGTAAAGATTTCCTATGCTCAAGCTTCTGTACTGTATATGTAGTTTTTCTCTGTTTCAAAGTCTGTAGCTCCTGTACGGACGAGATTCCACCAAATAGAGCGATCTTGTGCGAGATCTTCCCCATACTCAGGGGCAATGTTGAAGTGTTTCGAGATGAATAGATGGGAAATCCGATCTCCGGGTGGTCATAAGAAAGGCTGCAAAGGCTACCATCAAGTCATCCCTGAGACATTTCAGCATTGACCTTGTGTAGAAGATCGTTGAAAGTCGCTTTTCTGACACCCTGGTCACGAGGTCTGTCCATCTCATTTGTGATGTCATCAGCAGAGCGTGGATATTTGGAATGCATGCCCATGTGACTAACTCAGTGCCTGGGACCATGTCCTAACATCATATCCTCGTCAGTTTCATCAGCTGACAGCCTCTGCAAAACTGAGTCAGCTACTTTGCATGAAGTATGTACACATACAACATGGACAGCAACACAATGGCTTTGTGGACTTTGAGTTTACAGACTGGTCTCTTTGCGTTGATTTCATCATCGATGAAGACTGCACGTGTTAGGGTGCTTCTGAGATAAATACACGTGTCCAATTTCAATAAGGTTTGGCCATTTCCTGTGATGGTAAGCTCTGCGTTAGGCTATCTTGGTGCAACTTGGTGTATCAGCTGTGTCTTCTTGATAGTGATTGAGACCGAATTGCCAGAAGCTGAAGATAAGTGGTCCATATTGTGTTTGATATCAAATCTGGTATTGATGGAAAAGCCGTAATCAAATATGATATCATGAAGAGTCACTTCCTGTGACATCATCTTCGCTTTTGGTCTCCTGAAAGTGAAGAGCTTGCTTGTATTCTGGATCTAATGTTGATTCTAGTGCCATAGTCATAAAAGATATCAGTAAGCATGTCAGAGAACATGTAATGAAGTTCGTTGGGGCTAACACAGAGCCCTGCTTGACTCCTTTGCTGACTGGGAATGGTTCAGATGACCAAGCTTCATCCACGACAATAGCGAGCGTATTATTATAGAAATGACGAGCGGTCATGGTGAATTTCTATGGTCAACCAAAGTTTTACCATGATCATCCAATGGCCTAGACAGCTGACTGTGTAAATGTTTTTGTCAGGTAAAGGAAAGTAGTGTACAGATTGAAGTTCTGTTCATTGCATTTCTCCTGGAGTTAACGAGCTAGAAAAGCCATATTTGTGGTTCTCGTGATTCTCTGTCAGGAGCCATTGTTCATTGTTATGCACAAGACGATTCAGAAGAATTCCGTAATTTTGCCGGTTTTTGACCGCAAGGAAAGGCCCCGAACGTTGTCGTTTGATTGTCTGTTGCCTATCCGATTGTACAAGTGGACAATGGGAAACGATTTGCACCCACGGCTATAATCCCTTCAATCCACATTTATTGGAAGAGTTCATAAATAATAAAATCACCGTCTGGCAATGGAACTGCAGAGGAATCTTTAAAAACCTATCAAAACTGCAGAACAACTGAATAATACGGCCGTAAAACCAGACGTAATCTGCCTACAGGAAACCCTCATAACACAAGAACACAAACGCCTGCCCCAACTACAAGGCTATACCCAGGGAATCTTTAAAAACAGACCCATGGGGCAGAAAGGGGGTGGACTAGCAATTTTTTTTAATAGATACACTAATCTACTATGAAATAACAGAAGCACCCCCTAACCTAAACATCAATAATAGCATCGAAATAATGTCAGCAATGATAAATATAGGAACCACAAACATTCAAATAATAAATGCATACGACCCAGGGGGTACCTTCTGCCCTACCAACCTAATCTCACTAAAGGCAATCACTAATAACAACAACAACAATCTAATGATCTGTGGCGACTTCAACGCACACAGTGAATTATAGGGAGGTAAAAAGAAAGATCAAAGACGGAAAATGGTTGAAAAATGGATAACTGAGAACAATCTGGTATCTTAAATGACGGGTCGAACACTAGATTAAACCCTGAGGATGGTACTGTCTCAGCCATAGACCTAACCATCACTACCCCAAAATTGGCTCAAATCACAAATTGGTGGGTGGATCAAGAAGATACTTTAGGAAGTGACCATTTTCCCATCACAATCAATATTCAAACAAAGACTCAACACATTCCAAACGAAACCCCACCTAAATGGAGGTACCAACAGGCAGACTGGGACCAGTTCCCATTATTACTAGCTAAAGTAAATCCAGATAACTTACAAAACCCAAGTACTGACATGTATTATGATAACATAACATACACAAATATAGAAGCAGCTAACCGATGCATACCAAATACAACTAATATCCAAAATAAAAACCCTGTACCATGGTGGACTAAACAGTGCACTATATCACATAAAGACAAAAAAGGGCCTTAAATAAATATAAACGCACCAAAAATTCTATCTACTTCCAGCAATATAAAGATAAAGAAAAAGCACTAAAACAAACTATAAAAACTGCTAAAATTAATCTATGGCAAACCTTTTGCTCTAAACTGAGTCTAAAATCAAACTCGAAACAAATATGGGACAAGATAAAAGCCATAAAAGGGAAAGCAATTACCTCAGCCCCAAAAATTAAAAATGCCATAACAAATAAAGATAAGGCAGACCTCCTGGCGAAGCATTTTTCGAACAAGAGTAGCAACAATAATCACACCAGAAACTTTCAAGAACACAAAAAACTAATGGAGGGAACCCAACCTCAAATGTTTCAAGACCAATGAACAAAAGAATCTCACCTAAATAGCGACATCACAGTACATGAATGGAAGATAGCCCTACGATCCAAAAACGAAACATCCCCTAGTAAGGATCAGTTAGGTTACATTATTTACAAAAAACTACCTATCAATATAACAATAGCCATAATCAAACTCTTTAATAGGATATGGGATAAAGGCCAACTACCCACCAAATGGAAACAGGCCATAGTAATACCAATCCCCAAGCTAGGTAAAGATCCCAACAACATAAATTCGTACCGACCCAACTCCCTTACAAACAATATTTGCAAAATAATGGAGACAATAATCGCAAATAGGTTAAAACACCACCTAGAAACCAATAACCTACTCTCCATAAATCAATGTCGCTTTCAGAACAAACGGTCCACCACTGACCAACTTCTCAGATTGGAAACAGACATCAAACTCGCTTTTAACGCACACAGGAAAACCGATCGCAACCTCATAGCGGTTTTTTTAGACCTAGAAAAAAGCGTTCGACCTAGTATGGACCAATGGACTAATGGCCAAATTAAACCAATATGGAATAACTGGACGTTTGTTCAACTGGATTGGCGATTTCCTCACAGGCCGGAAAATTACAACAAGAATAGGCAACACCCATTCGGAAGAATTTTCACTTGAAAATGGAACACCGCAAGGCAGTGTAATAAGTCCCTTACTATTTAACCTAATGGTAAACGACCTTGACCTCAATGCAGCCTCCGCAAAAATAAACTTGTCACAATTCGCAGATGATAGTGGCATATGGAGGAATGGAAATCCTGCCAATAACACAGTAGTTAAAGAAATCCAGCAGAGCCTAGACAACATAGAGAGATGGGCGGACAAATGGGGTTTCAAAATATCTCATGAAAAAACTGTGGTAATCATATTCACGCCCAAACGAAATGACAACCTAGTCTATCCAAACTTCTATATACAAAATCAATTAATCAAATACGTAACAGTAGTAAAATTCCTAGTAATGTTCTTTGACAACCACCACACATGGAAACAGCACATTGAACAACTCACCCAGAATTGTAACAAAAATCTCAATTTACTCAGGAACATCACAGGGACTGGCTGGGGATCCAACCAGGAAACCCTCCTCACGATAAATAAAAGCCTAATTAGATCAAAACTGGATTACGGTTGCCAAGCATATAACTCAGCTAAGCAACCTGTACTACAAAAACTTGACACTATCCAGAGAAAAGCCTTACTATTATGTACAGGAACACTCCCCTCAACATCATTAGAAGAACTACACACACTAACAGGAGAACTACCCTTAAAATTACGTAGGCAAGAACTGCTCCTCCGATACTCCATTCGAATAGATACCCACCCGGAGAACCATCCCACCAAAATAGCTATAAATAAGTGTAAAGTTGTCTTCAAACCCAAAATCATACCCATCACACCAAGTGGCAAAGTAATCCTTGAACTAAGAGAAAAGATACCTCTACTAAAAAAAACGGGTAACAAACAATACAGACCAGAACAAATCACCATGGTTACAAAAGCCACCAAGGATTAACACTGAAGCTACCAAATTAGGCAATAAAGAAGGACAAGAAAACTTACTAAAACCTGTACTGGTAAACGAAATCAACCAAAAATACCCGGACTATGTTAAAATATATACCGATGGATCAAAAACAAACAACCCACCAAGAACAGCAGCAGCAATAGTAATCCCTGAATTCAATATACAAACGGGATCCAGATTACCTGACTATTGCTCCATTTACACCACTGAATTCTGGGCTATAACTGAATCACTACAATGGATCAAAGACAACCAAATACCTAAAGCAGTCATTATAAGCGATTCCCTAAGCGTTATCAAATCGATCCAAAATCCCAATACACACTCTAGGGAACAATTCCTCGACAGAGCATGCCAATTAATCGACGATATCACCACAGCACATAAATTAATCGAGCTCATGTGATACCGTCGCACATTGGAATCTCTGGCAACGAAACGGCAGACAAAGTTGCAAACACCAAACTAGGAGATCAATACTCTATCAAGCTTAACTATAGCTCTACAGAAGCAATAAGCTTCGCTCAAACATATATAGACCAAACATGGCAAGATTTTTGGAACTCCTCCAAAAAAGGTGAAAAGCACCATGAAACCCAAAAAAACGTAGATAGGAACATACAGCTACCTAAGGGTACCTATTTAGAACAGAAAACCATAAACAGGATAATAACTGGAAAAACTAAACTAGCAAGCAGTTTTGGAAGGTTTATAGGACCCAAACCAGCAACAATTAACTGCTTTAACTGCCACACCACCGAAGATCTACACCACGTATTCAATATATGCCCAAAATATAAACCCGCTCGGAAAATATTTATCAAAAACCAAAAAGAGATTGGATCACCACACACATACCTAGAGTTACTTATGGACTCTAACAAAAATAAACAATCAGCATATAAAAATATAAATCAATTCATAGACTCAGCAGGACTTAGGAACAAAATATAATTACTATCCCCACAAAACCAAAAGACCCAGTAACTAGCTAAATAAATTTAGAAGCCACCACATAAAAACCCATAACATATCATTCAATTTTATAAAAGTATTAATAATAATTCACTTACGAAGCACCTATAAAAAAAACTAAGGAAACCGCAAAATCGGATGTCCTAGATGACCTTAACGAACCGAGTAATCAGCTAGGATTCCGGTCCTACATGTCTTTAACGAACCGTGTAATCGGCTAGTACTCCGGTCTCTTGCTAAATAAAGTATAAATAACATTCAATGTCTAAAAACATTAATTAATAAATAACTTAAAGAGGTAATATCTAAAAACTTATAAATAACATAACGCAGGAAACACACCCTAAACACCTCGACTAATAATACCATAATAACCTTGAAAATCTTTCTATAAACAACATAGAACATCCCCCCCTCCTTTTAGAACATTTTTAAGAAGAAAAGAAAAAAAAAAAAAAGAAAACAAAATCGCAAGAAACACCAGGCAAATGCAAAAAGAAACCAGCGATGTAAAGCAAGCAGGACCGTTCCCGAGCTCTCCTTCCCACTAATGACAGCCAACCATTCAACTGTAAGGGACCTTTATGGACCCACAGATTGAGGCCAAACAATCAGGGTTCCTCGAATCCATAAAAGCCTGGGGGAGGTGGCACCATTCCCTTCCCCAAAAACAACTAGCAGGCTGCGGTGTCGTCAGAAAAAAAGTGGCACATGCACAATTGTGCGCACGCCACTATAATTAAACTCAACAACAACAACAACGGAAGAGTTCAGCCAATTTCCGTGACACCTGTGAGTCTCCGGCTTTGAAGATTTCTGCTGGTATAGTATATGTTCCAGATGTTTTCCAATTGTATAGCAGGTCAATTGTTTCTCATTCAAATCTCTCTGAATGGCATCATCGTTCTCTTGAAACCAATGTTGATGTTTACGTATGGTGGGACCAGGGGCTTTGGACGCAGTTGAGCACATATATTCTCTAAAGGCTACCCAATGTTCCTCGACATTCTTATACTTTGCATCGAGTACACTGGATTGGCTGCACGGTTCATAGGCAAATGTCTGTTTCACATTTTCACATTCTCCCGTTTCAATTCATTTTGTTGTCGTCTGCTCGAAATACACTAGCAGAATTGCAACATATGCAAAATCTGGAACACAACAATAGTGATCCTGCGAGAGCATTGCAACGTATATTTAAGAATAGTATTTGACACAAGTCAGCTCGACAATTAAACCCGAGGAATAAAATTCAGAGAGCAGACATATTTTCCAACATAATAGAACAAGTAGACAGATGCGTATGGGATAGTTTGTTTTTTAAATTAGAGTGATGGGAATGCAAAATTATTATAGATGGGAATATATACGTTTAGTCTATTTATAAGAAGGCTTGTAAGGAGTAGGGGAGGGTAATGTAAATTATTTGTATTCTTTCATTTTCTTTAAAATCCAAACCTGTTTGAATAGGTGATAGTTCTGTTTGAAATAGGAAAGATGTGAAGGAGAGGGACATTACAGATGGAGATAGATGCTTTTATATTTAAGATGATTAAAAGATGCTAAGGGTGTGAAGGAGATAATGAGATAACGTAGTTAGGTTGCTGATACGGTAATTAAATTGTATTTTATATTGCTTATTTTAAATTAAAGGTGAGGGTCAATATATGGATTTGTCTTGATATGCAAGGGTTATGAAGATCGTTTAGCTTTGGGTGTGTAAAATATAGAACGAGACCAATTTTTTAACATCGTTGCGGGTGGGGGAACTATGGATTAAAACATTGATATAGATGGCATTTTTTTAATGATAGCGTTTTAATTATTTTTCTTTTAAACGTTAGGTTTTGCTACATCTTACCTCGTATGAATGTGATGGTAGTTTTGCTCATAACAGTAAGGTAACTGCTGGTAGAAACATTATCGAAGAGACATATATTTTAACTTCATTTATTATGAGGATCATGCCATACCTAGACAGTATATCACTGAGCGTTGATAATAGATATCCGTGTGTTGGTACCAGATAACTGGTTGGCGGATAGTAGATCACTGGGTGTTGATAATATATAAATTGGTTGGTGGACAGTAGATAACTAGCAGATGGATGTTAGATAAATGGTTATAGATATAACTGTATTATGAAGATGGTAATTTTGTTTTTTAAAGGTGAGAATAGGAGAGGGTGGGGCTGCTAGATTGAACTTTATAAGGAGTATCATAGGGCTGTAAGGGGAGATAAAAAAAGTTAAATTGCCAAACAAAAGAAAACACGGCAATTCATTCACATAGAGGTCTGAGAAAATCCAATTTGCCAGGTTGACAAACACAAACCAATCACCCCCCCTCCCAACCAAAAAAACGCCAGCATGTTTCAAAGAGTCAGTCTACTAGTGTAAAACATATATCGTAATACGACATTTGAGTTCGAGAGCAGAGCGTCCCCCATAATGCACTGTTAAGAAAGTACACATTTCAAAGCCGAGACTTAGTGTTATTTCCCGTATGTTACCCTATCTTACAAGAGATTGTATACAAACTCACATTTCCTGCCAAACCCAGATAAAATGCTAGACTGTTACAATCAGAAAACTCACCACACAATGATAAACCTATGACGTAATACAGTATTTCTGCTTAGATGCATATCATCTTATGCCACACTGTTGCAAAACACAACTTTAAAATGGCGCCATCATGTTAGTTTCTCCTTAAACGTTTGACCCGAAGTAACATGTGGTTAAAGTGCCACTTTATGTTACTCATATTAGTTGGTTTGGATAAATAAGTCTCAGAGACAAATCTAAAGTGCACGTAACTTGTGGGATCAACATGACTAAATGTTGCTTCTCTCTATCCCATCCGTTTGACACATGCGTATTTAACGATGAGTTTGAAACTTGGCGCACTCGATTATTTGAATACTTAGGTGTCGTTCTAGTGATTTAGGACTACATATTGATGTTGTTATTTTCCTCCATAAAAAAATAAGAACCTAATGCGCTCACTTCCTAGTGATCGTCACCATTGTTGTTCACGGTGGCTTCATTCGCGAAAAAGATGAACTCCTGCCTTCAGATTTGTCAAACGATAGTTTCACAGAGGTATTGCGTTGGTTACTTTGACGGCTCTTCAACTGCTTGAAGCATACAATCACATTTCTAAAAAAATACAGATTTACCCGAAACAAAAAATACTGCATTTACATAATTCGTAGATCTAATGATAGATTGTGAAAAGAAGAAATCTCGTTAATGTCGTTAGACCTCGTGCCACCTTCACCGATTATAATCACTACAGAAATAAAACAACACTTGGCATATGTAGATCATTGAGAATCACGACACGTCAAATGTTTAATTTGTTCTTTTTCTCATATTTGTCTCTGTGTATTGTACAATTGCTACCACTATCGGGACTTTATGTGAACAACTATGGACTTTTCTCTCAGCATTTGCAGTTTGTTTTTTCCGGAAATATATCAACCACAGCAGTGAACGATACAACAACCGCATCAATACATTGGAATGTTCCGAAAGAGTCCCCTTAAAATCGATCGAGCCAGAGATGAGAACGATAGAAATATGAATAACTAATTTTACTTGACTTTAGCGATCGGTAGTTCGATTGGTCGTGTTTGCTACCAATAATCTCTGTTCTTTCAGGGTAAAACAATACCATGAAGCTAGACTACAAAGCCCATTAGCAAGTGACCTTCTAGGCAGTTCATATATGACGTCACGTAGGGTGGGAGTCCGATTTTGTTTAAATGTGCCCTTAGAAATACAACAGCAGTGACATCTACCAGAGAAAATTTCAACTACGTAGCATAGCTGTATCTCCATTTGAAGAAAGAATATTGAGGAATTCATGATATATCTATAGCTTTATTCCTGGAATTTGAAGTATGTTTCCTAGTCATACAATTTCTCTTTAGTACAGATTTGCAGAGGACTAAACCCAAGCTGAACAATATTATTTTCTAAATATATAATAATTCAGAATGCAATGTTGTAGAGTTGTGTGTTTTTCTATACGAAGTAATTTGAAACCAATGCTATATTTAAAAATTGTTTTATTGGGTGAGTGTCAAACCTTTGTGACTTCATAAATGAGGTAGTCTGAGCTTTTGTGACAAAATGTGACGGGGGTGGGGGAGACTGGGGTAACAAATCCACCAAAATATACTGACGTCTAGTATGGATGGCCCTTAGTGGAAATCATTCAGCTGACCCAAGTCTTGAATATCACCTGAAACGAAACATATTTCGGCACAGAAATGTTAGATTGACAAGGAATAAAGATCGAATAATTGCTTGTATATCAATAGCTACGACAAACCTTATCGAAAGGATAGGAAAACAGGGGGTGGTGGGCTCTTTGTGTCTGTTAGAACCGGTACTATTTGTAAAAGACGGGAAGATCTCGAAATACATGAAATATAATCCATTTGGCAACAGATCACTCCAGAAAAAGCTAAGCCCTGTTTAGTAGGTTTTGTGTACAGACCCCCCATCATCACATACTGATTTGAGTGAATATTTGGAACTTCAAGTAGATAAAATTTCAAAAGAAGAGAAAGAATTTTACATTCTATGCGATATAAATAGAGACCTTCTCAGTGATCAAATAAAAGTGAATTGGATGAATTTTATTGCTTCATTAGGAATGGAGCAACTAGTAAATGAACCCACCAGAGTAACATCTACCTCTTAAACACTTATAGATGATATTTATACCAATACAAAATAAAATGTTTTGGAGGTAATGGTTCCAAAGATTGGTATAAGTGACCACTTTGCAACTTTTCTAACACGTAAAGTTAATGGCAAATCAACAAAAAATAATATCCATAAATTCATTACTTATAGATCCTTTCAAAACTTTGATACTGTTCAATTCCTAGAAGATCTGCAACAGATTCCATGGAATACAGTCCAAATATTTGAAGATATTGATGATGTTTTAGATACTTGGGCAGATCTGTTCATCAGTATAGTGAACAAGCATGCCCCTTTACAAACACACAGGATAAAGAAAGACCACCAGCCAGGCTCGATCTCTCCAGAAATTTTAGGACCAATAAAGCAAAGAGACCAACTAAATTTAGTAGGATATCAAAGTGTATATAGAGTTTGGAAGAATAAAGTAAATAAAATGATACGTCAAGCCGAACAAGCGCATTATAAAAAGGTGCTTGAGGAAAGCCAAAATAATCCCAAAGCTATATGAAAGTGTTTACAGGGTTTGGTACAGGCGAATGTAAAAGTAAAGCTGAGGGCATTTTTACTGATAATCCAACTGACATCTCAAATATTTTAACAACTTTTTTGTTCAAATTGCTGAAAAACTTAAAGAACCCAGAACTTCATCTGATCATCTGGAACTCAAAACATGTTTGTGCTAAAAAATACCTACCAAACAATGAAATGAGTCTCGAATTTGTGCTGAAATATATTTTAAAAAAATAGATGATTGTAAAACAACAGGACTTGGTATGATTGGACCAAGGCGACTAAAGGTAGCTGCACCTGGAATTGTATAGAGTATAGCTTTCATTTGCAATAAAAGTATTAGGTCTACTAAATTTCCACATACATCGAAAACTGCCAATTGCATAAAGCAGGAACAAAAGATGATGTAAATAACTACAGGTCCATCTCTATCCTTCCTTGTCTCTCCAAATTACTAGAAAAACATGTACATGATTTATTTCTCAGCTATTTAAACACTTATGATAATATTCATGATAATCATTCTGGCTTTCGCCAGAATCACTTCTGTGAAACTACAATTGTATCTTTGATTGATAAATGGCTGAAAGCATTAGATCAAGGAGAAATGGTAAACATTATTATCGTTGATTTTCGTAAAGCTTTTGATCTTGTAGACCATGAAAATTTGCTTGAAAAACTAAATACATGTCAATGCAGTGAAAACTCCCTAAATTATTTTACTTCTTACTTAAAAGATAGAGTGCAGAAAGTATCTTTAAATGGTCAACTTTCTGAAAGTAAAAATATTAATTGTGGAGCACCACAAGGCTCTATCCTTGGACCTCTGTTATTCGTTCTATTTATCAGCGATTTACCTCTTAAGATTGGAACTTCAATTTCTTCCACTGACCTCTATGCAGATGATACTACACTGTCTGAGACTGGTAAAACCAAAACAGTACTTGAAAATAACTTACAAGATGCTCTCAACAGACTTCAAGTATGGTGCACGGAAAACAGTATGATCATAAATACAGAAAAAACGTAAGCCCTACTATTTACAAAACAACAAAAACGAGCAAGGCTAGACAGCGACAAACTCCAGGTTCTATTTGACAACGTGAGCCTCAATATGACCTCTCAAGATAGAATTCTTGGTGTATTCGTGGATAACAATCTTACTTGGTCTATTCACATTAAACGTATTTCAAAAAGGGTTAATTCTTACCGTTGGCTACTAAGGAAAATCAAAACATGCATTCCTCTTCAGTATATGGTCATCTTTTATAAAAGTTATATTCAGCCATATCTGGACTACTGCAATGTAATTTGGGATAATACCTCTAATTCGAACAGAACAACACTTTTAAGATTCTAAAAGAGGGCTTGCCATTTAATTCTAGATCAAAGTATAGACAATTTTCAGGATGCAGTGAATAAATTAAAGGTTTTAACAATACATGAAAGAATATTTCTTAGAAAGGCCCAATTGATGTATAAAGTATCCAGAAAAGACATTCCTGTCTATCTAAGCAATATCTTTCACCAAAGAGATGCTGATGGCACTTCAAATTTAAGATCCATAAGAAGAAAAAATTACATTATACCAAGGCCAAAGAAGGAACTGTTTAAAAAAAGTTTTCAATATACTAGTCCACTGGTATGGAACAACATTCCCAGTGACATAAGGCAGGCTCCAGCATTTCATCTTTTCACAATCAATATCTTAAATGGATGAAATCTTAAGAAAATTAAACAGTTCTAGAACAAACAATACCGCCTGCTATTCTGTAATTTTGCATCATTTTCATAGGTGAATTTTTCAATGCAGGATTATATTTTATATTTTATGTATGTTTATATATTCACAGATGCCTGTGCAAAAGATCCAGGCTAGATACTTTGACTTTTAAAATTACTTAATTATTTAGTGTCAAGCCAAACTCTTCAAATCATGTTGTATATATTGTATGTATTGTATATAACAGATAGAAGGCCTCAAGGTAGATTAGTTCTGTAACTAATTGAGTTACCTTCTCTAAATAAAGTATTATTATTATTATTATTATTATTATTTGCCGCATCGAATATAGTAATCCCCAACAACAACCACATTAAAAAAGGTTTATTTCAATTAAAAAAAGATTGTCTCAGATTTGAATTACTGTTTTACAAAAATCAGCGTATAAATATGTTGTTGATATAATAAAACTGGATGTATCAAGTATATTATAACCTATAAGCGAGTATGAATGCAAAGGAAATAAAAAATTTAAGAATGATTCCAACACGGACTGTGCCAGCTCCAATGTTCATCTCCGTTGTTACCAGTGGTCGGTAGGGCACTACGTTCCCAGCATTAGACTTGTCCACAGAATGTATACATCTGTTTCTTTATGAGAATCATATAAAAATAGAGAAAAGTAAAAAAGATATGGATGAAGAAAATCTAAAGTCATCAATAAAACTATATAAAGATCAGGTATGTACATGAAACACTTTTCAAATATTTGTGTAACGTGATTTGCCCAACGAATCGTACGTGTAACGTGTTTTCGAGTGTCAAATGCTTATTCTTTGGCCGGTAAGTCCTCAGGAAAACCACTCGTCCACTCGTCCTTATTGGGTAAAAAAATTGCTGGGCCGAGTAAAATTTACAATTGTCACTTAGGACTCATAGATTAGTGACATTAGAGTCAAGAACCTGCTTGTTTGATTGTGACTTGAGTCATATGAAAACAAACTAGGGTCTCAGTTATAAATGGCCTGGGATTAATTATGGACTGCATGCTAGTAATTGCACATTTATAAATTTTAGACAGAAGTTTTTGATCACGAACTGTAATGGAAAAAGTGATTTGTAAATCATGCGAATCAAATGGGGATTTTTCATATTTGAGAATATACATTTGTTTGGAATAAAAGTCTTATTATCAGGTACTTGTCCAGCAGTTAAAATTAACAAGCCTATGGCACAGAGTTGTCTGATTTTTACATTTCTGTACATTTTAATATCATTGTTTTGTTTTGTATACATATTTTACTATTGTTTTTCTGTTGCAGTTACAGCAGATAGATCAAGCCTTGCAGATATCAGGAGAAAGTGCTGACCTTGCACAGTTGAAAGCAGACATTGAGGAGCTAATTAAGCTTACAGAAGGTAAAACAAAATCTGTATGAACATCAGGGTAGAAATTCATTGACTGGGATCCTGGCTTGGTAACCTTACAGAATTAAAACAAAATTGGTATGAAGATCAGGGTAGAAAAATCCATTGCCTGGGATCCTAGCTGGGTAACCGTACAGAAGGTAAAACAAAATCTGTATGAACATCAGGGTAGAAAAATTCATTGCCTGGGATTCTGGCTGGGTAACCTTACAGAATTAAAACAAAACCAGTATGAACATCAGGGTAGAATAATCCATTGCCTGGGATCCTAGCTGGGTTAACTTACAGAATTAAAACAAAATCTGTATGACATCAGTTCACATTTGTTGGCTAATTATTCTCATAGACCATACTACCAGTCACATCAGTCAACATAATCACAGTCCATATTACCAGTCACATCAATCAACATAATCACAGTCCATATTACCAGTCACATCAGTCAACATAATCACAGTCCATGCTACCAGTCACATCAGAAAACATAATCACAGCCCATACTACCAGTCACATCAGTCAACATAATCACAGTCCATATTACCAGTCACATCAATCAACATAATCACAGTCCATATTACCAGTCACATCAATCAACATAATCACAGTCCATATTACCAGTCACATCAATCAACATAATCACAGTCCATATTACCAGTCACATCAGTCAACATAATCACAGTCCATATTACCAGTCACATCAATCAATATAATCACAGTCCATATTACCAGTCACATCAGTCAACATTATCACAGTCCATACTACCAGTCGCATCAATAAACATAATCACAGTCCATGCTACCAGTCACATCAGTCAACATAATCACAGTCCATATTACCAGTCACATCAATCAACATAATCACAGTCCATATTACCAGTCACATCAATCAACATAAGCACAGTCCATATTACCAGTCACATCAATCAACATAATCACAGTCCATGCTACCAGTCACATCAGTCAACATAATCACAGTCCATATTACCAGTCACATCAATTTACCAGTCACATCAATCAACATAATCACAGTCCATATTACCAGTCACATCAGTCAACATAATCACAGTCCATACTACCAGTTGCATCAATAAACATGATCACAGTCCATATTACCAGTCACATCAATCAACATAATCACAGTCCATATTACCAGTCGCATCAATAAACATGATCACAGTCCATATTACCAGTCACATCAATCAACATAATCACAGTCCATGCTACCAGTCACATCAGTCAACATAATCACAGTCCATATTACCAGTCACATCAATCAACATAATCACAGTCCATACTACCAGTCACATCAATCAACATAATCACAGCCCATACTACCAGTCACATCAATCAACATAATCACAGTCCATACTTCCAGTCACATCAATCAACATAATCACAGTCCATGTTACCAGTCACATCAATCAACATAATCACAGTCCATACTACCAGTCACATCAATCAACATAATCACAGTCCATATTACCAGTCACATCAATCAACATAATCACAGCCCATACTACAGTGTGACCCTGCTATAACACAGTAGTTGGGAGATATAGAACCCGACCATGTTATAAGCAACCAGGTCAGTTAGCTGATGAAAATTATGCATGCACCCCCCCAAAAAAAAAATTGCTGGTGGGGGTGTAGGTAATAATGCGGGCGGTAAAATATGTGCTTCATTGGCACAGTTGCCATCTTAAATCGATGGATATTAAATGAGAAATACACCTTTAGCGAAAATAGAAGGCACACATAATAGTTTACTTTATTTAGAGAACCATGAATTGGTACATAATAAGTGGATACTGTTTAGATATTCATGTCTAATGATATTCATGTCTAATGATATTCATGTCTAATGTATAGCATAAATAGAGTATCAACACCGTGTACTCACCCGCTAATCTCATATACATTGAATCCACAATACAAGTGATTCCATCAAAAATATGCACACACAGAGATTTAAAATATTCAATAATTTTGTCAGAGGTCATATTGATCTGAATTAAGTGGAAAAACTTAGCACAATCACGTAATGAATGACGAAGCACATTAACTTTTCAGTACGTCCCAACTCGGTAAAAGTTAGTTTGCATTTTAAGCCGCCGTTGGTAGCGTTTGCACTCATAAACTTTTTCCCTGCAAAACGAAATATTTCACGGCACAGTTAATGTGTTCCAGTAACAGGAAAATACAAAAATTCATCGGATTCCATGACTTTTATTTAAGTTTGGTACTGACTTCCTTTGAAGAAAAGTTTGCTTTTATTGAAGATTGTAGTTGGCTTTCTTTGATAAAGGGTGCATGCGTGATTGAAGTCACCACTAAAGGACAGCTTTGGAGAGGTTTACAAGTGCCCATTTCTTATTGTGGCGTGAATATCAAATAATTGTATTGAATAATTTGGGACTGATTTTTTTTCCATTTGCTGATTACGTTTTCATAACAATCGGAACTTCAAAGGTAATCTGTTTCCTTTGAAATTTCAGCAAACTATTTTATCTGGGTACATTTTTAAAAAGGAATTTTTCGTCGTTTGGACTATTCTATTTACTGTTCATCCCTGCCTATTGAATAAATGATTAAGTAAGATGTTTTTTTTTTTTTTGCATTTGTGGTAGCAGCGTAATGCTGCCTTCCATGCATGCATCAGAAATTTAAAAAAGGGTAAATGGACGACAAATACACAGGTGTTCTGGTCTGATGACAGGGATTATTACAGAAAATGTGAGTGTTCTGAAGGATTTAATTCTGAGTGAAAAGAAGAGGATTTTTCCTTACCATCCAAATGTCAGTCTTTGTAAATATATTAATTACTAGTGAGCGGCTGAAAACTCGACAAAAGATAGATTAAGAGATAATGTCCTTTCCTGTTGATTTCCGTTACCAGAAATGTCAACAACAAAAAAGCAGATATCTCTCAACATACAGTATTCATGCTAGATGTCAAGATAAGTGGATTATGGTATAACAATGCACTGTTTGTCAATATGGACAAAGAATTTGTTTATGTAACAATAGATAAATTTCAGTGCATTTTATATCCAGTTTGCGGCTTCCTTTCATGGGGTCTCTGAATTTCTCCACTCCAAACCAGTGGTTCTATATACAAGTTTAAACAGTCAACAATGTCGCCACTAAAAATAAATTGCCAGATGGTAAATTTTGCTGTCAATAAGGGGGGAAAAAATCCAAGTTTGCGACATTGGCAAAACCCTATGCGATCCCAGAACAAACTTCTTATCCTTTAACTTTTGTACTTTTTATAAAAAAAGACTACTTTTTTGTGTGCAAGAAAATATATATAAAGTTTCAGAAGCCATGCCATGATCATCTTGTATTATTCATACGAGAGCTCTTCCCCAAAGTGATAATAAACTTTTTCCATTTTTTAATACTTTTAAGAAAGAATTTTTGCTATGTACAAGAAAAATACATGTATATGAAATTTCGGGAGCCACACCATGACCATGTTATATCTGAATTCATGTTATAACAGAGTGTGCTATGGCGGGGTCACACTGTACCAGTGACATCAATCCACATGTGTTTAATACTTATTATCACAGTCCATACTACCAGTCACATCAATCCACATAATCACTGTCCATACTACCAGCAAAATCAATCCACATTATCATAGTCCATACATGCTTAATACTTGTTATCACAGTCCATACTACCAGTCACATCAGTCTACATTATCACAGTCCATACTACAACAGAATCAATCCACATGTGTTTATCATTCATTAGCACAGTCCATACTACCAGTGACATCAACCCACATTATCACAGTCCATACTACCAGTCACATCAGTCAACATAATCACAGTCCATACTACCAGGCACATCAGTCAACATAATCACAGTCCATACTACCAGTGACATCAATCAACCTTATCACAGTCCATACTACCAGTGACATCAATCAACATAATCACAGTCCATACTACCAATGACATCAGTCACAGTCCATACTGCCAGCAACATCAGTCCACATTATCACAGTCCATACTACCAGCAGGATCAGTCCACATGTGTTTAATACTTATTATCCTAGTCCATGCTACAAGTCACATCAATCCACATTATCACAGTCCATGCTACAAGTCACATCAATCCACATTATCACAGTCCATGCTACGAGTCACATCAATCCACATTATCACAGTCCATACTACCAGTCACATCAATCCACATTATCACAGTCCATGCTACAAGTCACATCAATCCACATTATCACAGTCCATGCTACAAGTCACATCAGTCCACATTATCACAGTCCATACTACCAGTCACATCAATCCACATTATCACAGTCTATGCTACGAGTCACATCAATCCACATTATCACAGTCCTACCTTTTATTCCCATCTTCAAGATTCAATGGACTACATATCCAAGATCCAAGTCTTCACAATGTTTAGTAATGCACTGCTCTTCATCTGACTTGACTCTTGACAATGTTTAGTAATGCACTGCTCTTCATCTGACTTGACTCTTGACAATGTTTAGTAATGCACTGCTCTTCATCTGACTTGACTCTTGACAATGTTTAGTAATGCACTGCTCTTCATCTGACTTGACTGATGATATGTTGTTCATCTGACAGTCATATTTTCCCAGTTAACATTTCATTGCATTTCAGGCTATTATAATACATTATACTTTTCTGAAACCACCTTTGTTTTATTTAGTACTTTCCCAAAGGTTATTCTTAAATCCATGATGGTCCACTGTCAGTATATTTGCATGTTATCCTTTAATGCAATGAAGTAATTAATCATGGTTATTCTTATGTCTAAATAATATACTTGCCATACACAAATGTTTTGGGTTATCCTCTTACATTGTCTTCAGATTGATTATTGTTTGTTGGTGCCTTAATTAGTAAGATTTTTTGTTTGTTGGTGCCTTAATTATTATGATTTTTTTGTTTGTTGGTGCCTTAATTAGTAAGATATTTTGTTTGTTGGTGCCTTAATTAGTACAAGTTTTTGTTTGTTGTTGCCTTAATTAGTATGATCTTTTTGTTTTTTGGTGCCTTAATTAGTATGATTGTTTGTTTGTTGGTGCCTTAATTAGTATGATTGTTTGTTGATGCCTCAATTAGTATGACTTTTTGTTTGTTCGTGCCTTAATTAGTATGATTTTTTGTTTGTTGGTGCCTTAATTAGTACAAGTTTTTGTTTGTTGTTGCCTTAATTAGTATGATCTTTTTGTTTTTTGGTGCCTTAATTAGTATGATTGTTTGTTTGTTGGTGCCTTAATTAGTATGATTGTTTGTTGATGCCTCAATTAGTATGACTTTTTGTTTGTTCGTGCCTTAATTAGTATGATTTTTTGTTTGTTGGTGCCTTAATTAGTAAGATATTTTGTTTGTTGGTGCCTTAATTAGTAAGATATTTTGTTTGTTGGTGCCTTAATTAGTAAGATATTTTGTTTGTTGGTGCCTTAATTAGTATGAGTTTTCATTTGTTGGCTTCTTAATTAGTAAGATATTTTTTGGTGCCTTAATTAGTATGATTATTTGTTTGTTGGTGCCTTAATTAGTATATTTTTTTGTTTGTTGGTGCCTTAATTAGTAAGATTTTTTGTTTGTTGGTGCCTTAATTAGTAAGATATTTTGTTTGTTGGTGTCTTAATTAGTATGATATTTTGTTTGTTGGTGCCTTAATTAGTATGATTTTTTTGTTTGTTGGTGCCTTAATTAGTAAGATATTTTATGTGTTGGTGCCTTGTTTAGTGTCTTTTTGTTTGTTGGTGCCTTAGTTAGTATGATTGTTTGTTTGTGCCTTAATTAGTATGATTTTTTGTTTGTTGGTAGTATGAATTTTTTGTTTGTTGATGCCTTACTTAGTATGATTGTTTGTTGGTGCCTTAATTAGTATGAATTTTTGTTTTTTGTGCCTTAATTAGAATTATTTTTTGTTTGTTGGTGCCTTAATTAGTATGATTTTTTGTTGGTGCCTTAATTAGTAAGATATTTTATGTGTTGGTGCCTTGTTTAGTATGTCTTTTTGTTTGTTGGTGCCTTAATTAGTATGATTGTTTGTTTGTGCCTTAATTAGTATGATTTTTTGTTTGTTAGTGCCTTAATTAGTATGAATTTTTTGTTTGTTGATGCCTTAATTAGTATGATTGTTTGTTGGTGCCTTAATTAGTATGATTTTTTGTTTGTTGGTGCCTTAATTAGTATACTTTTTTGCTTGTTTTTCATTTAACCTGACATTGATCCCCTCTTGAACTGAGCCTTTTATTGTAACCAGAACAAGTGCTTTAAAATTGATTGTGGTATGCTTAATTGGGTCAACTTATTATTAGCTAGCTGTTGATAGTCTACCATCAGATTGCATGGCACATACAAACTGTACAGCATCCACAGATCTACTTTAATATTCATGAGAGAAGTTACACATAAAATGTGCAACATCCACAGATCTCCTTTTTCGTGAGAAGAATTTACACACCATCCACAGATATACTTATTCATGAGAATAACATGCCACATAAAATGCACAGCATCCACAGATCCACTTATTTTGACATCCACAGATCCACTTAATCGAATAGCATGTCATACATGACATGTACAACATCCACAGATCTACTTATTACAACACAAACAGATTTACTTCTTTATGAGAATAGCATGCTATACATAAAATGTACAGCATCCACAGATCTGCTTATTCATGAGAAGCATGTCATATATAACATGTACAACATCCCAAGATGTATTTATTACAATATGAACAGATCTTCGTATTTATGAGAATAGCATGTCATCTATAAAATGTACAAGGTCCTCAAATCTACTTATTTATGAAAATAGCATGGCATATACAAAATTTACCAAATCCACAGATTTGCTTATTCATAAGAATAACATGGCATCTATAAAATGTACAAGGTCCACAGATCTGTTTATTCACAAGAATAGCATGGTATCTATAAAATGTACAAGGTCAACAGATCTGTTTATTCACGAGAATAGCATGGTTTATAAAATGTACAAGGTCCACAGATCTGTTTATTCACGAGAATAGCATGGTATCTATAAAATGTACAAGGTTCACAGATCTGTTTATTCACGAGAATAGCATGGCATATACAAATTTTACAACATCCACAGATCTGCTTATTCATGAGAATAGCATTGCACACATAAAATGTTCAATGTCCACAGATCTGTGTATTCATGAGAATAGCATGGTATATATAAAATGTACAATGTTCACGGGGCCTCAAGTGTCCAAGTGGTCTAAAGCGCTCTCCATTACGGATCACTGCCATCTCACCTCTGTATGCCTGGGTTCGAGTCTAGGATTCGGCCAATGTTGGTATGTGAGAAAACTTGCCAGTACCTGTAGCTTCTTGTGGGTAGGTGGTTCTTCCTGGGGTTTTCCCCGGGTTCTTCCTCCACCATTAATACTGGCCACCATGCGTTAAACCCCACACCACCACGACCACCAACAACAATTACAATTACAATGTCCACAGATCTGTTTATTCATGAGAATAGCATGGTATATATGAAATGTACAATGTTCACAGATCTGTTTATTCATGAGAATAGCATGGTATATATAAAATGTACAGTGTTCACAGATCTGTTTAATCATGATAATGGCATGGCATATATAAAATATACAATATCCACATATCTACTTACTTGTAGTTCTAGAATTGATATCACCACTGTAGTGATACAAGTGGTATACCATTATGGTGATGTCCTTTTTCTCCTACTGATATATTTCAATATCCCATTATGAAATATATAATAAATGTACATATAAAAACTGCAACACCAAGCTAACTTGTAACTACATTGTTCTATTTAATTTCAGAAAGTTTGCTGTCACTGAGGAAAAGCAAAATACTGCAGTCTTTAGATGCTGATGCTGGCAACAGTGATGATAAATTTAATGTTTCACAAGCAGATATGGATTTGGAGTATGCTGCCTTTAAGGTAACTTGCTACCTGTTTATTGTGGGTTACCTCCCATGGGTAGGATAATACCAACCCCCCAGTTTTATACATTTGGTTGTAAAATGCTTCTTTGAGAAGATGGTGTACTTTGATAACTGCATGACTTTGAGAAAACTATACTTTGATGATTTCATCACATTGAGAAAACTTTATACTTTGATAGCTGCATCACATTGAGAAAACTGTACACTTTGATCATTTCGTCACATTGAGAAAACTGTACACTTTGATAGCTGCATCACATTGAGAAAACTGCACACTTTGATAACTGCATAACATTGAGAAAACTGTACACTTTGATAACTGCATCACATTGAGAAAACTACACTTTGCATACTTAATTATATTGAGAAAACTTTACACTTTGTTGAATGGTTAATCCCATTGAGAATACTTTACACTTTGAATACTTAATCACATTGAGAAAACTTTACACTTTGAATACTAAATACATTGAAAAAACTGTACACTTAGATAACTGCAGCACATTGAGAATACTTTACACCCTGAATACTTGATCACAATGCGAAAACTTTACACTTTGATAACTGCACCACAGTGAGAAAACTGAACACTTTGATAAGTACATCACATTGAGAAAACTGAACACTTTGATAACTGCATGACTTGAGAAAACTACACTTTGGCGGCTGTATCACACTGAGAAAACTGACACTTTATTAACTGCTTCACAATGAGAAAACTGTACGTTGAATATAGATTGCATTTTGTTGTGATTTTTCTCCACCTGCTGAATTGTTTATAAGTCATCACACTGTCTAAATATTTTGTACATGATTATGCTATAACTGTAAATTATTCTATTTTCATCCCATTACATTTTTACAAATAAGTATTGCTTATTGCTTAATCATGTACATGTAACATACATTTTGAACCTATGCAGTTTCAGTTAGCAATCTGTAACATTTTCAACCTATGCAGTTTCAGTTAGGAATCTGTAACATTTTGTGCTGTATTCAATTTTGTGATTTATACTGACTACAATTCTGTGTTATTAAAACATTCCTGAACCCTGCAGTTTTGACTCCTACCTCAATTTTTTAACCTCTTTGCAAAATCCCTGAATGCAAGCATAGCTCTAGCTATCAATTTCAGTTGTATATATGCATTTGTCTTTTTTTGCACATTAAATGTAAATATTTGTATATGGTGTAGATGATCTCAATAGTTTCCAAATTATCTTATAAGGATCAATCTCCTAGGGGTAGTGATGGATCCTGGGATCAATGCCAGTTACATGTATTTTTTTTATTATTGCCTATACAACAAGTATTCATATATTTATAGTGTTGGAATCACAATAGTTTTTTGTTACGACCCATGTGCTGAATCCCTGGCAGGACTGATAGTAACATAACCTGAATGTGACCCAGGGGTCCAAGTCCGATATGTGTTGATAATTAGGTTGTTGATCACCCATGCCAGTCCAGAGACATCTGAGACAAATAACTGTGGAGTTATTAGAAATGTTTATAGAATCTCCCAAATCTCCCAAGCCCCACCTCTAAGGTTAGGTCAAACTTCCAAAAGTGTTGGCACAGTCTACATCTGTATGACTTATCAATGACAAAAGTTTCATGAATCTGGCTTGAATAGTGTGGGAGGTGAGTTGAAGGACATTCTCAGAGATGCTTTTAGGGTTCATGAGTTCATGAATTGTGTAAAATGTGTATGAATTCAAGCACTTAGAGAGCATTGATGCATGAGTTCATGAATTGTGCAACATGTGTATGAATTCAAGCACTTAGAGAGCATTGATGTATGAGTTCATGAATTGTGTAAAATGTGTATGAATTCAAGCACTTAGAGAGCATTGATGCATGAGTTCATCAATTGTGTAAAATGTGTATGAATTCAAGCACTTAGAGAGCATTGATGCATGAGTTCATGAATTGTGCAACATGTGTATGAATTCAAGCACTTAGAGAGCATTGATGCATGAGTTCATGAATTGTGTAAAATGTGTATGAATTCAAGCACTTAGAGAGCATTGATGTATGAGTTCATGAATTGTGTAAAATGTGTATGAATTCAAGCACTTAGAGAGCATTGATGTATGAGTTCATGAATTGTGTAAAATGTGTATGAATTCAAGCACTTAGAGAGCATTGATGTATGAGTTCATGAATTGTGTAAAATGTGTATGAATTCAAGCACTTAGAGAGCATTGATGTATGAGTTCATGAATTGTGTAAAATGTGTATGAATTCAAGCACTTAGAGAGCATTGATGCTTGAATTCATGAATTTTGTAAAATGTGTATGAATTCAAGCACTTAGAGAGCATTGATGTATGAGTTCATGAATTGTGTAAAATGTGTATGAATTCAAGCACTTAGAGAGCATTGATGCATGAGTTCATGAATTGTGTAAAATGTGTATGAATTCAAGCACTTAGAGAGCATTGATGTATGAGTTCATGAATTGTGCAACATGTGTATGAATTCAAGCACTTAAAGAGCATTGATGTATGAGTTCATGAATTGTGTAAAATGTGTATGAATTCAAGCATTTAGAGAGCATTGATGCATGAATTCATCAATTGTGTAAAATGTGTATGAATTCAAGCACTTAGAGAGCATTGATGCATGAATTCATGAATTGTGTAAAATGTGTATGAATTCAAGCACTTAGAGAGCATTGATATATGAGTTCATGAATTGTGTAAAATGTGTATGAATTCAAGCACTTAGAGAGCATTGATGCATGAGTTCATGAATTGTGTAAAATGTGTATGAATTCAAGCACTTAGAGAGCATTGATGCATGAGTTCATGAATTGTGCAACATGTGTATGAATTCAAGCACTTAGAGAGCATTGATGCATGAGTTCATGAATTGTGTAAAATGTGTATGAATTCAAGCACTTAGAGAGCATTGATGCATGAGAAATTGTGCAGATTTGTTTAATGCCATACATATAAATATTTACCCAGTACAGTGCAGACTTTTTATTTAACTGGTAACCTTTGCAAAGCTTGTCATAAGTTGTACTGCCAGTAGTATCCCTGTAGCACTTAGTATGACTTAAGCCACACAGCATGCAGTGCATGCAGTTAAATAAGTCACACATCATGTAGCGCTTGCTGTGAGATAAGTCACACTGCTTATAGCACTTGCTGTGAGATAAGTCACACTACTTATAGCACTTGCTGTGAGATAAGTCACATTGGTTGTAGCTCTTGCTGTTATACAAGTCATGCTGCCTGTAATGCTGGTTGTGACTTAAGTAACACTTCTGTAGTACTTGTAACACAAGTCACACTGCCTGTAGAGGTCCTATTCTGCTTGTTGTGACATACTGTCTATTATGTCTTTTTCTAGGTTGGCAACTAGACATTTTGGCTTGACAAGAATGGTGGTGGAACTAAATTTAATTGGTAAATTAGGCCCAGGAACAAGCAGTCTGTTCTATTTATAACATTGCATTAATCAACAAACTTTTTCAAATTCTTGTTTAAAATATGGGCTACCTAGAAAACCCCAGATAGGTGACTTCCAGCATGGTTCATCTTCAGATGACAAATTTGTTTGGCAAATACTGCTTGATGATAGCAGTGATAACATCATCATGTGGGAAAGCTTGCCAGTATCTTCCCATGGGTCAGTGGTTCTTCATGCGGTTTTCCCGGGATCTTCCTACAGCAGATATTCTTGTTACCATGTATAGCTTATCATGTGCCGAAAAAATGGTGTTATTCCCCCAAAACAAAACCAGTGTGAGACCATCACATGAGTGCTTCCACTGAGTGTCTAAAAACGAAGTCTTTCAATAAAATATCTAGCTGAGCCTATCCCTCTCTTATAGATATATTTTAAAGAAAAACCCAAAACCTGCCTGCCTCATTTGTTTTCATGTTGGGACACAACACAAAGTCTACACCATATTGTTTCTATCAGTGTTCAGGTATGGTACATGGTAATTTCATCATCCAGGAACCCCGATCATAAAGTAGAGAAACAAAGGAGTGTCAAATGAGAAACAAATCAGAAACACCCAACTGAAACTGACATCTTATTCCCAAATGTATCAACACAGATTTTGTGAGAGTAAGTCACTAGGTTTACATAAGGTAAAAATATACATGTTTTGTGGCAAGCAATTACACTGAGTGCCCAACCAGATTGCATTATAATGGCATCATGTCACATGCAGTGTAAATGGCTGGAGTAACCAGATTGCGCTATAATAGCATCATGTCACATGCATTAATAATGGCTGGAGTAACCAGATTGCACGATAATGGCATCATATGAAATGTATGGTAAATGGCAGAAGTAACCAGATTGCACCATAATGGCATCACATGACATGTATTGTAAATGGCTTGAGTAACCAGATTGCATTATATGGCATCACATGAAATGTATGGTAAATGGCTAGAGTAACCAGATTGCACTATAATGGTATTACATCACATATATTGTAAATGGCTGGAGTACAATAAACCTTTCAATGACCCCTAGGTCATAGTGTCAAAGGATTATTAAATTCTCAACAGTTGCCAAAATTACGTCAATCTGAGCAGCTGGATAATTCACAACAGCTGTTTGCTTTCCATTTGCTGTCAGAATGTATTTGATGCCCTTTGTAGTTGGTAGTAAGACTTCATTGGTTTCTTTTTATTTCCTAGCACTGTCTGCCATTAATTTGGTTTCTTTTTATTTCCTAGCACTGTCTGCCATTAATTTGGAATATGCTCAAGTTCAGTGCAGCCATTGGTCAGTTATTGGTCATTGGTTTGGAAGCTAAACTTTTAGAATATTCTTGGATTTAGACCTTTTTGTGCAGGAGAATACTCTGTTAATATTCATTACAATGGTAGGGGCGCATCTGTTTTGTAAACACAATTTCTGGATGAAAACTAGTCTGAGAATCCACAATATATTTGCTACCTTGCACAATGTAGA
Source organism: Sinohyriopsis cumingii (assembly GCA_028554795.2). Classification (NCBI taxonomy): domain Eukaryota; kingdom Metazoa; phylum Mollusca; class Bivalvia; order Unionida; family Unionidae; genus Sinohyriopsis; species Sinohyriopsis cumingii. The sequence goes on from CM068839.1 coordinate 33,327,220, forward strand.
AGATTTTTATGATCTTGTTTCCTTTTTTTTGCAATTGAAATACTTTATGAAAAATAATATTTATAAAACAAATGTTATAAAATATTTGGAGGTCATATTAATGAAACTTGGCCGCATTAAATTTTTATTTTGAAGGCCATGCTGGAAGAAGACTCAAGTCAATCAAACACAGACAAGGCCTTACTTTATTCACAACCAGATTTAATAAATAATTCTTCAGCAGGAGGAACAGTTTTGGAAGAGGACAGTGATTCAGATTCAGATTCATCCCAGGAAAATTCGTCCCAACTTGCAGAAAACTCTTTTTCTGATATTTACAATGACATAGTGGGTATGAGATGCAGAGCCCCTTATACCCACGAGTGGGGATCTATGAGTTTCTGCAATGCCATGATTGCTGGTATTGAATGTGGGAAGAATAAAGATGAGCCAAAGGTAAACATTTTTTTCCTTCACATTATGAACAATAATAGATTATAATGAAAGCCAGGAATTTTCTAGATTTGTATGAGCTGTAAGTTGTTTTTAGGATTTAAAATAGTGATTTTCTTCTTGAGTATGTCCATCACTCATCTTTGATTCACAAGAATGTTTCTAAATGGCTTAAATTTTGAGGAGTCTATGTTAGTTTTGCTAAGGAATAAACATTCAGTTATTCTCATAACATGAATTATTGAATGTAAAGGCAGCATTTCTTCTCTGTTCCCTATCTGTATCAAAAAGGTTTATTTTTTATGCAAAATAAGCTGATACCTAAGTTGGTAAAGCATCAGACTTGTTATTCACGGATTATGGGTTCAATACCTGTCCATGCCAGCCCATTTCAGCTGCCTTTTTGTGTTGTTAGGAAAAGCACCTGACACTTCATATGGAGGGTCAACTTTTGTGCACTTATAAATACTGCTTTGAACTGCATGTTATGGATGCTATTTTTAGTTGATCTATTTGCAGGGTTCCCCTAATACCAAAAGGTCAGGGTGCAGTTGAGAGAAAGAATATGTTTGCTTCTGACTGGGGCAAGCACTTAAAGTTTGTGAATATTGGTAAATGTGATCAAATAACAGCAAATTTTGAGTCTTCACTTAATGAAAGAAATATACAGAATTGAGTTTAAGTGTATTCCAAATATAACCTTTTACAAACTCTTTCAGGTTCGAGTTTTATTCTGTAATCCAACCCACAACTCCATGCTTCCATGCAAGTTTTATTTGGAGGGAAAATGCCGCTTCTCTCAGTCAGAGTGCAGGTAATTTTTTAAGTTAAAGGGATGTCAAAACTTTTGTACAATTTGTTATTTAACTTTAAATTTTTTATTATTGTCTTCTGATACAAAGATGAGGTGAAGAAGAAATGATCTTGATTTGTCCATCTGTTGTTATTTTGATTTCTTTGCACTAATTCAGATTGTTTTATGTGTTATTGTGCTTAAAAGGTGCTGTTGCATGACATATGTGTTTCCTACAGTGGCCATTTTGAAAATCATGTTGTTGCTATTCCTTTTGAGTTTTTGATGCTTGTATCAACATGTCTTTTTTTACTGAATGACTTCTTATGAATATATAGCTGGTTTCTAAATGAAAATTGTGCTGTTCACACATCCAGTGTGGTCACCACAGTGGCCATCATGGAAATCTTGTTATCACTACTTTTGATCAAATTGTCATTTCAGCTTAAGGTTTTCACCGAAATATTTCTTTTGAAGTCTGGTTAGTTGGAAATGAAAATGGTCTGAGTCCCAATATCACCACAACAATGGACATATTCAAAATCTTGTTATAGCTACTTGGCTGGTTGTATTGATATTGCGTTTGCACCAAATTACTAGTTGTAATGTCTGGTTGGTCCTAAATTGAAATGTTGCAAATCTGATGTTCTGTATGGCATGACAGCCATCTTGAAAATCTTGAATGGAAAGTCATATTAATGGTGGCCATAAATGATGTTTTGTTGGTCCGAATTGAAAGTGGTGGCAGTTTAACATCTACAGTAGTTAATTTGAAATGGTCTTATCTTGAATGCCTAGAAGTTCATTTTGACCAGTAGTCATTCCCTTTGAAGGACTCTACCTATGGGCCATTTTCGCTGTTCAGTTTATTCAGTTTGATCGACATTTAGTCATTTACTTGTTCCATCCAAGGGAATAGTTCTTATTCCTTCACAGACTGATTTTCTGATTGTCATCTTTTTTTAAACAAATGCCCTTGTGATTATCATTCAATCAGTTTATCTTAATTATTGTAGAGAAAAAGCACTATGTGTAGACAAATTTGTTTGTTGGCTATCGTTGTCATGGTCACAAGATACTTGTTCTGGTTTGACTTTTGTAATGTCTGAGACAAAACAAGCATCTTTGTGGTCAGGAATTGGAAAATCTGGGATGTCAATTCATACCAAATTTTATGATCTTTATGCAGCACCAGTAAATTGGTAGAAAAAAATGAAATAATTGGACGTGCTAGGCTATTTTATTAAAACAGTTAACTCTGAAACTTATTGAGTGTAAGTGAGGATTCCTTGCTGTGCCAAATGGTTCCCACTGTAGTAGTCAAATTTACCTCCTTCTGAAAGTTTCCCTGGTGAATTGGCTGTTACACTACTGTCAGTTTGAACTATGTGTTTGGTTTGTGAATGCTGTATTATTAGATTTAAACAAAATTTTCCTTGAAGTTTCAACTCATCAACAGCTTGGATGAGTTTGATTATCAACACATTTGATGGATATTTCTTAAAGTTGTGGCCATTACTTGTCATACTATAGGGATTGCTTGTCATGCTATAGGCACTGCTTGTATTATAGGCACTGCTTGAATTATTGGCACTGCTTGTTGTACTATTGGCACTGCTTGTTATACTTTAGGCACTGCTTGTACTTCAGGCATTGCTTGTCATACTATAGGGATTGCTTGTCATGCTATTGGCACTGCTTGTTGTACTATTGGCACTGCTTGTTATACTTTAGGCACTGCTTGTACTTCAGGCATTGCTTGTCACATTAGAGGGATTACATGTCATACTATAGGCATTGCTTGTACTATTGGCACTGCTTGTTGTACTTTAGGAATTGCTTGTCATACTATAGGTATTGCTTGTCATACTATATGCATTGCTTGTCATACTATATGCATTGCTTGTCATAATAGAGGCATTGCTTGTCATAATATAGGCATTGCTTGTCATACTATAGGGATTGCTTGTTGTACTGTATCATTACTTGTACTATTGGCATTACTTCTCATACTATAGGCATAGTTTACCTTGAATTTGCTTTTTTATGCATACATTGCTTGTTATAAATAGGCATTGCTTGTTCAATAGGCATTGCTTGCATAAAATGTATTGTACATAAGGCATTGCTTGTCCTACTATAGGCATTGGTTATTATACTGTAGGATTTACTTGTACTATAGGCATTGCGTGTTATACTATAGGCATTGCTTGTACTACAGGCATTTATTGTCTTACTATGGGCATTGCTTGTACTATAGGCACTGCTTTTACTCTAGATATTTCTTGTCTTATGATGGCCTAATGCTTGTTGTACTATAATCATTGCTTGTCATACTATAGGCACTGATTGTACTACAGGCATTTATTGTCTTACTATGGGCATTGCTTGTCATACTATAGGCATTGCTTGTACTATAGGCACTGCTTATACTGTAGATATTTCTTGTCTTATGATGGGCTATGCTTGTTGTACTATAATCATTGCTTGTCATACTATAGGCACCGCTTGTACTATAGGCATTTCTTGTCTTACTGTGGGCATTACTTGCATTAGAGGCATTGCTTGTCATACTATAGATATTTCTTGTCATACTGTAGGCATTGCTTGTCATACTATGGCCCATAGTATGGGCATTACTTTTACTACAGGCATTTCTTGTTATACTAAAGGCATTGCCAAAGTGCAACATTGTGATCTTTCTGGCTTCAACATTTATCATTAGATTTCAGCCATATTCCGGTGAAGTATCATCTGAGCAAGGGTTAAGATGAATCGATGATGAGCACATTCAACTTATATTTTTATAGAGTTATGGCCCTTGATCATGTTAACATTGGCAAAGGTTAATGCATAATCTTACAAACACTAACTTCCTTATTGATCTTTTGATTTCAATAAAACTTGCTGTATAAACACGGCCTTCAGAAGAGTCCATGTGAGTCCATGATGAACATAATTTACACAATTTTATTAGTAATTGCCCTTGAGTGCATACGTGTGTGTGCATGCATGTATGTATGTATGTGTGTGTGTGTGCATGCATGCATGATGATGTATGTGTGTATTAGCATTTAACAGCTGCTAAGCTAATAATATTTGCTTGGTGTCAGTTAAAAGTAAAGTTAACAAAATGTGATAATGAATTGCAGAAAAAATGTAGGAAGGTATAAATTGTTTGAAATAAATGTCAGCATGAAATGCAGCAAGAAAAAGTTAAAAGGTAAAAATGTCTAAATTTTGTAAAATGAAATAAAACAAAGAAGTAAAAAATATAAAAGTCTTAAATTAACGATCAGAATTCAAAACATCCAATATTTTCTATGGTCGTACATCATCATAATCTTCCTTAATTGAGTTCACATCAAAACCTTTAGACTCACAAGGTGGAATTCTATAGCATTAACATTGCTAAAAAATATGGACAACTTTTTCAACAATCTGGAGTCAGATTTTGTTAATGATTTGACATAAATGTGCTGTGCAGCTTCACCTCAGGAGGAACTTGGTTGAGGTCATTGGTGAGCAGATTGGCCTGTATTTCTAATTTCCCCTTGGTTTACTTATAATAGTCATCCCATTGGCTTGTGAACACTTTAGTTTTCACCAGTTTTGTTTGATTTTATTTTAACAAGAGATCAGATGAGTTCATTGATCAGATGTTGTGAACCAAGGTCCTTGATCTACTTAAGATAGGCATCCCACTGCCTTGTGATCACTGTAGTATAATGGCTTTTTGTATTCACCCATATTCTCTCAGAAGCTTGACCGCAGAAATCTCTTGATATTGAGCTTGATTTTGAGTAAACATTTTATTATTTCTTACAGAGTAATGGTCAGTGTTCTACCAAGAAATGACCTGTAAGGGGCCATTAAGCCCCAAAAATGTAACAAAGAGTAGGGCCATTTTAAAAGAATGTGGGGTCAACAATATAACTGTCATTTTGCGTATAGTTTATCTGTTGAAGTACATGTGCTAGTAACAAAAAATGAGAGCCTTTTGGCCATTGCATGCTGCATGTTGGGTCAGTGTACTAGTCTGAAACTGGTGTTATGTTCAGTCATACAGTTTGGGTCAGTGTACTAGTCTGAAACTGGTGTTATGTTCAGTCATACAATTTGGGTCAGTTTACTAGTCTGTAATTGGTGTTATGTTCAGTCATAAAATTTGGGTCAGTGTACTAGTCTGAAATTGGTGTTATGTTCAGTCATAAAATTTGGGTCAGTGTACTAGTCTGAAATTGGTGTTATGTTCAGTCATAAAATTTGGGTCAGTGTACTAGTCTGAAATTGGTGTTATGTTCAGTCATAAAATTTGGGTCAGTGTACTAGTCTGAAATTGGTGTTATGTTCAGTCATAAAATTATGATTTCTTAGCTATTACAGAGACTACACATCATTATTTTGTTTATTGCAATCATATGCCAACCACGGAAAATCTTTCAGCCATCTGCCATGGAACATTTTCCTTCAATCTGATTTACTCTTGCTACTAATCTAAGTTGGTTTAGCATAATTGTCTTGCATACAATTATTGCTATCGGTTACGTTATTATCTTCAACTGATTTCATTTTCTTTGATAGTGAGGGCCTCAAAAAGCTTAGAATATTCCATGGTTTTGAATTGCATGATGTCATTTCTATGATTGAATCATCACAAATCAAGTTATTCCAAGAAAATCTATGCAAAAAGTTAATTGGCTTACAGTATTAGATCCACGGTACCATCCAGTGAAAAGGGTTGTTACACAGGTGTTTATCAGTAACCAAACTGACACATTATTCAAACTCCAAATTGTTTACTCCAATTGCTGATTCATTCTCATCCAAATTTCTATGCACTGGATGATCCACCTACAGGAATTTTAATGTGCCATTGATGATATTTATGCATCTTTGCCAGAATGGTGCATCCTCAGCAGAACACTGATTGTCCTTGAACAACTTTGAATAATCACCTTTATGACTTGTGAAGACAGTAGCAGAATTCTTATGTTTTGTATTCTAAATTTGCATTGAAGCTCTACTGAACAAGATCTAACACGAATTGAAGGCTGACCTGAAATTGATGTTTATTTACAGAGTTGTGGCTTTTGATAAACTTTTCAGAATAGCTATTTCATTGGAATGTCAACACTCTAAAATTACTATCATTGCATCAGCTTGGGTCATCTGCTGTGATATGCATTTGTGCAAGGTACTTTAATCTAATTGCCTTAGCATTGCATTGAATAACCTTCAGGTGTTGATGTGCTGTAAAGTACTAACCAAAATCTCTCTTGCCTGATAAAGCAGAAATCTATATCATCTTAACCCTCACAGGTAAGACACTGTGACATCATTCTGTAGAACATTTGTGTTGATGAAATTGGTTGGAATTGATAGAATTCAGGTGTTAATGAAGATAAATACATTCTTTTTATTCAGATAATTTTGGAGCTGTTAGACAAATGTTTTTACTAGTAAAAGCATGTACCCACTATTTATTTCAGATACTCTCATGGTTGTCTAGTTGATGTGGAAGAGATCAGAGAGTTTGAAGATCCTGACTACAGGTATATAAATGGCCCTTTACCCAGGTCTTTGTTTGCTTTGTATCCATTGCTAGATCTAATTCATTACAATTAGAACATTAATAAATTATGGTTCTGCACAGCTTTTAATCTTCTAAGATACTGATTTCAACCACTCATCTCTACATTAGTGCAGGCATCATCATCATTAGAACCTCTTGGAAGTGATTGACATTTTTGTGAATTATTGTTTGTGGATAAGTCGGAATGAAAGATGAACAATTTTTCCATTCAAACCCAGCTCTCATCTTTGAAAGACCATTTTCTATAATGGTGCTAATGTAGATTTTTAATTCTCTTTTTAAAAAAAACAAATCTCTGTATGGGCCCTGTTTGGTACATTGCTTGCTTAACCAACGATTTGTATGGGCTCTGTCTGGTACTTTGCTTGCTTAGCCAATGCTCTGAATGGGCAATGTTTGTTACTTTTTTTTAAAAAAAACAAAGCCTTGTGTCTGCTACTTTGTTGTTTTTTTCAACCAAAGCTTAAAATGACACTGGCTTTCATGGAATTGGAAATTCTTAGTCAATTATGATTTGCCAGAATTCGGCTATACAGGCTTTCTTTTGTGCAAAACCAGTGTATTCTTTATCATTGTGTCAGTACTGAAGATGTTCTCTCACCAACATATACTGTATTTGAGTTTGATGTGAGGTCGCTATCACTCATCTGTGTATGTTTATTTCTAACATTTGATGGCTCCAATGGGCACAGACCTGATGGAAGTAGACAAAATTAAATATGTAGCAGTTGTCTTCCTTTGATGTGCTGACCATGACAGTTGTCTTCCTTTGTTGTGCTGACCATGACAGTTGTCTTCCTTTGATATGCTGACCATGACAGTTGGGGGCCCCGAGTGGCCGAGTGGTCTAAAGCGCTCTCCGCTACGGATCACTGCCATCTCGCCTCTGTCTGAGTAGGTTCGAGTCTCGGATTCGGCCAATGTGGGTATGTGAGAAAGCTTGCCAGTAGCTTCTCGAGGGTCGGTGGTTCTTTCCAGGGTTTTCCCGGATTCTTCCTCCACCAATAATACTGGCCGCCATGTATAGCCTATCGAGTGCTGAAAAATGGCGTTAAGCCCAACAACAACAACAACCATGACAGTTGTCTTCCTTTGATGTGCTGACCATGACAGTTGTCTTCCTTTGATGTGCTGACCTTGACAGTTGTCTTCCTTTGATGTGCTGACCATGACATTGAGGAACATGTTGGGCTTAAATATTTCCTGCTATTGGGAGAAACCATTAAGTTATTCCCCTACCTTGAGGCAAACGTCTAGTCATTACCCTCCCCCCTTCTTGCAGTCATATGTCACCACAAGTGAATTGTCCAACATTATCAGGACTGTGTTTCCATGGATATGTTCCACCCATATGTGGAAAGAATTGAGAATGACTTTCATTTCCATGAGGCTGATCGGAACAGAAGAGCTTTATTTGAAATAATCCACACTCCTCTGATGACCACAGGTCAAGCAGTAAACTGGCATTGTAACAGATAAAGATCGGCATTGAGCAGTAAGAATCTTCCTCATTGTCTTAGTTGATCCTATTTCTGATGCTTTGGTTATACTTTTGATGCACATGGGAGAAAGACACCAAGTTAACATGTGCTAAGCATTCCATTTTCTAGATGTAGAAAAGGTTTAATGTTCAACTTTTCTACATTGATTTTCCACCCTAATGGAGTAAGGGTTGTTCATGTCATGAACCAAAAACCATACTTACCAAATGGTTTTGATGTGTTTCATCCAGAAATGCTGCCATATCTGGGTCTGGGGGCCTGAACTGTTATATGATTTGATCTAACACCCTATTGAAGGTCCAGCTTCAACATCTTTGGTGCATTTGGGAGGAAGATGCAGAGTTGATATGTGCTAAGGGTTCCATACCTAGCTGGACCAAAATATTGAGAATGGACAAGGTCAGACTTCTCTATGTTAAATATTTTCCATATGGTGAAATAAGTAAGGCAGTTCATTTCATGGACCCAAAACTGCACTCTTTGACTATTAAGTCCTTCATTATAACGTGGTTGCTTTTTATGACAGGCATCATCATGGACAAATTATGTGTCATGTACTACATTATAAGGCAGTTTGACTATTAGGCTGTACAATGGATAAATTATGCGTCATGTACTACATTATAAGGCAGTTTGACTATAAGGCAGTATAATCCATACATTATGTGTCATGTACTACATTATAAGGCAGTTTGACTATAAGGCAGTACAATGGATAAATTATGTGTCATGTACTACATTATAAGGCAGTTTGACTATAAGACAGTACAATGGATACATTATGTGTCATGTACTACATTATAAGGCAGTCTGACTATAAGGCAGTACAATGGATAAATTATGTGTCGTGTACTACATTATAAGGCAGTTTGACTATAAGGCAGTACCATGGATAAATTATGTGTCATGTACTTTTGACTATAAGGCAGTATAATCCATACATTATGTGTCATGTACTACATTATAAGGCAGTTTGACTATAAGGCAGTACAATGGATACATTATGTGTCATGTACTACATTATAAGGCAGTTTGACTATAAGGCAGTACAATGGATAAATTATGCGTCATATACTACATTATAAGGCAGTTTGACTATAAGGCAATTGAATGGATACATTATATGTCATGTACTACATTATAAGGCAGTTTGACTATAAGGCAGTACAATGGATAAATTATGTGTCATGTACTTTTGACTATAAGGCAGTACAATGGATAAATTATGTGTCATGTACTACATTATAAGGCAGTTTGATTATAAGGCAGTACAATGGATAAATTATGTGTCATGTACTACATTATAAGGCAGTTTGACTATAAGGCAGTACAATGGATACATTATGTGTCATGTACTACATTATAAGGCAGTTTGACTATAAGGCAGTACAATGGATAAATTATGTGTCATGTACTACATTATAAGGCAGTTTGACTATAAGGCAGTTCAATGGATAAATTATGTGTCATGTACTTTTGACTATAAGGCAGTACAATGGATAAATTATGTGTCATGTACTACACTATAAGGCAGTTTGACTATAAGGCAGCATAATGGATACATTATGTGTCATGTACTACATTATAAGGCAGTCTGACTATAAGGCAGTACAATGGATAAATTATGTGTTATGTACTGCATTATAATCCAGTTTGACTATAAGGCAGTACAATGGATAAATTATGTGTCATGCACTACATTATAAGGCAGTGTGACTATAAGGCAGTACAATGAGGGGGTACTGTATTATTAAACTGTCAGTTTGCTGTTTCATTAAACAAATGCTTTTGAGTGGTGGTTGTAAAGAAATGAACTCATTTCATTGGTAATCAAAATTCAGAGCTCTGTTGCTACAATGCCTTTCATTATAACACAATTACTATTATGAGTTCGGTATGGCCATGGAACTATGATGTACTTCATTGTGAGACAGTTTTGCATTTAATGGTGGGATATTCTTTGACCATCTTCGACAGAGTTACATGAGTGAGTGTAGTAATGTATCATACATCTCATAATAAGGTAATCTCACTATAAGGCAGCGTGCTGTATGATTTCCATTGACAGTGTATCAATGGGGGGGGTTGTAGTACGATTTTAGAGGATACTGTAAGTTTGGTACTGTATTTAATAAATGTAACAGAGCAAAGTTGGTGGTTAATGATGCAGCATTTGCAGAAATTTCTAATGTGTATACTATAGAGAATAGCTGAAATGATGCCAGTTTTTTTATCAAATTAATTAAAACAAACTTTCACATAATCTGCATGTTAGGCTTATAGCTGGCAGCTATTCCTATGTACAGCTCATACCTATTCCTATGTACAGCTCGTACCTATTCCTATGTACAGCTCGTACCTATTCCTATGTACATCTTAGTGTGTTTTTAAATTTTTTTTATGCCCGAGACATGTAGCATGATGTCCCACACAGCCACATTATCCTGACACCAGGCTTACCAGTTCTAACACAAACCTCTTAATGCTGAGCACCAAGTGAGGCAGCTGCTAGGATGATTTTCATAAGTCTTCAGTATGACTCTGCCGATTTTTGAACCCATGACCTCCATACATACAGATGACACCTATTCATATATACAGCCGACACATTTACATGTACAAATATGTACAGCTGACACCAATTTTGCACATCAAACGCCTATTCACATGTAAAGTTGACACATATTTACATGTTAAACTGACATCTATTTATACTTGCAGCTGACACTTTTCAGATGTACAGAAGACACTTATTCATATGTACAGAAGACACTCATTCATATGTACAGAAGACACTCATTCATATGTACAGAAGACACTCATTCATATGTACAGAAGACACTTATTCAGATGTACAGAAGACACTTATTCATATGTATAGAAAACTCTTATTCATATGTACAGAAAACTTTTATTCATATTTATAACAGACACCTGTTTATTTGTACAGCTTTCACATGTTTACTTCACAGCTGACACTTATTCATGTATATATGTGACAGCTGTTTATGTTAAAAAAATATTGACAACTTGTATACTCTACTTGTGATTGTTTATTTTGGTATACATCTTGACATTTGGTATACATCTTGACATCATTTGGTATACATTTTTGCATCATTTGGTATACATATATACATCATTTGCTATACATATATACATCATTTGGTATACATCTTTACATCAAGGTTTAAAAGAAAAAGGTACTATCAGCTGCTTTGCTTTGCTCTCAGCATTAAGAGGTTAGTGTCAGGAATGTGTCTGGGTGGGACATCACGCTACGTCTGTTACAAGATGCCTCAGTGCTTGACATCACTATAAACTGCTACACTGCAGACTTAGTAACAAGATGACTGAAAAATTGTTAGAACTATGTTAAAAATCCAAATAACTCACACAGACTGTACTGCTACATTTATGTAAATGATATAAATTGATAATGAAACCAGACTGTACTGCTACATATATGTAAATGATATTAATTGATAATGAAACCAGACTGTACTGCTACATTTATGTAAATGATATTAATTGATCTTGAAACCAGACTGTACTGCTACATATATGGAAATGATATAAATTGATAATGAAACCAGACATAAAGCCTAGAAATGAACTTATCATGCTTTGTAGGATCTAAGAAACTGCAGTGTCTTACAAATTTGAAATAGTGTTTCTCCATCGTATACATTGCCTGATCACTTTACATTATGGTAACTTTATTTTCTACTTATAAATCCCTGTCTCCCAAAAAGATGGAAAACGTATTTCTGTCTGTAGATTGTATATGTAGAAAGGGAAGCAGCTCTTACAGATTATCTTCCCTGTCCACTAGGTGGCTACCATTTTACCTGATTTATATCAGTTTTTACTTTCGCTGCCAAGTGCTCCAATATTCTTTCTAAATTTTGTAAATTCGCATTTATTTTTCAGTGGTAGTTTAAGTGAAATCAATTGTTTGATATGGTTCATAGAACATTTTTGTAAAATCTAGTCAGTTTTATGGACTTTAAATTTTTTGTGTTGTACGATTCATTTTTATCACATTTAACTTCAAATGGCAGCATACATATATATATTTGCTGTGCGCACTTATTTCTTTTCATTACTGAGATAAATTTGTGCAAGATATTCAAAGTAGTTTAGGATATTTATACAACCTTCAAGCTCAATAGCAATTGCTCTTCACCAGATATTGTAAATTGCATGCTATGTGGACAGATAAGTGCTGAGCCTATTTCCTGCTTCAGAATAGCTCACAAGCCTCATAGGGGACACCGAGCCACTCCCTCCATCCCCCCAATAAGATTCAGAATACAGTTCCAGTTTTTATTGCAGTTGAAAGGAGTAATTATTCCATTTTAATAAAAAAGGCTATATTGTTGGGATTGTTAATGATGGAAAAAGAAATTTTTAGGATCCCATTGGGGATGTCTTTACCACCACCCATGAGGCATTACAATCCTAATTCAAATATCACACATGACCCATGGGGCATGACAATGCAGGGTTGTGCTCATCTTCACCCATGACATATGAATAGACAAAACTGCATACTCTGGCCATGCATGGCAACATTCTTGTCAGACATTTGGGTGTATAATTTGACTCAGGCCATCCAGCCATACCACATAACCAGCATAGCACTTATCATCCGACCTATGCTGTTCCAACTGTAAGCAACCAGTTAGTCTATATAATCATGTGATAATATGATTATAGAAGGACTGGCAAGCCAGCCAGTCACATATTCCAACAACTGTGGTATTTTATGTCAAACATACTGCGCAGCAAAACCACTCAGTCAAACTGAACATCACCATATCACTTCATAGTGAACCAGCTTTATCAATAGAGCCATCTGGCTGAGTCAAACCAGCTATGCAGAACCAGCAATCTATTATACCATCGTTTTTATAACCAATGGAATAATGATGCATGTCAATGGTACAGCATTGTCATTGCCATATAAAATGTTCTACCCATGGATTCGAGGTATATAAGAAGTGGACAATTCCCAGTTAGGAGAGGATGCAATGGAAATGCCTGCAGACAGAATTCAGCTTTCAGGCAGCAATACAAGAATCTACCAAATTTTGCCTCCATCTCAATGTCCTTCACTTTCAAAACTGTTATGGATGTAGAGGACGACAACAATAGTCCATCGTTTAGAAATTTGCCTCTGTTATCAAATGTTGCAGAAATCACTGAATGTCTCTGGAATAAATTCTCCAACCTGGTAACGTCAGCTAACTTCTCATTTCAGTGGCATAAGTTGCACTCGGATGCGTACTGTTGAAAATACCTAATGCTTACTAGGACATTTTCTGTGTTTGGCATGACTGTCCATTTTGTTATATGGTGGATTGGTAAGTCTTCAGTGCCACCTTCAAGTTTGGCAAAAATATTATGTTAAAATCCTCACTACTTGACTTAGCATCCTTGCAACATTTTACATTGCTGCAAAGGCTGGAGGCAATAATACCTGGGATTTGGTGAGCTGTCATGCTAAGGTTGTGAAAAGGGCTTAACACCATACCTTGGCCATTGGTCTGATGACAGCCTACACCATGGACTTAGATAAGATGTACTCCTGCCTCTTTTCCTCTGAAGTACCACCATGCAGTGGCCTTGCATACCCTCCTGTTCAGCTCTTCTTTTCTGATCAGGGGTCAGAAAATAGGTAGCACAAGAGTTGCCACTACACTGTCAGCACAAGAATTGCCACTACACCTGTCAGCACAAGAGTTGCCACTGTATCTGTCACCACAATAATTGCCACTACATCTGTCACCCCAATTGTTGCCACTTCGTTTGTCATGAACTTCAACGTATTCAATCGGAATGAAATCAGCCATGATATAAGAAAAGGAATATCAGAAAATCGTATTTACCATTCCTCTTTAGCAGCGATGTGGAAATACATCATTTTATTGGAACAGGTATTTTCTTCATCACTGACAGCCGTGTACATGCTTGTTACATGTCTGCCAATTATGTAAATGTCTACAGGCTATAAATTATACCTGTAATGTTAGCATTGCAGCTTATTGGTGGCTGGATGGGTGTGGTCACATTTTCAGAGGTGGTAGGAATGAGAGTTTTTGTATCTGTATATTGAAATAAGATAAACTTGTTTGTAACTTGGGTACAACTTGACAAAAACATAGACCCTGATCAGCCATCACATATTCTAACAGATCAGGATATATGTTTTATGTTCTGTTGATTAATACTAACAAACTGCATAGATCCAGATCTGCTCATGTGTTATACAATGGGTCTTTTTATTCAGCATTCTGTCTTATAATTTAGAGAATATCGTACAACCATGTCCTGAGGTATAAGCTAGAGTATATGGTACACCAATGACCTGAGTTATAAGTTAGAATGTATGGTACAACCCAAACCTGAGTTATAACTAGGATGTATTGTACAACCCTAACCTGAGCTATGACTTAAATGTATGGTTTAAAACTGACCTTGGTTATAATTAGAATGTATGGCACAACAATGATCGAGTTATAAGCTAGGTGTATGGTACAACACTGACCTGTGTTATCTATCAGCTTGAATGTATTGTACAATTCTGACCTGAGTTATAACTAAAATGTATGGTACAACCATGGTCTGAATTATTAGTTAAAATGTATGATTCAACCATGACCTGAGTTATAAGCTGGAATGTATGGTACAACCATGATCTGAGTTATAACTAGAATGTATGGTACAACCCTGACCTGAGTAATTACAACTTAGATTATATGGTACAACCCTGACCTGAGTTATAAGTTAGAATGTATGGTACAACACTGACTTGCATTATGACTAGAACGTATGGCACAACACTGAGACAGTTATGACTAAAATGTATAGTATGAATATGGTACAACACTGACCAGAGTTACAAGCTAGAATGAATGGTACAATTCTGACCTGAGTTATAACTAAAATCTATGGTACAACCCAGACCTGAGTTACAAGTTAGACTGTATGGTACAACACAGACCTGAGTTATGAACTAGAATGTGTGGTACAATACAGATTTATAAGCTATTATTTATGCTACAACACAGACCTGAGTTATAAACTGTTATTATGGTACCATACTGACCTGAGTTGTAAGCTGGAGTCTATGATACAATAATGACCTGAGTTGTAAGCTAGATTCTATGATACAAAGCTTGTTTTAAATGATACAGTAATGACCTGAGTTGTAAGCTAAAGTCTGTGATACAATGCTGACCTGAGTTATAGGCTATAGTCTATGATACAATACTGACCTGAGTTATAAGCTAGAGTCTATGGTACAATACTGACCTGAGTTATAAGCTAGAGTCTATGGTACAATACTGACCTGAGTTATAAGCTAGAGTCTATGGTACAATACTGACCTGAGTTATAAGCTAGAGTCTATGGTACAATACTGACCTGAGTTATAAGCTAGAGTCTGATACAATACTGACCTGAGTTATAGGCTAGAGTCTATGATACACTACTGACCTGAGTTATAAGCTAGAGTCTATGGTACAATACTGACCTGAGTTGCAAGCTAGAGTCTATGGTACAATACTGACCTGAGTTGCAAGCTAGAGAATATGGTACAAGACTGACCTGAGTTATAAGCTAGAATGCGTAAAACAACACTGACAAGTTTTAGTTTACCTGGTCATAACAATAAATGTTAACCCTTGTAAAATTGTCATGATATTTTGTGAATATGTAAATTAGAGCATAGATATTGCAATTGTATTAGTTAAGTTAAAATGGTGTGATATCACAATAGGCCAGTCTGAATTTTGTCCAAAGTACCTGATATAATTGTTTGCTCGAGTAATGCAATTTTGAAAATATTTCTTATTATATAAATCACATGTTTCAGCGAGTAATCAATAGAGACATGCATTTAATATAATTTTGATTTTCTCTATGCCAAGGCTGTCAAAAGACTGAAACTATTCAAATAAGTGAATAAATTTCATTTTTTAAATGAGCATAGATCAGAATCTTTAATAAGATGGTCATACATTATCCCTTTGTAGTGGACCATTGTGTTTTGTATCCACATTATTATTTTCAAAACTGCCTAGCAGATATGGAAGTGCATCACAGCAATAAGACATTCAGATTTGCACAAAATGGGGATGTGAATATACTGTCAATTATGGTTGAAACAACAAAAAAAACATCAAATGCTGTCTTCTACTCAACTACTCAACTGATCTCCATCAAATGTATTAGGGGGTGTATGCTATAAAACCTTTCTTATTGATTAATAACATTATTGATATGCCATCAAATATGGCTGCCATTATTAAAAGTATAAGAACAATTTAATGGCTTATTCAAAACCACTTTGTAAAATAAGACCAAGATTATTTAGTATCTTTCTCTTACAGTTTGCTCACAGTGGAGGGAAAGTGTCTTGCACGGTATGAAGATGAAATCTGGTACAAAGCTACAGTCACCTCTGTTGACCTTGAGGACAACCAGGTCACTGTGTCTTATGACTCGTACAAAGACACAGCAACTCTAGGATTTGAGGATGTAATCCCATTAGGTTTGTATTGGTGGTCATAAAAATGTTTGCACCATATCATTTAGAAGCATTCTCATTCAAGACATGAAAATTGCTTGAAAATGTTTTAAAGTTATGACTAATTTATTTTTTTCACATTTTATGATTACAAATACTTGTGTGTCTTTCTGCCCCACATCGCTGAAGATTTCTGTGCACACATCTCAAACTCCAAATTTCTACAACTTCACATGATGACTTATTGTTGTTTAAACGGGTGTGAAACAAAATCATTGAGAGAATGATAAACCTGTAGACTAATATTAAACAAGATTGCTCACTAAATAGCTTGCCAGATCCCACATAGTGCAACACAAAGTTATTATTTTTTATATATAATGTTACATTATTCACATATGACTTCTCTTTAGTCACATCACAATTCCTCCCTATTCACTCTAAACTAAACCTGGTTTCAAAATCATTAATTATAAATGTGGCAAAATCATCAAAGTTTGCATGAAATGTATACACAGGAATTACAAAGACATTCGTAGTGATAGTAATATCAAGTTGGGAATGGCTTTCTAAACTGGAAATACATGAACGTCCAGACAATATTCTTTCAGTATATGTACTTGGCATAAGCCAAGACAACTGCAGTACTAATGAGAAATTGGTTTTAATTTTGAGTGAAGATGGATGTATTGTGGTGCAGTCGAAGATAAAATCTTTTTAAGTACCATATTCACAGCAAAAATAGGGATTTCTCTGTGTTACATAACAAATAATTGGAGATGCTGTGACTAGTGTCTTGTTTTAAACTAATTACTTCATGCATACATCATATGTATCATGTATGTGACATAGGTCCACACAACAAATTAATCTGAATGTTTAGGCTTTTTACTTTCCTTTTATGTGTGTTGCTTTTTACTTTCCTTTCATTTGCGATACTTTTACTTTCCCATTATGATTATTTTTGTATCTTCCTGTTTTGTGTGCTGTTTTGTATTTTCTCCTTCAAATACGTTCCCCGATCACATTAACATTAGGGATATAAGCCTGCTACCTCTCGAATCCAGCCCTAATAAAAGACGAAAATTTGTCATTCTGTCTATCTCATATAGACCAAAGGCAATAACTCTTGCCCCTTACCTCCCCTTGCCACCGTCAGGTGTCACTAGTTTTTAAGCTTCGCTTGTACTGATAACACGTACATTATACCTCCAAACAATCCAAGCCATCGTAGCGTTAAATTGGACCATCCGAAGTTAAATTTGGATTTATTGCGTTGGACAATCATTCTTCTACAGGTTGTATACATTATTTTAATAATTTTTTCAAAATTGAGTGACTTTGTCACCCTTACGGATTTCGTCTACTGAAGACCATGTTACACACACTATCGCTGAACTTGTGTTGTCAGTTAAGAGTTAACGTGACACTGACTAATTTCGCTTACTCCGTTAGTAACGGTTGTGGTATTAGCGAATTAATAACATGCTGAATTGCTAATTTGTGCTTTGTTTTCTTTTCTTATGTCGTTTCAGTAGAAATGTCAACCAAATGCATGAAATGCAAAAAGTTCAAAGCAAAAGAAGACAACCATGACTCTTGTATTGTATGTACCAAGTGTACATCATCTATACCATGCAGCATGTGTAATACTTGGACAGAGCAAATGTGGGCTGATGTAGTCCAGAAGGCAGCAAAAGGGAGGGATAGACGGAATAAGTTGAAGAAAGATAGCATTAATGTCCTCAGTATACATCCGAAGACAGCCTCCATTGCGAGTCTTGTGGGGGACGTTGGGGTTCCCCTCCACCTGAAGTTCATTGTTTGCAACCGTCAGCCACAGTAACATCAGCGGCAATGGAGGAAAATAATGTTGACAGGGTACAACAGTCCACCTTTGAACAGATGCATCGTTTGGTCCAGGAAACGATGACACAGCTATTGACATCAGGCCAGATATTACCCTTATTTCCCTCGCTCGCTTCCACAGCTTTTTCTGACTCTTTGGGGGAATGTTCCCCCAGTTTTAGGCTGCCCAGTGGGCGTAAGTCCCCCTGCATGTCCAAGCATGGCCTTCGGGCCTGTAAGTCAGGACGCATGGGGTTTTTACCGGATCCATCAGATCCATTGCATTATACAACCTCTATGTCACTGGCCATCCAGCTGTCCGAGCATGGGGACCCTATTGCTAAAACGGTCCGACCAAATATGATTTACGGGGATCTTAGTGATAAATCTGTCCGTCAAGCTGTACCGCCTTCAACATACCAATACTATGGCGGAGATTTTAGTGAGAAATCTGTCCGTCCAGCCAGGCCATTGGAGCAGCCAGTACCGGTGATAGCAGGACCGTTGCCAACATTCAGGCCGACCACAAGCCAGACAAACCAGCTGGCCGGGCCGGCCGTCCATATGTTCATGGCTTATCCACAAGGGAGAGTTAGTGACAGTGTCAAGGATGACGGAATCACGTCATCTGTGCCACCTGGTATGCTCTATCCAGAAATACAAGCTATTCCAGAACACGACTCGGCACACAGTGAGGGTGATGAAACTCCTGCAAATCAGCCATACACAGATCCAACCATGGAACGGACTGAGTTTGGCTTCAAGGCAGCAGTGGAAGAAATTTATAGGGTGTTGGCAACTTCAGAATGCCCTCCACCTTCTACTGCCACTCAAGACTACAAAGTTAAGGCATCTGTAGATCTTGACGGGGAGGAAGAGACACCATCCTTCCGGCTCCTTCCCCAGTCGGCAAAAATTACGGAGATCAATGATTGTCTATCAGGACGAATAGGTGATCCGGGGAATGCTAAGGCGTTCTTTTCAGAAAGCCAAGTACCAGCGACGTTCTCGTGTCGCTGGTACAAAACTCATTCAGACGCATTCAGTACGGATCTTCCGGCCCTGGACAAAAATATGGCAGCAGTTCACATGTCCGCTCCACTGTTTTACAAAGTGGACAAAAATGTGTTCCATGCCACGTCAAAGCTAGTCCAGAAAATAGTAACTACGTCTTCAATGTTAGACTTGGCTTCATTAGCCATTTTCCGACTTGCAGAAAAATTCAACAATGACCACGCTTGGGAAGCGACGGCCCAGATTGCTAGAGTTATTAACAGGGCAGCTCACGATTCCATGGCTAATGCGTTGACTACTTCTGCCAACTTAGACCTGATATGACGTGACGCATGTCTGCGGTCCACGTCGCTCATGCCCCATCATACTCTGGCTTTATGGATGACTCTGTTTGGGTCGCCTTTACTCTTTGGAGGAAAAATTGAAGAAGTTTGGAAGCAGGCAGCTCAGGAACTGCCCCTCCAACTTGCCGCCCAACCCTCGCAGGCGTTTAGAAAAAATCCCCTGCCAGAGCGGAGGGATGATTGGCGGACCAGGGAGAAGGGATCCTTACAATCAAATGTGCAGTATAGATCCCAACCCAATGCCAGGAGACAACAGTCTAATCAAGCTAAGAGGCAACCATACAGAGGCGGTAAGAAACAAAGTTTCTCTGTCTTCAAGCCTCCTAACTCTAAAAGTTGACATACCCTTCCCACCACCCGCGGACAGCCTACCTGTGGGCGGCCGCCTCTTGCAATTTCAGGACCACTGGACCATCTTTTTTCCTCAGAATGATTGGGTGATCCAGGTCATTTCGGAGGGGCTTTGGATTTCATTTATCCAACCCCCTCCTCTGTCCTCCTCTCTCCTCTTCACGGACGTACTGTCCGATCAGGAGAAGGATACCTTTCTACAACAGGAGATACGGTCGCTCATAGAAAAACGGGCGGTGGAGATTGTGAAAAAAAATGCAATCGCCGGGGTTTTATTCCAGGCTGTTTCTTATCCAGAAGGCAAACGGCAAGTTGAGGCCGATCATCGACCAGAGTCGCCTCAACCAATACATTTTACCACCGAAATTCAAGATGGAAACGGCAAGATCAATCTGTCTTTCCATCCGGCGGGATGAGTATGCCGTCAGTCTAGATATGACCGACGCATATTTTCACGTCCCTATCCACCCCGCGTCACAGAATTTTCTCCAATTTGCTTACCGCGATGCGGTTTATCAGTTCCAGGTCCTACCCTTTGGCCTCAACATCAGCCCTTGGGCTTTTACCAAGGTTATGGATTGCGTCTTCACCCTGTTCCGCTCGACTGCATCTACAGGGACGGCAGTGTACTTGGACGACATCCTCCAGAAACATATGGTAAGTTCTATTCTGCTCAAGGCAGAAACAATCTTTTAGCACTTTTAGATCATCTAGGCTTTCTCGTGAACTGGAAAAAGTCTGATCTCCATCCATCCCAGTGTTTTGTCCATCTGGGTATAGAGTTTCTCACCGATCTGAATCTGGTACGGCTTCCTCGCGCTCGCGTAACCCAGATCGTCGAACTCTTCTAGTCCATTTCCAACAGGATGTGGATTTCAGCGAGAGAATTCTTGCAACTCCTCGGATTATTCAATGCGGCGGCGGACTTGATCCCGCTTGGCCGTCTTTTTATGCGTCCCATACAAATGACGTTACTGGCACAATGGTGCCCCTTTTCAAGTCCCCTCAATCAAACAATAATGATCACGCCTGAGATATGATCATTCCTGTGTCAGTGGCACAACCCCGATTGGCTGTCCACAGGGATTCCTCTGGAGATGCCCCAAGCGGAGATAACGGTATGTACCGACGCCAATACCTACGGTTGGGGTGCCCACCTGTTGCCGGACTTCGCTACAGTCAGTGGCACGTGGGAGCCAGGGGAGGGGCCTCTCCACATCAACCTTTTAGAAATGAGGGCTGTCATCAATGCCTTTCATTTCTGGAAGGATCAACTCTCAGGAAAAACTGTCCTCATTGTGTCAGACAACTCTGTGGTGGTGACTTACCTCCTCAAACAAGGGGGCTCCAAATCACCAGACCTGTGCATTCTGATCTGGCAGTTTCTACGTTGGTGTGACAACCTCCACATCAATGTACAAATCAGACACATTCCTGGCAGACTCAATGTCTTGGCCGACACTCTATCCAGGGAAGGTCAAGTCATTCACACGGAATGGTCACTCCATCAATCAGTCTTTCTTCGGATTTGCACACTTTGGGGGTGTCCAATGATCGATCTTTTTGCGACAAGGTGGAATCGCAAGTTGCCCATCTTCGTCTCCCCGGTTCCAGACCCAGAGGCTTGGGCCGTGGACGCTCTGTCAATCAGCTGGGAGGGGATGTGGGCATTCGCCTACCCTCCCATGGTTTTGGTACCGAAAATAATCCAGAGGTTAAGGGGTCAGAACTGTCAGATGATTCTGATTGCCCCTCTCAGATGGAACAAGTTCTGGGTCACCGATCTACTCGATCTAGCGATAGATCTACCCAGGAAGATTCCAACCAGCCCAAATCTTCTCAAACAACTGCGGTCACGAGTGTTCCACCCCTGCCCGGACCGTCTTCTTCTTCACGCTTGGCTCTTGTCCAGACAGCCTTGCGAGACAAACAATTTAAACCTTCGATTGTGGAGAGAATCTCAAGAGCAAGAAGGCCCTCCACTCTGAAGGCTTACGAGGGAAAGTGGCGTGTTTTCAGGGACTGGTGCCATATCAATAACATCGTCCCTTTGAGTGTCTCAATCCCTCAACTGGCCGACTTTTTTCTCTGGCTTTTCGAGGAGAAACAGTTGGCCCCAATTACTATCAAAGGCTACCGCTCCATGATATCAGACACATTCCGCCATCATGGTAGATGTGATATTGGGCATAACAAAGATCTATCAGACCTTTTAGCCAATTTTGATTTCAATCGACCAAAATCCCTCACCCTGTTTCCAAAATGGAATCTGTCCTGGGTTTTAACATGGCTCAATTTGGACAAATTTGAACCTTTAGCCCACACTTCGTTAAAGCTACTATTATACAAAACATGTTTCTTGATAGCCTTAGCTTCAGCATGCAGGGTGAGTGAGTTACATGCCCTTTCCAATGACCCAAACTTTCTTCAGTTCAGATCAGATGGTTCGGTGGTCCTCCTGATGCAACCAGGCTTTGTAGCCAAAAATAGGTTACCATCCATTGGCAGTCAAAGAATCGTCATTCGCTTGCTCTCTTCCATAGATAAGTCAAGAGCAACAGCCATGCAAGATCCTGTTTGTGCACTCAAGCACTATTTAAAACGCACAGAGGCGTGTCAGGACACACGTATGCGCCTCTTTCTTCCGGTCAAAGCTGGTAAACGGGATATCACCCCTCAAGCCCTTGCTTCATGGCTGAAGTGGGTTATACGCTCAGTGTACTCTGAGGTCTCACAAGATCAGAGTCGCCTCATGAAGATTACAGCTCATGAGATTAGAGCAATCTCGGCGAGCCTTGCATTCGAACGCAATATTTCGATCCGAGATATAATAGAAGCTGTTTGCTGGCATGCAGAGTCAACCTTCTCCAGTTTATCTCAGAGATTTGGCTTCGCAGAGGCAAACCTTGAATCTGGTAGGTCCGGTGTCGGCAGCCCAGATGACCACCAGACCCATTTAAAACAATCAGTACAGCCTGTCAGCTTCGCTGGATTCGCCAGTGGAATTTCATAGGTAAGAAGATTTCAATAACTATCTTCTTAACCATATATAGAGGTTACATATCACGGGACCCTAGGCTGTGTTGCTGACGAAATTAGGAGAACGGGTTATCTTTCAAATGGGGAATCCAGCCATCATTCCCTAGAAGGTACCCGGGGTGGAGGTAGGATGCTCAGCATTCCCTCCTTCTATTACCTATTCTCATAACGTTATAGTGATCGAGGAACGTATTTAAGGAGAAAGCAAATTTTTAGTAAATTATGTTTCTCCGAGAATACTTACCTGATCACATTACTTAAAAACCCTCCCAACCACCCCGCTATGCGAGCATCCTTGTATAATATATATCGCTCAGCTTAAAAAACTAGTGACACCTGGCGGTGGCAAGGGGAGGTAAGGGGCAAGAGTTATTGCCCTTTGGTCTATATGAGATAGACAGAAAAGACAAATTTTGATCGGGTAAGTATTCTCGGAGAAACATAATTTACTAAAAATTTGCTTTCTTTTCATACATGTTGCTTTTACTTTCCTTTTATGTGTGTCTTTTCTAACTTAATAAAAGGCAGGCTTAGCACAAAGCTGGTCCCTTGTGTATCCTATTCACTCATCCTTAATTTATGTAGTCATAACTGAGGTATTTTCTTGTTATGATGATGGGCTGGTACTTTGCCCACAAACTGACTGAATCACTTACACCCATGTAGTTTTCTTCATTCAAGTCACCATACAGTTGCTCTTGTTTCTTAATAGTGAACCAGTATTTACTTTTGTAATATTACAGAATCTTTTGAAACAAGGGATTCAGATTCAGATCATGAAGGCAGCCATGACAGATGTAAGTCTCTCTCCAATGATGAGGAAACGGATGAGGAAGATGCTGTTCCTGTGTTTCTATGGCAACCCAAACAAACAGCAGCTCTAGGACAATGGGAGGCACATACTCGGGTACTGGTGTTGAGTTTAGTATAGCATAACATAATTTGACTCTAAGTCAGGACAATTTGATTTAACCAGTGTTGCCTCTATCTACAACTAAAATATTCTGCATAGAAATTTGGATTGGATTTTAAATTCAGATTTTAATTGTTTTGCTCAGATCAATAGCTATTCAATTTATGGATGAATCATTTATATAGATATGCAAGTTGTAGCTGAGAATGCAGATAAAGTAAAAACGTTTAAAAAAAAAACTTTATTTTTCAAAATTTTAATTGTTCTGTATTGCAATAGATGAACTGTTTTGTTTAAAGTACTGTTCTCCTTAAAGATTAGTTTCCCTTTGCTGATAATGACAGGAAATTTTTGTTTAGGATGGCAATGGAGAAAGGCTTTCTGTCATAGATGCCAAAATCAATTATTTAGTAAAATGTGTAATTTAAATGGATTTTAATTTTTTCATTAAATATATTAGCAAATTTGATTCCATTTTTGTACAGCCATTTGTTAAAATTCTTTCTTCCTGCCATTCAGGAAACTTCTCAGTTTTACTTTGAACAAGTCATCCGAGATTATGTCACAGCCTTTTAGTTCCGTAGCAGGATCCACAATGATACATTGGTTAAGGCATTGTACTGTTGACCTGAATGGTGCAGGTTCTGTTCTCTCCACAGTGTTTTATCTACAAATGGTTTCATGTATGTCATTTGACTCATCAAGGCAAAAAAAGTTAGTCAGAATCCAAACCTGTGAGTCTTATGCAAGCCAATCATCAATTTTCAGTAGTTTTTAGAAAATAATTATATTCTTTAAATACACAACAAAAATATTAGTTATAAAATGTGACTAAAGCCAATAAGGCAATTCCCTTGCCAGAAGCATTTGAACATTCTTCATTTGTTAAAAATCTTGTTGATGGTTTCATGTCCTGAGAAATAATCTGAGCATATATGACAAGGTGTTTATTGTTGGCTGTGTCAGTGCTTTCATCTGACACTGCTGTCACAAATGATGAATTGTGCAGGTCACGTATAAGACTATCCTCAACAATGTTTGATATGCGCTCTATTAACTCTGAACAGGTAGTAGCCGAGTCATACTGATAGGCAGAATTCTTCAAAATGCCAATGACATCAATTTCTTCAGCCATTAAGTTAAGTATTAAATTAAGAAGAGATTTATATTTTAAAAAAGGGATGTCTTCTACACCCAGCCAATGTACACACTTAAGTAGCACTTTCACTGCTGTATCTTTTTTGTAAGGATGTTTTTGTAACCCTGCATTCAAATCTGCTTGGTGTTGTGGACCTTCAATCAGCAGTTTGTGTTATGGCAACCCAGCATGCCTTGCCAGTGAAAGTTATTGTTTTTTGCACATTTAGTCATGGAGTTTTTTGTAGCCTCTGTAAATATATGGCAAAACATAAAGGTGTCTTCACTGTCACATTCTTCACTCGACTTAACTTCTTTTTGAAAATGTGGCCACTGTGTTTTCAAACCATTGCTGCACAAATTATGTTGTATCTTTGGATGATGAAGGCTCCACTGGTTCAATAACATTACTATTATCATCAGTCGGTCATAAACATGGTCCAAAATATAATTTCATTTGTTTTGGATCTATTAAAAAAATTTGTCTTGGACACCATTTTCGCTCAATTGCTGACAGATCTTGGAACAATGCAAGGCATACAACTGAGTGAATGGAAATTGTTGCTTCATTCATGACAAAGTTGCACATAAAATAATAGTTTCTCATGAGAATCACTTTAAAATCATGTATTTATTTTCTGCCTCTTTCTTGGGTGTGGTGATTATATGGTTCTAACATCCTGTTGCTACAAATGATGTGACAGTTACAGGTCACATAAGGCCAGATCCAGGCTCCACACTCTGTTGTAACTCTATGTATTTTAATAGCATTAGTGTAAGAAACTGATGTGTACATGTTTGCCCACTTTAGAAGAATTGTAATCTAGCCATTAAAGTAGTTAGACCAAACCTTAATTTTGTGCTAATCAGCAAAACATAATATTGAGGTGCATCAGTTTATGTCCTGGCAACAACTTTTAGACCGAACCCTTAATTTTGTTTATCAGCAAAACATTGGAGTGTGTCAATTTACATACTGGTGATGATTTTTGTGCATCAAATTGGAAAAGTCTGTGTATTTGACGCATGATGCATGGGTAGATAAAACTCGCTCCAACACATTGGTGAGAATCAGCTACCATGGTGTGTCCTTCGGCATTGTACTTTGGTCAGCTTTCTTTGGCAGGATATAACCTTAAAGGGTGCAGAAAACCCAACCCAACCAAGCCTAACCTGACCTGACCTAACCCAATGCAGTGGCACATGTATTGATGTTGGCTTTTATTTCAAAATATTTGTCTTCATTGTTTCCTCATTGTTTTCAGTTTAGTCTTCACATCCTTTTTCTCTCCATAGAATTTCAATCTTTATTTCCTGAACAGTTTGTTTTCGGTCATCAAAAGCTTTATATTTCTTATGAGCTTGAAAAATCCTTAAATTTATGGGGCTGCCTTGAAAATCTTATTGAATTTTGAACAACTTTGATTTTATACTTGATCATCATCATTATGATCACAATAATCATTTTCATTTTGTCCATTTTGCAGGGCATTGGAAGTAAACTAATGCTGAAGATGGGTTATATACATGGTCAGGGTCTAGGGAAGAATGGTGAGGGCAGAGCAGAACCAGTTCCTATACAGGTGTTACCTGCAGGTAGGTTTAATTTCGTCAGTTGTGGTTGAATAACAAACCATTGCACCAAAATGATATCAGTACTACCTTTGAGATGGAATGACATTACTACATGTGAGATGGAATATTAGTACTACCTTTGAGATGGAATGTCAATACAACCTTTGAGATGGAATATCAGTACAACCTTTGAGAAGGAATGTCAGTACAACCTTTCAGATGGAATGACATTACTACATGTGAGATGGAATATTAGTACTACCTTTGAGATGGAATGTCAATACAACCTTTGAGTTGGAATATCAGTACAACCTTTGAGAAGGAATGTCAGTACAACCTTTGAGAAGGAATGTCAATACAACCTTTGAGAAGGAATATCAGTACAACCTTTGAGAAGGAATATCAGTACAACCTTTGAGAAGGAATATCAGTACTACCTTTGAGATGGAATGTCAGTACAACCTTTGAGATGGAATGTCAATACAACCTTTGAGATGGAATATCAGTACAACCTTTGAGAAGGAATGTCAGTACAACCTTTGAGAAGGAATGTCAGTACAACCTTTGAGAAGGAATATCAGTACAACCTTTGAGAAGGAATATCAGTACTACCTTTGAGATGGAATGTCAGTACAACCTTTGAGAAGGAATGTCAGTACAACCTTTGAGAAGGAATATCAGTACAACCTTTGAGAAGGAATATCAGTACTACCTTTGAGATGGAATATCAGTACAACCTTTGAGAAGGAATATCAGTACAACCTTTGAGAAGGAATATCAGTGCAACCTTTGAGAAGGAATATCAGTACTACCTTTGAGATGGAATATCAGTACAACCTTTGAGAAGGAATGTCAGTACAACCTTTGAGAAGGAATGTCAGTACAACCTTTGAGAAGGAATATCAGTACAACCTTTGAGAAGGAATATCAGTACTACCTTTGAGATGGAATATCAGTACAATGTTTGAGAAGGAATGTCAGTACAACCTTTGAGAAGGAATGTCAGTACAACCTTTGAGATGGAATGACATTACTACCTGTGAGATGGAATATTAGTACTACCTTTGAGATGGAATGTCAGTACAACCTTTGAGATGGAATATCAGTACAACCTTTGAGAAGGAATGTCAGTACAACCTTTGAGATGGAATATCAGTACAACCTTTGAGAAGGAATATCAGTACTACCTTTGAGAAGGAATATCAGTACAACCTTTGAGAAGGAATATCAGTACTACCTTTGAGATGGAATATCAGTACAACCTTTGAGAAGGAATATCAGTACAACCTTTGAGAAGGAATATCAGTACTACCTTTGAGATGGAATATCAGTACAACCTTTGAGAAGGAATGTCAGTACAACCTTTGAGAAGGAATATCAGTACAACCTTTGAGAAGGAATATCAGTACTACCTTTGAGATGGACTATCAGTACAACCTTTGAGAAGGAATGTCAGTACAACCTTTGAGAAGGAATGTCAGTACAACCTTTGAGATGGAATGACATTACTACCTGTGAGATGGAATATTAGTACTACCTTTGAGATGGAATGTCAGTACAACCTTTGAGATGGAATGACATTACTACCTGTGAGATGGAATATTAGTACTACCTTTGAGATGGAATGTCAGTACAACCTTTGAGATGGAATATCAGTACAACCTTTGAGAAGGAATATCAGTACTACCTTTGAGAAGGAATATCAGTACAACCTTTGAGAAGGAATATCAGTACTACCTTTGAGATGGAATATCAGTACAACCTTTGAGAAGGAATATCAGTACAACCTTTGAGAAGGAATATCAGTACTACCTTTGAGATGGAATATCAGTACAACCTTTGAGAAGGAATGTCAGTACAACCTTTGAGAAGGAATATCAGTGCAACCTTTGAGAAGGAATATCAGTACTACCTTTGAGATGGACTATCAGTACAACCTTTGAGAAGGAATGTCAGTACAACCTTTGAGAAGGAATGTCAGTACAACCTTTGAGATGGAATGACATTACTACCTGTGAGATGGAATATTAGTACTACCTTTGAGATGGAATGTCAGTACAACCTTTGAGATGGAATATCAGTACAACCTTTGAGAAGGAATGTCAGTACAACCTTTGAGATGGAATAACATTACTACCTTTCAGATGGAATGACATTACTACCTGTGAGATGGAATGTTAGTACTACCTTTCAGATGGAATGTCAGTTCTATCTTTTAGATGGAATGTCAAGTTGGTGAGGAAATTAATCCCCACATATATACAAAGTCTTGAAGAGAGATGTGCTCTGACTTCTGTAGGTTGGTGATAAGATTTGGACAGGTCACCATCAATCAACAGAGGGATAGGTCCTTCAGAGGAGAAACTCAGAGAAGATTGTACATCAACCAGTCAAATAAATATTGGAGGATGAAGATCTCTAATGACCTTAAGTGGGCTGCAACTATGCCCCATCACCCTGCGAAAGGCTGATTGAGGTAGAGGCAAGACTGAACAGAAGAGCACAAGATTGAAATGCATTCTCATCGAGATAAACAGGAGGTATTTTGGGAAGAGGTAGTAATCTCCATCTTGAAGCATTCTTTATGAAGAAATCTGTTTAAGGAGGAAAGATCAAATATGAGCTGAACTTTTTGGCTTTTTTCTTTACAACAGAAAGATCTGTGACTAGAAAGCCAGAGTCGGGTATTTTTCTACCATCTCAGTTGTGTCCTTCTGCAGTTGGGTTTGTAAGTCTTCACTTGAGCTGGTTTGGACTGGTGAAAGAAGATGGTTGTAAATGTTAGGCAATTCTATTCTTAGAATTGAAGCTATTTGCCATTCTTTTAGGTGGAATGGACCGAAACATTCAAAGTGCCTGACCAAAATCCTGAGAAGTGAGCTAGATGAGCACATACAGAAACAGTGAGAAGAGAAATATGTTGCAGGAGAGGCAGCATCCCTGCATAGATGAAGAAACTCAGTAGCATATACCATTGACAGTGCAACCTCTAGTCATTGCTGAAATGCTCCTAAAGGCTGTGATTCCTTCTTCAGATGACTGATGGAAGCCTCCAAAATTTTTTTTTTTCATTTGAGGCAGTCATTATTAGAGTGTTCATCTTTTGCTCCAAGGTTTTTACTGGGACACGTACCCAGTCCCCAGCTGATGTCATCATACAGATCCATTTCTAGGAGTCAAACTAATTCTAATTATGTAGTTCTCACCTGCTACTATTGCTTACATGTCTTTCACCCACCATGTTCGGATATCCTGTGAAAAGAGAATGGTATTCCATATGTTGGCTGTGACTAGGGCATCAGAATTGGATCATGCTCTTTTAAATTCTGCTTCTCCAGTACCAATTAGAAAAGGGAATATTTAGCTTGGAAAAAGAAAGTAATGCAACGGTAGCAAATAAATATTACTTATTTAGAATTTATTACCCCTCCACCCCAAACAAAATATGTTCAGCTAATGCTACCATTGAGTTACCACATCTTAGTTGTTTGATGCATGCAGTTGAATTTCAGGGGCTGGATAGTACAGTAGTAACACATTTCCTTTGCACCCCATTTGGCACCTAGTGTCTTCCTGGTTACTATCATGTGTGAGGAAAAAACTACCCATCTATGTTAAATAGTTTTTGGGGCTTCTGATTATTGCAGGCCTTCTCTTGCTTCCACCTGTTCCAATAATCATACCTATTTAGTGTAAGAAATATGCTAATAAATGAAAATGAAATCTAGAATGTTTCCCAAAATTTATTCTCTTTATAAGGATTTTCTCTATAAGACTGACATTTTATGATGGACACAGATATGCTGCAAAATACTTAAACAAAAATTGAATTAAAAACAATGTAAACACGATTTATTCTCTATTTCCAACAGAATGATTTTGCTACAAGGCAGTTGATTAGAAACAAGTTTGCAGTAAGCATGCATACGTAAAAAATATCACTTACATCAGTAAGGTTAAATGCTTAAATTAAATATTTGAATAAAAGTTTGATTTATTCACATTTTCTTCTTCTATTTCTAAATTTTAGCTCTTGTGGTCATATATCATAGAAGATTTTGGGATGGATTGTTGTCCTCTTTCCGTCTAGATAAGGTTATTATCATTAGTCCTCCTAACTACTTCTAGTATTGACATGAAACTACTGTGTGACCCCGCTATAACACAGTAGATAGGGTCCAAAGAACCTGACCATGTTACAGACTGAAATGTGCTAGTATTGGCATGAAAGTACTGTGTGACCAAGCTATAACACAGTAGTTAAGGTCCATAGAACCTGACCATGTTATAGACTGAACTGTGTTTATAACCAACCAAGTCAGTTAACTGAAGAAAATTATGCATTTACCTAAAATAATGGCAGGCAGAAGGGGGGTAATAAAAGTGGGCACAAAAACTGGTCTGAAAAACACATGTATATTGACAACTTACTTTTGTGTATTGCAATCCATAACCCGTTAAGTACTGTACTTATATATAATAAACCCAATAATTTTAGTATAGATCACATGTTATAAACTTCATGTATGACTCGTATCCTGTTAGAAAACACCAGTGACACATATTTATTCAAAAATGGCAGTCTTCATTTTGATCAATATCCGATTGTCACTTAATAATTAATAATTAATTTATTAGTAACAGTTGTCACAGGTAGCACATGGCTATAGCAGTTTACATGCAACATGTACATGTAATTAAATTGGCCTAGATTTTGGTAAGCTAGAGACAGTATCATCTTACCAAGGCTACCCAGGGGATGAGGCTATTGATAGGGAAATGGAAACTTGAACAAATTAAAATGTTTGACGAACATCTTTGCAAGATAACCCATCTTCACTTAACTTGATGGCCATCTATCTATGGTTTCAAAAGATTGGAAATTTAATTAACATTTTATGCTGCCATTGGTAGCGACTGTAAGCATATATATTTTTCCTGCTCAATTGAAACTTTCTTGGCACAATAAATGTGTTCCAGTCACTTTGGAAAATGCAACAATCTATCAGATTCCTTTGCTTTTAATTAAGTTTGGTGCTGACTTCCTTTGAAAGGTTATTTGTTTTTATAGAAGATTGTTGTCGGCTTTCTTTGATGAAAGGTGAATGTGTTATTGGGGTTACTGCTAAGGGAAAACTTTGGAGGAACAAGCAGAATTATGTCTCTTATTGTGGCAGCAACATCAAATAATTTTAGAATATTGATTGGGACTGTTTTTTTTAAATTTGCTTATTATTTATACAGAACAGACAGTGCTTCAGAACTGATCAGTTTTGTTTGAAATTTCAGCAAAACTATTTTCTGGGTACTTTTTATAACAAAAGAAATTAACCATCATTTGGGCAATTGTAGCAGTTACTTTTCCTGCCTTCAAAAGTTGGTCGATTGTAACTTGTCACTGTAGCATAGAGAGACCAACAAGTACAAATCGTTTTTTGTTGGGGAGGGTTGTTGTTGTTGTGTTTCTTGTGCATGTGTGACATTTCTTGTGGCAGAGATGCTGCTTTCCACGCATGCATCAGGAATTTCTTTAAACAAAAGGCCAACAGGCGATGAATACACAGGTGTTCTGTTCTGTTCTGACAGGGATTACTACAGAAAATATGAGTGAACAAAGGATTTAATTCGAGTGAAAAGAACGGAATTTACTTACGATCCACATACAGAGGTCAGTTAGAATAAATATAGTAATTACTAGAAAGATCCATTATGAGATAGTGACACGTCCAGTTGATCTCTTTTTTTTAAATGCCGAGATCTCACAGCATACAGTACTCAGGCAAGATGTCAGAATAAGCAGGATTATGTTATAACAATGCTCTGTTAAGATGGTTTCTTAATATGAACAAAGAATTTGTTTATCCAACAATAGATAATAAATTCCAGTTCATTTAAAATGTCATTTGCGGCTTCCTTTCAAAATGCCTCTGAATTTCATCACTCCGGACACAAGGTTTTATATTTAAGTTTAAACAGTAAATAATGTCGGGACAAAAATCGCCAGTTGGGTATATTTTGCTGCAGTAAGGAATATAAATCACAATTAGTGAAGCCCAGCATGATCCCTGAATAAACTTTTTACACATTATTTTTTGTACTTTTAAGAAGAATAAACTTTTTTTTGAGAACAAGAAAACTACATGTATATGAAATTGCAGGATCTACGGCATGATTGTCTTATATTAGAATTGATACATGATCTCATCCACAAAAATAATAATAAACTTTTTACACATTACTTTTAATACTTTTAAGAAAGAAAAGAAACTTAACTTGTATGAGAAAAGTACATGTATACGAAATTTTGGGAGCCACACCACAACCATTTTATATCCAAATTTGTGTTGTAATGGAACTTGTTATAGCAGGGTTACACTGTGTATACACAGATTCATCTCAAGGTGTAGTTGATCCAAAGTGAAAATTGTGTTGATTAGACATACGGTATGGCTGACACAGCAGCCATTTTGAAGATTTTGTTACTTATGAATGGATAGTCACATCAACATAGTATACACTAAGTGAGTAATTACAGTCTGTAGATGTTACTACATGCAAATGGTGGCATTCTTGTATCTAGTATGGCTGCCATGACATCTGTCTTAAAAATCTTGTTATCACTACTCCGTCTAATGGAAAGTCATATCAACATGGGGTTTTTAATGGAGGATTTCTTATTGTGTTTACTTGGTCCCAAAGGAAAATGGTGCCAATCTGATTTTCACCATGGTTGCAATGGCAGACATCTTGGAAATCTTATCACTACTTCTAAATTGATGGCGATATTATGATATCCCATTCGTCTAATCATGAAATCAAAATGGCTGCTATGATGGCCATCTTATGACTCAGGAATGTCAGAGATGCTTAGAAGTTACAATGTACAAAATGTTCCTGTCATGGATTCCTGGAAATTCTATTTGGCCAGAAAAGAGTTTCAGTCCCTTGGTGTTTAATACTATATTCCCGTTTGATGATGATAGAGGTTGGCATCATATAATATTAGCAAAGATATAATTGTAGCAATGTTATGCTTACTAAAATATTGTGATGTACAGTTTGATAATATTTTGTATATATTTGCATTTTTACAAGAATAAAATAAATACAAAGCTTTAGGTGTTAAATTTTGATGGAAGTGAAAGTACAGTAGTATCAATTGTTTGAATTATAATCTTTCAAAAGCTTGGAAACTCTATTGAAACCTGAATTAGCAGGTTCCTCTGTATAAACATTACTAATAAATGACAGAGAAATAATACCTTAATGTCATGAATGCAGTTTGTTTTGACCCAACATTTTAAGGATTATATGTGTTGTACACACAGACACGCATGCACAAACACACACATACACACACACAGACACACACACAGAGACACACACACATGTGCACACAAACACACATACACACACAGACACATACACACACACATGCACACAGACACATACACACACACACACACACACACATACACACACACACACTTAAATGATTCACCTCTTCATGAAGAACACTAAGGACAAAATTTTATTTTACCTTTGATGTTTCTTATGGAGAGGTTTAATTCATCATATTTACAGATGTTGTATACTCATTTTTAAAAATCTCTTTTTCCTCAGGCAAGTCCCTTGATAAAATCATGGAACTTAAGGAGATGTCAGGGGACATGAATATGTTTGATGCAATGAAAAAACTGGAGAAAAAGAAGAAAAAGGCTATTGATAAGCAAGAAAAATCATCAAAAAAGATGGAAACACCAAATGTTTTTGACTTTATCAACAAGAAATTAGGAGGGAAGAAAGGTAGGATTACTTTTAGTGAATTCAAAATTTTTCATGTGGTTCAAACTTTCATGAGGTACCAGTTTTCAAGAATTTTCATGTGATACCATTTTTTATGAGGTACCAATTTTAATGAATGTTCATGAAGTTTTCACGATATTTCATGAGCTATCAATTTTCATGAAATTTCACGAACTACCAGTTGTCATGAATTTTAATGAGGTACCAACTTCAATGAACTTTCATGAGGTACCAATTTTTATGGATTACCAATTTCTTTTATGGATTACATTGTTGTTACAAACCAAAAATTTCAAGATCCAATGAGCAACAATACCTCTGGAAAGAATAGAACCTCATTTTGTGGAGCAGTACGATCCCTCTGTGGATAGAATAGAAAATAGAACCCCTTCTCTGAAAACCAGATTCCTTCTGATGAAACAATAGGTCTTTTCCTTGGAAGCAATAGGAATGATTCCTCAAAGCAATAAAAATGACATATGTCCCAGATGATTATTTTGATACCCAAGACAATAAACGAGTCAAAGTATTATTTGGACCTTATGCATTATACAATAGCAGTTTAAGTATGTACAAGATCAGTTGCTGTCCTTCAAGCTGGTCTGGACCTTTTAGCTTTGTCGTATTTGTTCCTGACTGAAGCAGTGGTACCAGTTTACAGCTGTGCATTTTCTTTCATATTAAAGTTGCCATGGAAACAGCCATCAGTTTTCAGTGGCATTGGGATGTGTGAGATCATTTTGATTGTTCTGAGAGGAAGAGATGGTTGTCTGAGATTTAGGAGCCAATTTCACAAACAGATTGGAGGTGTAATAGTCAGGGTATATATCAGCCCTCTTATTAACCTGCCTACAAGTTGGTCCTTGTAAAGATGAACACCTGGCTGTCGACAACTCCGGTGGCCTAGTGGTTAGAGCGTCCACCTTGGATGTGGGAGGTCACAGGTTTGAACCCCAACTGAGTCAAACCAAAGACTTATAAAAATGGTACTGGCAGAGAACCACTATTACCAGGACCCTTTTGGTCTACAGATCAGTGGCATCTCACCCCCGTTTGTATGGATTCAAATGTTGGGTTCTGCCTGCATAGCTATATGAGAAAGTTTGCCTGTAGCTTCCTGTGGATCACTGGTTCTTCCCAAGGTTTTCCTGTATTCTTCCTCTACTAGTTACCATGTATAGTTGTACTGGCCTCATATGTGCTGAAAAATGGCAGTAATCCCGTAACAACAACTACTACTTCCTTGCAATTCCAGCTTCTCATATTAAAATCTTTTAGCTAAAATGATAAAAGTTATCTACCCACCTAAGTGGTAGTTAGAGTGATCTCTCTTTGATGCTAGTCTTGGCACCATATCCCATGAGATTGTCAATTACTTGTGTCAAGTAGCATGCTCCCTACAGACAGACAGGACTTGATTAATCCATACATAGTCTGGAAGTTTTCTACCTTAAAACAATATGTGAGAAAGCTTGCCAGTAGCTTCTCGTGGGTTGGTGTTTTTTTCTGGGAATTTCATATGTTCTTCCTCCACCATTAATACTGGCCACCATGTATTGCCTATCGTGTGCTAAAAATGGCATTAAACCCTACAAAAACAACAACAACAAACCTTAAAACAAGTTGGAGAAGTTTCATTTTGAAGGGAGCATACTCCATCGACAAATTTCAAAGGGAACATACTCCATTGATAAATTTCAAGCTATTCTGTTCTTTCTATCCTCAATGATATTGTTTCTAACCTTTCAGTGTAAACATTTTGCCATTTTAACACATCAAGGCACCTTTGGTACACACCTGCGTGGGTCACACTGGTGTCCCCTTACATTACTTACCATATTAATAAGTGCCGGTTTCATGCATGATATAGAAAACTAATTGCTGTATAATTTCCACTACAACTGAATGCATTTAGATAAGTTGTCTTTTTTATCATCTCTTGGTGTCAGCTTCATATTTATATACATGACCTTTTACTGATTTTACCTGTTTCAAATGTCATTGGGCTTTTTGTAGAGATAAGATTGTCTCACAATGGATATCATAGAGCCTACTTCATAAGTATCAATAATGATGCTTCAGTGTCTTTTTATGTACAAGTGTTGTATTACTATAGAAAAGTTTATATTACTGTATAGCTTCAGCTGTAGTCAGATACATGCAGGTAAGTTTTCTATTCATGGTTTATTCATAGCATCCACTTCATGCGTGTAATACTATAAGGTATGCTTCAGTGATTTTACCTGTGTATGCAGTCAAAAACTGGCCTTATTACAGGTAACTTCGGACTAGAATTGATTATTTAGCATCCATGTTGTAAGTATTAATATCATCATTCTAATTCTCTTCCTGTACAGGCCACATGCACCTTTTACCTGTATTTATCATGGAGTATAAATCTGCATGCGTACTCCCAAGTTGATAAAGCAGGACATGTGCCACACATATTTTCTGCTCTGTTTTGTCTTACATATGTAGACCATGGAAAAGATCAGACTAACAACCACTCTACATGTATGGTTTTCTTTGGTTGTCATTCTTTGAATACATGTCAGATGTGTGTATTATGGACAGAAGTCAATGGATAGTAATTCTATGGGTACTGAAGGGCAGAAGCATACCTTGAGGGATGAAGACATCATTGGCTTGCACACAAAGGTTAGAAGCCATATCATTTACTGGGGAGAGAGAGAGCAATGACAAGTTACCATCTTGTATATTAGAATTACAGACTGGATTGATATCCCATACCCCATCCCAACCTCAAGAACTGGATAATGATATGCCAACCAAGATGACCATGTTCCTTCATAACCAGACTTGGTCAGATAACTCTGATCACAGCAGATGGGCCATGATCACAACAATCATACAGTATCAGCCACCCAAAAATGCATAGTACTATTAGACACTTTCTGCATATGATGCCCAGCTTGGTGCCTCTTTACCCAAGAGCCCAATTCATGAACCCAATTATGCAGCAGTCTAACCATCATAGTGCTACTAAACATTTCCTGCTGACCTCATCTAGCTTATACACGCACTCTCATGGATCCGTCTAACCCACAAATTGTTTCTATGCACTTCCTGCAGATGATGTCTAGTTCATACAGGCACTCTTATGGATTGGCCTGACCCACATAGTACTGCAAGGCACTTCCAGTGTACAATGTCCAGTTCATTAGGCACTCGCATGGATCAGCCTGATCCACATAGTGCTGCTAGGCACTTCAGTGTACAATGTCCAGTTCATATAGGCATTCTCATGGATAAATCTAGTACCTCTAGATACTTCTAGCATGAGATGCCCACTTTGGGACCTCATTTTCCAAGATGTCTCTTTGCTTGCTAGCAAGTCTTTGCAACCCAAATGGAACATATACTTAGTGACACTTGGGAAGTAATAGGATCAAACTATGAACTTACAGGTGGTGGACTGAAATGTAATGCTTTCCACTGCCACCTTTCTTAAAGACCATCATAGGCCAAGCTATGTTTGCAACCTTAATCATCTGATCTCTTTAGTGATCAGGTTGGCTGAATTCACAAACAAGGTTGCCTTTTTTCCACCTCTGTCTCTGCTACAGTGGAGGGATTTGCAAGGCAATCAACAAAAGCTCACAAGGATGTCCTAGAGCACAGGCCTCTGGGAAGCATACTTACATACACACATTGCATGTATACACACACATCTTTCCTGCTATAACATGATGTGTCACGGTAAAAGCATGATTTTTTTACTCTGAAACCAACTGATACTTTTGTGTTTCTAATTTACAAGCAATTTTTTCAAGGAAGAAAAAGACAACTATATGCCTGTAGCATTTGTAAATAGTAAAATGTTCTGCTTAGAGCTGATGTAAAATTATCATTGCAGCAGTTTATATAGCAGTGTCATATAGATAATTAAAAGGGAGTAGGTCAGGTGTAAATAAGCACTATTTCACATTTTACTAAATTGACTGACAATAGCAGTGTGATGTGTTATGTTCTTTGAATACTACTGTGGGGAGGCTATTCTGATAATTCACATAGGTAAAGTTCATAAATTGGAAATCCCCAATTCATTTCAAGTTATAGGCAAATCAAGGAGATGCAGGTTGAAGAACTAAAATTATTGCACGTCATTGCTGTTGTTGTTGTTGTTTTTGTGGGGTGTAACGCCATTTTTCAGCACACGATAGGCTATGCATGGCGGCCAGTATTAATGGTGGAGGAAGAACCCGGGAAAACCCCGGGAAGAACCACCGACCCACGAGAAGCTACTGGCAAGCTTTCTCACATACCCACATTATCCGAATCCTAGACTCGAACCCACGCAGACAGAGGTGAGATGGCAGTGATCCATAACGGAGAGCGCTTTAGACCACTCGGCCATTCAGGGGTCCGCACATCATTGCCTTGAATGAGACTGTTTAAGCTATCTGTATTAAAGATTATTGTTGAGTTTGCTAACAGTAGCAATGTTTATTTGAGGTTGGATTTTAGTACATATTTAAAACTCAAAGCATGTCATTGATTATTTCAGTTGTTGGAATAGTGTTCAAGCGTGATTCATTTCTTAAGGTGATTATGGAAGCAATTAGCTCTCAGTGAAGTGCGCCGAGTCCAGCAAAAATAAATTTCAGAACTCTTGTTTGACAGAGTTTCTCTTTGTGAAAGGGTAGCCTTTAATTCCTTGCACATCCTGAAAAAAATATATCGACATAAGTCATTCTGGAGTGTATGATGTCAGTCAAAATAGCTTTGAATGTATGAAATATTCAACATGCTGAATTGGACATTCACATTAGTTCCATTAGTCTTTATTTGTTATCTTAATCTTGTTAAAATACTAACTATTAATTGACCCATGCTTTTCCGGGTGATTTTAGTCATGAAATAGATTGACTGAAATATAGTAAGAAGGGAGTTGAATGTGTTTGATTTGTGTTGATGAAGTATTAACACCAGTACTTGGCAGAGGCATTTATTACTGTTGTAATATTATGTCCCTTCCCCCCATTGAAATGGTCAGTCCCAAATTATATATATATTTTTTTTTTCTTCATCTTTCTATTAAGACAAGCTTATCTCATGGTCAAACTGCATCAGATACAGTTCTGACAATGCTAACATTATGGTTGTCAAGAACAACTTAACTCTGATCAGGTT
This sequence comes from Sinohyriopsis cumingii, assembly GCA_028554795.2. Classification (NCBI taxonomy): domain Eukaryota; kingdom Metazoa; phylum Mollusca; class Bivalvia; order Unionida; family Unionidae; genus Sinohyriopsis; species Sinohyriopsis cumingii. The sequence goes on from CM068839.1 coordinate 33,367,260, forward strand.
TCAATTAGCCAGCAGGAAAGTTCGAACAACAATACCATTCAGTTTCAGGTGAGTGTAATGATGAACACTAATGACCAGTGTCATCAAATTTATTGGACGTCAGAAATTATTGCTCAACCCAGATTATCTGATGATAATTTTTTTACAGTTTACAGTCCTACATCAGTGAGGTGAAAGACTCATTCTGGATTGAGATTAATACTTTGTCATCTTTCTGTTAGGGTCAGGATTCAGGGCCAACAACCAGCATGACAACTAAGACAGCACAAACATGCATTTCTACCCATTTTAATGCAAGTTCTGTGAACTTCAGTGGCTTATTGATCAAAGGAACTAATGGGATGGTTTGTTATTGTTGTCAATCATCCAGCTATCTGTCATCTGAAATTTGTTATAGCTAGTCCCCTTACAGTATTGGTGCATTGCCATGAAACCTTAAATTAATCCCTTGGTCTAATTGGTCCTAAATGAAAATGGTGTTGCTTGTACATCCAATATGACCACCACAGTTATGTCTTGAAAATCTTGTTATTGCTATTATGGTGTTTTTAACAAAGATTCTTTTCATGATATCTAGTGTCTGTTTGGTTCTAAATAAAATAGTGCCAATCAGACAGTCAATATGGCCATCATGGCAGCCATCTTAAAAATCTTGTTATCCTTACTCCACCTGATTGGAAAGTTGTATTGACATAGGGTTTCAGCAAGTGACTTCTTATGTTGTTTAGTTGGTTGTAAATGAAAATGGTTTTGATCTGATGTCCAGTGTGTTTGCTGTGGCAGCCATCTTGAAAACTGTGCTATCAAATGCTTTTGAATGGAGAGTAATAACAGCATGCATTTTCACCAGAAGACTTCTTGTGATGTCCAATTGGTCCTAAATGAAAATGGTGCCACATTTTGAAAATTGTATTTCTACTACTCCTGAATGGATGATCATATTTTCATGGGATTACACTGAAAGATTTAATATGATGTCTAGTTTGATGAGTAGTTGGTTCAAGTCAAATCATGCTCATCTGAATCTAGTATGTCCACTATGGCAGCCATCTTAAGACTCTTGTAATCGCTACTTTTACTCAATGGAAAGTGCTAGTTCTCATCAGTGAAATATTGACAAATGCTTTTTTACTAATAAACTCCTTATAATATCTGCATGGTTCCAAATTAAAATAGAGCTGATCTGACATCTCATATGGTCACAATGGTAACTATTTTGATATTTTGAAACCATTCCTCATATAAATTTGGTCAGTCTATATGGAGTTTTCACCAGAGGACATCTTATGATGTTTAATTGGTCCTAAATGAAAATGGTCATCTAACATACCATGTGGCTACTAATGTGTCAGCCATCTTAAAATCTTATTTTTGATGGTCTTTTGAAATGGATGCTTATATTTCACACAAGGTTTCACTAAGATGCTTGCTTATTTACCAAAACTGTCATTGTAGAGTGTACATCAAACTGAACAAAATAATATGGAGGATCGAGCAACAAGCATATGCTATATATTTTTTTCAAGCTCTTTCCTTGTGAACAATATTTATATTATAATGCAATGTGAATGATGGTGGGTATAATATTGCAAACATTTGGAACATATTAATGATGTATTTAAAGAAAAATGTAAATACAATATAATAATATCAGTAACTTATAAGTATAAATACAATATCATAATAATGTCAGGCAGTAACTTATAAGTGTAAATACAATATCATAATAATGTCAGACAGTAACTTATAAGTGTAAATACAATATCATAATAATGTCAGACAGTAACTTATAAGTATGAATACAATATCATAATAATGTCAGACAGTAACTTATAAGTATGAATACAATATCATAATAATGTCAGACAGTAACTTATAAGTGTAAATACAATATCATAATAATGTCAGACAGTAACTTATAAGTGTAAATACAATATCATAATAATGTCAGACAGTAACTTATAAGTGTAAATACAATATCATAATAATGTCAGACATTAACTTATAAGTATGAATACAATATCATAATAATGTCAGACAGTAACTTATAAGTGTAAATACAATATCATAATAATGTCAGACAGTAACTTATAAGTGTAAATACAATATCATAATAATGTCAGACAGTAACTTATAAGTGTAAATACAATATCATAATAATGTCAGACATTAACTTATAAGTATGAATACAATATCATAATAATGTCAGACAGTAACTTATAAGTGTAAATACAATATCATAATAATGTCAGACAGTAACTTATAAGTGTAAATACAATATCATAATAATGTCAGACAGTAACTTATAAGTGTAAATACAATATCATAATAATGTCAGACAGTAACTTAAAAGTGTAAATACAATATCATAATAATGTCAGACAGTAACTTATAAGTGTAAATACAATATCATAATAATGTCAGACAGTAACTTAAAAGTGTAAATACAATATCATAATAATGTCAGACAGTAACTTATAAGTGTAAATACAATATCATAATAATGTCAGACAGTAACTTATAAGTGTAAATACAATATCATAATAATGTCAGACAGTAACTTATAAGTGTAAATACAATATCATAATAATGTCAGACAGTAACTTATAAATGTTTAGAGCAGAAAGATGTTACTTTATATTTGCAAATAAACAAATGAGAAAAGTAGGAAAAACAAAGACTTATAAAGACGTTGGCAATTTTGAGTTGGGTAGAGACTTATAATGGTATCAAGTGGGTCCTAAATGAAAATGGTGCATAGTGTGGCTGTAGTGGTAGCTGATTTGAAAATTTTGATATTGCTCAAAAATATTAGACAATGTTTCTTCATTCAGAAGATAGAATGAAGTAATGGTCTTATCCTGAATTCCTGGAAATTCTTTCTCGCCAGTAGTGATCCTTTTCGGCTTTTATGTTTACTTTGTAAGCCGGGGGGGGGTGTGTGTGTGTTGTTACAACATAATTACTTTTTGTCATTTTTTTAATGGTATGCTTTGATAAACATCACCAGTCTCAGTTTAAACTCAGCTCAAATTTTACATGCAAATTAATTTTAAACTGTGATAAGATAGATTAATAAAAATTCACAGAAGAACACAATTTTGAGTTGGGCAGTTAAGACAATTTATGAAAGGTCCCTAGGGATACTGCATGGTATTTGTTTTTGCCATTTTTGTTGCCTAACATTTGCATGACACTGCATACCATATGGTAGCAGTTAAACCACCACATGCTATTTTTTCTGGTCCTCTTCTTTTCCTTGTACAGAGAACATTTGCTATGTTGAAAATTGGCAAAGTTGAGTTTTTTATTACCAATATTAGGATTATAATTAATTAGTCATACACATGCAAGATAATCAATAAAAGCATGTAAATAGTTAAGGACCACATGATATGACAAATTTCCTCTTTTTAGCACTAATATTCATAGACCAGAAGAGCTTATGCAGGGGTCTTTCATACTGTCCACTGTTTATCATCTGTTAGTATGCAACAGTCTTTCATAAAGTCTAGTCTTTGTCATCTGTTAGTATGCAACAGCCTTTCATATTGTGTCTAGTGTTTGACTTTTGTTAGTATGCAACACTCTTTCATACTATGTCCAGTGTTCATCATCTATTAGTATGCAACAACCTTTAATATTGTGTCCATTGTTTGTCATCTATTAGTATGCAACAGTCTTTCATACAGTCCATTGTCATCTGTTAGTATGCAACAGTCTTTCATACAGTCCATTGTCATCTGTTAGTATGCAACAGTCTTTCATAACAGTCCAGTGTTTGTCATCTGTTAGTATGCAATAGTCTTTCATATAGTCCATTGTTTGTCATCTTTTAGTATGCAACAGTCTTTCAGACAGTCCATTGTCATCTGTGAGTATGCAACAGTCTTTCATACAGTTCAGTGTTTGTCATCTGTTAGTATGCAACAGTCTTTCATACAGTTCAGTGTTTGTCATCTATTAGTATGCAACAGTCTTTCATACAGTCCATTGTCATCTGTTAGTATGTAACAGTCTTTCATAACAGTCCAGTGTTTGTCATCTGTTAGTATGCAACAGTCTTTCATAACAGTCCAGTGTTTGTCATCTGTTAGTATGCAATAGTCTTTCATTTAGTCCATTGTTTGTCATCTGTTAGTATGCAACAGTCTTTCAGACTGTCCATTGTCATCTGTTAGTATGCAACAGTCTTTCATACAGTCCATTATTTGTCATCTGTGAGTATGCAACAGCCTTTCATATGGTGTGCATTCTTTGACATCTGTTAGTACAGTCTTTCATATGGTGTGCAGTGTTTGACATCTGTTTGTAGTCTTTCATATGGTTTCCAGTGTTTGACATCAGTTAGTACAGCCTTTCAGATGGTGTCCACTGTTTGACATCAGTTAATACAGCCTTTAATATGGTGTCCAGTCTTTGACATCAGTTAGTACAGCTTTTCATATTGTGTCCAGTGTTTGACATTTGTTAGTAAGCAACAGTCTTTCATACTGTGTCCAGTGTTCATCATCTATTAGTATGCAGCAACCTTTAATATTGTGTCCAATGCTTGACATTTGTAAGTAAGTGTTTAACAACCTTTAATATTGTGTGCAGTGTTTGATATACGTTAGTGTGTAACAGCCTTCCATATGGTGTCCAGTATTTGACTTACATTAGTATGCAAGATCCTTTCATATGGTGTCCAGTGTTTATGATCTGTTAGTATGCAAGGACCTTTGAAATGGTGGCCAGTGTTTGTCATGTTAGTCATCTTTTATATGGCGTCCAGTGTCCTTAGTGAGGACACCATGGCAGCCGTTTGGAGAAAGAAAACTTGTTATTGGTATTACTGCTTAATTTGTAAGAAGATTTTCATCAAAGACTTTTTATGCTTTAGTGTTGGTGAAAATAAAGCTGATCTGACATCCTGTATGAATGATCATATTGTCATGGAGTTGTGATTTTTTTTCTCTCTCTGAAAGACATCTAGTTGGTCCTAAATGAAAATGGTGCCAATCTAACATCCAATATGGTGAACATGTTGGCCATCTTGAAAACCTTCATATTGATAATCTTTTCAATGATCATATCATTGAGTAACTTTTGTTTATGTGTAGCTGGTCCTGAATCAAAATTGATCCAAGTGGTGACCACAGGGGACACCTTAAATTTGATCCAAATGGTGACCACAGGGGACACCTTAAAATTGATCCAAATGGTGACCACAGGGGACACCTTAAAATTGATCCAAATGGTGACCACAGGACACCTTAAAATTGATCCAAATAATGACCACAGGGGACACCTTAAATTTGATCCAAATGGTGATCACAGGGGACACCTTAAAATTGATCCAAATGGTGACCACAGGGGACATCTTAAAATTGATCCAAATGGTGACCACAGGGGACACCTTAAAATTGATCCAAATGGTGACCATAGGGGACACCTTAAAATTGATCCAAATGGTGACCACAGAGGACACCTTAAATTTGATCCAAATGGTGACCAGAGGGGACACCTTAAAATTGATCCAAATGGTGACAACAGGGGACACCTTACATTTGATCCAAATGGTGACCACAGGGGACACCTTAAAATTGATCCAAATGGTGACCACAGGGGACACCTTAAAACTTTCATTTTAGACTTCCAGAATGTATAGTGTAGTGACATGTTTTGTTTGTACAGCTTATGATGTCTAGTTGGTCCTTAAATAAAATGGTGATGATGAAACTTCTAATATAATGACCATGGTGGTTGTCTTGAAAATCATGCTATCACTTGTATTTTTAAGGGATGGTCACATTTGTCAAAAGATTTTCACTAGAAAAATAATTATTGTTGTATAAAGCATGGTCCAGCTGAAAATGTTGCTTGGGGGACTGCCTAAATTGACAAAGATGCTTATGAGACCTCACAGATTTAACAAATTTTGTAAAGCTACTTCGACAGAGTTGTTGGCCTTACAAATATTTAATAGGGAAAATAATTCAATCTGCAACATACAGTTGTTCCTATCTTAAAAGCATAATGGTACATCCTCTCAAATGATTGTTTTGATAAATATCTTGAAAATCATTATCTGGCTTCTTCCAATGTTTATGTGACTAAACCACTAATGAAAATGGTTCTTATCTGACCTCTAACATTGCATTATGACCTTGAAAACCTTGTTACATCTATCTGACCCCTAGCATCACATCATGACCTTCTTGAAAATCTTGTTATTACTCTCTGACTTCTAACTTGGCAACATGACCTATAACATGGCAACATTACCATTTTGAAAATCTTGTTTTCTCTATCTGACCTCTAACTTGGCAACATGACCTATAACATGGCAACATTACCATTTTGAAAATCTTGTTTTCTCTATCTGACCTCTAACTTGGCAACATGACCTATACCATGGCAACATTACCATTTTGAAAATCTTGTTTTCTCTATCTGACCTCTAACTTGGCAACATGACCTATACCATGGCATCATTACCTTCTGAAAATCTTGTTATCTCTATCTGACCTCTAACACAACAGCTTAACCTTCCAGAAAACCTTTCTGTTCTGTGTGAATGGTGGAACTGACCAGGGGCTGTCATACTTAGGTGGTTCTTAATGAAAATGGTGCTGATCTTGCCACCAACATACATAAAGTTTTGTGAGAGAGTTTTGAGAACCATATCTAATTGACCATGGGACCAAGTCAAAAGGTCATTGTTTGCATTTTAGAACTTCATTGAACTTTTGAGCACACATACTTTTGCAAATTCAATTGAATTTTCACCAGACTTTGAATTCATTTGCATTTCAATTAACACATTGATTGTTTATAGCCACAGATTGATTTAAAAGTAAATGCTCTTGACATGGAATTTTTAACTGACTGGCTTGTAACAATGATGTCACAGTCATTTTTTTATGTTGCAAGAATTAGGCTGTTTTCATTGTCCATGATAATATGTCATATTTGTAAATAAAAAGTTATGACTCTTTCAAACTACCACTAAGAAGAGACTTCTAGTTCATTTTTGTCAATTAGAAATATCAGAATTGTAACTGGCAAAATTTCTTGAATTGAGTTTTGATATTTTACTATTTCACTTTCATCTTTACCAAAGTATATTACTTAAAGATTGAAGTGAATCTGGCATGTGGTTATATCTTGACGTTTACAGAGACAAGCTCAGTAATATTTTATCATTTCAGGTTCAAGGTCAAAGATCATGAATACAAATTGTATACTGCACTTTCAGTTTTTTGTGGTGAAAATGTTAGCTTTTACATAATAAATATATTTGTTATCAAATTCAGTATCTTTGAGTTTCAGAGGAAAATCAAAATATAATTATTGGCATTTAGAAATAAGAAATTGTCTTAGATTCCTGGAAATTTTTATTTGCCAATGGATCATCAGGCCATTCAAGGGCCTCTTATTTTAAGTATTTCTTGGCATCTTTCAGTTCAAACTGTGCCCAAGGCAATCTGCATATAAAAATAAATCCATGGGCATTTAAAATGTTATTATCGATGTTTTTGTGTTTGCTAACATTGTCTTAGAATTTGTAACTGTGCTCTCCAAACTGTCAGTGAATATTTGTATTAACATGGTCATATAAAATAACTTTTTCAATACCCACAAATTCCCATGTACTTTGGGCATGATCTCATCCAAACTTGTAACCAATGAAAATAATAAATAACAAAACAGGCATTGAAGGAGGTCAAAATTTATGTGCTGCAGGCTCAAAATATCCATGGACCAGGTTATATGTATAAAAGATAATATACTCAATAGCCATTAGTGATATAAATAATAATAATAATAATAATAATAATAATAATAATAATAATAATAATTATACTACTACTACTAATAATAATAATGATAATAATAATAATATAATAATAATAATATTGACTTAGTACAGTACCTAATCGTTAAAAGCTCTAAGTGCTTTACAATATTAGATAACACATAAAAACATATTGATTACAAAAACAAACACCATGAAATAAAAAACAAAAACATGCTAAGCACTAAGGTCACTTTCAGATACATCTGTATGACAAAGCACTAAGGTCACTTTCAGATACATCTGAATGACAAAACACTAAGGTCACTTTCAGATACATCTATATGACAAATTACTAAGGTCACTTTCAGATACATCTGTATGACAAAGTACTAAGGTCACTTTCAAATACATCTGTATGAGAAAGCACTAAGGTCACTTTCAGATACATCTGTATAAGAAAGCACTAAGGTCACTTTCAAATGCATCTGTATGAGAAAGCACTGAGGTCACTTCAGATACATCTGAATGACAAAACACTAAGATCACTTTCAGACACATCTGTATACAGTACTAAGGTCACTTTCAGATACATCTGTATGACAAAGTACTAAGGTCACTTTAAGATACATCTGTATGACAAAGCACTAAGGTCACTTTAAGATACATCTGTATGACAAAGCAGTAAGGTCACTTTAAGATACTATCTGTATGACAAAGCAGTAAGGTCACTTTCAGATACATGTGTATGACAAAGCACTAAGGTCACTTTAAGATACATCTGTATGACAAAACACTAAGGTCACTTTCAGATACATCTGTATGACAAAGTACTAAGATCACTTTCAGATACAACTGTATGACAAAGTACTAAGGTCACTTTCAGATACATCTGTATGACATAGCACTAAGGTCACTTTCAGATACATCTGTATGACAAAGCACTAAGGTCACTTTAAGATACATCTGTATGACAAAGCAGTAAGGTCACTTTAAGATACATCTGTATGACAGAGCAGTAAGGTCACTTTATAATACATCAGTAAATGATAATTATGAAAAATACAATACATTCATATTTACTGTGTCTCACATTTTTTAAAATTAAAAGATAAATCCTGTTATATTATTACTTATGCAGATATACCTGTATACATAGACCCTCACCAGATTCTACAAGTCATTGCAATTTCAAATTGCCTCCATAATTACTTTACTCTATATACTTGCTAAATATCAGTAACAATAACTCTGAACATCAGTAACAATAACTCTGAACATCAGTAACAACAACTCTGAACATCAGTAACAACAACTCTACATGAAGCTTTATGACAAGGTACAGCATTCTAAACAGTGTTTCTGATGCAGCTGCTGTTGTCTCTTACGAGTTATGATCGCAGCTGTCACATGTTTAGTAGCTGACTGGATGTCTGTTATGGCAGGAAGCTGATTGACCTCTTCAGTGTAGTTAGTAAGGTTTTTTTAATTGAGGAATTAAGAACTTGTGTTAAACAGATCCTTTTATGCAATGTATTTTTGGATTGGATTTTTTAATTTAAAATTCTGTCCTTCTGGAACAGTGCTGACCAGTGTAACTAGATACTGAAGTCATGACATCAGTGAGAGGTGCTTTCTCTTAAGAACTGGGAATTTGTGACACTGCTTCAAAACAACATAGCATTAAAATGAGATATATATAGATGATATACCAGTGTAAAGTTAATATCGTAGTAATTATCTCTCAGAATGGAAAACCTATATACATTTGTATGCCTAATGGTATCAAGATAGGTCATTTCTAGTCAGTATATCTTATTTCAAATTATTGAATACTACCGGTACTTTGACTTAGCGAACAGAATATTGTGTATAAAAACATTAAAAAACAAGGTTACATGTTGGAAATCCCAGCCAGGCCCTTCATCTTTTAGACAGTCATGATTTCATTGAAATCCCTGCTGTTAAATATAAAGTTGACAGAAAGAAGATATTGCATGAGCACTAATATCAGATAAAATTTATGAAACAGGTGGAATAACTTTGACCAAAAGATTGAAATAATTAAATCAGTTTTATAAATTGCAAAATGTTCTGTTGATCACATAACAAATATAAATTGATTTCTCCAATAAATTGCAAAGAAATGAATCAATTTAAGCGTGGAATTTCAATAAAATGCTTTTTCAGTTACACCAGTGCAAATCATATATAATATGACATCACAAATAAAATGCTTGTTGTTACATCAGCGCAAATCATATATAATATATATAATATAATGTCACATATAAAATGCTTGTTTAGTCAAACCAGTACAAGTCATACTGTGACATCACATATAAAATGCTTGTTTAGTCAAACCAGTACAAGTCATACTGTGACATCACATATAAAATGCTTGTTTAGTCAAACCAGTAAAAGTCATACTGTGACATCACAGCATAAAGCACATACTTAGATTTTCAGAATATAATGTATCCAAAGTCTGAAATGAGACAAACTGCATAGTCTATTTTTGTTGTGCATGTTCATACCGTTTACTATAAAAAATAAACTATTGTACACTAGTTCAACTGTTACATGGATAAATGCTCCACCGTGACTGGTGAAGGCAAAAATGTTGAGAATGGATCATTTAATTCTATTTAGAACACTTTGTTTATGTCCATAGTTGCAGTACGATAATATAAGTATTAAATCCAAACATTATTTAACATGTAAAGCAAACAGATTTATTACTGTATATTTTGTGTAAGTTGAGTCCAGCTGCAAGCCTCATAGACAGTAATCTGCCATTGCATGCAAAATGTGCTGGCAGATCATGGTCTATGTTGTTTATTCTGCTGATTACTTCTAACAAAGTGCACAGACCCAGATCTGCTGGTGCATTATGTGATGGCAGATCTAGGTCTGTGCAGCTTGCATTTGGACTCCTGTTAAAAGTAGGAACATATGGTACATTACTTTGGACTTTGATATTAGGGCATTGGGCTTTGATATTTAGACTTTGGACTTTGATATTTGGGCTATGGACTTTGATATTTGGACTTCGGACTTTGATATTTGCACTATGGACTTTGATGATGTAACCTTTAAATCCTATAGATGAATTTTATTTGTGAACATAAACATGACAAATGAAGAAGCCATAATAAGGTACTAATGGTAAAGACAAATATATTTAATCAGAACTAATTTTATATAGAGTTTTTACAAGCTAATATTCAATAAATAATGTTCTATATTTAATGCAATATCAGCACCTTACTTATTAAATGCACACACCTTTTGGTCGAAAATCATTTTTAAATGTACATCTCTTGATTGTAGCACTCCTTAGGATTTTCTCTCATTACTAATAAACTTTGCAGATTAACTGTTTCCAAAATGGATCTTAAATTTGCTTTGTTGGGCACAACAAAACTGAGAGAGAGAATGAACCTCCACAGTGAAAAGAGCTCAACACAGAAAGGGAGCTAACTCTTCTAGTTTGTACATATGATGGGGACAGTCTGTTTATGATATTTGAAGCTGTGTGGTTACTGTACATATGATGGGAACACAGTCTGTGTATGTGACATTTGAAGCCATGTGCTTATTATGCAGAGATTAAATGCACAATGCAGCTATAATTACATAAAATACATGTGATTAAAATGTATATTTATAATTATTAGTACAGTATGTATGGACATATGAAATGTAAAAGTTTAATCACTTGCCATATGTACTCACTTATAAGTCAAGTTCATCTGCAAACAACACAGACCCTGATCTGCCATTCGATAATGCACCAGCAAATCAGGATCTGTGTTGTTTGTTGTAATGTACATAAAGAGCTTTTAGATTTGTACCAGTAATGCCCATACATGATCAGAAGACCTTTAAATGATTCTAGATCAGACTTGTCAGGAAGCATACTCACACAAAGACCTTTAAATGATTCCTGACCAGACTTGTTAAGAAGCATAATCACACGAAGGCCTTTAAATGATTCCTGACCAGACTTGTCAGGAAGCATGTTCACACAAAGACCTTTAAATGATTCCTGACCAGACTTGTCAAGAAGCATTCTCGCACAAAGACCTTTAAATGATTTCTGACCAGACTTGTCAGGAATCATACTCACACGAAGGCCTTTAAATGATTCCTGACCAGACTGGTCAGGAATCATACTCACACAAAGACCTTTAAATGATTTCTGACCAGACTTGTCAGGAAGCATACTCACAAGAAGGACTTTAAATGATTCCTGACCAGACTTGTCAGGAAGCATACTCACACGAAGGCCTTTAAATGATTCCTGACCAGACTTGTCAGGAAGCATACTCACACGAAGTCCTTTAAATGATTCCTGACCAGACTTGTCAAAAAAGCATACTCACACAAAGACCTTTAAATGATTTCTGACCAGACTTGCCAAGAAGCATTCTCACACAAAGACCTTTAAATGATTCCTGACCAGACTTGTCAAGAAGCATACTGACACAAAGACCTTTAAATGATTCCTGACCAGACTTGTCAAGAAGCATTCTCACACAAAGACCTTTAAATGATTCCTGACCAGACATGTCAAGAAGCATACTGACACAAAGACCTTTAAATGATTCCTGACCAGACTTGTCAAGAAGCATACTCACACAAAGACCTTTAAATGATTCCTGACCAGACTTGTCAAGAAGCATACTGACACAAAGACCTTTAAATGATTTCTGACCAGACTTGTCAAGAAGCATAATCACATGAAGGCCTTTAAATAATTCCTGACCAGACTTGTCAAGAAGCATACTCACACAAAGACCTTTGAATGATTCCTGACCAGACTTGCCACGAAGCATACTGACACAAAGACATTTAAATGATTCCTGACCAGACTTGTCAAGAAGCATACTCACATGAAGGTCTTTCATATTTATTGGAATGATGCACATTGGTCTTCAAATATACATGTGTAGGCACTTGTACTAGAAATAGAGAAACCTTTGAATGTCTTTTTTGCTTAATTGGATCTGACAAAATTTGATGGAAAGTTTTCATAGATGAAGATCTTTCAGGTATATATACATATTACAAAAATATAAAAGCTTAAAATGATTTCTTCTCAAAGACAGCTGTACAAAATTTGACAACTTTGACAGAGAGCATTCTGGCATGAAGGTCTTTCAGTTGGTATGAATAATGCCAATGTTTAAAATAGAAAATCTATTAAGTAACTACTTCTCAAATATTGCTCAACAAATTTGAACAAATTGACTGAAAACATCCCAAACATAAATGTTTTTCATGTTTTTGCAGATGATAGTGAGGCAGCATTAAACAAGGCAGCTATCTCTTAAAAAAAACCTTTAAGAACTTCACAAAATCGTGCTTTTTAGAATTTCGTCAAATTTGACAAAAAACAAGCACAATGTCCTTTCAGTGTTATATGAAAGATGCGAATCTGCCATCAAATTTGGCCATTGTTTCCAAAAGTTGAAAAACCTTTAGACTAGTTTTCACAAACAACTGAACAGGCTTTAACTGAATTTGACATAAAGCATGAAGGCCTTTTAAGCTGGCTCAAAATGGCCACTGTAACCAATTATAGAAAACTTTCAAAACTACTTATCAGAAACTGAAAACCTTATTGAAAAAAATTGTCAAGACAAGGTTGATTTATTATTTTTGGTCAATATTTCAAAATATATAATCTTGTAAATTTGAGTTCGTTTATGTACTCAAAATTGACCTTGAAATTTTACGACAGCAGAGTCAGTGTGGCAGGACACTGATTCTGGTTGGGAACTTTGCCTACTTAATGTTTTCTTCCTGATATTTTCCCTGATCCATTCCAGTTGTGCTATGTTAGCACTGGTTTCAAGTTCTGACAGAGTTCCCTCCTCTTGGCTCTTTGATCTCATTAAGAGAGAAAGTGCACAGAGTCGTCTTTGTGAAATATTGGATGTGATGCCGCTATTATTGGCTGGAACTGAGATACGTCTTGTTTGTAGTTTTTTGGAAGCAATATTTTGAACTCTTGAAGATATGTCATTGAAAGACATTCTTCTTCTGCATCCAGGTGTTGTTATTTTGGATTTATGCTCTGATATAACATCACTGCTTTTGTCTGGGTAGCTTTTGGTGCTGTGATCATCCTCACCTACTGAAGTAGCTCCTTCGTCAACTGTTATATATTGCAGACCATAATGACTGTAGCCATAGCTTTCATCGGAATATTGGGCCTGAAGTTGATTTGACAGTGGGAGGGGAAAAAGTTTATTATCATAACCAGCAGCAGCAGCACTGCCACTGATAGTTGTATCCTCACAGTTTGTGGACTGCTTTGTATTTAATTCGATATTTTGTACTGAGCTTTCTTCTTTCAGCTGCCCAAAAGCTTCCTCAATGAAATTATCCGAGTCTGTCAATGGAGGTTTGAATGTGAAGTTTTGCCTTCTCAGTTGTATATTTGGATTTGATAGATGACTTGCACGCGCTTTAATAATATCTTGAAGTGTTAAAAAATCAGTCACATTTCCAAATTCAATCAGAAGCTTTAAGAACTCTGTTGCATTGAGAGTTCCTCTCAGGACACCTTGTAATTGGTCCTTGGAGTTTGTCATCTCTTGTTTCATATTGTTTTCAATAGTATTATCCTCCACAATTGATAATAGTTTCCTCTCTTGGCATTTTATCAGTTTTTGAAGATGCATTGATCTTTCTTTGATAGCTTTTTTTACATTTTCCCGGTTGTCTAGCCATTCATGATAAGATAAATTTATAGATTCCAGGGCATACACCACTCCAAGAGCATTTTCTTGAAGGTTTGTAACTAGAGTTTTCACATTTTCACGCAATTTCATTGCCTCTAATGCCTTTTTCCTTTCTTGATTTCTGATAACATCATCTTCTGTATTTTCAACAAGAGACACCAGTGGAAATGCATTCAACGTAAAGACTGATCTTGTGTTGCTTCTTTCTTCAGAAGCATGAATTTCTAATGAGTCACTCAAAAATGAATTGCTTTGGAAATCTCCATCAAGGCAAGAGTTGCTGTCGCTTGTAACCCAAGACTGGTTTTCAACACTTTTTGATTGGTCCAAATTATTCTCAGACTGGTTTACATCGCATTTTGATTGGTCTAAATCATTTCCAGACTGGTGCTTTGTCTCAAGGCTACATGAGCCCTCCACACCTTGCTTAGATTGTGAGCTCTCTTTTTCAGACTGGTTTTCAGCACATTTTGATTGGTCTAAATCATTTCCAGGCTGGTGCTTTGTTTCAAGGCTATGTGAGCCCTCCACACCATGGTCAGATTGTGAGCTTTCTTTTTCAGACTTATTTTCAGCACATTTTGATTGGTCTAAATCATTTTCAGACTGGTGCTTTGTCTCAAGGCTATGTGAGCCCTCCACACCTTGGTCAGATAGTGAGCTTTCTTTTTCAGACTTATTTTCATTGCATTTTGATTGGTCTAAATCATTTCCTGATTGTTGCTTGATTTCATGGCAACGTGAATCTTCTACACCTTCCTCAGATTGTGACCTCTCTTTTTCAAGATCATGCATATCTTCAGAAATCACCCTGTCACACACCAGCAGCAATTCCTCATGCTGTGCTTGGACAATGAACCTTGCAAGCATTGTATTGTGTGGTAGATTTTCCACTCCGTCCTTTAGATATGTACATTCTTTACACAGGGGACAAAAGAGCTTATTTTCAGTGTAGTTACCTTGGGAAATTTGCAGTTGTAAGCATGTTGCACAGAAACTATGAAGACAATTCAAAATCTGAGGATTCTCATAAATCTTGTTGCACAGCCTGCAGCTTATTGTATCCATCTGCAACCTGCCGACTTGAATCAGTGATTTAGCCATTGTTGGAATCAAAAGGATGAATAAATTTACACACGCATGAAACTCAATCTTATTTAAGGTTCTTGATCCAAATGATATCAAAGCAACATCTTGCATAAATGTAATTTCAGATACTATCTCTGCATTTATATCATATTTGAGGACTGACACCAATTCTAAAATTGATTTCTTGTGCTGTTCACTTATGTTATGCTTCCAGAGCATAATAGGCTTGATATTTAAGTTGACATTTAGTCAGCACACTTGCATATTTTATACAGCCATAATTTGAGTCTGGAATTAGTCTGGAATTAAGTCTTGTACAGCCAGTGGTTTTGAAATTGTCTAGCATCACCAAGCTGCTTCTGAATCAGTTGATGCCAAAATTGAAATTGCCAAGATAAACCCTTTTCATAAGCCATTGATTTTATTGCAACCTGAAATTGAGAATTGATGTTTAGAGTTAATATGGTTATTGATTTATTTCTTGATCAATATTTAATTCAGAGTAATTAGCATTGGTAATTAGTTGTGTGTCATTTCGTATCTGGTTAACGTTTGCCAATTTATTAAGTTAAAATGAAATTAGAGGCAATGGACAATTCAGTATCAGCAAAACATTTCTAATGCATATTTCTAGCTTTGAGTTACCATATATACTTGCTTATAAGTCAAATCCAACTTTAGACTCTAATTTACCATGACTTGATGTGCCAGCATGTCAGGATCTATGTTATTTCTTATACTGATAACTCCTAATATACTGCATAGATCCAGATCTGCTAGTACATTATGCATTGGCAGATCTGGGCCTGTGCAGTTTGCAGATGGATTCAATATGTAAGAGTTTATATATATGTGGCAACTGTCAAAATATTGTTTACAAAATCTGATGAAATGGGATTAGTGGGAAATTATGTATTGATTGTTGTTATTAAGAAAAGGAAATTAATTCATGTGCTGGGTTTTCTTCATTTCACTTTCTGAATTTTGATCTTTGAAATTTAATTATTTTTTATTTTGTAAACAAGTTATTATTAGCAGATGATTCATTTTCCTTGTTGAATATTGAGTCTCTGTCACATATCGATATATGACACACATTACATATACAGTTCATATTAATATACCTTTTACCCTTAAAAAGTGCTTTACAGTATGTAATATTATTACCATATACAGCGTATAATAATGTTAACTCTGATCTGGCTGAAAAACTGCACAGACCCTGATCTGCTGATGCATAAGGCATGGACATTTCAGTGTCTCTGCAGTTTGTTAGGAGTAAGGAGGGTAGAAAACTTTGATTCTGATATGCTAGCACAGTATTTGTTGGCATATCATGGTCTATGATATATACAGTTGGGCCCAGTTTTGGGGGCAAGTATTTGTTGTCATTAGTCAATATTTTAAAGTCAAAAGATAATTTCTGAGTCAAAATGTATAATTAAAAATATATAATTTATGGTGTACAGTATGATCTGCCTTAAAATATCACTGCTTTGCAAAGACAATATGGTCTCTCAAGGCAGGTGGTCTCTCTTCATGGGTTATTATATATAGTCAATAAATCTGTGCATTCAGAATCAGTTGGTATTTCAAGACAGGTGGCCTTGCATAAAACTGCAAAGCAGTGGTCTTGCATAGCACTACTAAGCAGTGGTCTTTTAAGACAGGTGGTCTTGCATAGCACTGCTAAGTAGTGGTCTTTTAAGACAGGTTTTACTGTGTTTAAAGTTTCCAAGTCTTATCTAGTAACACTGAAAGTTGTTTTTATTTTATCCTGGGAATTAAGTATAATTTATATTGATTCTTTAGCTTTATATTGATATATATTTCTTAGCTACATAAATAATGCTACATAATGAAAATACAGATATTGACACATAATGAAATCACAAATATGTGTACATAATTAAAACATAAATATTGATACACAATTAAAACATAAATATTGATAAATAATTAAAACATAAATACTGATACATAATTTTATATTTTACTTCTACTTAGTTATAATTGTGATATCCATTGTCATATCTGATACATTTTATTTGAGTCATTATTGAAAGGTTTAATTTGTTTTTATGAAATAAATTTTGACATTCACATATTTTCATATAATTTACTGTACATTAGATGTATAATAGTTCCGTGTATTAATAAATTATGAAATCTCTGTACAATGAAGAAATTAAATTCTAAATCACACTAGAGTTGGCTTTTGACATGAATTTGTATATATTTTTTTGTGCAAGTCCTATGTAATTCATAAATATATTTCTTCATTTTGAAGAATTTTGATTCATATTTGTTTCAAGAATTTTAACTTAGCTCTTAAATCTCTGTTATCTGTGTACAGTACATGACTTGCAGGACTATCTGATTATTACATGGAACACTTGTATGTTTTCACTCTCTCTCCCTCTCTCTCTCTGTCGGGGGTCCCAAGAGGCCAAGTGGTCTAAAGCGCTGTCCATTACAGATCATCTAACCTCTGTCTGTGTGGGTTCAAGTCTCAGATTCAGCCAGTGTGGGTATGTGAGAAAGCCTGCCAGTGGCTTCTTGTGGGTCAGTGGTTCTTTCCATGGGTTTTCCCGGGTTCTTCCTCTACCATTAATACTGGCCGCCATGTATAGCCTATCATGTGCTGAAAAGTGGCATTAAACCCTACAACAACTACAACTCTCTCTCTTAAACATTTTGTATTTAGGTATATATTAGTGTTTAATGTCTACTATGCACAGTATCATGCAGTGCAAACTAAAAGTTAAAATCAAACAATTGAAAACTAAAGAATTGCATTAGCACATTATTAAGATCAAATTTAACAGTAAACATATGAAAGACAACAAGACAATGTAAAAGGTAAAGTTGTTAAAATTCAGTGAAAGTAAAACATAAAATCCATAATGCATATGGTCTAGATTCTGTTATAAAAACTGCATTCCCTCAAAAGTCCAAGATCATTCTAATTGTTACATCATTATTAAAATTGTAATAAGATAAAAGACTACAATGAATCCTGCTTACCCATTTAGTCATAGGTGGGATGATGTCCCTACACAGGATCCAGGTAAGTATAAGTTTGGGGTGTTGTACAAATATGCATTAAATCAGCTGTCCCATCACATACATAGTGCCTTGGAGATATTGTACATTTCCCTTTGTTAATATCACACTCATCAGATACCATAAACATCTGCTGTACAAGGCCATCTATAGACCTTGCTAAAGGTTAGGTTTTCTTTTCGCAGTGATAGCTCCATGATTTGTGTTACTACACAAATTAAACCAATTGCCTGTTATTGCATTGTGTTATACTACCTGAGATAATTATTAATAATTTGTATGTTTTTTTTCTGGGGATTTGCGGACAAATGAAAAATGTTGCTGACATTCGTAAGATCTGCAAGCAAGTCTAAACAGAAAATAAAATGTTTATTGAGTTCCAAATCTTGACTTTTGGGTTGGATGGCAGAGCAAACAGTTATATGATAAATCAGCCTTCCAAATCTTTGTTGATATTGATGGACATTTTGGGTCTGATCTCACCTATTTATAAAATCAAGGAATTGTTTGCAGAGAGATCTGTCTGCAACATATCAGTATACAAGTCTCATGATCTACCATATGTTGATGGGTCATTTGGTGAAAAGTACAGAATAATTTCTTTATTTGAAGTCTCATAAATCCATATGGAATAACACATCCCTACATCCTGTGGCCAGTTTGAATTTCATGGCTACATACGGCTGTTACCAAATACCAATAGGTATCTAAAGTGTGTGTGTTTGAGACAGATTTCTATGTAGCAAAATTGTATATTTTAATGAACATATGGTATCCTACCCACTAAGCATCCATCCATAGATGGTGGAGGGGGGTTGTGGTTGATTTATTGGACAAAGCAAATAGGTGTGAACAAGCTGATTTTTGAAAGGTTACCTGCTTTAAAAATTCTAGTCTTTTCATTAACCCTTTACCCCATACAAGCAGTTGGATTGTCTTGCCTATTACAATTCAACAACAATGATTGATGCAGATTTAAGATGGTAGGGATATTCTCTAAAGTTTTTTTAACACCATTAAAGATGGCTCATATTATTGTGATGGTGTTTGTCCTTCTGTCCATCCATCTCTTTCTGCATTGTTCTATCCATTCATCTGTTACCTTTTTCATTTTTAAACAGTAACTTTAGTTTTACACCATACTCCATTACAGAACTTGTGGATGACATGTAATTGGGGTTATTGATTTGAGGGTGAAATGGTCACAGGTCAAGGTCACTGGCTGAAAGAAGAAAAATTGTTTACATTCAGTAATAGTTGCTGAATCTCACAAACATGGAACAAACTTTGTGAATGGCTTGAACTTTTGTTTAGGCAGGTAAAGTTAGCTATGACCGAAAAAGAAGCATGGTTTCTACACAATAACTTCAAGGTCAACTTTAGATCTCTATCACAGACGTTGACTGATTTTTGTGGATGGCTTGTACTTGGAATAAGAAAGAAGCATATTGATTTTGAGTGTAAAAATGCAATGGACAATATCACTGTGGCTGACAAACTGAAAATGGTTTTGATAAAAAACATTCAGTTTGTGGATGGCTTACACTTTGGGTAAGAAAGAAGTATTTTGGTTTTATGAGGTCTAAAGGTTATAGGGCAAGGTTACTGCAACTGAAAGATGAAAATGATTTGTGCATAATAACTTTAGTTTTAGACCACAGACCGTGACCAAAAGTAGTGGATTGCTTGTACTAATAGCAAAAGAGAAGAGGCCTAATGATTTGGGGTTAAAAGGTCAAAGGTCAAAATCAATCTGACTCAGTGAAATAGGCTTTACAATGACTTGACAAGATACTGCATACAGTGTAGGTCTATTAAGGATCAAGGGACAATATACTGTATACAGTGTAGATCTATTAAAGTCCATGGGGCAGTGTATGCAGCTAGGTCTATTACAGTCCAAGGGACAAGGTACTGCAGACAGTGTAGCTCTATTAAGGTCCAAGGGACAAGATACTGCATACAGTATAGGTCTATTCAAGTCCATGGGGCAGGGTATACATTGTAGGTCTGTTAAAGTCCATGCCTGGGCAGGGTATAAAATGTAGGTCTATTAAGGTCCATGGGCAGGGTATACAGTCTAGGTCTGTTATAGTCCATGCCTGGGCAGAATATACAGTGTAGGTCTATTAAGGTCCATGGGCAGGGTATACAGTGTAGGTCTGTTATAGTCCATGCCAGGGCAGGATATACAGTGTAGGTCTATTAAGGTCCATGGGCAGGGTATACAGTGTAGGCCTATTAAGGTCCATGGGTCAGGGTATACATTCACAGTGTTCTTTTTATATATTTTTTTCATTTATAAACCTTTACTTATATTTGCTTGTTATATTAATTTTTGAAATAATAATGAATTGGATATGTTCATTTTATTAATGAAAAAACAAGAATGTAAAAAAAAAAGTTATCACAGTAGAAAGTAGTAATCCTTAAATTTTTCTTGTTTTGCATAATTTATCAATAGATGCAGGTGAGGGGAATAAGTGAGATTAATATATAAGACTATAAATTATCAATCAACCTGTGGATAGAATAATTCTGATTAATTTTTGTTAATTGAGGGTTTAAGGTATGCATTTAGTATATGTCCTGCACATGATGATTCACTTTTATTTAAATCTGATTATTCATACAATATATAGCCTGAATCTGAATTTACAGTTACCTTATGCTTGAATCTTTCATGGAACATTTAACGCCAGCATGAAATACCATATGTATACATTCAGAATATTTTCAGGTATAAGGTGACAAAATAATAAACCAGCATGACCTAAAATTGGATGTCATCTTTATCATTTCTATACACAAGCAACACTCATCATACTGCAAACAGCACAGACTCAATTATGCTTCACATTTCATGCTAACAGATCAGTGTCTGTACTACGTTATTCTCAGTGTAATAGCCCAGTTATGCTTTACATTTCATACTAACAGATCAGTGTCTGTACTACATTATTCTCAGTGTAATAACCCAGTTATGCTTTACATTTCATACTAACAGATCAGTGTCTGTACTACATTATTCTCAGTGTAATAACCCAGTTATGCTTTACATTTCATGCTAACAGATCATTGTCTGTACTACTTTATTCTCAGTGTAATAGCCCAGTTATGCTTTACATTTCATGCTAACAGATCAGTGTCTGTACTACGTTGTTCTCAGTGTAATAGCCCAGTTATGCTTTACATTTCATGCTAACAGATCAGTGTCTATACTACATTATTCTCAGTGTAATAGCCCAGTTATGCTTTACATTTCATACTAACAGATCAGTGTCTGTACTACATTATTCTCAGTGTAATAGCCCAGTTATGCTTTACATTTCATGCTAACAGATCAGTGTCTGTACTACGTTATTCTCAGTGTAATAGCCCAGTTATGCTTTACATTTCATGCTAACAGATCAGTGTCTGTACTACATTATTCTCAGTGTAATAGCTCAGTTATGCTTCACATTTCATGCTAACAGATCAGTGTCTGTACTACATTATTCTCAGTGTAATAGCTCAGTTATGCTTCACATTTCATGCTAACAGATCAGGGTCTATACTATCTTATTCTCAGTGTAATAGCCCAGTTATGCTTTACATTTCATACTAACAGATCAGTGTCTGTACTACATTATTCTCAGTGTAATAGCCCAGTTATGCTTTACATTTCATACTAACAGATCAGTGTCTGTACTACATTATTCTCAGTGTAATAGCTCAGTTATGCTTTACATTTCATACTAACAGATCAGTGTCTGTACTACATTATTCTCAGTGTAATAGCTCAGTTATGCTTTACATTTCATACTAACAGATCAGTGTCTGTACTACATTATTCTCAGTGTAATAGCCCAGTTATGCTTTTCATTTCATGCTAACAGATCAGTGTCTGTACTACGTTATTCTCAGTGTAATAGCCCAGTTATGCTTTACATTTCATGCTGACAGATCAGGGTCTATAATGCCATATTTACTGTAATATCACATTTATACGTTACATTTTATGCTAACAGATCAGGGTCAATAATGCCACATTCAGTGTAATATCTCAATTATGCTTTACATTTTATGCTAACAGATCAGGGTCAATAATGCCACATTCAGTGTAATATCTCAATTATGCTTTACAATTTATGCTAACAGATCAGGGTCTATAATGCCACATTCAGTGTAATATCTCAATTATGCTTTACATTTTATGCTACTAGATAAAGGTCTATAATGCCACATTCAGTATACTATCTCAATTATGCTTTACATTTTATGCTAACAGATCAGGGTCAATAATGCCACATTCAGTGTAATATCTCAATTATGCTTTACATTTTATGCTAACAGATCAGGGTCTATAATGCCACATTCAGTGTAATATCTCAATTATGCTTTACAGTTTATGCTACTAGATAAAGGTCTATAATGCCACATTCAGTATACTATCTCAATTATGCTTTACATTTTATGCTAACAGATCAGGGTCTATAATGCCACATTCAGTGTAATATCTACACATACATTAATAAGTGCACCCCTGCTTCAAGCAGGTAAAATCATGCAGACAATTTCCCATTCTTATAATGCGTTTCTTGATTCCAGAATGCCTAGGGAGGGAAGAGGCTGCTAAACCTGCCCATTTTTTAGAACTTATCAAACATCTCTTGATCACATAAATTAATGCATTAAATCAGTCTTACAAGCAAATCTTGTATATGCTTGATTCAGCACTGACATCTTGGAAGACACAGTGTACCTCCACATCTGAGAGCACCCAGTATAAAGAAAGGAGCAAATTCTTTAGTTTGTGCGTGATGAGGACATTGTTTATGTTATCATCAGAGCGTGTTTTGTATGTTGGCATCAAATTGAACCCAAGCCAAACTTGATTAAGAGCATAGTGATAGTATCGTGTAAAATATGGTATTTGCTTGAAAGGATAAATGATATCATAGATCCTAGTATCTCTCTAACTTAGGGCATTTTTGGTTTTAACTGCATTTTTGATAACATTGTCACATGTAGTTATGTCATACAGAGGTAATAGGAGGTACAAGCCATTGTGATTTATGTAACATTAGATTTGGATTTATACTGTTGGCATTTACATTCAGCGTAACAGATATAACAAGTCATTTCTCCATAATTGAAGGAAAGCTTAATGAATATAATTACCCTTTAGTAAGATCCGAGTCTAATAAATCAACCCCAAATCTTTGAAGTAAAAGAGTCCATTACTCTCAGTACAGGTCTGAGAGCTACTTTACGAGACTAGTCAGTTACAACATAGACCCTGATCTGCAGACACATAAAGCACCAGCACATCAAAGTCTTGTTTAATTTGTTAGCACTAATCAGTGAAACAAACAACATAGACCTTGATCAGCTGATGCATTACGTGGTGGCATATCTGGGTCTATGTTGTTGATAGTTGGATAGAACTTGGAAATGAATATATACAATAAATATGCAGCATAATGGTTGTTTGCTGGTCACATTACTGTGACTGGGAAGAATGTAGAACTTTCATATATTTTCTTCTACACTATTTGATAGTGAAATTATTGATTTTATGGAGTCTGGACCTCGATCCCTGTAGCTAATCCATTGGCAACTTTGTACAGGTGTATAATGAGTCATTTTTAGTGCTATGGTATGATGGATTAGTTTTATTGATGTGGTAATTGAGCTATTGAATTCTGTGTGTGTTAAATTTTGATGGATATGGGATCAGGGAAGTGTGCTAAAGTGTAAACAGCATATTTGTATACAGTCACAGTATTGTGAAAAATCTCATGTTACTCCATTGGCCATCCATTTTTTAAAAATTTTCCCTGCACAGTTACTCAAACTCTTCACCATATATCATTATCAAACTTTGTGTTTGTGTCTGTGTGTGTGTGTGCATGTGTGTATGTGTGCACATTTGTATTTGGTGTAAACTGAGGACATTCATGAGTTTTCACACCAACATACTGAGGACACACCTCCAACCAAGGACATCCTCGGTTGGGAAAATGGTAAAATTGTGCTTCTACCAACTACTTTAGCCTAGAATAACATAAAATCATGATATGTAGGAAGGACCCCATTTACACACTTGATGCTTATTTGTGATTTTGGAGTGTATCTTTCTTCCATAACTGGAGATACACATGCCTGAATCCATGTCCTTGAGTGCCCAGTGGAAAACTTGTAGAGAGAGATTTCTGATACCAGCTACTTAGCTAAACTATAAGAAGAAAAGCTGGTGCATATAACAATCCCTGGTATTGTTTTAAAATGTTTCTTGCATGTGAGACAACAGTGTTTGAAAATAATAATAATAATAATAATGAGGACTTTGTATAGCACCTAATCTTTAGAAGCTCTAAGCACTTTACAACATTATACAACACCTATAAGATAAAAAACATATAATGATATGATTACAAAAACAAACACAATGAAATTAGAAAACATTAAAAAACATGCTGAGAATATTTTAGGTAGGAAACATTATTAGGTCTTTAAGTTTGTTCTTGCAGTCGAAATAAGTGAGTTTTGAGAGCCCTCTTGAATGTGATCACTGTGTCTTTGTGTCTAAGTTCAGTGGGCAATTCATTCCACGTTGCTGGGCCCTGGTATGCAAAAGAACGCTGTCCATATGACTTTGTTTTCATACTTGGAATAATGAGTATATGATTGTCAAAAGAGGAGTGTAAGTATCTTGCTGGTGTGTACACATGGGTGAGGTCGGATAGGTATGTTGGACTAGAGTCTGACAGTGAAACATAGAGAACAAATTTTGTGTTTGATTCTGGATCGAATGGATAGCCAGTGTAGGGTACAGAGCAGCGGGGAGGTGTGCTCTGATCGTGGTACTCTAAGTATGATCCGAGCAGCTGTGTTTTGAACTTTTTGAAGTTTCTAGAGCAGATATTGAGATGAACCAGACAGAATTGAGTTACAATAGTCCAGTCTTGAAAGTACTAATGAACACACAAGTGTTTTAGTGGCATCAACTGAAAGATATTTGCAAATTGAGATGATGCGTCTCAGCTCAAGATATGCAGCCTTGCATATGTTCATGACATGTTGATGCAGTGTGAGAGTACTGTTCAGAGTAACACCTAGGCTTCATACTGATTGTGTGAATTTAATGTTGGTGTTGCTCATATTTATTGTTTGAGATAAGGATGTGAATGAGAAAGTCTTTGTGTTGTGATCAGAATGGCCCCAGTTTTATCATCATTCATCTGCAGCTTGTTACATGTCATCCATGATTTCACATCAGAAATGCACCTCTCTACATCTTGGTTGGTAGCATCAATTTCAGTTGGGTGGCTAGATTTGTATATTTGGGTGTCATCAGCATACAATTGGTGAGACACTGGATGATGATCTATGACACTTGAGAGTGGCTGAGTGTACAAAATGAAGAGAACAGGTCCAAGAACAGACCCCTATGGAACACCACAACATAGATCAACTGGGCTGGAGTGTATTCCATTTGCAGACACAATTTGTGTCCTGTTGACCAAGTAGGACTTGAACCACAGTAAGGCTGTATCATGAATGCCAAATACATGCTGGAGACGGTGAAGTAATATATCATGGTCTATTGTGTCAAATGCTGCAGACAAATCAAGGAGGGTGAGGACTGTAATCATTCCGCTATCCAACGCAGAGAGAATGTCATTAACTACTTTTAGAAGATTAGTTTCAGTACTGTGGCAAGGGCGATATACAGACTGTACATTGCTAAAAAGACTGTTTGAATTTAGATGAGATACAAGCTGGGATAGAACAACCTTTTCTAAGATTTTTGATATGAATGGGAGATTAGAGACTGGGCGGTAGTTCTTTAAATCGTTATGGTCTAGTGTTGGTTTCTTCAGCAGAGGCTTTACAATGGCAGTTTTGAAAAATGATGGGAATTCCCCAGATGAGAGAGAGGTATTAGTAACATCAGTTAGTGAAGGCAATACTGGATCTAAGCACTCAAGCAGCAGTGATGTTGGAATTGGATCAAGTTCACATGACTTTGGTGCACTCTTCATCAGGATTGTACGTACAAAATCCATAGAGACAGGTTCAAATGCTGCTAATGGTTGCCGCTCAAATTCTGTATCCCAACTGTATGGTGACGATGAGTCAATTGAAATTGTGATGTCAAGCTTATCTCTAATGGTTTGTACTTTGTCACGGAAGAAATTTGCAAACATGTCCGGAAGGTCGACTGAAGAGAAGGTAGTTGGAAGTGGTGTAGATTTGTTCATTGACATTATTTTGTTAGTAATCTCGAAGAGCTCTTTGCAGCTGGAACTTTCCATGATCTTAGTAGTGTAGTGGGCTGATTTCGCTGCATGGACTATATTTGTGACATTCTTCTTAGTGGCTTCATATATTTGCTTATGAATAGTGAGTCTGGTGGAAAGCCAAAGCTTCTCAGCTTTACGGCGGTCTCTTTTAGCACTGTGAAACTGGTCCCTAACACTGCTATACCATGGAGAACACTTTTGAATTGATACTCTACACTTGGTAGCTGGGGCATGTTTGTCAAGCAATGAACGCAAGCAGTTATAAAGTTGTTCTGCGGTAGGAGGTAAGCAAGTTGTTAGGTTAGCTTGGATGTCTTGCATTTAGTTTGGTTCTATTTATCATACGGAGATTTCTCTTAGTAGCACATAAAGGTGGAGGGTTGGGGACTGATACATCAAGATGGCATATAATGCAGAGGTGATCTGATGCAAGGTCATGGGATACCAGGGAGGACCGTAGAATGTTATCATCAGGTCTATGAAGAATCCAGTCTAAAATGTGACCATGTTTATGGGTGGGTTGGTTAACTGATTGTTTGAGGTTGAAAACATTTTTGGAATCTATGAGTTTTGATGTATTTGGGTTTCCAGGACAGTCAGAGTGAAAGTTGGAAAAACTCGTGATGCAGTCATACCATGCATGTCCAATACATGCAATTAAATTTACGACATGTAAATTGCCCAATTAATCAACCCATCTGTAATGTTAAAACATTTTGTTTGCGGTGAGATTTTACACATGTAAAGATATTGAAAAGACATCTTTGATATGAAAAATTTATTTTATGATTATTAAATGAGCTATATCTGCCCCAATTTTATCATTTGCCTACTTACTATTCAAACAGGAGAGAACAGATGTGAATCAAGTGAAAAATCCCATTAAGGTGAGATAGAATTATCACTAACCAAATTTGGAAGTTACACACACAGAACTTCAGTAAATATATAGAAAGATAAGTATATTATATAGAGGTCGAACATTTATCATCAAGATGATCAGTCCCAAAATGAACCATTTAATTAAAGCAATTTGTTTTTCATTATCGTATTAAGACCTGCGACTTCATGTGCAACTGTTGAATGTATTCAGTGTTCTTTTAAATGTATATACTTGCTTCAGCTGGTGATTTGATGACTTTGATTAACATATCATGAATTATTTTCGTATCAATAGTTCTGTTGTAAATGAAGTCTTATTAAAACAACACACAAAATGTTAACACAAGGTGTCAATCTATATTGTTTTCCCAAATTTAAAGAGGTTTTTAACAATTGCCAAAAAGCCAGGGGTATTTGCTTGACCGAGCGGTGTCAAACCCAGCCCGCTAGAAGTCATAAGTTTACCCCAAATTTCCAAAGACTTTTATTCAAGTTCATTTGTAAATTAGAGAGTCCAACGTGTCCATTCTATACATAAATTTTTCGCTAATCAATGCAAGACCAATGATCTCACAACTTGCCAAATATCGATCAACCGCACATCTGCATGGTTTCTCTTCATCAACTTTCTGTACTGTCAGCATTTCATGCTGTAGAAACTATACCACTATCCCCTAACACAGGGAACTGTTTTTACTGTTCCACCTTAGGCCAGTCAATTTATGGTTTCAAGGCATATATATATATATATATATATATATATATATATATATATATATATATATATATATATATATATATATATGTATGTATTTATATATATAAAAACACAAATGCACGCAGAGACAAACACACTGCATAGCGGTTTCATTTATTATAATGAGTATAAATTTGTGTAGTTTTGTAAAAAGACACATTTTAATGAGGTCCTAGAGTTCATAAAATTTCCTTCTGTCAAAGTTTTTATTTGCAGTTAATTTTGTTTATTAGCCTCCACAAATTTCCAAACTAAAGATTTAAAAAATGACAGAACTATGACAGAACTATACAGACAACAAAGGGTGGTCATTTGAATCTTTTGTATCTTGTTTTCTAAGAGAGTCTTGATCTTTGTAGTGATCTACAATAATGATATTGTTGACATAATGTTGCCTGAGTCAATATAACCCACCTGTACAACATATTTACATTGTCTCTTTTATGGGCATAATATCAGAGCTGAAGTTCAAAGTGAGAGCTATTTGTTTAACCCTGTAAGTGCCATCTTTATGAAAGTCAAACAGGTATTATTCATTATAAACATATGGTAGTTGTTGTTGTTCTAGGGTTTAACGCCATTTTTCAGCACAAGATAGGCTATACATGGCGGCCAGTATAACTGGTGGAGGAAGAACCCTGGAAAACCCAGGGAAGAACCACCGACCCACAAGAAGCTACTGGCAGGCTTTCCCACGTACCCATGCTAGCCGAGCCTTGGACTCGAACCCACGCAGACAGAGGTGAGATGGCAGTGATCCGGAACGGCGAGCGCTTTAGACCACTCGGCCACTCGGGGCCCCCAAACATATGGTAGTAATAAAATACCATAAAACCATAATTTACTAAAGTACCAGGCTGCATGTAATTAATGACTGGTTCTTATTCTTGTGTTAGAAAACACATGGATTATGTGATATCATCTATCCATTCATACACATGGATTATGTGATATCATCTATCTATTCATACACATGGATTATGTGATATCATCTATCCATTCATACACATGATTATGTGATATCATTTATCCATTCATACACATGGATTATGTGATATCATCTATCCATTCATACACATGGATTATATGATATCATCTATCCTTTCATACACATGGATTATATGATATCATCTATCCATTCATACACAAGGATTATGTGATATCATCTATCAATTCATACACAAAGATTATGTGATATCATCTATCCATTCATACACATGGATTATATGATATCTATCCATTCATACACATGGATTATGTGATATCATCTATCCATTCATACACAAGGATTATGTGATATCTATCCATTCATACACATGGATTATGTGATATCTATCCATTCATACACAATAAAATCCATGTAATTTGTGGAATAATTTAGGTGTTTCCAACTTTTTTGGGCTGGGGACCAGATCAGAGATAAAATGCTTACAGTTGTGGGCCACATGAACAAGAACAGCTCCTTATCACAAATTATGCATATTAATGAAAATGCATATTTTTAAAAGAACTGCTTATATGGCACAGGC
Source organism: Sinohyriopsis cumingii (assembly GCA_028554795.2). NCBI lineage: Eukaryota > Metazoa > Mollusca > Bivalvia > Unionida > Unionidae > Sinohyriopsis > Sinohyriopsis cumingii. Next base: position 33,397,409 of record CM068839.1, read on the forward strand.
CGCACAAAGTGAAGGACTGGGCTGCGTGCAGGCCCCAGGTTGGACATGCCTGCCCTACACCATTCAACAAAAATCCTTCAAGGTACTGGTTTTAAACTTTGGTTGGCCTATATATATATATATATATATATATATATATATATATATATATATATATATATATATATATATATATATATATGTCCAAATTTTGATTCCCCCCTCCCTCCCACACCAGGAACTGATTGGGTGGAAGTGAGGGCTTGGAAGATAAAAAGCTGATGAGACTGTGGGTTGAGGGAGAGGAGTGGGATTCTTGTTCCTTTTTTTAAGTCATTAGATCATTCCATCATTCTATGTGCACTGTACTAGGTGTTTGAGTATAAATGGCGTATGGGTAACCTATATATATATATATATATATATATATATATATATATATATATATATATATATATATATTCTGATCTACCATCACATAATATGCCTGCAATCATTGCCTATGCTGTTTGTTCTGCTGAGTACTCCTAAGAAACTGCACAGACCCAGGTCTGCTGGCACATTATGTGATTGCATATCTGGGTCAGTGCAGTTTGCAGTTGGACTCATCTTATAATTGAGTATACATGGTGTAGCTGATTGTTGATGGCTTCGTAAACCACTAGTATATGTCTGTTTACTTCATGTGACACTCAAAATGACTATAAATTATCAATCAAATAAAAGCTCTATGAGGCATCCATTATGTGTTAAAAATTTTGACAGCAGCTTTCATCACTGTTTTTCATCGTAAGCTTCGTTGTATATCCAGGTGTAAAATACTTGCATACTGATGAGTTCACTTCTTCACTTTTGAACACTATATACAGTTCATGTATTTTATTTTGACTTAGCTCAACCAGAAGATAACTCATGCCTTTGAGTATTATATACATTAGCGCCTGCCTTGAAAGAACACCCCTTCTGCTAAAAACAGACGACAGGTTATCTCTCATATCAGGTCATAACATTATATATTCATTAAATTTGTGCATGGAAATCCTGGTGTATCAAGACCATAGCAGTCTCAATATATAATTTCTTTGGGATGAGAATTGTGTAAATCTTATCACCAGGGGACCATGAAGATCATTCACTTAAACTCGAATTGTCTTTCCTGATTTGTTTGGTTATATTAAGGTGGCAGATCTGTCAGGGCATAGAGATGGCCAGATCTGTTGGAGCATATTGAGATGCCTTGATCTATCAGTGTACATTGAGATGCCTTGATCTATCAGTGTATATTGAGATGTCTTGATCTATCAGTGTATATTGAGATGCCTTGATCTATCAGGATATATTGAGATGCCTTGATCTATCAGGGTATATTGAGATGCCTTGATCTATCAGGATATATTGAGATGCTTTGATCTATCAGGGTGTATTGAGATGCCTTGATCTATCAGTGTATATTGAGATGCCTTGATCTATCAGGATATATTGAGATGCTTTGATCTATCAGGGTGTATTGAGATGCCTTGATCTATCAGTGTATATTGAGATGCCTTGATCTATAAGTGTATATTGAGATGGCCTGATCTGTAAGGACATATTGAAGATGTTGAGATGGCCAGATCCGTATGCAGTTGGATGAATTGCATCACTATAAAACACTTTGTTATCTCATGCTTCATTTTATAAGGTGAACATGGACATGGATTCCATTTTATCAGGTGGCTGTAAAGTTATATCTATCACTTAATTTACTATAGGGACATCTCACTGTAAGGCAGTATACTGTGTGGTTCCCATTAAAGTATTATAATGAGGAAGTGCTATATAGAGGTTGGGTGTTATAATGAAGAATAACTCTATGGGTGTTATAATGAGGAATCACTCTGTATGGGTAAAACATGTTTGCTATAATGAAGGAGAGCTAATTATTGGCAAAAGCAAATAGGTGTTATAATGAGGAAGTTCTTTATATTGGTAAAACATTGGTGTTAGAGTGATGAATTGCTTTATATGGGTAAAGACAACAGTGTTATATTGAGAAGTGCTGTATATGGGTAAAATTATGGCTAATATAATGAGGCACTCTGTATGGTTAAAAATGGGAGTGTAATGCTGAAGAAGTGCTGTAAGCACAAATGTTATAATGAGGAAGCACCATATATGGGTTAAAACACAGGTGTTAGGAAGTGCTACTTTTGTATATGGGTAATATATGTGGCCATTATATTTTGGAAGTGCTACCTGTATATAATAAAACATTGGTTTTTATAATTGGCTAGGGCTGTATATGGGTTATACATATGGGTCATATATTGAGGAGTGATATATATGGGTAAAAACATGGGCATTATAATGACAAAATGCTATATAAATTATGAATGTTATAATGAGGAAGTGCTATATATTTTTAAAATATATGGGTGTTTTAATGAGACAGTACCATATATGGGCAAAATTTAATGGGTCTTTTAATGTGGAAGTGCTATATATGGGTACAATCATGTGTGTTTTAGAGAGGAAACATTATTTAGGGGTAATACATGAGTGTTATGAGAAAATGCTTTATATATTGTTAAAAAGTGGATGTTATGATGAGGAAGCATTGTGTGTAAAATGTCTGGTTGTTGTAATGAGGATGCATTTTATATGGGTGAAACATATGGGTGTTAAAATGAGAAAGCACTGTATGTGGGTAAAACAGTTTTCTTATAATGAAGAAAGCACTATATATGGGTAAAAACATGGCTGTTATAATGAGGCCAAAAATATGGGTGTTATAATGAAGAATTGCTCTTTGTGGCAAAAAATATGGGTGTTATAATGATGTCGTGCTATATATGGGTTAAAAGACCTGAAGTAGCCAGAACTGTTTTTATAACACTGAATGTTCTGACTTGGTCATTTTAGGATTGGTCTGTACTTTGCCCCCATAGGAGCTGCTTTTAAACTAAACTTTTGGATAAGTTCTTTCCAAGTCAACAAAATATTGACAGTAATAATTTTGGGTGCAGTTCAGATCAACACTGGGAAAGTGGCATAGACTGTAGTTCAGATCAACACTGAGAAAGTGGCATAGGGTTCAGTTCATATAAACACTGGGGAAGTGGCATAGAGTGTAGTTCAGATCAACACTGGGAAAGTGATATATCTATTGCAGAATAAGCATGTATTTTTCTGTTAGTGCACTTCATTGAAAGTTTTAAAAACTGGAAAAAGATTTAATTATAATAGTGATATGGGTAAGATCTCTTATAGTGCTATAGCTTTATAATTGGCAAGAATCATAGAATTTCCATCATTGGTACTTGTGCCTGTATGGCTGTGTTGCACTGCCCATTTTAAGTTTTATTATGTATATCTGTATGGTGTCTTTTACTTTTGGTGCATGACTAGATTGCATATGAGATATAAATAGTTTTAAAATCATTCTTAATAATAAACCTGTTGACAAGTTTGGGGTTAGTTTCACATTGGATGATTGATTCCTGTGATGGATTCTGTTATGACATGATTTTTTTGTGATGGTATTGTCTCATCTGAGGTATTTTGACAGAGATTAAGTATGAAAATATTGTGATGTAAAGCCACAGCATGTATATAAAGTGAAGAAGTGGACAATTCCCATTTTCTTTTGTTTTTGTTTTAATATTTGCCTGCATATGTATTCCTTGTAGTGTTCAAATATAGTTTGAGATGAACCATTTGTTTGGATTATTCATTAGAATTACAAAGTGTTTGTTGACTCTCGAAGAAAATATTATTCTGGGGTTATTGTGAATTATTCAAAGGTCAGTTTTTCACAAAGTCAATGTGATACATAAAGAGTGTTGTCAGTATAGCATATTCAAGGCTACTGGTACATCGGCACATTCAGGACCTAGAAATTGTTCAGAACACTATAAATGTTCAGACTTGTGTAGAACATTTTAGGATTATTTTGGATTTAATGCATAAAACTGTAAGTTCCTCTTAAATTTTCATTTAATAACTTGGAGCATTAAATTATTTGTTCAGTTTTGGTTTTGCTTCTTTCTGTTGCTTAGTTTATGACCATAGAGTTGTAGCATTTGCATGATGCAAATTAAAATAAATAATTGACAAATGCATTGGGAATGCACATGGATACAACCCATACACATTCTTTCCATTAGGAATACATATGGATACACCCCATGCACATTCTTTCCATTGGGAATACATATGGATACACCCCATACACATTCTTTTCATTGGGAATGCATTTGGATACACCCCATACACATTCTTTTCATTGGGAATGCATATGGATACACCCCATGCACATTCCTTCCATTGCAAATGCATAGGGATACACTACATGCACATTCTTTCCATTGGGAATGCATATGAATACAACCAATGCACATTCTTTCCATTGGGAATGCATATGGATACACCCCATACACATTCTTTCCATTGCAAATGCATATGGATACACCCCATACACATTCTTTCCATTGGGAATGCATATGGATACACCCCATGCACATTCTTTCCATTGGGAATGCATATGGATACACCCCATACACATTCTTTCCATTGGGAATGCATTTTGATATACTCCATGCACATTCTTTCCATTGTGAATGCATATCGATACACCCCATGCACATTCTTTCCATTGGGAATGCATATTGATATACCTCATGCACATTCTTTCCATTGGGAATGCATATGGATACACACCATGCACATTCTTTCCATTAGGAATGCATATGGATATACCCCATACACATTCTTTCCATTGCAAATGCATATGGATACACCCCATGCACATTCTTTCCATTGGGAATACATATGGATACACCCCATGCACATTCTTTCCATTGGGAATGCATATGGATACACCCCATACACATTCTTTCCATTGGGAAAGCAATTTGATATACTCCATGCACATTCTTTCCATTGTGAATGCATATCGATACACCCCATGCACATTCTTTCCATTGGGAATGCATATTGATATACCTCATGCACATTCTTTCCATTGGGAATGCATATGGATACACACCATGCACATTCTTTCCATTAGGAATGCATATGGATACACCCCATACACATTCTTTCCATTGCAAATGCATATGGATACACCCCATGCACATTCTTTCCATTGGGAATACATATGGATACACCCCATACACATTCTTTCCATTGCAAATGCATATGGATACACCCCATGCACATTCTTTCCATTGGGAATACATATCGATATACCCCATACACATTCTTTTTATTGGGAATGCATTTGGATACACACCATGCACATTCTTTCCATTAGGAATGCATATGGATACACCCCATACACATTCTTTCCATTGCAAATGCATATGGATACACCCCATGCACATTCTTTCCATTGGGAATACATATGGATACACCCCATACACATTCTTTCCATTGCAAATGCATATGGATACACCCCATGCACATTCTTTCCATTGGGAATACATATCGATATACCCCATACACATTCTTTTTATTGGGAATGCATTTGGATACACCCCATACACATTCTTTTCATTGGGAATGCATTTGGATACACCCCATGCACATTCCTTCCATTGCAAATGCATAGGGATACACTACATGCACATTCTTTCCATTGGGAATGCATATGAATACAACCGATGCACATTCTTTCCATTGGGAATGCATATGGATACACCCCATACACATTCTTTCCATTGCAAATGCATATGGATACACCCCATGCACATTCTTTCCATTGGGAATACATATGGATACACCCCATATACATTCTTTCCATTGGGAATGCATATGGATACACCCCATGCACATTCTTTTCATTGGGAATGCATTTGGATACACCCCATGCACATTCTTTCCATTGGGAATGCCTATGAATACAACCGATGCACATTCTTTCCATTGGGAATGCATATGGATACACCCCATGCACATTCATTCCATTGGGAATGCATATTGATATACCCCATGCACATTCTTTCCATTGGGAATGCATATGGATACACCCCATACACATTCTTGCTTGTCAATAGAGGCATTAAGTAATGAATTCAACCTTTCTGACAATGGAGGATGTTTTAAGTATATTACCTTTGTTTTTATATTTGTTTTCCATACCTTCATGGGGATACCTACCCATATGTGGCACTATGTTGCCAGGATTGTGATGATGTGCTATTATTCCTTCTACATGCATGCTACTTTTGTACTACATGAATCCAGCCTTGATGCAGTATTCTTGTAACATTTACTTTTATGAAATTCAAATTATCTTATTTAAGCTTGATTTTTTGGCATTTCTTCATCTTTGCATTTTTATAACTTGCCTTTCACTTGGCACCATATAGCCAGTACTGTGCTGACATACATCCATACTTGCATGATTAAACAAGTGATTACAGGCATACACCCATTTTCAGGGGAGGTCAATCCAACTGAAACTAATTTAAGCACCCAGGGTTTATTTCCTGGTTGTGGAGACAAGATCTACCATTTCCTTCATTTAGTTGACATTAACTTCTCAAGGTTTTATACTCGTCTGACACTGATAAGATTTGAAAACAATTTATACCACACCATCCGAATCATATGCAGATGGCTGTTTATGCAAATAACAAATTGCTTTTGAAAAGGTGTGCATACTAATTTTAGTCTAGCAGCAAACTTATTGCTTCCATCCATTATTATTCACATAGAGAGAGATGTAACTGATGTGACACATTTATATGTAGCTGGTATTAAAGTGGCCAAAGGTCACAAGTGGAAACTGGATGGAGGAAAACAGCCTAGGACATCTGTCTTTATCAGGAAGTATAATTACCCAAATCTTTTATCTTTGGAATGTTGACAAACCAGACCAGGTAACTTGACAAGTACTACATAGGATAGATAGATCAACCTCAAATTCTAAAATACTACCTAAATAAATTTTTATATCCAAATTATTTTGTATTCTTTTATGGAAATACAACACACAGACCTTTGGGGGCCACATTAACATAAAAATCCTTTATACATTTTCAGCAACATGGGGGGACACCTCAAAGGTTACCAGCTAATACGGCTGGGAGCTGTTGATGGGCGCACATGTAAAGCTGGTATTAAAGTGTCAGAAATGGTGTATTATCACTAGGTATCAACTTTATTAACATTTTTGTTTCAGATAATCTGAGTGATTTGATACACAGACATCCTTGACATTTCTGTTTCAGGTAATTTGATTGATTTGATACACAGACATTCTTAACATTTCTGTTTCAGGTAATTTGAGTGATTTGATACACAGACATTCTTAACATTTCTGTTTCAGGTAATTTGAGTGATTTGATACACAGACATTCTTAACATTTCTGTTTCAGGTAATTTGAGTGATTTGATACACAGACATCCTTAACATTTCTGTTTTAGGTAATTTGATTGATTTGATACACAGACATTCTTAACATTTCTGTTTCAGGTAATTTGATTGATTTGATACACCGACATTTTTAACATTTCTGTTTCAGGTAATTTGAGTGATTTGATACACAGACATTCTTAACATTTCTGTTTCAGGTAATTTGAGTGATTTGATACACAGACATCCTTAACATTTCTGTTTCAGGTAATTTGAGTGATTTGATACACAGACATCCTTGTAGCAATTCTTCAGCTGCTGGCCCATCTCATGGACGACCCCATCACCAGATCTCAGAACATGACCTTCGCAAAAAGTCGGATAAAAATCTAGGGGTGCAGGTACATGCATATATACATTGATCTTGCCTTCATTTAACTAATGTTTATCATGCAGAGTAGTTCAAAGTTTATTTCAGTTTTTAAAGTTGATAACAGCAGTGGGCTTTGTGTTGAAAAAAGTATCTATTATCTTACAAAATGTTTATATCTGTCACATAATAATGATTAATATAACAGATTGAATTCACAAACTAATGAATATTACAAATTTAATTGTGTTTATGATCACCTAATCACATGTTTCACATATGCCAGCATGGCATCCAGAATGGAATGTATAACACACATGGGCAAAATCCAACTTCTTTGAATATTTGGGTGGAAAAAAGTGAAATAAAACAAAAAGGCACATTTACTAGCATATGTCAATAAATTAATTGTATGAATTGCTTTGTGAGAGTGATAATAATCCCGCAGTTGTCAGATGCACACATTTTCTGTTTGAATTTTACATAATTTATCAAGTCAACTAAATATTTTTGTGTTTGTTGAGTAAGTGTGCTTTTTATTACTGTCCTCCTCTGATAAATATCTTGCCTGGGTGCTGGCATCTTATTCATAGTTTCCATACCTATTATATCAATAGTGTAGCTAGTAAATTGTAGGTTTCGATATCAACACATCATATTTTCATCAATAGGTTCTCTAATGTCAGCACTATGTCTTTCACAGTATCAGCTATAGTGTAAGCTTAATTACAGTATCAGCTACAGTGTAAGCTTAATCACAATATCAGCCATAGTGTAAGCTTAATGACAGTATCAGCTATAGTGTAAGCTTAATGATAGTACCAGCTATAGTGTAAGCTTAATCACAGTATCAGCTATAGTGTAAGCCTAATCACAGTATCAGCTATAGTGTAAGCTTAATGACAGTATCAGCTATAGTGTAAGCTTAATCACAGTGTCAGTTATAGTGTAAACTTAATCACAGTATCAGCTATAGTGTAAGCCTAATCACAGTATCAGCTATAGTGTAAGCTTAGTTGCAGTATCAGCTATAGTGTAAGCCTAATCAAAGTATCAGCTATAGTGTAAGCCTAATCACAGTATCAGCTAGTGTAAGCTTTGTCACAGTATCAGCTATAGTGTAAGCCTAATCACAGTATCAGCTATAGTGTAAACTTAATCACAGTATCAGCTATAGTGTATGCTTAATGATAGTACCAGCTACAGTATAAGCTTTGTCACAGTATCAGCTATAGTGTAAGCCTAATCACAGTATCAGCTATAGTGTAAACTTAATCACAGTATCAGCTATAGTGTAAGCTTAATGATAGTACCAGCTCTAGTGTAAGCTTAATCATAGTATCAGCTATAGTGTAAGCTTAATCACAGTATCAGCTATAGTGTAAACTTAATCACAGTATCAGCTATAGTGTAAGCCTAATCACAGTATCAGCTATAGTGTAAACTTAATCACAGTATCAGCTATAGTGTATGCTTAATGATAGTACCAGCTACAGTGTAAGCTTTGTCACAGTATCAGCTATAGTGTAAGCCTAATCACAGTATCAGCTATAGTGTAAACTTAATCACAGTATCAGCTATAGTGTAAGCTTAATGATAGTACCAGCTCTAGTGTAAGCTTAATGATAGTACCAGCTATAGTATAAGCTTAATCACAGTATCAGCTATAGTGTAAGTTTAATCAAAGTATCAGCTATAGTGTAAGTTTAATGATAGTACCAGCTCTAGTGTAAGCTTAATGATAGTACCAGCTATAGTGTAAGCTTAATCACAGTATCAGCTATAGTGTAAGCTTAATCACAGTATCAGCTATAGTGTAAGTTTAATGATAGTACCAGCTATAGTGTAAGCTTAATGATAGTATCAGCTCTAGTGTAAGCTTAATGATAGTACCAGCTATGGTGTAAGTTTAATCACAGTACCAGCTATAGTGTAAGCTTAATCACAGTACCAGCTATAGTGTAAGCTTAATCATCTCACATGAGTAATTTTGTTATTGTTGGGTTTAATACCATTTTCAGCACAAGATAGGCTATACATGGCAGCCAGCATAAATGGTGGAGGAAAAACCTGGGAAAACCCAGAAAGAACCACCGACCCATGAGAAGCTACTGGCAAGCATTCTCACATATCCACATTGGCCGAACCTGAGACTCAAACCCACGCAGACAGTGATGAGATGGCAGTGATCCATAATGGTGAGCGCCTTAGACCACACGGCCACATGGGTCCCCTCAAATTAGTTACAGCTTTTAGTAGTATCAGCTATAGTGTAAGTTTAATGATAGTACCAGCTCTAGTGTAAGCTTAATGATAGTACCAGCTATAGTGTAAGCTTAATCACAGTATCAGCTATAGTGTAAGCTTAATCACAGTATCAGCTATAGTGTAAGTTTAATGATAGTACCAGCTATAGTGTAAGCTTAATGATAGTATCAGCTCTAGTGTAAGCTTAATGATAGTACCAGCTATGGTGTAAGTTTAATCACAGTACCAGCTATAGTGTAAGCTTAATCACAGTACCAGCTATAGTGTAAGCTTAATCATCTCACATGAGTAATTTTGTTATTGTTGGGTTTAATACCATTTTCAGCACAAGATAGGCTATACATGGCAGCCAGCATAAATGGTGGAGGAAAAACCTGGGAAAACCCAGAAAGAACCACCGACCCATGAGAAGCTACTGGCAAGCATTCTCACATATCCACATTGGCCGAACCTGAGACTCAAACCCACGCAGACAGTGATGAGATGGCAGTGATCCATAATGGTGAGCGCCTTAGACCACACGGCCACATGGGTCCCCTCAAATTAGTTACAGCTTTTAGATTGCAACTTGTGTAACAATTAACATACACATAGCAAATTCATCTACTATAAGGTACTGACTATTTATTTTTCAGGGGGGGCTGTAGTTTCTTTTAAGCTAAAATATTTTTTTCTTTTAATATTTTTTAGTCCTCAAAATAATATCATACATATATTATGTAGTTATTTTGCTAAAAATCTTAGAAAGATATGTTTCCAGATATGAGAGTTGGAAATTTTATAAAGAAAAATATCCCAAGGTCATGCCCTTGAACTTTGATTGTCGGTTCATACTATAACTACAGCATACTGTGTTACATATGGTGGTACTTTCAGAAATACCATGGTACATATTTTTTGGCCATTCCCAACTCTACTGTTCATATTAATAAGGTGATATTACTTAAGAATGGCAGAGCTTGTTATCTGATTAGTTTTAGAGACTGTGAGAAAACGTGGAAATAGGTTTATATCATCAACATCTTGGATGACTCCAGTTATGAGGAAAAAACCATATTAATTATGCCTTTTTCTTTGCGATGAAAATATTTTTATTAGAGTAATGTAAATTAGGTAAAATCAACGTGATGTAATGTTTGGGAGATGTATACATGTCACAGAACTATGACAAGAAATCTGTAGAGTTAAGATTTCTTATCAGATTGGCTTCTAAATCAGTAGATTTTGAAATTTGGATTAGATTAGCTTCTAAATCAGTAGATTTTAAATTTGCTTCTAAATCAAATAAATTAACATTGGCTTTCTAAATCAGTAGATTTCATATTGTCTTCTAAATCAGTTGATTCCAAACTTTTAATTTGATTGGCTTCTAAATCAAATAGATTTCAGATTGACTTATAAATCTGTAGATTTCAAAATTTTGATTTGATTGGGTTCTAAATCAATAGTATTCAAAATTGTCTTCTGAATCAGTAGATTTCAGTTTGGCTTCTAAATCAGTAGATTTCAAATTGGTTTCTAAATCAGTAGATTTCAAATTGGCTTCTAAATCAATAGATTCTTACTGGCTTCTAAATCAATAGATTTTAAATTGGCTTCTAAATCAGCAGATTTCAAAATTATATATGCTTCTAAATCATTAGATTTGAAAATTTTGATTTAGATTGGCTTCTAGATTGTTGGATTTCAAAATTAGATCTTCTTCAAAATCAGTAGATTTCTCATTCATTGGCTTCCAAATAAGTAGATTTCAAGTTACCTTCTTAATCAGTAGATTTCACATTATCTTTTGGATCAGTGAATTTCTCATTGGCTTCAAAATCAGTAGATTTCACATTATCTTTTGGATCAGTGAATTTCACATTGGCTTCAAAATCAGTAGATATCACATTATCTTTTGGATCAGTGAATTTCACATTGGCTTCTAATCAGTAGATTTTAGATTGGTTTCTACATCAGTAGATTTCACATTGAATTCAAAATCAGTAGATTTCACATAGACTTCTAAATAAGTACTGATTTATCTTTTAGATCAGTGAATTTCACATTTGATCTAAATCAGATTTCACATCGACTTTTAAATCAATAGGTTTCACATTATCTCTTAGATCAGTGAATTTCAAAATAGGTAGATTTCACATTGACTTCTAAATCAGTCAGTTTCATTTAGGCTTCTAAATCAGTAGATTTCACATTGGATTTGAAAAAAGTAGATTTCACATTGACTTCTAAATCAGTAGATTTCACATTGGATTCAAAATAAGTAGATTTCACATTGACTTCTAAATCAGTAGATTTCACATTGGATTTGAAATAAGTAGATTTCACATTGACTTCTAAATCAGTAGATTTCACATAGACTTCTAAATAAGTACTGATTTATCTTTTAGATCAGTGGATTTCACATTTGATCTAAATCAGTAGATTTCACATTGACTTCTAAAGCAGTAGATTTCACATTGACTTCTAAATCAGTAGATTTCACATTGACTTCTAAATCAGTAGATTTCACATTGTTCACATCATGATGGCAGGTTGGTTTCCACATTGTTCACATCAGGATGGAAGGTTAGTGTCCATTGTTCACATCATGATGGCAGGTTGGTGTCCACATTGTTTACATGGCAGGTTGGTGTCCACATTGTTTACATCATGATGCCAGGTTGGTGCCCACATTGTTCACAACAGGGTGGCAGGTTGATGTCCACATTGTTCACATCAGGATAGCAGGTTGGTGTCCACATTGTTCACATCAGGATGGCAGGTTGGTGTCCACATTGTTCACATGATGGCAGGTTGGTGTCCACATTGTTCAGATCTTGATGGCAGGTTGGTGTCCACATTGTTCACATCAGGATAGCAGGTTGGTGTCCACATTGTTCACATCAGGATAGCAGGTTGGTGTCCACATTGTTCACTTCAGTATGTCAGGTTGGTGTCCACATCAGTATGGCGGGTTGATGTCCACATTGTTCACATCAGGATGGCAGGTTTGTGTCCACATTATTCACATCAGTATGGTTGGTGTCCATATTGTTCACATAGGATAGCAGGTTAGTGTCCATATTGTTTACATCAGGATGGTAGGTTGGTGTTCACATTGTTTACATCAGGATGGTATGTCCACATTGTTTACATCAGGATGGTAGGTTGGTGTCCACATTGTTCACATCAGGATGGCAGGTTGGTGTTCACATTGTTTATATCAGGATGGTAGGTTGGTGTCCACATTGTTTACATCAGGATGGTAGGTTGGTGTCCACATTGTTTACATCAGGATGGTAGGTTGGTGTCTACATTGTTTACATCAGGATGGTAGGTTGGTGTCCACATTGTTTACATCAGGATGGTAGGTTGGTGTCCACATTGTTTACATCAGAATGGTAGGTTGGTGTCCACATTGTTTACATCAGGATGGTAGGTTTGTGTCCACATTGTTTACATCAGGATGGTAGGTTTGTGTCCACATTGTTTACATCAGGATGGTAGGTTGGTGTCCACATTGTTTACATCAGGATGGTAGGTTGGTGTCCACATTGTTTACATCAGAATGGTAGGTTGGTGTCCACATTGTTTACATCAGGATGGTAGGTTGGTGTCCACATTGTTCACATCAGGATGGCAGGTTGGTGTTCACATTGTTTATATCAGGATGGTAGGTTGGTGTCCACATTGTTTACATCAGGATGGTAGGTTGGTGTCCACATTGTTTACATCAGGATGGTAGGTTGGTGTCTACATTGTTTACATCAGGATGGTAGGTTGGTGTCCACATTGTTTACATCAGGATGGTAGGTTGGTGTCCACATTGTTTACATCAGAATGGTAGGTTGGTGTCCACATTGTTTACATCAGGATGGTAGGTTTGTGTCCACATTGTTTACATCAGGATGGTAGGTTTGTGTCCACATTGTTTACATCAGGATGGTAGGTTGGTGTCCACATTGTTTACATCAGGATGGTAGGTTGGTGTCCACATTGTTTACATCAGAATGGTAGGTTGGTGTCCACATTGTTTACATCAGGATGGTAGGTTTGTGTCCACATTGTTTACATCAGTATGGTTGGTGTTCACATTGTTCACATAGGATGGCAGGTTAGTGTCCATATTGTTTACATCAGGATGGTAGGTTGGTGTTCACATTGTTTACATCAGGATGGTAGGTTGGTGTCCACATTGTTTACATCAGGATGGTAGGTTGGTGTCCACATTGTTCACATCAGGATGGCAGGTTGGTGTTCACATTGTTTATATCAGGATGGTAGGTTGGTGTCCACATTGTTTACATCAGGATGGTAGGTTGGTGTCCACATTGTTTACATCAGGATGGTAGGTTGGTGTCCACATTGTTTATATCAGGATGGTAGGTTGGTGTCTACATTGTTTACATCAGGATGGTAGGTTGGTGTCCACATTGTTTACATCAGGATGGTAGGTTGGTGTCCACATTGTTTACATCAGGATGGTAGGCTGGTGTCCACATCGTTCACATCAGGATGCAGATCATGAATGAGTTTATTGCTGAAATTTTACTTTGTGTTGGGTTGCTTCTTACTTAAGAAGTTCTAGTGTTTTTCAGAAATGTTCACTTCTATTTAGGCATTATGATCTGCAGATTACTTGTAATAACTACTTATCACCGATATTGAAGAGTCTGACAACTTTCAGAAAATAATAACTTTCAAGATTGAAGATTTTGACAATGGAATTACATGTAATCACTCTGCATGGTTAATTTTGTCTTTAACAAAAACACATAAAAAAATTGGACTAAGAATTCATCATTGCAAGCCACAGGCAAAATCTGCTATGTTTCTTTATTACCCATGGCTTCCTGTGCTAATATTTCCTCATTTCTCAGGAACATAAACTAACACAACATGATGAATGCAAGTAAAACAAATTTGCCATTGAGATCTAACATGACCATTCTTATTGCTAGAATGAGCCAATCAAAGTTTCTCTTCAAAACAACTCATTTTTATCTCATACCACTCTACATACATCACATTATAATCTCATGTGACTCTAGATACAGCTCATTGTTTTAATTTCATGTCAGCCACCCAACATGCAACTCATTTGTATCTCATCTAACTCTACATGCAACTCATTTTATCTTGATCCTCTCAATATCCAACTCATTTTAGTCTCAAGCCGTTCAAGATCCAGCTTATTTGCTATCATGCCACTCTAGATGCATCTCATTTTTTTTATTTTATGCCACTCTACATGCAGCTCATTTTTATCTCATGCCACTTTAAAGCAACTCATTTTTATATCATGCTAAAAAGTACTATGCAACTCATTTTCATCTCATGCCATGCTAGATGTTGCTCATTTCTATCTCATGCCAGCCACTCTACATTCAACTCATTTTTAACTTGTGCCACTCTACATGCATCTTTATTTTGAATCATTCTAGATACACCACATTTTTTATCTCATATAACTCCACATAAACTCATTTTATTTTGTGTGCCAATACTACATGCAACTCCCGTCATAATAAAGAGATATGTTTCTTTCAGCTTCTGAAAACCAGTGAGGAGATTAGGTCAGTGATGAAAGAGCTCTCTAGACTACAACAATCTTTAACAAGAAATGAAACAAGGTATGCCATTAAATATTCCATCAAATTTGCATACAGTATTCTGAACAGAAAGTCTCTGCACATAGAACTCCATCTACCTTTTATGTTCAAGCAGTTGTCGTAGTAGTAAAATAAAGTGATGGAGAAAGAACATAGGTGTATACAGCTGATGTTGAGATACATTTGAATGGCAGATACATGTTTTATTCCTACAGCAGGTTAATATTAGAGACATTTTTATAAGTGAGATATAGTTTGGGGTATTAAATTCCTATACCTAAGGGGAGACTACTCTCATGTAACCTTTTTTAAGCTTGATGCAAACAGTGTAGTCCTAATTGTTCCTAATCGAAGCCAAGATGATTATAACATCATTTTTAATTCATGAGGGCATTATTTGTGAGGTAGCTGATGTATAGTGATTGCATAAATATTAACACAAAACATGTAACATTGAAAAATTTGCATTTGAGAGTTTGGTCACCTCTGATTAGTGGATGACTCTCCAGTAGTAGTCTGGATTAGACGGCTTTAATTTTTTATTATAATTTACAGGGACAAGAAAATGGCAGAACAAGTGCGGCAGAAAATTGGATCGCTACAGAACTATTTGTCTAGTCTCAAGGATTCTGAGAAAACTATAGAATCCCATCAAACAAAAAGAAACAATCATAAAAAATTAGCAATATTCTAGTAAAACATAAATAAAAAGATATTTATTTGTAATTTAAGAATGTGTTTATTCTTTTTAACTGACAAAGACACTTGCCATTTTAAGATTTATGATATAGCCATACTTATCAATGTAATCAGATATTAATTGAACCATTTTTATTTTATTCAGTGAGCATTTATTTTAATCATACAACCACAGGCTCTTCCACTGTTTAATTTTTGAAAAAGAACAATGGTTATACAGCTAGTATTAAATATTTGCATTTATCTTTTTTTTGTCTTTCATTCCTCTCATCAGTCAGATCACTTAAGTAAAGATTATGTGTTAATGAGGAGAGAGAGCTTGAAATAAGATTAATTATTTATCAGAAGAAGATTAGTTGTTTAAAATAGACAATGGCCTTCTCCAAACTACTTATGAGAATGAAATTTGACCGTTTCATATTAACAATGAGATTTTTAGCACTTAATCATTGGCCCCCTTTCACTCCACTAACAGAAATTATTGTAACCCATGTCCACAGAATTTCAAAACTTATCTGGACTGGGATAAGCATGTTGCTAATTGGCTAGGCCAAGTCAAGCATGATCGGGTAGGCCAAGTCAAACATGATCTTCTAGGTCAAGTCAAGCATGATCGGGTAGGCCAAGTCAAGCATGATTGGGTAGGCCAGGTCAAGCATGATTGGGTAGGCCAAGTCAAGTATGATTGGGTAGGCCAAGTCAAACATGATTGGGTAGGCCAAGTAAAGCATGATTGGGTAGACCAAGTCAGGCATGATTGGGTAGGTCAAGTCAAGCATAATCCACTTGGAACCAAATGTAGTGGCCAAAATAACAATTTATTCTTAAATCATGTTTACAAGAAAATGCTCTACCTGCCAGCATACTGAGACAACTGACACCCATTCAATTAGAATGACAACAAAATACAGCTTTTAGACATCATGTTCTTTTCACTTTACCATTTTGACTTACAATTAAGAGACATTATTATTTGGCACTTCTGTGTCCTCTGATGAAATTAAAATGCATATATTTATGGTCATGTAAGCCTTCCAAAATTCATGAAAACATTTCTGAAATTAATACATTGATCACAACCAGTGTACCAGTGAGTGTCTGAACGTTACATTTGATATGGATAGCAAGTAATAATATCATCTGTTGCTGATGAATAGGATCTTGGCTTTGTTTAACAGCAGGCAGCTAAATTGATTTGTCCATATTCTGCTTTTGTATTTGTTGTGAATTTGTTGTATGTAAATCTTGTACATCAATTATGTATATATGTATATAAAAATGAAAATTTGAGTGTAAGATGAAATTCATATTTTAATTTTCATATTCCTGTTGCATACTTCATACAGATAGATCAGATGAACCTGCTTTTGGTACATTTCTTTATCATTTGCTGCTCCCTTCTGTTTCTCGTAAGATATGGAATCTGAATTGCTATGGCAGAAGTTATTATACTCTGTTGCGCTCAGTAGAAGAAACATTTCTTTATCAATTACAATACCCATAAAACCTTAGAAGAACTACTTCACACACTCAGCCCT
Organism: Sinohyriopsis cumingii; assembly: GCA_028554795.2. Classification (NCBI taxonomy): domain Eukaryota; kingdom Metazoa; phylum Mollusca; class Bivalvia; order Unionida; family Unionidae; genus Sinohyriopsis; species Sinohyriopsis cumingii. Next base: position 33,415,196 of record CM068839.1, read on the forward strand.
CAAAGGCTAACACTATTATGTCCCCTTTGTACAAAGCTTTGCTACTTCAGCTCATACTGAGTATCACACTTTCTACATACAGAGGCCATGCAATCCACATACAAGTATTGTGGAAGTCATGTACCTAAAATCAAGGTGGAGGAGTGTTCTCCTCAAAGGGAAATATCCCCCATCTTATTTTTCTAACTTTACTTGCATATTTCTTATGATGATAAAGTTTTCTGTCTTTCTTTAGAATTATAACTTTGCCATCATCATAAGGTGCCCTTGGTAATACCTGCATGGGTCACTAGTGCACCTTCTCACATTGCCGTTGCTTCAGGTATTGTGAATGCTGTAGAAAACTTATTTATATTGCTGTATGGTTTCTGCTGCAGTTTGATATGCACAGGTAAGATTTCTATAGTTTAGTCATTGTATCCACTTCAAAATTTCCCCATGCGTGTTCTTGGTTGTCGAATTAGCGCAATGTGCCTCACTACATCTTGTAAGAGGTGACTATGTAGAGGCAACCTGTTTGCCGTGGGTTTCATCCTATGTTGTGGAAGGAAAGGATCCTGGTAATTGAGCAGAGGCTTTCCAATGCAATACACTACTTTGGCTTCTACTTCCTCTAGACCCGTGGTCGGGATGGGCCCGGTCTCGACAAATCGGCTGGTCATGCAGAGCCCTAGGAAGTCTTTTATTTACTAGGTCACTTTCTTTATCTTTCTTCTTGTATCTCTCTTGATACCACCACTGTCCCTACTGTCTACTGCTTTATTTTTAATTTCTCTTACTCAGAAGACTTACTAGAAGGCGGTGGCTTAATGGGTCAATTGGGAGGTATCTTTACTTGCCGAGTATACCATATATGCATCCTGGCACTCGAAAAGTGTCCCCTAGCATGTCAGGTGGGTGAACATAGGTGATGAATATAAAACAAGACATCATGGAAAACAAAAACAAACATCAACTGAAACATTCTAAACCCTTAATGGATTCAGATGAAGAACCATGTGGCATGGAATCATTCCCACACTTCATGGTTATTCAGTCAAAAGATCCTACAAAACCAGTCTCTGCACTATCACCATTTATAGTCGAAAAGACTATACTTGGCCTAGTCGGCATTCCTAAAAGCGTGAAAAAACTCAAACCAGGTAGCTTGCTCGTTGAATTTGAGTACAAGGTGCAGATCGAGAACATCAGGAAAATTCAGACTTTTTATGATGTTCCGGTGACCACGTTTGCTCATTCAACTCAACTCATCCAAATGTGTGATTCACTGCCGAGACCATGCAGGGGTCAGCGACACTGAAATCATCAAGGAACTGAGGAATCAAGGTGTTACTGCAATTCGCAGAAGTCATATCAAACGTGGTTCACAATTGCAGGACACGAACAACATCATACTTACCTTTAACACACCGACACTACCTAAGGTAGTAAAAGTTGGCTTCTTGCAGGTTAAAGTTGAAGTGTATATTCCAGATCCTCTACATTGTTTCAAGTGTCAGAACTACGGTCACCATGAAGAGAGATGCTCCAGAAGCCCTGTGTGTGGCTGATGCGGAGAAACCAGCCATCAAGAAGCAGACTGTGGTGCAAACCCCCATTGTGCAAATTGTGGCAAAGGTCACCATGCCAATTCTGAAGATTGTGAGACCTGAAAATTAGAGAAGGAGATCCAGAGGGTAAAATATACGGCAAACATTCCCTTCCCAGAGGGCAGAAAGATGGTCGAATCTCGAACCAATCTACATGGCCCAACCTTCTCTTATTGTAAAAACCAGTCCAAAGACAACCAAGGATGGACAAACTCAAACTGATCAACCAGATTCAACAGCATTTACTAAAATTCCACACTACAAGTCACCAAAAATCACACTATCCACACAGACCACTTTCAACAACCCCCCCAATATCTAAGTCTCCAAAAGCAAAAATAAAAACAAAAAACAGGCAGCAAAAGGGGTCTGATGACCCTATAAAGCTGCACAACAGGTTTGGAGACTTTGAGGATATGGATGCAGAAGAAACTGCTCCATGCCATCAGGGTGGCTCTCAGGGTAGCTCCAGACCTACCAACAAAAAATTCACCCCCGTACTTCCTCCAGAGAAATAACCTCACAGATTGCCTCTGCAAAAGGTCTAACCTAGCTTCACAATCTTCAATTTAAACATATAATCAAGAATACCATCATACAATGGAACTGTCGAGGACTTAAAGCCAGCTACCACGATATTCTTCTGCATTTAAATGAACATAATCCTGCAGTACTATGCCTTCAGGAAACTATCTTGAAATATACGGATAACATCACACTTAAAAACTACTCCCTGTTTAACACTTACTCTCAAAATGTTGACAGGGCCTCAGTAGGAGTTTCTGTTATTGTGAACAACAGAGCCCCTCATAGTGTCATCCCATTAACCACAAATTTGCAAGCCATTGCTGTAAGCGTCACTCTACATCGAGTGATTACCTTTTGTTCTATTTATATACCACCAAATACTAACCTAGTACCAAACGAATTTGACAATCTTGTTCAACAACTTTCTGCGCCGTGTGTTTCACTCGGAGATTTTAATGCTCATAACATTTTATGGAGATCAAATCATATAAGTGGCAGAGGTCACAAAATTGACCACTTCATTTATAGACACGATCTGTGTCTATATAACACCAAATCACAGACATATTTACACCCAGGAACGGGTACATACACGTGCATCGATTTGACAATTTGTTCTCCTTTGCTGCTTTTGGACTATGAATAGAAGGTCGCTGATGACGTTCACGGCAGTGATCACTTTCCAGTCTCCCTTGAAAATATTGCCTCTGCAACTGATAACGCAATTCCACAATGAATCTTCAAGAAGGCCGAATGCTCTATGTTTGAAACACTGTAAAACTAGACTGAAAGAGGATACCCTTTCCAATGTTAATGGCCCTATTTAACATTTTACTTTTATTTTAATCGAGATATCAGAGGAATCCATTCCCAAGTCCTCACTGAACTGTAAAAGAACCCAAACCTTGGGCCACTAAAGGACGTAAGGAATTCATTTGACAACACCGAGAAGCACTGAAAACATTTAAGAAGAATCGTCCGACGCCTAAAAACTAAAAAAAGTATATATCGTTTTGTCCGGAACAAAGCTCGCTGCTCAATCAAACAATGTAAACGAGCATCATGGAAGGAATATGTTTCTTCTTTAAACTCTCGTTCCTCCATTAAGAAAGTTTGGGACACTATACACAAAATAAACGGAAAGAGAAAATAATTCTCTCCGACATCTGAAACTGAACAATAACAATTTTAGTTGAAAACGTGACATAGCAAATATTCTTTCTGACAGTTTCTCTTAAAAATTCCTCATCATCCAATTATTCAGAAGCCTTCCGAAGATTAAAAAGTCAAAAAGAAAAGTCACGTTTAAAATTCACATCCAACATCTCGGAAAGTTATAACCAACTGTTCTCACTATTGGAGGCTTTAGACATGACCCAAGATAATCCGCTGGGCCTGACGAAATACATTACCAGATTTGAAACACTTCCAGAATCATCATTAACATCTCTTCTGAAGATCTTCAATGATTTATGGATTACTGGTAATGTACGTAAAATTTGGATAGAAGCAACAGTAATATCAGCTCCCAAACCAGGTAAAAATAGCACAGATCCTGCCAACTATGAACCTACTGCACTCACGAGCTGTGTGTGCAAAACAATGGAACGAATCATAAATTCTCGGCTTGTATGATACCTGGAAACTAACAATTTAATATCTTCTTTCCAAAGTGGCTTTCGATATAACCGGAGCACCAATGACCATCGGGTTATACTGGAAACATTTATTTGTGATACATTTATCAAGAAGGAACATTTAGTAGTGGTTTTCTTTGATTTATAAAAGGCCTATGAGACGATATGGAAGTCGGGATACTAAATGACCTGCACGATCTAGGTCTAAAAGGCCGTCTGTCTTCTTTCATATCAAACTTTCTCTCAGAGAATTCAATGCACGAGTAGGTTCTACCCTCTCAGATCTGCACGAGCAAGAGATGGGTGTGCCCCAGGGCAGTATTTTATCTGTGACGCTTTTCAACATCAAAATCAATAGCATCACCAAGTGTTTGGCTCCTGGTGTGGATTGCTTGTTATACATTGACGATTTTCTAATATGTTATCGATCAAAGCACATGCATACAATTGAAAGACATCTACAGCAAAATATATAAACAAGATTCAAGATTGGGCCAGTACGAATGGCGTCAAATTCTCAAAATCAAAAACAGTATGCATTTCTGTCAGTTATGAAGGCATCATGATGAACCTTAACTCACGCTGGATGAAACACCTATTCCAGTTGTTGAGGATACACAGTGTTTAGGTATTATCTTCGACAGAAAACTAACTTTTATTCCACACCTAAAGAACTTGAAAGCTAAATGCTTAAAATCTCTAGATCTACTTAAAGTAGTAGTGCACAATGACTGCGGTGCTGATAGAAAGTCATCCTCAATTTATATAGAACGTTTATTCGCTCCAAACTGGACTATGGTTGTGTTGTTTATGGTTTAGCCAGAAAGTCATATTTGAAAAAGCTTGATCCAATTCATCATCAAGGAATAAGACTCGCTCTGGGAGCATTTAAGACATCCATGTGTGAAAGCCTCCTCGCTGAAGCAAACGAACCACCTTTATCACATCGTAGAGAAATGCTTTCCGCACAGTACGCTCTCAGGTTAAAACCAAACCCTTTGAACCCTGCTTTTTCGGCTTTTTTCAACCCAAATACAGAACCTTATATGAAAATAAACCAAGCGCCATACCTTCCTTTTGCATTAGAATATTAACCAGCCTTGACAGTACAAAAATTGATCTTTCTAAAATTCAGAAAACGTCCATTCCTGAAACACCACCCTGGCTACTTAAACAACCAAAAGTACATTTTACGCTATATGATGGGAAAAAAAAATCAGAATTTAAAAACTACACAAAAATTTATACTGACGGATCAAATGATGGGGAAAAGGCTGCTGCAGCCTTCGTTAGTGGAAATCATACAATACAAGTTTGCTTACCAAATGGCACATCAATTTTTCAGCCGCAATCAAAAGCAATAGACCTTGCTCTGCAATATATCTAAAACAATTGTATTTTAAACAGCATCATCTTCTCTGACTCCCTATCAGTACTTCAGTCACTACACAGTAGAAAACTGGAGAACCCATTGTTGACCAATGTTCTCGTAACAAATACTAAGCTGAGTACCTCCCACAATATCGTATACTGCTGGTTACCTAGCCATGTTGGTCTTAAAGGTAATTAAAAAGCAGATCGTGCTGCTAAAATGGCCATATCTCATGAACCATATGATTTTAAAATACCGTATCATGATTTTAAACCTAGTATCAAAGAGACTTTACGTTAGAAGTGGCTGGCATCATGGACTGATGCAGTGAATAATAAATTTCACGCCATCAAGCCAACTCTAGGAGAATGGACTCCTTCCTACAGAACCATGCGTAGGGAGGAGATAGTCATTGCAAGAATCCTAATTGGTCACACTTATATCACCCACTCCCACATACTTAAAGATGAAGACCCACCAGAGTGCGTTTCTTGAAATGAACCATTCACTGTCAAGCACTTTATGATAGAGTGTTTTACCTGCAACCTACGCGCGATCAGTATTACAATGTGCATGACATGAAGGAACGTTTTGATACAATAAACATCACTTGTATTATAGAGTTCCTGAAAGTAGTGAACATTTACTTTAAGCTCTAACTTTTACGCCATCACCATGAGCATTTCTTTGTAATGATTTACTGTCCATAATTTTCAACAACTTCTCATTTGTCTTTATTAACATATACCATTGAAGTTTTATATATTTCTCTTAACCATCTTATCATTCTACTTTTAACTATTTGGTTTTAATATCGCTGTTCAATATAAAACCTTTCATCATTTTTAAATAATCATACATATTACCTTTTGTATGGCGCTAAATGGCCTATCTGTGCTGGTGCGCCGTAAAAATAACAATCAATCAATCAATCAATCAGTCACTTCATGATTAATATAAGTGATGCTTAGGTGATTTTACCTCGATAAGCAAGTTAGTTGGTCTTTCATACAGGTAACTGTTATTAGGATCAATATTTTAGTGTCCGCTTCATATTTATTAATAGTGATGATCTAATGCTCTGCTTGTATCAGCTGTCACATGCACCCATTTACAGGTAAATTGTCAGTGCTTAGCTCAGCACATATACTTGTGTGTTCATGAAACAGTATGCATTCTGGGATACACATGTTTGCATTGCTTGCTCTGCTTTATCTTATAAATTTGGATCATAGTGTTATGTATATTTATTTTGTATTGTACGCTTTACCTTTGTCCATGATTGAGGACTGAGCTTTTTTGTGTTTCTGGCAATTATATAGATGCATATTTCATTTTGATTTCAAGACCTAACATTCTGTACAAATGTAAAATGTTCTGGAAGCAAATTTGAGACATTTCATGGGAATTTCTAGTGTTTGAGGTCAAGTGAAACTAGCATAAATGGATATGGTAAACAATGTTATTCATTCCTCATTAAGTTTAGTCTTTGGAATTATTTACTTTTGCATTATGATTTAATTTGAGAGGAATCATTTATTTAATTTTAATATTTGGAATTACAAAGTGCTCATGGCCATTTTATGCAAACACACTCCTTTGGGAATATTGTGAATTCATTCCAAAACATTTTGGATTATATCATTATGATACACCAAGGCTGTCAGTACATCAATCCGTCAACACTATTGGTACATCAGCACATTGAATACGGAAATTCATTTGGAACACTATATATTTGGAGTTGTAATAGAAGTTTTAGGATTATTTGGGATTTGTTTGTGTGTGTGTGTAATTTAGATTTTTAAGATAGTGTTAATAATTTGAGTCATATAGCTGCGATGTCTGTAGTGAGGCAGTTTATAATGATGTCTAGCACTGGGACATCATACTGTAGACATTGTAACTTCATGTTCCACCCAGTCACATTATCCATATAACAGGCTGACCAGCCATAACACTGACCTCTTTATGCTGAGCACCAAATGAAGCAGCTGTTAATACCATATTTATTAAAGTCTTTGGTATGACTGGCCTGGGATTCGAAACCTGTGACCTCCCGCATCTGAATCGGACACTTAAACCACTTAGGCCGCTGAAGCAATCTGTTTGGTATTTAATTCACAGTACTATAAATTATGTTTAAATTTTAACGTCTTTAAAAGAATTGAGTAATATAAACATCTGTCTAAATTGACTTTGTTTAGGAACTGTCTTGCTCCTGGTAAAGATTATTATTTAATATATTTGAGAACGATGTTTCAAGTTCTTCCCAGGAGAGTTAGGGACTACAAAAAAGGACGGGTTATTTGAGTTTACCGGACATTATGATCTTTCTGAAGTGTTGCTTTTGTAACAAAAAACAGGAGATGAAGAATAACTTGGTTCAGTATTTGGTGGGACAAAATTTTGGATGTTAGTTCTTTGGGTTTGATTAGCAAGTCTGTCTCTTTTTTGATAAAAGATTAAAGGGATTGCAGCTAAGAAACCGAGATGGAGTTGGAATTGACAAAGGTTCAGCTTCAGAAAAGAAATGATGGAAATAAAAATTCAGAAAGCAGCTGGGATTAAGAGGCTACCAGCCACCCCCGCAGGTTTATGTTCTTGATTGTGTTTCATGTTTCCATGTGCGGCCACATTCCTCCACTAGTCCATACTACCTTCAAAAGAGAGCACATGAAGTCAAGATTGCCCATTGAAACCAATTAAATAAAAACTCTGGATATCTAGGTGTAGTAAAAAATTATATGTTCCAGGACAAAATATCATGTATGTATAGTGCGCACCGCATATGACATGTCATCCTGATATACATTACTCATTTTATTGTTACGAATCAATTTGGTGTGTCATTATATCAAGGAGGATTTGATGCTGAAAAAAGAACTGACCTCAATCTGACTTGAGCAAGCTGCTTGCTTAGCAATATAAAATAAAATTCTTTTCAAAACGGGTGGATTGGCCCAGGAATAAAATGATTTTTTTTATATCAGATTGTTCGGCTGAAGTGTATGAATCCTTGATCTACAGCTCTGTTATCTGTATGTATTAGTTCTTGTTATACATGTGTAACTGTCTCAGTAGAGCATTTGATTAAATAGCTGACATTGGAAAAAGATGTTGCGGGTTTGAATCACAATGCAGAGTATTTTTGTGTCATTTTGGGGGAGACAGTAGAGCTTAAATAGTTGTATTGATGGAATTGAAATCCAACTTTGATGATGTATGTATTGATCTTAATTACATTACTAGACACAAACATCATGAAAAGTAGTGATGTCTGAAGCACCCTTATATTATTCTAAACTGTTATTTGACACCCTATGGGTTTATTTGGGGGATGAGTTCACTCAGCATAATTAACATTGATTGGTTAAATGTCGATGTTGGTCTTACAAATAATACATACATCTTAATTATGACACATGTGCCTGTAATCTCAAGGTATATCATCAACTAGGCATCTGAGCACTATCTCCATTTATAAAGTCATTTACGAAATAAACACGAACTTTGAGGTGCAAATTTTTTAAATGATTTCTAATTAAAGGAATAAACTTCAAATAATGGATGGCAATGATTTTGGTCAACTGATTGATGAAATAACTAAATTCAAGGACAAGAACTCGTTTATTCATCCACAGCTAACATTATCCAAAATCGATGAGAAGTTTGACAAGATATCCCAGTTAACTAGTTACATATGTTGTTCGTTGTCCAAAGAATGTAGACTCATTGTGGAAATTGAACAGGCCATGTCAGACTGAAATACCTGTGGAGCACTTAGTGCTTCTTGCTTGTGTTGTTGACGATATTCGAGCTAAAGTGGATCAGCAACAGGAACGATGAGATTTAAATCTAAATTCCTTGAAGAAAGTTGTCATTGAGATTAAAATGGACACGCTAGTATAGGTAAATAAAGAAATATTGATGACCAACTAGTTTATCTCCAGAGTTAACCGCCACAGATGTGAATGATATAATATTGATAGCTTTTCCTACATGAGGTGCCATCTACTGACAAATTTGCTGTGGTTGTTATTCCAGTCACACATAGTCCCACGGTGGCTGCTGTTGCTGTGTATGACATCGTGTCAATAATTCCATGTTTGTATCTGGCCAGTATTTGCTGGCGCTTTTCAATTTCTGCACGTAGTGTCATATGAGGCTCCTTAATCTAATCTCATCGATACTGCTGTTGGTGTTTGTCTAAATGATACTTTGTCACCATGTTTAACAAAACCCAAATGTGATGATGTTTCCAAGGGGTGGTGGGTCTCGCATAGTCTTACTATTCCACAACAGGTTAATTTATATTTAACATTCATTTGAAGGTCAACAGTAAATTCTATCTCTTAACAATGAAAGCAAAAGATTGCATCTCGTACCTTCACAAAAATGAATTTAGTGGCAAGCTTCGCCAGCTACCACACATGATTTCCAGTGCCAACCACCCCCTATATCCGCATGTCAAATGTCTGTCTGCAGTTTGCTAATGGCAGATCTTAACTCTAACCTGTTTTACTTCCAGTGCGGTCAATTTTGTGCTAATGTCGGCAGGTTTTATTTAAATAACATTCAGAGATTAAAAATAATAATAAATGAGTCTAGAGTTTCTCTGTCTGATGATCAAATTTGGTTTTATTAACCTTTGCCAGATCAACATATTTGTTGTAGCTGCATTGTGATTGCAGACTGGTCCTTTCCAGACCTTGACTTTCATTAATATTCACCATTATAAGATGTCATCCTGTTTTAATTGATGTGCGTTCTAACAATGCTGATATGAGATTTGGACTCTCAGTGACAGCAACGCGCACCTCTGTACCAGCTTCCCCTTATATTGGATGGTCGGATGGTGGCAACACTTATGAATCAAAATATATGATTGTGCATACAATTTTGTAGTAAGCGACCCAATGAGTTTCAGGGTAATTGGTGGAATCAAGGTTTATTATTACTGTTTCTATCCCCAGTGGTGGTATCTGGCAATGAATCTCACAATAAACACCCATCCACTATTTCAGTCTTTTTCTTCCAGGCTGTGGCCATCATGTCAAAATTTGACATTGGCATTGGTAAACTTGGCAGCTTTTGGTTGCACTAGTTTCTCACTGTGGCAGTCTTAGATGGTTACCCTGGACCGTTCGTGGTATTAGTCCCAGTGTGGACTATTTTAATGTGTACGTGGGTGACCTCCGGTCTTCACGTTGTCACCTGTCACTTTTCTGCTAATGTATGCCTGCGTTTCGTACTGCAGCAAGTGCAACTCCTTTTGCGACAGCTGGTGCAGCAGCAAGCATGGCAAAATTTACATCGGCTACCAGTGCTAATACCGCGGATACAACTGACAGTGTTATTTTCATTCAATGTGCGCGTGTGATTGCATCATTAATGTGGTTGTGTTGTCGCTCAGTTAATTCTAATTTATTTCACCCTCCACATAACTCTGCGTGTGTTAATTGTAGTGTTATTCAACAGGTGTGTTTGGTCATTGATTGTAGTGTTTTAATCTGATCATCTTTCAGTGACAAAGAAATATGGCTGATGATATATTAGTTGCTCGTGATCAACTGCTAGCAATGGGCAAGCAAGCTTGCCATGGCTGCTGTGATGATCGACTAAAGGTCAGCTTAGGAGAGCAACGCTCTCCATGTACATTTGTTTCCACAGTGCGTTAATGATCTGTATTCCTCCTCCACCTTACAACAAGTAGTGTTTTGTCTGACATTATTACCATTATGCACCGATACGCAGCAACACCACCTGACAATGCTCCAATTCAAGCTTCAAAATGCATGTCGACCCAAACTATCTCAATTAGCCTAGATCTTCTAGTGAAAAGTAATAAATTGGTTACAGCGTTGTGAAATTATTCTGATATTTCCAAAGTCCTTTATGAACGTTCTGGTCATTCTTATGAACTCTGGTTCTGCTAAAAATCTACGAGGGCTTCTTTGGATTGTTTGTTATGCCCTTTAGCCTCAGTTATATTTTATACACATTTTGGTGGTCGAACACCATTGGGTTTTCATATCTGTGGGTGCAGACATCGCATATCTTGAAATGCTATAAACACGTTGCTACACTGACACCCTCTGTTGATTTGCGATCAGACATGTAAAGAGACATGCTGCTGTACCTTGAATGGCATCTGTCATCATTGCAAGTCAACATAGCATATATCGGCTGCTGCCCTGCATACAACTTAGTAGTCGCTGTTTAGAGAGTGACGGTGTTAGTGTGGTCATAAATGGAGACTATTTTGTCAGTGTAACCCATTCATGCAGTGCTGCAGTTGTGTCTGTATGTTCAGCATGCCAAATGACTTCATCAACAGTACTGAGGTGTGTCAGCACAATGTTGTGACAGTGGAGGTGCATAACTAAATTGGCTTTGTGTGTTAATTTGCAGTCGTCATGCTACAATTCCAAAACTGAATGTGAGGTTAGCGCCATGGACTACATACCAGATTTCTGAATTGGCATTGTTAGTATTAATTCTGTGCATTGCATAGGATCGATTAAGTATAGCAATGGGGTATATGGTAAGTGAAATTGTGCTTGAGATCACAGATATAGATTGTGCTGGGACTTAAATATATGATCAACATTAACACCGATGTTAATGCATGGTATAATGCACTTGCTAAGTTCTGCAATAACGATTATGATTTTTTGCGGAAGATAGGTACCATCGATAAGATCCACCTTATTGGAGTCGTAAAATGTTGATTGTTTATTGATTTAATATACTTTGAATTTTATATATGCCTTTGGACTTATTTGTTTCTTCTTCCTGGGAGACAACATCTTCGGCATTTGTAACAAATATTTTGTGGGATCCAAAAGCAGCTCTATTTATCCTCCAAGCCGATGCAAATATGACGCCAAGAAGAGGGTTGATTTTGTTGTTAGTTTTCTGAATTAATATAATTTCAGTTTAAAAGATTGTGCAACCAAATAGCTAACCCAATAAGCACAGTGCTAGAAAATGATAAATTTAATGACACATCACTTCCAACACAAACGTTATGTTCCTTTTGTTCTAGATTGTTGTAAAATAATATTGAGCTGATATATAGTTGCAAATAAAACTTAAATAAATCATGGACAATAAAAATGGCAAAAACAAAGCCATTCATAATTTACTTACATACCATTTTTATCTTACTATCGGGAGCTTTGTCAAAAACTATCCAGATTAACAAGAGACAATCATACTAAATAATTATAAAAATATACAACATTTAGCAATGAATATATTTCTCAAAGATCTGGAAAAAGAAGGCACAGAAGGTTTAGTAAAAAGAACAGATTTCTTGATAGTTTTTCATTTATTAAGATATTCCCAAATTCCCTTCCCAAATATTTTGAACGAAGACAAATCCATCTAAATAATACAACCTTTTAAGGTAATCCGCGAGTAAAGGGAACAACGTTTAGCATAAATGTAGAGCTTTCATGATAGGCGAACAAGTTCTCGAATATAAGACAAACAGCAGCAGAGGGGCTGTACAGACCGAAACTTTTTGCACAATAAACCCCTCCAGGAAACTATTCCTCGATAGAGGGCTTATTTCGACGAAATAAACCCTTCTATTCAGAATACAGGACAAAAAAAAATGTCCCCCGAAAACTCGAAGAGTTTCCAGGGACAAACTCGTTGAGTTTGCACTGACAACTTGGGTTACTTCAATAAATCTGAAACAGTTTCCGTGGCGGGGTCGTTATTGAAAAATCCATGGGTCGGGTCCATCCCCTCTGCTGCTCTGGGAAATGAGTTTCCAAGGAAAAACATTTTTATGTTAGCGGAATTAAATCATTGACAAATAAATAATGGCAAATATTGGAGAAGCACATACGACTAGATTAGCTCGAGAACGTCTCGAAGCAATTCAGAAATTTCTTCCTGTCCGTGATAGTGTCAGACAAAAATTACAACTAAGACAGCAAGCACGGGAAGGCTTTGCAGAGACTACGGAGGAATTATTTAAACCCGTGACCAAAGCTACTGAAAAATCCGCAGCTGTTACCAAAGAGGCTTTAATAGAGCAAAGGAAAATTTTACAGGATATTTCAGCTGGACTTAAACCCCCGCCTCCACCCGATGAAGTTGTTGTGTCAGTACCTGCTGGTAAGCGAGTAACAGGGAGAATTACTGACCCCGCCAAAAGATTTACGCCGGATTATATTGAACTTCTTAAAAATGTACCAGAAGAGAAATTACCTGAGACAATACTGTTAGGATTGATTAGAAGAGATGTGTCTTTAAACCCAGAACACGGTTCTATGACAGATGATAATTTTATCAAATATTCGTATCGTATACGTGAAAATAAAAAACAAATCAGCAGGGACGATACAAAATACGATAGACTTGTAGATGCTATACGTAAACTTGAAATTCCACCATCGCAACCTCAAGAAGAAAAATCACCGTTGCAACACACAGAACGACAACAATATCCTTCACGGCGAAGAGCAATAGATCCTGACCTAACTCCGTTAAGTGAATACGAGGCTGCATCTGAAGGAAGTCCGCGGGGCCAAAAATTCAAACAAACTAGGTCGCCGATAATTAGCTTAACAACATCTTCTGAAAGTTTGCCTCAAGACATTTTATCCCCAAGAATTGTACCATCAACAGGGGAGGGTTTAGGATCCGGTTTTATTGCCTGCCCTAATAATATCATCGATGATGTATCACGGTTGGAAGTTCTCATCGGAGGAAGACGTGCCGGAAACAATTCTCCGGAAATTATAAATGAAGCCGCAGATATCTGTCAGAGACTATTTCAGCGTGGCATCATGGATATCAGCATCTACCGGGGGCTCATTGATGAACTCGCAGAGGGTTACCACAGCGACTAATAATTAAATTTGCTAGCAAATTCAGTTAGATAAACAATAATTAAATAAAATGATACTACACGATTCTTTTCGCAGACCAAGAAGTGTCAGAGTAGTAAACTCACGATTACCAGTATACGAGGTTGTTTACGGAGATGGAGTCGGTGATGTTGTTAGGGATTTAGTCACAAGAATCGCTCCGAAAGCTGGACCGTTAGCAAAACAATTCGCGATGAAAGCCGCTGATGTTGTCAAGGATAAAGCCATTGGCACTGTTGGTAGTCTTGCCGGGAAAGCATTTCAATCAATCAAGGATCGACTAGCACAGCTGATACGAAAAAAAAACCCAGTCGAGAGGTTGGTGCCAGTAAAACTACCATCCACTGAAGCTATGCCGGCAAATGTTAGTAGCGTAGTAAATAAGGCCGTAAATCAGAAATTAGCTGAGATCGCAACAGCAGGAATTACCTCCAAAGCGTTGCAAGATAGTGTAACTGCTAATTTGATAGCTGGTAGTGGTTTCCGGTGACGATAACATTTTAATTAGATCATCACAAATAATAATAATGTTTGCACGAAAATCCAATGACGCGTTTGATATGTCCAAACCAGTACTTAAAGATGATTCTGTACGTGATTTTCAATATTATTCTTATGAAGCACGTGATCCTAACCAACGCGGAAGAATTGAACTACAGGTCCAGGATACAAGTAGATACTTCTTGCCCGCTGAGGCCTTCACCGAAGTTGAAGGTAGGCTTTTAAAGAATGATAACACTAACTACGGAATCGGCGACCGAGTTGGATTTGTTAACAACGGCATCATGGCGTTATTTAAATCCGCTATTTACATGATAGATGGAAAAGAAATTGAAACAATTCATGATAACGTCGACGTTGCCACAACAATTCTCGGGTTGGCGAGATATTCGGATGATTACACCAGATCAGCCGGACCATCAATGATGTTTGCAAAGGATATAACCGACAGCCCCGAGAACAGGAATGTAACAATGAATAATGCCGGTGACGCAGTTGCATCGATGAACGAAAATTTTAATTTGGGTTTTGCAACACGTAGATCGATGTTAAGTGGAGATGAAGAGTTCTCAGGTGTGATTCCATTGTCTCACATCTTTGGATTCTGCAGAGATGTCCACAAGGTCATATTCGGTGCCAAACACACAGTTGTACTTGTGCGAAAACCTGATGATAATGACGCTATCTGGCGAGATGCTGCTGTTGCCCCTGGTCAGGTAATACTAACTAAACTGTGGTTGTGGATGCCAGTGTTGTCTCCGTCAATCACCGAAGAACAACGACTGTTGTCTTTCATGGACACGGGTGGTAAATCACTGCTATCCTGGAAAACAACAACCACAGACGTTATTCAGGGTGATAATGGTGGGTTGTTTACATGGCATATATCATCGCAACAAGGAGTATCAGCACCACGACATATTTTCATTGCATTTCAATACCGTGCTAGAACAGATAGCCAGGAAAGAAATCCAGTGGTATTTGATACACTTGGAGTTTCTGAAGTTTCGTTGAGAATAAATGGGCATCAGGAGCCATCTGAGGATATATTAATAGATTTCGAACATCATCGTGTCGCACGCGCGTATCATCGTCTGATGTCATTTATGGGGCGCGACCTTAATGTAGACACTGGCCTGCAAATATCACAGCTAGACTTTATGAGTTTATATCCGATTTATTACTTTTCGCTGGAACATCTTGATCTGGTTAAACAATCTGTTGTCGACCTACATTTCCGAGCTCGTGTAGGTGTTCCTGCTGGTGGTTACAGAGCGATTGCTGTCATACTCTCCGATAAAGCAATGCTGCTTGAAGGTGTTGGCGGACGAATGAGGGTCATCGACGCTCCAATCGAGAATATGTAACGCAATTAAAATCAAACTTAGGATATAATGTCATACAGTCATGTTAATGTCACCTTGACTTCCGGTCAAACGAAGAAATTGCAATCAAAGAACGCAAGCACGTGCGGGACATCAATAACACTAAAACGAGATCAGATTACTGGTGGTCCAAACAAATTGTCGTTGACTAATACTCAGCTTAAACATTTTAATAAGGCACTAACAGCAAAAACCGGTGTCCGACTTGATTTCTCTGCTGCAGCTATCAAGGACATGACTAAAACCGGTGGAATATTTCCTCTTCTCGCAGCAATACCGGCGTTGATTGCCGCGGCAGCACCAGCCGTAGCAAAAGCCGCAGCACTCGGTGCAGTTGGAACTGCAGCTGGAATGGCACTAAAAAAGGCAACGGGAAAAGGATACAAGAAAAAAAAGGGACGCGGTCTAAGACTACCAGGAACTCCACCATCATGGTATCCAAAAAAATTCTAACGCCGTTGAGCAATTTTGATTTACTCGATGCTGTTAAAAAATTGCGTGTAAAACATTTCAGAGGCGTATTTATGCGAGATCAATTACCGCAACGACCGAATAATCCAGAAACTGGCATTATCAATCTCGACAACAAAGATGGTCCGGGAACTCACTGGGTTGCTTACGCGATCGATCCACGTGGAATTATCTATTTTGATTCGTACGGTTTAGCACCGCCAGTTGAGTTTCTCAAGTATGTCAGCAGATTTTCTAATGTTCCAGTGTGGCAGTCGACGTTACCAACACAAACATTAATTGATCCGCCCATTTGTGGGAGGGAGGTTTTAAATGTTCTTGATGCAATCTCAAGAAATCCAGCAACTCCTCCTCATAAAGTAGTGTATGAATATACCGCATCGAGAAATGCTAGCATTTGAAAAACAGCAATAAGAATAATGGTGGATATTTACGGAAGACCTTTCACACGAGGAGGTAAACCAAGCACAGATGCTGATCTCTCAAAATATGCGACCAAAGATGAAGTCGATAATCTTTTGAATATAGCTGGAGTTGACCCAGATGAAGTTGCTATTTTCCAAGACAGGCAAGGAAAACTAAGAACGAGCAACATTAAGTGGAATGATATAATTCGCAGAGTTCTTGGAGCTACCAAGGATAACTTCGTTGCATTTAGTGATGGCGGCCGGATCAAGGACTCGAATATATCAATCGCAAGCATCAAAGACAGTATTGATAAAGGTGTTGATAAATGTGTGAAAAAAGCCGGTGACACGATGACAGGCGAACTCAGCATGAGCGGCAACAAAATAACCGCGTTAGCGAATCCCGAATCCGACCAGGATGCGTCAAACAAACAATACGTGGACATCGTCAACGGTAAACTAAATACGCTGCGTGCAGAGCATGATGTTCACGGGGGCGCGTTTACAAGATTTCGAAGAAACTTCGTAAAAACTGATGAGGTCGTGGATAAGTTCTTTGGGACTCCTCCAGTCGTCGATGTAAAACTCGCTGATGTAAAGACCGACATTAACACGATCAAACAAACACAGCAGGATATCGTATCGGGTATTCCTGATATCGTTAACAAAACCAGTTTGATTAAAGTTCCCACTGGAGTTACTCCGGGGCATATCACCAACATCGTATTCACGGTATAATCGGGATTCGCAACATGGTCACGACAAAATAACACTATCAAATATACAGCAACAGCCACCGGTGTTTACAGGTTGTCTGTGTTTTCAGCCGCTAAATTTGAAATCTTCACAACATATCCTTGGAGACATTCCACCGATAAGTATTCCGGGGTTTGCACTGTAATACTAAACAGCGGAACCGAGGAAACATTTATGCTTGAAGCCGAGGACGATAGTTTAACAGCAACATCTTACTGGTTTTGTTTGGAATTCGTCGCTGCAACGCCTCAATTGGTTACCGCGTAATTGAATAATGTCAACGACGCCAGATGCTCAACAATATCGATACAATCAAGTCCGTGAGTGGCAATCTGAGTTAAAAACTGTCATCGAAGTAACTAGTCAAAAAGTAAAAAAATACAAGCGCCGCATAACAGTGCTGGATATTATGGTTTATTCAGTATCTGCCGTTGTTGCATCTGCCGGAGCAATACTATCAGCGGTCACTCCGGTAACTGCAGCAGTCGCCGCCACGATCTGTGTTTCCGCGGCCACAACAACAGCTGGAGTTTTCGGCATCATAGCAAAAAAATATCATCATGTGCTAACACAAAATTACACGATTACACGACAAAATTAAATACAGCCACGACCGCATATCAGAAATTATCATCGCTGATATCATCATCGTTAGACGTGCAAAGTAGCGACGCTACGATATCAGATTCTGAATTCAAACTAATGTCAGATGCGTACAATGACTATTTGAAAACTAAACAAATAAATAATGTCAATAGAACTGCTTCAACAAATAGTCACAAACACAACACCGGTAAGGACCACAATGATCTCAGTGTCCTCGACGACACCAGAATTCGGTATTAATTTTCGAACTCCAATTCCAGTGAGTGAAATCGCGTTAGCAAAGCTCAGTGTGTATCACAGCTGGCCCAATGTTAGGTCGGCATCATTTGGTGGTCTGCAGCCAAATAATTCATTCGTGTTCGGGAAAAGCAAAGCCGACTCCGGCGAACAGGGTGAACTTGACTGGAATACAATTACACTTCCCACTGGGAGTTATCAGATCGAAGAAATCAATAATGAGATACAACGCCAAATAAAACGAATCACCGGCAAGGAAGCCAAAATATCTATAACAGCTCATGAACCAACGCTGTCTGCGGTCATTGAAATCTCAACGCCAGGATACGCCGTGGATATTTATAACAGCTCAATCCGAACATTATTAGGATGGCCAAAGGCCCCCGAGGTTAAACCTCGTCCACCAAAACCTGAAAAATCGGATTTTATGACCTATAAAGAAGCACTACACGACCTCGAGTACAATTATTATTTACTCCTTGCAGATCAATTACTAGCAAGAAAAAGTACTTTAATGCCCGATACTTGGAGTATAGAAGCTCCACGTGTTAAGGGGGGGCAGGAGCTCCGTGTTTACCGTCTAGATGATATAGAATCTGAATTATTTATTCCGATCAATCTAGTACATAAACAACAGCTACAACTCCTGCGAGTATATTTCCAAGATTATATTTCTGATTTAACAAGTCCGCGTGATAATATTATCACAACCATAGAAAAACTAAACAAACTCGCATCGGCCATGGAAACTATAAATCTAAGAATAATTCAGGCTTTACTGGATCTTAAAGACTATATCGATGATAATTATAGACAGATAGCCAGAGCAGATTTTGCAATTAAATATGGTATTCAAGTGAATGATATTTCAGATTTTAAATTTCCTGGATATAACGTGCCCGAGCTGAGAAAATCAGTCTCTGATCTCATCGATCAATCTTTCGAAGATATTCTTGCCGCGTACGAACGAATAAAACCACAACCTGTTATTCTCAAGCACGACAACAGTACAGCATCCGATGGCAGACACATCTCACCCGGGATCGTAAATATCACAGATGTTATTGCGGTCAATCTTGTATGTGACGTCATCGATGGCAGTTACAGCGCATCAGATACTACGACGGCACAACAGGGGTTTATCCTGTATACGTTCACACCAAGAGACCCCCCTGGTTTTCTGATTGTGCAAGAACCAATCAATCCGGTCTATCTACGGTGTCATAACCCGTGGTTGTCAACGATAAATTTCAAACTCACCGACCAGAGGGGGAATTTGTTGGACCTGCGTGACGAGACTGTTAGTATAAACTTACTGGTGAAGTCCTAAGTCAAGGGATCCATAATATTTATAATAGTTTTTTTTTCTGCACTGATCCATTTTCGTCATTTTATCGTGCAAATACCCTATCAAAACCAGCATAAGTTATCGTTGAAAGTGCTAGCACGCATTTAAAAAAAAACGGTTGTGTATAATGTATCAACCCGAGTACATTCATGCACGAGTTCATATTCATGATAAGCAAATTCTTTACGAGGCAATAAAAACCGCATTTCAAATACAGACATTCCCAGAACAGTATTTCCCCGTTAAAATAGTTATTGACGTGTATGGTGACGAAGACTTCTTGTTAACTCCGTCACAATTAACAGAGCTACAGCAAAATCATATGATCATAGTTTGGTGTCAACGAGAACAGATTATGAACTATTCTCATTCCTGTATTGATGTTGAAACGCTTAAGCAAATCCTGAAAATCTGAAAGCGCCCTTCACTTGAGAAACTCTTTGAGTTTCCAAGGGCAAAAAAAATAATACACTTTTTTTTTTACCCGTGGAAATGTGCTTTACACTCCAAGCGGGGGGGGGGGGGCGCTAGCGTTCTCAGGTTCTACTTTCACTTTGTGCTGTGAGTCACACGCTATGCGGTTTATACTTCCTTGTCGGCCTCGTAGTCAGAAACACTAGTATTTTTGTCAGAAATGCAAGGCATTTCCGTGTCTAGATTCTTTATATAACCTTTTAACCGTCTCACCCTGGTGCTAATTAATTTTCGAGTCTCATACTCTTGTGACAATCCAAGACGAATCTTCTCAACTGCACGGCACAGTGGAATAAATTCAGATACCTGATTTTCAGTTATCCCGGCAAGTGATCTGTAAACACGATCTTGCAAACCCTTAATGAACCTATAACGAGCAGGGAGATTGTTCTTCCCCAAGCGTGATAGCTCATTCAAGGATTCAAAATCTGACATAATTGTTTCAGTGTCTAGTAAAATATTAAAACCTCGCTGTTGTAATTCTTTAATTTCAACAAGTATGGTATTTATATTTTCGTGATTCATATTATTATATATTTTTATATTTTTAATAGAAACACTTTGCATGAGAAACGCTAGCTTTCCAAAACAAAACGAGACAGTCGGAAACATTTATCCCCTGCAAGGGCCTAGATCGTCAAATAACGTTCTAGAACCCCACGAGGACTGCTTCCGACATGACAATACAACATGTAACACGAAACACTTTATCCCCTGCAAGAGCCTCTAGATCGTCAAATAACGTTCTATAGGCTCAAGAGGACGTGTTTAGTGAATTGACAAGGACAAACATATAACACGTAACTTATCCTAAGGACGGACCCCTCTGACTGCCAAGTGACTCAGAGGCACATTTATTTACAAGACGAGACAGCCCTGGCTTCTAGGATCGAGTTCTCTAGCAGGCCCGGCAAACATTTATTTGACAACACAAACAACCTTTACCTCTGATTCGAGTATCACAGCAAGCAAAGGTACAATGAACATGTAATCTTATCCTAAGAGACGGTACAGAACAGACAACCTTTACCTCTGATTCGAGTATCACAGCAAGCAAAGGTACAATGAACATGTAATCTTATCCTAAGAGACGGTACAGAACAGACAACCTTTAACCTCTGATTCGAGTATGACAGCAAGTAAAGGCACAATGAACATGTAATCTTATCCTAACTTATCCTAAGACCTTATCCTATGACGACACAAACATACACAGGTGGGTCATTTTCTACGGTCAGCAGCAGAGCAAAACCATCCATTGAATCGACCATTGGATGGTGCACAAAAGACACCCGCCATTGGCGGATTAAATTTATGGTTTTGCTTGCGCGTGCTGACTTTCGATCGACCCAAAGGTCTTAGGGAGCGATTTCGTATATAACCCAACTGTTACTTGCGAGTTGGAAATTCGCTCTAGCAGTGGGCGGGACTTGTTTAAAATATTTTAATTGTATGTTTTCTTAAGCGCGGTCATATAACAAGCACAGAAGAGCAAAACAGTCGGATATATTCAGTAAAACGAGGATATTGTTTGTAAAAAAATATATATTCTACGGTAAATAAATGATTACATGTTATGAACTCGATAAAATATTTTATCAAGGTGGCTTTCTTAGGGGGAGCAAATCCTCTGACCAGCAACGACAACTCTGCAAAGCGTTACACACTCTCGGAGGAGTTATCGTCGTTTGTGTCAACGATAAGAGTTATATAACAGAATGAAATCTTCTGTTTGAGCTTCTTTGAAAATGCTGTTTTGTAGATCCCATCTGCGACATGCTGTACAGAAGGTGGACAAATACCGAAATACCTACCGGCTGCGCTCATTGATTGAAATATTATTTCTTCACGAGTCTCAACATTCACAGATTTCACTGCTCTTCTTATAGCTGTTTTACATTTAACTCTTCCTCGTATGGTATTCTTGCTCTGAGTGATCGCTTGAAGGTTTTCAATACTGTTATCAAGTCTGTTCCCGTTAATATGATCAATGACAAGGCCTTTAGGGATCTCTTCGTTAAAAACCTCATAGACGAAACGATGACATAAATACCTCCCTTTCCTAACAGTAAATCTTAAATAACCAGCATTATCAACTGTACCAACTTGTTTCCTCAGCCTGTAGTTTCTCACTATGCCATCTCGGTTTGCCTCATAATTTGGAATAGTTGGATGTCGGACGAATTCTTGATTCATTATACTATAAGCAAATCATTGTCTAATTCATAATTTGTCTGAAAACTTATTTATGTAATCACGCTCGCATTTGAGAGCGTTATCACAGTCTGGATTTTTTTTATCATAATACCGTTTTAGTTCTCGATAGCGTTTTCCACCACACGCTGAACATAATTGCGTTTTTCCTCGTACTCCAATGCCGCATCTGATACACGGTATCGGTCCTAGACTCCCACCGCGGACCTGTTGAGCATGTTGTCCACAGTATTCGCCTCTGCAGGGTTTGCTACACGGCGCTGATGAATTTAGTTTGATCCACTTGCATTGGTTCATCATATAATATATTTGTCTATTTAAATATTTGTCTTAATTATAATAATGGGTTTTGAAAGACTATCCAGAATAAAACCCATATCAGGTTCTAGATTCGATCTTGACCGGTTAACCGCTGATCCACGACGAAGAGAGTTAGCAGAGGTAATTGGTGTTATCAAGAATGCCAAAGAAGAGTTTCGTCGTGATGGTGCCGCACACACGTGGTCTTCGTATAAAATTATCCTCGGAAACGCGAGCGTTTCTCGGGAAATGCAAAGCATTTCTCGTGACCGTATCATTGATGCTACCATGAACGATACAATCGCGCGTAACATAATTGGGTATCTCGACGATAGAAGATATTTCGTACAGATAAAATTTATTGTTGGAGTCGGCGAGGGAACGTGGATTATCAGAGACAAACTAGACCCTGTTCTTGATGCCAGAGGCGTTCGTGGAAAAACCGTTCTGTTAAGTAAAGACTCAAAACCGGGAGTACTTGTTGGGATTGATATACCATATTATGCCAGAGCGTATCCTGTGACCGCAGTTGTTTATGGAATTTATCCGATGAAGAAACCACGCGTTGATAAACTCAAACCGATGAAGGTGTCGGTGTTGAATTGTGTAGCTGAGCGAGTAATGGAACATTTTAAAAATGCAATGCGAGGAAACGGCCTAACACCGCTAAGACAAACTAAAATAACAGCGTGGGCGACACGAGTAGCGGATAAAGGAGCGTCAATAAATGATGTTGCTGAGCTAGAGCGATTACTAAAATTTCCTATAACGGTTTCATCGTTAACCGGTGAGGTATTGTATGAGTGTAAATACAATTCCCGTGGAACACCAATAACTATTATCGATCATAACAGTCACGCCTGGACTGACTCGGTTAGGATATTTCCGCAAGACCGTGTTGTGAAGTATTATCCGGAATTGCAAAGCAATTCTGGGAGCATGTTTGATTTTATTTATCAGATAAGTAAAACCGATCCAGTGTCTGTGTGGTTATTCAGAAGTAGCGAAGATGGAGAATATGATCAGTTTGTGAGACCCAACGGGGAAATATACAGAACAATGGCGTTACAGCAGGAAATGAAAAAACTCGCAGAAAAATATCATGCTGGCAACACTGATACGTTACTGACACACTGTTTTACTGTCCCGGGTGTTGTCGCGCATGTAGCCCGGGAACGAAATTCATGGAGACCAACTCCGAAAAGTTTTCTTGCTGATATCCAGCAGAGCTGTGTCGAATACGGACACGGCGGTTTGTGGAATACTCAGTATGATCACCGCGGTATGATATCCGTGGACATGACGGCGTGTTATCCAGGAAGTTTCCTTGGGCGTGGAGAATGCAGCGAATATTTTAAACGGTTTGGCCACGCTGGCAATACCATGACAAGAGTAGCTGTCAACGGTGTTTTACCCGATTTTGACTTGACCGGATTTGCTTGTGTGTCGTCGTTTAAATTCGCTAAGGATTTACATCCTGTGTGTTATGTTTGGTTTGGCAGACATTTCGTTGAGAAGCGATGGGCACCGATAGTGTTATTGCGATACATGCTTGACAGTCGAATACTGTTGTCGCTGACGGTCAGCGAAGCGATTATATGTTATTGTCGTCAAACCGAAGCTTGGTTGCCAACTCCAACGCCGGTTACGTTAGAAGAAGTCATCGAAGATTGGTCACGAGAATATCCAGAAACTTCTATCGACGCTATCATCAAGAAAGCTCCTGAAGTACTTAAAAGCAAACTCAGAAATGATGAAAGCACAGCAAAAGATCTAGGACGAAGAATAATAGGGAAATTCACTCAAGGTGGAGCGTATGATCATAAACAACATCACAGTCGATTAATCATGGACAAGACTGAATTGGATCTTATTGTCGCTGATGCAGCCACGAACAACATGTTCTGTAACCGCAAAGATGTGTTTCTGTCAAACGGGGAAAAACTAGGGACTGTTTTTAGTTATATTGACGGAGAATCATCTCAGTACATACATTTGAGATCTTCGATGCTGGCTTATGTATCCATAAATTTGTTGTCGATGATCAATAGATTCCCTGTTGCCGCAGTGAGAGTTGCAACGGATTCATTTTATATTGATAAAAAACACTCAGCGCTGTTGGATAATGTTATATCGGATGATCCATCGTGGGGCTCGTGGAGAATAAAGAATGAAATGTTACACGGATATTGTAAATCGGCTGATGTTGAAATCGAGGATGAGTATCGCAGCGCAGAAATATCTTCGATGGTTTCGTCGGGGGCAACTTCGTTGTTGCCGCCGGTGCACGATCCTGTTACAAGACACAAAACAGTTTATCTGAACGGTCCTGGTGGTTCTGGAAAAACAACTCGAGCGATTGAATTATTTAGAAACTCTGACATGATTGTGCTAACACCCACACACAGACTTGCCAGGGAGATGAGACAACGGGATGTTAACGCGTGCACGTATCACAGTTTTTTCAAATACAGCGGCGGCACGTGGACACCTGAACGAATGGGAACGAAATATATTCCCGAGAAAATCATCTGGGATGAGATAGACACTGTGCCGTTGGATACATTAAAACAGTTTCTGGATTGGCTGCTAAAGAAAAATACCGCAGTGGTGATGTGCGGCGATCATGGTCAACCACCCCCATTTACAGGTGAATCTCCACACGAGTGGCTGAAAACTTTTGTAGATTATTATGAGGAAATAACTAACGATGTTAGAGCACTCGATGAAACGCTGAAAGAGTTTAAGGCACTGATCAGGCTACAAACCAATAAAGTCCAGTGTGAGATAATGCGTGAAATAATTCCAGAGACTTCGCTGAGCGACTTTTGGGAAACGTGGAAACCAGGTGATTTAATTGTGGCAAGTAGAAAGATAGTCAGGGACACACTTCAGCAGCGGTTATTTCAGTTACATCAGAAGAAATTTCCCATGTTGCCAGTGCCGTTGTGTTATAGACCAGCTGATACGCGATTGCAGAATATTGATGTTGATATTCCAGGGCGCCTGACTGCGTCGGGTCCGGAGAAACAGAATTTAGTATTAAATGATATTGTCACAGTTGATGTTGATGCTGTTGAACAGGCACTGAAAATGAGCAAATCCCCGTGGACGCTAGGATACGCTATGACCATCCACAGTTCGCAGGGACTAACTATTTCAGATACAACAGTTTGGATTGTTGATGATCGCATCGAGTGGTCAAATTTAGTTTATTTAGCCGTGTCAAGAGTAAGAAGGATAGGTCAGTTACGAAGAATTGTATTAGATGATGTTGTCAACGACAGCTCAATCGCTGATGACACAATAAGAAAGAAATTAGCCGGTTACAAACAGAGCGACAAAAAAAATGGTAGAGAGTTTGATCCCAAACAAAGTTTGGATGTTGAATTTGTAATACAATTACAACAACAGCAGAATAATCACTGTGCGAGTTGTAATTGTTTATTGCTGTGGCAGTATTCGAAAAACGACCCAAGGCAATTCACCGTAGATAGAATAGATAGCAGTCGCGGTCATACACGTGAAAATGTGATGTTGACCTGTCTTGAGTGTAACCGACGCAGAGGTGTTGCTGCAGTTATTTAAATGATTGAATCACTTCAGTGCGGATCACTTTAGTGATCGGGGTGGTAATTGTGTATCCTCGGGAATCACCTGAAGTTGCTCGCGTTTAAATCCGCGTTGAGGAGCAGTCGAATCTAATCTGTAGATTGCGTTTCTCCCAGTTGATCTGGTTATGCTGGATATCTTATGTGTAGTAACACTCCATGTGGGATCGGTTGCTCTTTTTTTTCCTCCTTCTAGTTCGCCTGGTTCGTATAAATACCTAACGGTGACATTACCCAGCAGTGGGGACGCTAGCGTCCCTGGCTGCGTTGAAACATTTTGTTGCTGTTGTCCGCGTTCACTGACGCGGGGTATATATTTTTTTGTGATTGCATTTACAGGTCTCATGTTTGTTGTTCTGGTAATTTCATTATTCAGTGCGGCTATCACGTTTGGCAGTCTTGCAACCCATTCACGAGATCTCGTATCGTAAATGAATTCCCTCGCGTACTGGTATCCGAATAATCTCTCAGCGAGTGTTCTATTAAATCGCTCAACAATTGCCTGATCCCGATGAATTTCAGTATGTCCTCGTCGTATGGTAACGTTATGCTGCTTTGTCAGTGATGACACCGCGCCCTGAAATTCCTTGCCAGGATCAACTTGTAATAATCGTGGCCAGTTTAGAGGTCCTCGTTGATAAATTCGTTTAAACGCAGAGGCGACTTCGGACGCTGTTTTAGTCGCTAACGGTTCTGCTTCTTTGTATCTACTGGCAACATCAACTACTGTTAGCGCGTATTTGTATATTTTTCTACGGACAGTATCATGAGGCAGGAATAGTATGTCAGCCTGATGAACTTCATTGGGCACACTAACATCAAAATGTGCAAAGTTGATTTGTCGAGGTGGTGGTAAGTAGATTTGCCATATTGCTTGTTTTGATAGCCAATTTTTGGCAACCTCGCGTGTTACTGATGCCGCGTTGGCGAGTTTATTAATTGCTGAGTTACCTCTCCAGTATCCGATTGGGGAATAATAAATCGCTTGCATTTTTATTTAATTATCCAGCGCCTAATACTAATTTAGATTTCATCGCTGATCTTACTAACCAATTAGCGAGTGACTCCTTAAATGATTTATTTTTTATGGCGCTTAGTGCATGAATTAATTTCACATCCGCGATATGCCTGTCTTGTAGATCTTTACTTCGATAAGCAACATCATGTATGTGACACGCTGCGTCGATAGCGTTTATCGGATACTCTCCCGGTTTTGGTTTAGATTGTTCATCAAGTCTGATATCTAGTCGGGTCCCTGGACCGCAGTAATTGTATCCTGGGAGATGTTTTTCTCCGGGATACTTTGCCCAGGGAGTTCCGGGGAGCTTTCCAAGTTTGGCTGCAATGTCACCTCCGCTAAATTCTCGCTTTTTTTTTGAAATCTAAATTTTTTTGTGCCACATCGCGTACACTTACCAGAAAGTGCTTGTCTGTTATTTTTTGTTGTAATGGTTGTTAGATCATTCGTAGGGGTTCGTGCCTTACACTTCACACAATATAGATCCATAATTATTATTCTTTATATACAAATGGAAATTACAGATTTTTCTGCGACAAAAAAGAAAGAGCCAGTTAAGCATAATTCAGTGCTACCAAACTCTATCCGCGCGATTATAATTGGGCCATCCGGTTCAGGTAAAACACAGCTGTTGCTGAACTTGATAATGAAGTGGATGAAATGGGATAAACTGTATTTGATAGCTCCATCTGTAGATGATCAACGATGCTATAACGTTATAAAAGATTTTAATGAGAGTGCAAGCGCGCTGAGTAAAGACGGTGAGGATGTTGTTGAATTTATCACTGATATCGAAGAAGCCCCCAGCGTCGAGGATCTTGATGAATCAATTAACAACCTAGTAGTGTATGATGATGTTATGTTGGACAAGCAAAAAAATCCCGC
Source organism: Sinohyriopsis cumingii (assembly GCA_028554795.2). Lineage (NCBI taxonomy): Eukaryota > Metazoa > Mollusca > Bivalvia > Unionida > Unionidae > Sinohyriopsis > Sinohyriopsis cumingii. The sequence goes on from CM068839.1 coordinate 33,443,426, forward strand.
AAGAATATTTTCCCGGGGACGTCACAAAAACACTGATGTGATTTATGTTACTCAGCGTTATACACAAATTTCTAAAGTAATCAGGGATAATTGTAATCTTCTTGCGATATTCAATGGAGTTGATACACATACACTGAGAAATATTCATCAAACCTGGTGTGGTGGCGATATGGATTTAAATAAATTTAAAAATTTCTTCAGTCATGCTCAAAGAAAACCTCACGGATTTGTGACAATAAATTTACACGATCCCAGAACAAGATACCGTATTGGACTTGATACACTATTTGCAACATAAAAATGTTTTTCCTTGGAAACTCATTTCCCAGAGCAGCAGAGGGGATGGACCCGACCCATGGATTTTTCAATAACGACCCCGCCACGGAAACTGTTTCAGATTTATTGAAGTAACCCAAGTTGTCAGTGCAAACTCAACGAGTTTGTCCCTGGAAACTCTTCGAGTTTTCGGGGGACATTTTTTTTTGTCCTGTATTCTGAATAGAAGGGTTTATTTCGTCGAAATAAGCCCTCTATCGAGGAATAGTTTCCTGGAGGGGTTTATTGTGCAAAAAGTTTCGGTCTGTACAGCCCCTCTGCTGCTCAAACTGTATTTATTCGTGGTTAAAATCACTGAACGAACAAAATAGATCTTGAAATAGAAAGCAACTTTAAAAAATGTATTCTTTTAATTAGTGAACAAAAGAGTGTATGGGAAAGAAATGCTCTAAATGTGCAAAATGAGAGCTAATGTTAAGATATGTGCGAATGAGAGCTGATGTTAAGATATGTACGCAGAAGAATCCATTCTTCAAATACACGATTGTTGTCTCGTTTACAAAAGGAGCGACTATGGATGGTAATTTAGTATTGTTTGCTGGGTTGATTATGGATTTTAGGGCGCATTAGCACTGTAACGATTTAAAAAGCCAAACAAATGTAATCCAGTTTTGGTATTGGAAAGTATAGAAAATAAGAAAGTTTATGTCATGAATTCATTTATCATTTGAATTTAATCAATGATCGATGTACAAGTTAACTTACATAAAATGTAAATATTATATTCAAATATAGTATATATGCTGTATCAGTTATATATCAATTGATGTATAAATTGTTCATTACAAGGAAACTAGTCTTGCTGAGTTTCATTTTAACGAAACCTTATGCAACGTGTGGTATATCAATGATTGAGCATAATAATATACATATATTTTATTTATATTATATACAAAACAAATAATTGCATTTCATTTGCAGTTAAGATTGACTACTAGCACCTTTGTATTGACGGAATAAATGAACTCTGTACAACCATGTCCATGTGTCCGCTACAAAATGTAGTTCTTAACCATTTGTGAATATTCTCCTTTGCAAATTGAAAAGTTGCTTCTATTAGTTATTGAACTTATAGTTTCATTTATACTAATTAAATAAATAAAATACACACTTATGATTTAGACAAGAAAGATAGTTTAAATGAAGAAAAAAGAGCACTACAAGAACAGCATGTTAACTATTTTGAACATTGAAGGAGCTTGATTTCACATACCGTATATCAACAATACGGAGATACTAACTAATATAAATGAGGAATCGGCAGGAGGTAATTCAAACAATTCAATGTATATACAGTTCAACTAAGTCATCATTATAACTTAAATAGCATTGATAACAACCATACCATTGTTTCTATCCTCCTTTTCTAAATTTCCCCTTCACGTTGCTTTGTGTGCTTACATATTTCCATGATTGATATTCCTCCATTTCTAACTTTTCCCTTCACGTTGCTTTGTGTGCTTACATATTTCCATTATTAATAGTCCTCCATTTCTAGCTTTCCCCTTCACGTTGCTTTCTGTGACTACACATTTCCATTATTGACAGTCCAGATACATTGTCGCATAACACAAAAGAAAGTTCAACATGCTCATTTTTAAAATAGTTTCTAACTGGCATCTTTCTACGAGGAGAGAGAGAGAGAGAGAGAGAGAGAGAGAGAGAGAGAGAGTTGAGGGGGGGGGGTAAGATTGGGGAGACCTACCATAAAGACATTTATTTATTGCAACTTTGTGTCATTGGTATAGTGAACACTGTATTAAAATCTGGCGGAAAGTTTACACATAACCGATCTTAGTAGGTAACTTCGTGCATGTTCGGTTTCTCTTTTTTTCTCACTCCACATTCACGTATATTCTTTCTTATTTGAGAGAGAGAGAGAGATGAAAGCAGAGAGGATTTCGATTAAATTCTTCATGTTTAATTCGTGTATAAGATATGAATTATCAGTTTTATTGTTGTATAATTACAACGCTAATAATTAAAGGTTGAAAATTCATCACATTTTTCGCATTTTAAAATATGGGTGTGAGTTATATAAGTTTGACCAAGGCTAATTCTTGCAATGACTACGGCGTGGATCGGTAGGAAGTATGCCTAAATATGGTTTGATCACATGGGGCTTGGTATTGAAAGCAGCATTCCACGATGCTTGCCACTTACTACATAAGGATCATTTTTATAACATGTTTTTGTTGAGCATGCTTTCACAAGAGTACTTCAAAAGGGATTTTAATGCTCAGTTTTTGTACACAGATAATAGTCAAAATACACTACCATATATTGAAAACATTAGAATTGGTAAATATCATTATTCTTTAGCTTTTTTTCTCGGGATATGGGTGACCATGACAAAGGCCGCTTGTTTGCTGCCACTTCACCTCCTCAGCACCTTCCCGGTCGATCACCGAACCTAGTTTTAATCCATTTCTCCACCAAGATGTCTTTATGAAGACGTTGAACCTAAAACCAGGTTTCTTTCTTAGGGATCCAGTCTGGATAGACCAATTTTCTGGGATTTTTTTATATCTTCAACCAGTGATGGTTCGGTTCTTGAATACCTTTTTTGTCACTTGACCCTTGACCTCTGCCCGAGTCATCTTGATCTTGTAGGTCTCTTAATGCATCACCTTTCCAACTAACTGGTTGGTACTTATGTCATTCTATGGGAGGTGATAGTATTTTTTCACATTTTAGAAATTAATAGTGAATCCAACAAGTTTCTCTTATGATTTTTAAAGTAGAGAACTTTAATTCAAATGCTATACGAGAACAGTTTAATTCCAGAAACTATGACCTTTCTGATGCACATAGTTCTTTAACGGATCAAGAATAACACATTTCTGTTCAATATTTGGTTGAAAAGAATGTTTGGACAAAAGTGATTGGGATTTAAGCCTTTATCTGGCTCTAATCCGCAAGTTATGGAATTAAAATTAAAATACAAAAAAAAAAAAAAAAAAAAAAAATGAGTTGAGAAAGCTTGAGCATGAAGAAAGATAACTGCAGTTACAAACAGAGAAAAATATGAAACAAATGCAATTTGAGAAAGACGAGAGAGAGACAGTTTCAGTTGCAGAAAGCGGAGGAGAGAGAGAGAGAGAGAGAGAGGTACAATTGCAGAAAGGGGAAAGATACCATGGGCTTATGAAATAATGATGCAATATGAAAAAAGAGAGAATTACAAAGAGATAGTGAAAAGGACGAAAACGAATTTCAAATTAGATTAAAATAATTAGAGCTGGAAAGTGGACAACACATATCCACAGTACATACCATTTAAGGTTTTGAACACTGTTGCTAAAACTATCAGTTAAGTACCCCATTTTAAAAGGAAGGAAACAAATATTGTCCTCAGATTGAAACAAAAATGCTGAACATTTCCTATGGCAAAGACAGTACTGGAATCTTGACAAGACAACAGTAGTTAAGTGGGCCACTTTACCGTCAATGGGAATTAGCATTACAAGACCCCTTGGGCAACTCTAGCGTCAAGGGAAATTTAACATGGAGAAAAATCGTGGGCAACTCTAGGGACAATGGGAATTTAACATAGAGTTTGGGCTTGTCTAGGGACAAGGGAAATTGAACATGGGGGGAATAGAGTTTGGGCTTGTCTAGGGACAAGGGGAATTTAACATGGGAATAAATCGTGGGACTGTCTAGCGTCAAGGGAAATTGAACATGGTGGGATTGTCTAGGGACAATGATGGTAGAGGGTCAAACACAACAGAGACAGAGACATACATACACTAGTACAAGCGTGAGATTTATATATAAAGCATTACCAAGACCTGAAATCTTGCTGGGGTGTTAAAAAATTTGCATAATTGTAATGATGCTATAAATAGCTATAATCAAGGAAATGCTCAACGACAAAATAGATGTGACTAAAAGTAACGCTAAAATGACGAAATTGTCCCAGAATTTAAAGGAAAATAAACATATCCCCGAAAATTAAGTTACAATGGTTTAGACTAAAATGGATAAAATTAGTAACTACTTACAATATCAACTTCTGTGACGATCGTGAATAAATACCTATGTATCTATAATCAGCTGAAATTCCTATGAAATCCCACTATCTATTTATAGCTCCAACTTGTGGGTTTTTCCTTTGGAAAATCCCACTATCTTTTTATAGCCTCAGCTTGAGTGACGTTCCTGTTTATGAATTCTAGTATATATGTATAGCTACAAAATGTGGAAATCCCCAAGTCGATATTTATAGTCTCAAAATTTCCAGCGTCAGTGACGTCACTGTACTGAACACTAGGGGATAAATGTCAACAGTGTTGCAAGTGGCTGACCTGAATACACGCTACTGCAGGTAGGTAGGTAGAGTGTATCTGATAGGGATAAAGTGAGTTTTTATAGGGACAAACAGAGACCAATACACACACACACACACACACACACACACACACACACAACGTACGCGCGCAGACATACGCGCACACACACACACACACACACACACACACACACACACACACAGAGGGAAGAGGAAAAAACAAACCCCAAATATACTGTCAATACAGAAGGGAGATAACACAAACCCCAAATAAACTATCAACACAAACGTACGCGAACGCATACAAACCCCAAATATACTATTCACACAACGTCGCTAACGCATACAAACCCCAAATATGCTATCCACACTCGGGAGGAAGAAGAAAAAACAACCAAATATACGATCTACACAACGTACGCGAACACACACACACACACACACACACACACACACACACACACTCACACACAGAGGGAAGAGGAAAAAACAAACCCCAAATATACTATCAACACAGAAGGGAGATAATACAAACCCCAAATAAACTATCCACACAAACGTACGCGAACGCATACAAACCACAAATATACTATCAACACAGAAGGGAGATAATACAAACCCCAAATAAACTATCCACACAAACGTACGCGAACGCATACAAACCCCAAATATACTATCAACACAGAAGGGAGATAATACAAACCCCAAATAAAATATCCACACAAACGTACGCGAACGCATAAAACCCCAAATATGCTATCCACACTCGGGAGGAAGAAGAAAAAAAACAACAACCAAATATACGATCTACACAACGTACGCGAACACACACACACACACACACACACACACACACACACACACACACACACACACACACACTCACACACAGAGGGAAGAGGAAAAAACAAACCCCAAATATACAATCAACACAGAAGGCAGATAATACAAACCCCAAATGAACTATCCACACAAACGTAACGCGAACGCATACAAACCACAAATATACTATCAACACAGAAGGGAGATAATACAAACCCCAAATAAACTATCCACACAAACGTACGCGAACGCATACAAACCCCAAATATACTATCAACACAGAAGGGAGATAATACAAACCCCAAATAAAATATCCACACAAACGTACGCGAACGCATACAAACCCCAAATATGCTATCCACACTCGGGAGGAAGAAGAAAAAAACAACCAAATATACGATCTACACAACGTACGCGAACAAACACACACACACACATACACACACACACACAGAGGGAAGAGGAAAAAACAAACCCCAAATATACTATCAACACAGAAGGGAGATAATACAAACCCCAAATAAACTATCCACACAAACGTACGCGAACGCATACAAACCCCAAATATACTATTCACACAACGTCGCTAACGCATACAAACCCCAAATATGCTATCCACACTCGGGAGGAAGAAGAAAAAAACAACCAAATATACGATCTACACAACGTACGCGAACAAACACACACACACATACACACACACACACACACAGAGGGAAGAGTCAAAAACAAACCCCAAATATACTATCAACACAGAAGGGAGATAATACAAACCCCAAATAAACTATCCACACAAACGTACGCGAACGCATACAAACCCCAAATATACTATCAACACAGAGTGAAGAAGAAAAAGTTTTTTGAAAGCACCTAAGCCCTCACCTGCAATGACCAACTCTGCCAAACACCTACACCCCACCCCCACTCCCAACACTACAAAACCCATTTAACCCGTTATTTTATGGCATCAGTGTGTGATTTAGGAAACATCAAGACACAAAATGATGGATGAATAGACTGACTATTGTTTACCGACTTGCTTGCCTAAAGAGCGTGCGTGAAGGAAAACATCCTTCCATTTCAATTCTAACTAAAACATGATCCAGAGGGATAGAGAGAGGTGAAAGAGCACAATTTCATAAAGTGTGAGTAAAAACAAAACACGCCATCCTTATTATACAATGTCAAGACCAAGAGACACTTACGTTTTCTTTCTGGTCTATTCTCTTTTAGAAGGTAGTATGAAATTTCACATCAGGGCCAACGCATCGGCTCACATTGTCAATTTTTCCATTTCCATGTCTTTACTGGCACAAGTTCTTCATCATCTTCAATTTCTTCTTCTTCTGAATCCCTCTTCTCTGTTTCGTCTTGTTTTTGTTTCTTCTCTTTTCTCGTAGGGCACTCTGAATTCCAGTGTCCTTTCTCCTGACAACGATATTAGGTATCTTGACTTTTGTCTCTCTTTCTTAGACGAAGCAGGTATTCTGGAGACAAATACCCATTTACCTTTGCAGATATAGCAAACTTCATTAGCATTTACACACTTTCGTATGACTCTCATCAAATCAACGATCAAAAGAGTAAGTTTTGTTGCCACTTTCGCATGTGAATTATGCTTTCGTATGACTTTTAGCAAATATTTGACCAGCAGGTCGATCTGTGCTGACTCTTCCATCTTCTTGATCGTTTGAGAGCGGAATGAATACTCTGACGCTAAGACACTCTCCTTATATACAGAGACCTGCTGCGTATGAAACCTAGTCAAATGTAATTTTGCAATAAGATGAAACGATTTCATTGAGGAAGTAAAAAGCAATGATGTACCGTATCGCCTCACACAAAACCTGAAGTGTTAGTTCAAATCCGTGTCAGCGATTTCGAAGACGACATAACTGAGCTTTAATCAATGCTCTCCAATTATGCCACAAAACCACGAGTCCTGATTCATGCCAAAAGAAATTTCGTTCGGTCCATTAAAAATAGTATCATATCTGAGAAACGCAAAAAGGAACTTCCAGAAAACTGAGAAAGACGGCTTACACCTACAACGTAAATGTATGAGTTCAAGTAGTGCGTAAAACTTAGTCAAATTAAATTTTTATAGTCAAGACGAAACGATCTCTTTTCGAACAAGAAAGCAGACACCAAGCGACAATGGCGATCCGTGTCACACAACACTTTTCAAAATGTATATTATCAGAGGTTTGTTCTAGCGATCTGCACGGTTAAATTAAATGTTGATGTATTTTGCAATAAGACGGACACAATTTCCATGGGATCGCCCATGGTACGAATGTTCGTGCCTTAGTTTTAATTTTTAAAAATATTTTTTTTATATAAATCGCCTATAGGATAGACCCAGTAAAGCATGGCCATTCTCGTCACTGTCTGAATAGCTACTCAAGTCAATTCGAAGCGAACGCGGTAAGAAAATAAGTATAGCCAATGAAATGGCTTACAACGGGTGATGCATTGTTTTGTTCTAGGACTGTGTGGCATAATAATCCCTATGTTCTTGCGTTGTTACCATTACAGTGCAGACAGACTGAAATGTGAACTTACAAGCCCTCTTTGTGTGTGTTGTACCATTTCCTCTTACCACATCAAAATACTGAGCGTCACAGTATTGGTTCGCGTTTTCAAACTGACCATTTTTTTTATATCTCACTTAAACATTTCGACATAAACACTCACACTCACATCGGTAGAGTCAGAACAGACGTGTTACAGTATTGAGGGGCATGTTATCTTTTCGTTTTCAAACTAATACATTTGGGGCTTGTATGAAGTAAAGAACCGAAAGTACAGTGAAACTCAAGGATGATGACCCAATCTGTCTGTCTATTGGTGCGTGTATTTACTTAAGAAGAAATATGACCTCTAAAACACAAAGAGATACGGCAAGCATGATTAGATCAAACACAACGATGTTTTCCTTCACGCCCATGTAATTTAGAGTTTCAATCGTCTTTGAAGACAAACTTGGTCTCCTTTTGTAGGGCTTGAAATAATAAAAGAAACTGAAAAATCTTAAGCACTTTGCTATAGATAATTTCATCAACAGACTAAACAACATAAATACCGTTACAACAATAGAAAGCCTTAAATCTTCTATCAAAAAGAAATGCATGAAAAAAATTAAAGATTAACGATAACTAACCAATGAAACCGAATTTAACAAAGGCAATGACATGTGAAGAAATGCCTCTCACTTTGGAAAGGTAGGCGAATGTACTCTGTCATGCACCATCAACTTGAAAAAAATTATAAACAGAGAGAAACCTGAATTCAAAATTCAGTTGTTTCTTTTTCTTCAAAATTGTTTCATTTCTTTTTTCTTTTTTTTTGGAACAAATCTAAGCACTAATATAGAGTGGAAAAGGGAAAATGCACATACAAGCTTTGATATTTCTGAAAAAATGAGGGGATATTCCTAACGTTCATAACCACCTATATATGCTTGGACTTGTCTGTGACTTATCCACAAAAGCCCCTATGTTCCACTTCTGTTTGTGATAATAACTTGTGATGCTTCACATTTTCTAAAGTGGAAATCTTTACAAGCCGTACAAAATACAAAAGGTATATGACTTTGGCTTTTGACACTTGCACAGACTCTTCACTTTATAAGTGTCACGAGAAAATTGTATATCCCATTTTTACCATTTTCAAAAACACGCACACTCTTGCAGCTTGACCAGAAATATGTACATCTTGTTTTGTGGATACGTTAGGAATATCCCCTCATTTTTTCAGAAATATCAAAGCTTGTATGTGCATTTTCCCTTTTCCACTCTATATTAGTGCTTAGATTTGTTCCAAAAAAAAAGAAAAAAGAAATGAAACAATTTTGAAGAAAAAGAAACAACTGAATTTTGAATTCAGGTTTCTCTCTGTTTATAATTTTTTTCAAGTTGATGGTGCATGACAGAGTACATTCGCCTACCTTTCCAAAGTGAGAGGCATTTCTTCACATGTCATTGCCTTTGTTAAATTCGGTTTCATTGGTTAGTTATCGTTAATCTTTAATTTTTTTCATGCATTTCTTTTTGATAGAAGATTTAAGGCTTTCTATTGTTGTAACGGTATTTATGTTGTTTAGTCTGTTGATGAAATTATCTATAGCAAAGTGCTTAAGATTTTTCAGTTTCTTTTATTATTTCAAGCCCTACAAAAGGAGACCAAGTTTGTCTTCAAAGACGATTGAAACTCTAAATTACATGGGCGTGAAGGAAGACATCGTTGTGTTTGATCTAATCATGCTTGCCGTATCTCTTTGTGTTTTAGAGGTCATATTTCTTCTTAAGTAAATACACGCACCAATAGACAGACAGATTGGGTCATCATCCTTGAGTTTCACTGTACTTTCGGTTCTTTACTTCATACAAGCCCCAAATGTATTAGTTTGAAAACGAAAAGATAACATGCCCCTCAATACTGTAACACGTCTGTTCTGACTCTACCGATGTGAGTGTGAGTGTTTATGTCGAAATGTTTAAGTGAGATATAAAAAAATGGTCAGTTTGAAAACGCGAACCAATACTGTGACGCTCAGTATTTTGATGTGGTAAGAGGAAATGGTACAACACACACAAAGAGGGCTTGTAAGTTCACATTTCAGTCTGTCTGCACTGTAATGGTAACAACGCAAGAACATAGGGATTATTATGCCACACAGTCCTAGAACAAAACAATGCATCACCCGTTGTAAGCCATTTCATTGGCTATACTTATTTTCTTACCGCGTTCGCTTCGAATTGACTTGAGTAGCTATTCAGACAGTGACGAGAATGGCCATGCTTTACTGGGTCTATCCTATAGGCGATTTATATAAAAAAAATATTTTTAAAAATTAAACTAATGCACGAACATTCGTACCATGGGCGATCCCATGGAAATTGTGTCCGTCTTATTGCAAAATACATCAACATTTAATTTAACCGTGCAGATCGCTAGAACAAACCTCTGATAATATACATTTTGAAAAGTGTTGTGTGACACGGATCGCCATTGTCGCTTGGTGTCTGCTTTCTTGTTCGAAAAGAGATCGTTTCGTCTTGACTATAAAAATTTAATTTGACTAAGTTTTACGCACTACTTGAACTCATACATTTACGTTGTAGGTGTAAGCCGTCTTTCTCAGTTTTCTGGAAGTTCCTTTTTGCGTTTCTCAGATATGATACTATTTTTTATGGACCGAACGAAATTTCTTTTGGCGTGAATCAGGACTCGTGGTTTTGTGGCATAATTGGAGAGCATTGATTAAAGCTCAGTTATGTCGTCTTCGAAATCGCTGACACGGATTTGAACTAACACTTCAGGTTTTGTGTGAGGCGATACGGTACATCATTGCTTTTTACTTCCTCAATGAAATCGTTTCATCTTATTGCAAAATTACATTTGACTAGGTTTCATACGCAGCAGGTCTCTGTATATAAGGAGAGTGTCTTAGCGTCAGAGTATTCATTCCGCTCTCAAACGATCAAGAAGATGGAAGAGTCAGCACAGATCGACCTGCTGGTCAAATATTTGCTAAAAGTCATACGAAAGCATAATTCACATGCGAAAGTGGCAACAAAACTTACTCTTTTGATCGTTGATTTGATGAGAGTCATACGAAAGTGTGTAAGTGCTAATGAAGTTTGCTATATCTGCAAAGGTAAATGGGTATTTGTCTCCAGAATACCTGCTTCGTCTAAGAAAGAGAGACAAAAGTCAAGATACCTAATATCGTTGTCAGGAGAAAGGACACTGGAATTCAGAGTGCCCTACGAGAAAAGAGAAGAAACAAAAACAAGACGAAACAGAGAAGAGGGATTCAGAAGAAGAAGAAATTGAAGATGATGAAGAACTTGTGCCAGTAAAGACATGGAAATGGAAAAATTGACAATGTGAGCCGATGCGTTGGCCCTGATGTGAAATTTCATACTACCTTCTAAAAGAGAATAGACCAGAAAGAAAACGTAAGTGTCTCTTGGTCTTGACATTGTATAATAAGGATGGCGTGTTTTGTTTTTACTCACACTTTATGAAATTGTGCTCTTTCACCTCTCTCTATCCCTCTGGATCATGTTTTAGTTAGAATTGAAATGGAAGGATGTTTTCCTTCACGCACGCTCTTTAGGCAAGCAAGTCGGTAAACAATAGTCAGTCTATTCATCCATCATTTTGTGTCTTGATGTTTCCTAAATCACACACTGATGCCATAAAATAACGGGTTAAATGGGTTTTGTAGTGTTGGGAGTGGGGGTGGGGTGTAGGTGTTTGGCAGAGTTGGTCATTGCAGGTGAGGGCTTAGGTGCTTTCAAAAAACTTTTTCTTCTTCACTCTGTGTTGATAGTATATTTGGGGTTTGTATGCGTTCGCGTACGTTTGTGTGGATAGTTTATTTGGGGTTTGTATTATCTCCCTTCTGTGTTGATAGTATATTTGGGGTTTGTTTTTGACTCTTCCCTCTGTGTGTGTATGTGTATGTGTGTGTGTGTTTGTTCGCGTACGTTGTGTAGATCGTATATTTGGTTGTTTTTTTCTTCTTCCTCCCGAGTGTGGATAGCATATTTGGGGTTTGTATGCGTTCGCGTACGTTTGTGTGGATAGTTTATTTGGGGTTTGTATTATCTCCCTTCTGTGTTGATAGTATATTTGTGGTTTGTATGCGTTCGCGTACGTTTGTGTGGATAGTTTATTTGGGGTTTGTATTATCTCCCTTCTGTGTTGATAGTATATTTGGGGTTTGTTTTTTCCTCTTCCCTCTGTGTGTGAGTGTGTGTGTGTGTGTGTGTGTGTGTGTGTGTGTGTGTGTGTGTGTGTGTGTGTTCGCGTACGTTGTGTAGATCGTATATTTGGTTGTTTTTTTCTTCTTCCTCCCGAGTGTGGATAGCATATTTGGGGTTTGTATGCGTTCGCGTACGTTTGTGTGGATAGTTTATTTGGGGTTTGTATTATCTCCCTTCTGTGTTGATAGTATATTTGGGGTTTGTATGCGTTCGCGTACGTTTGTGTGGATAGTTTATTTGGGGTTTATATTATCTCCCTTCTGTGTTGATAGTATATTTGTGGTTTGTATGCGTTCGCGTACGTTTGTGTGGATAGTTTATTTGGGGTTTGTATTATCTCCCTTCTGTGTTGATGGTATATTTGGGGTTTGTTTTTTCCTCTTCCCTCTGTGTGTGAGTGTGTGTGTGTGTGTGTGTGTGTGTGTGTTCGCGTACGTTGTGTAGATCGTATATTTGGTTGTTTTTTCTTCTTCCTCCCGAGTGTGGATAGCATATTTGGGGTTTGTATGCGTTAGCGACGTTGTGTGAATAGTATATTTGGGGTTTGTATGCGTTCGCGTACGTTTGTGTTGATAGTTTATTTGGGGTTTGTGTTATCTCCCTTCTGTATTGATAGTATATTTGGGGTTTGTTTTTTCCTCTTCCCTCTCTTTGTATGTGTGTGTGTGTGTGTGTGCGTATGTCTGCGCGCGTACGTTGTGTGTGTGTGTGTGTGTGTATTGGTCTCTGTTTGTCCCTATAAAAACTCACTTTATCCCTATCAGATACACTCTACCTACCTACCTGCAGTAGCGTGTATTCAGGTCAGCCACTTGCAACACTGTTGACATTTATCCCCTAGTGATCAGTACAGTGACGTCGCTGACGCTGGAAATTTTGAGACTATAAATATCGACTAGGGGATTTCCACATTTTGTAGCTATACATATATACTAGAATTCATAAACAGGAACGTCACTCAAGCTGAGGCTATAAAAAGATAGTGGGATTTTCCAAAGGAAAAACCCACAAGTTGGAGCTATAAATAGATAGTGGGATTTCATAGGAATTTCAGCTGATTATAGATACATAGGTATTTATTCACGATCGTCACAGAAGTTGATATTGTAAGTAGTTACTAATTTTATCCATTTTAGTCTAAACCATTGTAACTTAATTTTCGGGGATATGTTTATTTTCCTTTAAATTCTGGGACAATTTCGTCATTTTAGCGTTACTTTTAGTCACATCCATTTTGTCGTTGAGCATTTCCTTGATTATAGCTGTTTATAGCATCATTACAATTATGCAAATTTTTGAACACCCCAGCAAGATTTCAGGTCTTGGTAATGCTTTATATATAAATCTCACACTTGTACTAGTGTATGTATGTCTCTGTCTCTGTTGTGTTTGACCCTCTACCATCATTGTCCCTAGACAATCCCACCATGTTCAATTTCCTTTGACGCTAGACAGTCCCACGATTTTTCTCCATATTCAATTCCCCTTGACGCTAGACAGTCGCACGATTTATTCCCATGTTAAATTCCCCTTGTCCCTAGACAAGCCCAAACTCTATTCCCCCCATGTTCAATTTCCCTTGTCCCTAGACAAGCCCAAACTCTATGTTAAATTCCCATTGTCCCTAGAGTTGCCCACGATTTTTCTCCATGTTAAATTTCCCTTGACGCTAGAGTTGCCCAAGGGGTCTTGTAATGCTAATTCCCATTGACGGTAAAGTGGCCCACTTAACTACTGACAACAAAGTGCTGATTATGATCTGGTTAATGGATGCATCTTGAAAGGTTTTGAGTTGGTACCTGAGGTTTATCGACAAAAGTTTAGGAAATATACACAATAAACTGGACAAACCCATGCCAAATTTGCAACAGCCGAACATCAATTATTTGAGAGCTGGTGCTTAGCCAAAAAGGTTGAGCAAAATTACGAAAATCTCGGAGAGCTGATACTAGTTGAAGAGTTCAAGTATTGCATCCATCAACCTTCAAAAAATGCTACTCGTACTGCTGACGAGTATTCCTCGCCTCATATTTCTTTGGTCACTAGTCTTCCACTCAGTAGTGTTCTGGTAAAAAATATAGCTTAGTCTAATACAAGTACTTAAGAATTTCAATCTCAAACAACGATATCAAGTTTCTGATAAGATTGATCAGAAATCATTATCTCTTTATTCGTACCTATTGCAAGAAGGAAGGGCACGTTATTTATGATTGCTACAAAGTGAAAAATAAGCAACATAATCAAGACCGAACTGTTCCAAAGGTTCTTATTTCTAAGACGTCACGGTCACGGTCATTTAACGAAAGCAAACATACTGGGAGTACGTCAAGGCTGTCTCCTGTCACCCGCGCTTTTCAACATCTACTTAGAGCGCATCATGAGCGAAGCCCTGGAAAACTACTGTGGGACAGTCAGCATTGGAGGGCGTAACATCACCAACCTCGGCTTTGCAGGCGACATTGGCTGGCAGGCAGTGAAGATGAGCTAGCCACCTTAGTGAAGAACCTGGATGAAACATCTTCCAAATTTGACATGGAGATAAGCGCTGAGAAGACAAAACTGATGACAAATAGTGGCAAACAAATCTCAGCCAAGATTAAAGTCAGAGGACATGAACTGGAAACAGTGAGCCAGTTCAAATATCTTGGTTCCATAATCACTGAAGAGGGATCAAGAGCAAAAATTTTGTCAAGAGCAGCACAAACAATGGCAGCTATATCAAAGCTAAGACCCACCTGGAGAGACAAGAATATCTGTCTGAAAAGTAAAATCAGACTATTGCAAGCTCTAGTCATCGCCGTCTTTTTGTACTCATGTGAGGCATGGACCCTGACAGCAGAATTACAACGAAGAATCCAGTCACTTGAAATGAGATGCTACAGAACCATCCTTGACATCTCTTACATGGACCACATCACAAATGAAGAAGTGCGTGACACCATCAGGCGCGAGGTAGGCCAATATGAAGACCTCCTCACCACCCAAAAAGAGAAAGCTGAAATGGTATGGCCATGTCACTAGAGCCAACAGTCTATCCACAACAGTCCTGCAGGGCAGCGGTCCAGAGTGGCAGAAGGAGAGGTAGACAGAGAAAAAAGTGGACTGACAACATCACAGAATGGACCAGGAAAAGTTTTGCGGAGACACAGGCATTGGCACATGATCAAGACAAGTGGAGGGAACTGGACTTTTGAGATTGATGATGATCAGGAAATTACTTATTTAGTCTGTATTGGTCATCCTTTTGATGACGTCACTTGTACTCATCGTTTGGATCAATCAATGGGTATTGTGACAGTGAGCCTCTTGTTACTACTCATTCTCTTTATTCTAATCAGGGTGACAAAGGAAAACCACTTGTTGCCCATGAAGAAAACGATCTTGAGATCTATTATTTGTCTCAGTTGGTGATTAGCAAAATGGAAGCCACAAGAGTTCCTTTTTGTTACGTTGTTGAAAATGGAATCCTAATGAGACAATGGGAATCGCTTGAGGTACCTGTGGTGACGAATGGTCAGTAAACAGTCAAATTATAGTTCAAATTCGTATATATATATATATATATATATATATATATATATATATATATATATATATATATATATATATATATATATATATATATATATATATATATATATATATATATAAATAGGAACTACTTAGTCTAGGCCATGAAAATTATTTGGCTAATCATTCAGGTGCCAGCAAGACTTCTGACAATATCTTGAATCACTTTTAATGGCCGAAAAATTGAAAGCAATGTTTGTAATAACTGCAGATCTTGTCACATTTGTCATATGGAGGAGAATCCAATCATCATATACCTAAGGACCCTAGGTAACTTATTGCTGCATTTCACGAGCTATTTAGCAAAACAGTAGTAGATTTTGTGTCGGTACCGTATCTAATCCAAGTCAGGCAACCAATGCCTGTTAATCATATTGTGGACGTCCAAAAGATACCCACGGGCAATTCCTTTCAAAAATATTGAAAACTAAAACAGCAGTATAATATTTTACTCAATTCCAGCTCCTCTAATTGTTGGATTTAATTCGCAATACAGTAAGTTTCTTTTTTAACATTTGCATTTTGTATTTTAGGAAAATAAATTACTTGTTGAATTTTACAAAACTTGTTGCTCTTTATATGAATGCCAGTGAACGGATCCGTTTGCTGATGAGACAACTATGCATATTAAACGTGATACAATCCCTTCCCTTGAATAAAATTTACAACAGGTTTCTTGTTGATATAATTTGGTGCGACGCCATCTAAATAAATTTAAACACAGAATATACTAAACACAAAACAACCTATGCAAAGTAAATAAAGCAAAAATATCAGACGAAATCAATATAGTTGTTCAGGTAACTAAATTAAAGACTTTCGAAGGTTAAACACTTTTAGGAGTGCTTACTGACGTATTTATCGTCGTAGGAATTTTTTTTTTTATAAAAAAACGTTTTCTGCAATATTTTCCGAAATAGCCTGATTGAACAGACTGACTTAGTTTGTGCCTGAATCTAAGTTAAAATGTTTTATGATGCACATATATTTCCTTTCATTGATTATTATTTCACCCATATTGGGGAACTCCAATGCTACCAATCGTAATCGATAATATAACTCAAAAGAGCTATAATTATTTACAAGAAAACAATCCAACTCGTTAATTTTCAGTGGTGGCCTTTATAATTAAAGAGAAATGTACATTTTATAAAGCTATTTTAACATATAAATATAAACAATAATCAAAAGTATGGCAATGATCTCATAACACTTGTTTCCAGTATCCATTCACATAATCTGTGGTCGATTGCGTACTCTGGTCTTCATTTGCATACATTCAAATCTACTCTGTGCATATTCTGCCGCAGTATTGTCGAATATCACTACCAATCTTATTAAACAAACACTAACGTTCTATTCGCCAAGCCTCAAGTGAACTGAGATAATAACTTGGGTACTCCCACCATCTTCTTCTCTGTCAAATCTTTGGTTTGGTTTTGTGGATTTGGCTCCATTTTTCAACAAATAATAAGGTACACATGACGGCCAATATACCTGGTGGTAGATGATACCGGGAAAACCAACGAAAACCCACCTTTCAAGCTTGCTCAGATGGCCACGTTGCCGAGCGTTTTAGTCTAATGTATATACAATTGTGTATCCATATTTTAAGATTACATGTAAGTGTGTCGGAATAGCAACTAGAGTTTGTACAAATACGTTGCATTTATAGCTTTATACCATATGTTTACTGTCCACGCCTTCATGAATTCTTAGGGTGAATGGAAATATGTTCTTGTAGCATTTATATTTAAATTCACGGGAGAAAAGGAATATTACAAGAGAGTCCTAATGGTAAAATCTGAGTACCTATGTGTTATTGTTTATCAGAAAATTATTAATGAGGAGTTTACGATGATAGAAATAATATTTTAATAGAGATAAAATGCAACACAAATAGAAATTATAACCAAGAACACTAAAAGCAAGTTATTGTTATTCTTTTCAAATATAAAATATTCTGAGTCAAAAAAAAATATATAAACGCTCATAACTATTTTGAAAAGCTGACAATATCTTCCCAATGAAATACATGCCAATAGTATGTCATGTCATTGTGTCTTAGGCATTCCTGTAGAATGCCGTGAGAAAGAGCTTCCTGTGAAATTAGTGGGATGTTCGTTCTGTTTGTCACGAGCAGATTAGAGAAAAATCCGAGTATATTTTTTTATAACTTTTTTAATTGTTTAATTTCAATATTAAAGAAAACGTATTCCTCGTCAATTTTTAAAAAAAAATATTATCAACAATGATAATAGAACTACTTATGATGAAAACAGTCTATGTTCATTTACATAACTCTCAGTTATAATATTCTATATCTTAACTTATTTTCTGTACCCACCCCCACCCCATAAAAATATTAATAGAATTTCCGTCAATTTTAATTCTACTCGTAGGGCTTTATTGCACTGACCATTAGAAGCTGTGTTATTTATATCTATATTGTGTCTTTTACTTTTCGTGCATAACTGTATATTGCATATGAGATATAAATACGCGTTTACAGGTTTTAAAGTCAATCTTAATAGAGCACCTTCTTTGCATGTTTAGGGGTTACTTTGGAGTTGTATGATTGAATCAAGTGGGAGTTCTGTTGCGACGTGATATTGTGACAGAGACTGAGTAGGACATTATTGCAATGAAGAGCCGTAGCATGTATTTAAAAGTGAAAAAGTGGACACTTTGTTCACTTCCAATTTCCTCTGTTCTTGTTTTAATATAAATATGCCTATGTGTGTTTTCCTTTAGATATAATTTGAGAGGAACCGTTTGTTTGGATAATTCACAGGAATTAATAGTGTTTATTGGTTCTGGAATAAAATATTATTCTGTGATTATTATTAATCCATTGAAAGGAGTTTTGGTTAATGAAAATGTGAGAGATAAAGACAGTTGGAAATTTAGCACATTCAAAGTTACTGGTATATCAGCACACGAACGACCTATAATTCATTCAGAACAGTCATTTTTGTAGACATGTGTAGAACTTGTTTTGTGTTTGTCTGGTATTTAGTTTAAGACCACAGATTTGTAGCAATTTCATGTACAAAAAATTAGCTGATAATGAATACACATGGGTACAGTGTACGCTTGCAACCTTTTTGTTTCAGTTTAGGGATACACCCCATGCACATTCTTGCTTGTCATAATATGCATTATGGAATGAAAGCAACCTTTTTTTTTCATTTAACGATGCTCATTAGTGGCATACACCCATATTCAGGGGAGATCAATCCAACTGAAAACTAATTTAAGATTTCAGGGTTAATTTCCCAGTTGTGGGGACCGAATATACCATTTCGTTCAATTAGTTGACATGAACTTCTCAAGGTTTTATACTCCTCTGACACTGATATTCAGATGGCTGTTTATGCATATAAGAAACGGCTTCTTCAAATGTGTACGAAGTATGTTTAGTCTAAGAGCAAACGTATTGCTTCCCTCCATTATTATTTACACCGAGAGATGCAACTGATTTGAATTTTGTTATCTATCTGGTATTAAAGTGTCAAAAATGGTATATTATCACTAGGTATACAATTTTAACATTTCTGTTTCAGGTAATTTGCATCAAGGGATCTCAGATCACGACCTCCACCAAAAGTCAAATAGAAATCATGGGGTGCAGGTACATGGTGGTAAACATTGGTAGTTTTTTAATTTAACTAATGTTTAGCATAATGAGTATTTAAAACTTTATTTCGGTTCAATTTTAAGTTGATAATGGCAATGGAGTTTGTACTGGAAATATTATCTTTGCTTATAAAATATTTGTATCTCTTACAAAGTAATGATGAATATTACAAATTTAATTGTACTTATGATCCTTTAATCACATATTTGATTGATTAATTGATTGTTGTTGTTTTTGATGAGTTTTAAGACATATTTTGCACAAGATAGGCTATACATGGCGGCCAGCATAAATGGTTCGAGGCAGAACCCGGGAAAAACTCCGAAAGAACCTCCGACCCACCAGAAGCTACTGGCAAGTTTTCATACACACCCATTTTGATCAAACCCGAGGCTCGAACCAACGCAGGCAGAGGTGAGATGGCAAAGATCCGCAACCGTTAGCGCTTTAGACCACTCGGCCACCCATATTTGTTTTGTATTGTTTTGTTTTGGGTATTTGTACTCCAAAATGTTCCCAAGCGTTGGATTTAGCCTATGCATGTTATATGTTAGGTGTATTTACTAGCGGTCATGATCGAGCTAATTACATGTATTAGTTTGTGAGAGCACAATTCATCGCATTATTTTCAGAAGACCACGATTCCTATTTTAACTTTACTTAATTTTTCAAGTCAACTAAATGTTGTTGTTCTTGTTGAGTAAGTGTGCTTTTCATTATTTGCCCTCACTGATAAATATATTGCTCGGTTGTTGTCACCCGACTGAAAATGTGCATACCCATCATATCAATAGTGTGTGTTGAGTAAGTGTGGTTTTTATTATTTGCCCTCACTGACAAAATATTGCTCGGTTGTTGTCATCCGACTGAAAATGTCCATACCCATCATATCAATAGTGTGTGTTGAGTAAGTGTGCTTTTTATTATTTGCCCTCACTGATAAATATATTGCTCGGTTGTTGTCATCCGACTGAAAATGTCCTTACCCATCATATCAATAGTGTGGCTAAAAGATTGTAGGCTTCAATATGGTTGTCAAAAATAGTGCTGACGATAGTGGTGGGAAAATTGTACAAAATGGAGTAGAAAAACTTGACACTTTAGAAGCCAGTAAAGAAATAGTTCCCTACATGTTCCTCCCTATTACCAACCAAACTCTGCTGTCACAAAATCCATTGACATCATGGTCTACAGTTCAAAGTGTCCTGTTCTCCAACAGCATCATGATGGCAGGTTGGAAACCATATTGTTCCCATCAGGATGCAGATCATGAATGAGTACATATGGTGTTGCACTCGTCCATTTATTTACTAAATAAAGGCACCCATACTATAAAGACCTTCAGTGAGTCATTGACCATTTTATGATGTACGTTTGGTGAAATATCTTATGTAGATTGTTTTTATCACTGTCATTTAGTTTATTTCACTTATGTTTAATTCTTGACGATTAATAAGAAACTTTATGCTGTGACTTCACATCTTTGAATACACCACTTTTATGTATTCATGTACTCTTATGAGATTTGGCTGCTGGAATTGGATTCACACAGAATTTGGAATTTAATTGAGTTTTTGAGGTTACTTTGAAAATGCTTGAATTTTAGGTCAGTTGAAAAAGGTCTGGAAAACTGCTCGAAATTGCTTAATACTTGAAAAGTGCATATATTTTGTAACTCGTATCGTTGGAAAATTATAATTTACGATATAAATGTCAGGAGGAAAAAAGAAGCAAACATAAAGATCAATTAAGCTAGTGAAAAACTGGATATTGCAAAAATGTTACCATGTATTGGGTTGCTTCAAACTTAAGATGTTGTAGTGTTTTTCTGGGCTCTTTACTTCCATTTAGGCATTATGGAAACTTTTCGTACTGACTTCCTAACTATGAAAATGAAGAGTTTGCCAAATAAAAAAAATAACTTTCACAATTTAAGACTTTGACAATTGAATTACATATAATCTATGAGCATTTCTTTAATGCAGGATACAGGCAAAAATCATATGATCCTTTATTACCTGTGGCATTTTCCTCTGAAATTTACTAGTTTCTCAGAAAATAAACCTGCCTAATCAATCATTGTGAATGCAAGTAAAACAGTCCTTTGTCATTGTGACCTTACGTGGCCTTTGAAATAGTCTGAATGAGTCAATCAAAGTTTTTCTTCAAATCAGTCACTTAGTGATTGATACAATGAAATTTTCATTAAAATATAGGAAATCGTTACCTTTTGATGTTGGTTACAATTTTATGTTTGTGTACTCATAAAAACAAGGAAATCTCAGCAAAGGCTGTCACTGATGATAAGTTAGCGTAGGGGATTGTTGCAAGTGTCCGGTGAGTTTTACTTGTTTCAAATTACTATCAAGGTATATATATTTGGTAACTTTTGTGCCCATTGGTACTTGGGATAACCACTACACAGTGTTGAAATAAAAGGATGTTGTGTTTTCATGAATGTTTTGAAGCTGATAAAAACAAGAGCTGGCCAAGTACTTTGCAATGGAAAGTGTATTTTCAAACATGATTTGCCTTAGTACTATATATTGAACAGAGTGCAGAGTGATAAATAGCTGCATGCAACTCATTTATGTATCACGCCATTCAACATACATCACATTTGCATATCATGCAGCTCCAGATACAGTTTATATCCTATTCGAGCCACTCTTATTTTCATCTCTTGCCACATCATGCAACTCATTTTTGTCTTGTGTAACTCTGATTGTAATCTCATGCCACTTAGCATCCATCGCATTTGTATTTCGTGCGACCCTATATACAGTTCATACATGCAACCCTACATGCAATTCATTTGTATCTCAAGGCACACTCTTACAATTTATTTTCATCAAAGTTAACTTTAAATGCCACGCATTTTTGTCCCAGGCCACTCATCATTCAACTCTTGTTGTCTCAAGCCTCTCAACATCAAATTCATTTTATCTCATGCCTCTCTAGATGCATCTAATTTTTATCTTATGTTACTTAACATGCGTTTCATCTTTTGCTCATGCCACTTTAATGCAACTCATTTTCATCCTGTGCTACTACTATACATGGAGCTCATTTTTATTTCATGCCTGCCACACTATATGCAACTTAGTGTTAACTAGATCCAATCTACATTCACCTTACTTTGATTCGTTATATTCTATATACAGGACAATTTTTATCCCTCGTAACTCTACGTGCCACTGTTGTTGTTCTACTTGCAACTCTTGTCATAATAAAGATATAATCTTCTTCAGCTTCTGAAAACCTGTGAGGAGATTACGTCAGCGAAGAAAGATCTATCTAGATTACAAGAGTCTTTAACAAGAAATGAAACAAGGTATGACGTTAAATGTTTCCATCAAATGTTCTGTGTTCTGAACAAAAACCCTCTGCACATAGAACTGTATCTGCCGTTTTCTGTTCAAGCAGTAAGATTAGTAGTAAATACGCCATGGAGAATCTGCATACTGTATACACCTCATGTTGTGAGACAATTTAGGGGGAGATTAATGTTTTATTTGTTACAGCGGGTTATTATTAGAAACATTTTTATGAGTGAGAGAAAGTCTTGGGCACCAAATTCCTGTATCGGGGTGTGGGGTGTAACTACTCTCAAGTGACCTTTAATAAGCATGTCAAGAACAATATAATCTAATTGTTGCTAATCCAAGCAAAAAGGATTATAGCATAATTTTTAACATTTTAACAGGATTTATGAGGTAGATGGTAAATACTTATTGCATTAAATATATTTTTGAGAGCTTAATTCTGTTCTTTGTGACAGCAAAGGATGGTCGATTGGTTCATCTATGATTCGACGACTCTGTTGCAGTAATCTGTATTAGAATTTGACAAGAGTTAATGTGAAGCTTTAATTTTAAATTTTAAATTATAGGGTCAAGAAAATGGCAGAGCAAGTGAGGCAGAAGACTGGTTCGATACATAACTATCTGTGTAGAATCAATGATTCTGAGAAAACTATAGAATGTCATCAAAAGAAAGGAAACGACCATAAATATCTAGCAATATTTTAGTAAAGCATACGTTTGTGTGCGTGTGTGTGTATGTGTGTGTGTGTGTGTGTGCGATTTAGATCCTAACGTAGCTTTAAAGTTTGTTCAGTAATTTCGCTACGATGTCTGCAGTATGGCAGTTTATAGTGATGTCTAGCACTGGTACACGATGCCGCAGTGATGTAGCATAGTGTCCCAACCAGTCACATTATCCTGAAACTAACATCTTCTTAACACTAACATCTTCTTGTTGAGGGACGTAAGAGACAGATGTTAGAACCATTTTTAAGTCCTTGGTATGACTCAGCAGCTGAGCTCCGAAATTTGCGACCTGCCGCATATGAGGAAGACACTCTAACCACTAGCTACCTGGACGTAGTAAAGTATGAATAAATAAAATAGATATTTATTCGTCATTTAAGAATGTGATTATCATTTTTAAAACACAAAGACAATTGCCATTATTGACTTTCAATTAGAACAATGTAATCGGAGATGAAGTGAACAGTTTATATTATGTTGAATGAGTATTGTGATGAATCTTATTATATAACACAGGCAATGCATTGTTTGATTCTTGTAAAAAATAGCGATACAGCTAGTATAAAATAATTGCATTTATCTTTTTGTTATTATTCATTCCTTGCAACAGGTACATCACCTCAATTAAGATTATGTGCAATGAAGAGAGAGAGAGACCTTGAAATAAGAATAATTGTTTAAAATGGACAATGTCCTTCTCTAACCTACTTACAAGAGTGAAATTGAACCTTTTTTTATTAACAATGAGAATTTAGCACTTAATTATTGCCTCCCTTGCTTTCGAACTACCTTGAATCAAAATTAATTTCCTCCTTTCTTAATTAAATGATATCACAAACTACTAACACAAATTATATAAAAACCAAAATCTCAAAACTTGAATGAACTGGAATAACCATATTGCTTCTTCATATTCTGATGATCGGATAGTCCAAGTCAAACATACAGAGTTAGTGCCGCTTGCTTGACGGTGTTCATCTTTCTAAATTGATCCTAAAATATCATGATCTCATGCTTCTTTACACCTGTAATGCTTATCAACGCCGATAATTCATATCGGGTGGCAAATTTTGACGTGTCCACGAATACACCTTGCACGAAGTCCCCTCGAGACCTAGGCCTCCATAAATTTTCGCTATTAAAATATTTCATCCAGCAGCAGAGGGGGCGAATCGGACATTTTGTCCAATCGTCATTTGGTTTAATTAATACTTTTCTGCACTCAGCGGATCCAGCGTCGTCAGCGCCTGGTAAAAAAAAACGACGTCGTCGTCGGGGGGGGGGGGGGGGGCAAATCGAACGTCATTTAGTTTAATATACTTTCTGCACTCAGCGATCCAGCGTCGTCAGCGTCGGGTAAAAAAGCGCGACGACCGCGTCGATGTCATCGCCCCCTCTGCTGCTAAGGGGCTATTTACAATAAAAGTCTTTATGATCTTACAAACAGAGTGATCACTAACTCCTCCTCTTGTAGATCAATTAGGTTATTTGACTGATCGGTAAGTCTGAAATTAATTCTTGTTAAAAACCGATTATGGCATCGCATATAGACCGGATTAATTGGATTCTCAACGATTAAAAATCCCGGAGGGGCTGTTGGTGAAAATGAATAAAGGATATACCCCTGTTGAGCCTGATTTGATTGCTTGGTATCCACCTGGTAACTCCCTTCAATAACATCACACACTAAATTGATTGCTATCACCGATGCAATATTTACGTTGTATGGAGCAATATGCCTACCGCCCTCTCCGTTATCGTGTCTGAGGATAATTGATGGGCCGAGAAAATCATTAAGAGATTTTCTTAGTTCTGGCGCGTTGTATCCTGGAAACTTGAAATTGGGTAAATCGGCTTCTGTGATATTATACTCGGTTAGGAATTTTTGTTTATTATCATCGCTGTTAGCAGATATTATTTTAACGATTCGTTCATTGATATATTCCATGTCTGATATAAGTTGATTTAACACCTCAACGTGTTTTCGTGCTTTTGTTTTCCGTAGCTGTTCTTGTTGTGATTGATAATTACGATTAATCTCGGTAAAAGCACCAGTGATATTATTTAAATTAACTGTGACCGTGGCGGACAATTCAGGGGTTTCCTTATACGGAAAATACCATTGCATGGTATTCCTGTCTTGAAATATAAACCTGTTGGGTAATAACGTGTTTTTTATAATAGACAAATCATCTCGATACCCGGGATTAATTTCATGATACGATTGCGCATTCGTGTGCAAGTCCGCGGCGATTCCATGAGGTGGATTCTCAGGCCATCCTAGTATGGTTCTTATTGAACTGTTATAAATATCAACCATATACCCCGGTGTGCTTATTTCAATCGTCGACGATAACGTCGGTTCATGAACCGTAATAGCTATTTTTGATTCTTCTGTGGTAATCGATTTTATCCTGCGTTGAAATTCTTTATTGATTTGTTCTATTTGGTATGACCCAGTTGGTATTGAAACAGTTTTCCAGTCTGGGGTCCCATCGGGTTTATTTGTCCATGCAAAAACCAGCGAGTTATTAGGTTGTTGTCCGTTAAATGTATCCGCTCGGATATTAGGCCAACTGTGATATACTCGCAATTTTGCCAGCGCTATTTTCTTCACTGGAACCGATGCTGGGAAGTTCACACTGAATTCGGGCTTCGTTGACGTTATTGATATCATACTTGTTTGTACCGGAGTGGTGTTCTCCGCGATCCGTTGAAGTAATTGAAACCCTTCGGGGTTCAGCGACATTATTGTTATCAGGTATATTGTTTTCAATTTCTAATTTTGACACTGCGGAGTTATACAATTGCGTCATCGTGGAGAATTCAACGTCGGATATATGCGAGTCATCAATCGCGTTTGAGATCAGCTCGGATAATTTCGAGTACGCGTTAAATACTATTTGATGTTTTATTGTATAATCACGGAATTTTTATTGAGAACACGATGATAGTTTTTTAGTAATCGCGGTTGCAACCCCGGCAACTGTTGTCGCCGCGGAAATCGCAATTGGAATTGCAATCGGGGCGATCATTGTAACCGACGATAGTATAATGCCGGCTCCGGCCATTACACCGGACACCGAATACACCGAATGGTATTTTTTTATTTTTCTATCTGCGTTAAGCTCATTGACCCTAGTGCGCTTTTGATAACTAATATGCTCATTGACCTCAATGGCCTGTTGGCTGTGTATATACAGGATGATGTCAAGAAGTCTCTCGGCAACATCGTTGGCTATATTGATATTCTCGAAGAATTTATCAACGACGTCGCTGGAGGTTTTTTGTTTATCCATAAATGTTTTAATCTCGGGAAGGGTCATATCAACCGCAAGTGGGGCTACAAAAAACTTAACAACGGCGCCATTATTGGGTTTTTGGTTGTCGATAGCCGCTTTAATCTCGGCGAGGGTCATAACAATAGAAGGTGGGGTTCCAAGGAATTTATTTATGATGCCGGCGAGTGCGCTATTATTTTTTTGTAACGCATTAAACCGGGTTATATTAGTATTTTACTCGGTTCGCAAAACCTCTGCCGCGTCGATTGCCGATTTTATTGTTGTAATATTCGGTCTTGTCACCGGTGTAGCCCCAAAAAAATTTATGATGGTGAGTTGCATATCTGTGACAGATTTTTCCATCTGCGTGTCAAGTTCGGTCACCAATCTATCTAACCTTATAAAACCGTCTTGGATTAATGTTACCCTATCCGTTATCGTCGATATATGTTCACCCGGTTTGAGTCGTCCGTCGCCGGTATACAACGCGATAGTGTCCTCGGCGGCATCACGCTGTCGTGTTAAAACGTCATCCAGCGACACATTACTGGATTTTAATTTACCCTGGCGGTCTTGAAATACAACTATTTCGCCCGGGTCAACACTGGTTAGATTTAACGTATCAGCGATTTCATCCTCAATTAGTTTTTTTATGTCATCGGTGGCGGGCGTTTCCGTGGATTTTTTCAGCGCCGAAGTAGGTCGTCCCCAGATATCAATCATTGTTATCTAATGTAATTGTCTCTAAATTTCCCACTAGTGTATTCGTTTACAACCACATGAGGTGGTTTCCGCGATGATGAAATCGCCGCGAGTACGTTCAATACCTCACGGCCACATATCAAGGGTCACTTAATTGCTGTGTTGGCAGCGTGGAATAAAAAACCGGGGCTGAACACGCCCGGATATACCGCATGAACTCGTTTGGCGGGGCTAACCCGTATGAATCAAAATAGACGATCGCACGCGGATCAATCGCGTATGCAACCCAATGAGTCCCCGCTCCGGAGGATTTATCAAGGTTAATTATACCGGTTTCAATATTCCTTGGTTTTGTTGGTAATTGATCCCTCATAAAAACACCTCTGAAGTTTTTTATCGCTAACGCGTCTGCGGCATCTATTAAATCAAAATTGGATAACGGAACCATAGACTCTTGCGTTAATAAACGGTTCCCGGTAGTCTTAGACCCTTCCCCGAGTACCATGAATACGGGGTTCCCGGTAGTCTTAGACCCTTTCCGGCTACGGGTCGTCCTCGTTTCTTTTTTTTTATAGCCTCTCCCGGTTGCCTTCTTCAATGCCATTCCCGCCGCGGTACCAACGGCTCCTAACGCCGCCGCCTTCGCCACCGCTGGTGCGGCCGCGGCAATCAACGCCGGAATCGCAGCTAACAACGGAAATATCCCACCGGTCTTTTCCATGTTTTTGATTGCTGCGGCTGAGAAAGTTATTTGAATACCCTTTTTATTCTTCATTGCATCATTGAAATGTTTTATTTGACGCGCCGTCAACGATATCTTATGCTTGCCACCAGTCATCTGTGATGGCTTTAACGTTATTGTGGTTCCACATTGTTTAGCGGACTTTGATTGTAATTTCTTGACTTGACCATCGGTCAACTCTACACTGACAACACTATACGACATTTTTATTGTAAAACATTTATGTTTTTAATTACATATTTTCCACTGGTGCATCAACGATTCTCATTCGTCCACCAACACCTTCCAACAGCATTGATTTATCGCTGAGAATGACAGCAACCGCTCTATAATTAACACCACCCGGGGCTATACGAGCTCGGAAGTGTATATCAACGACGGATTGTCTCGTTAAATCAAGATGTTCCAACGAAAAGTAATAAATCGGATACAGGTTTTTAAAATCAAGTTGTGATATTTGCAAACCAGTGTCGACGTTTTGATCGCGACCCATATATGACAGCAATCGATGATACACACGTGCGACATGGTTGTCGCCGTAATTAAGCTGTATATCCTCGGATGGTTCCTGTTGTCCGTTTATTCTCAGCGAAACATCCCTGACTCCTAATTGATCAAATATCATATGGCTGTGTTCTTGATTACCCAATCGATCCTTGTTCTGTAGCGCTATAAATATATGACGTGGGGCTGAAACGCCTTGTTTTGATGCCAAGTGCCATGTAAATGTATCAGCGACATTATCCTCTTTAGCATCAGTTGTTACCGCTAGCCAACTCAACAACGATTTCCCCCCTTGTTCCATAAATGATAACAATCGTGCTTCCGTGGTAACTGATGGAGTCAACACCGGCATCCACAATGCTATTTTGGTTAAAATGACTTTACCGTTAGCGACACCAGCAGCACGCCATATTGCATTGTTATCATCGCCCCTTCGCGATAATGCGATTGTGTGTTTGGCTCCATAGATAACTTTTCTGACATTTCTACAAAATCCGAATATGTGATGGAGTGGAATCGCGCATGAAAACTGTCGGCGTTGTCCTTGCAACATTCCTACTCGTGTTGCAAATCCTAGATTGTAATTACCGTTAATACTTTTTATAATAGTGAAATCAGCGCCTGGTCTTGCCCTGCGGTCTGGATTAGCTGCTTCAGCCTGTGGGTCAACTGCGGTATCTCTTCCCGTCAGCACGTTAATGTACTGAAGGTGATCAGCGTTATTAGTGGTATCCTTTGCGAACATCATAGATGGGCCCGCCGATCTTGTATAATCATCCGAGTATCTTGCTAGCCCAATTATCGTTGTTGCAACATCAACCTCGCGTTCTATTGATTCAATTTCTCGCCCGTCAATGAGATATTTAGCACTCTCAAATAACGCCATGATACCGTTGTTGACGAAACCAACTCGGATATTCCGGTTGTCGTCATATGGTGTATTAGCGGCAACATTTGTTACGAGTTCTCCCTCAATTTCGATAAACGCCTCACACGGTAGAAAGTATTTACTGGTATCTTGGACCTGAAGTTCAATTTGCGATAGTAGATTCAGTTGTGTTGAATGATAAGAATAATATTGATAATTACGGACGGAATCATCCCTGCGTACTGGGGCATCCATATCAAACGCGGGATCAGCGGTTCGCGCAAACATTTTATTATTATCATGTGAGTGTTTTCAATTGAAATTGCTTTGCAATTCATCAACGTCGTTTCCGTTTTAGTTTATGACCGCTTCCTGCTATCGCGTTCATGATCGCGTTGGTTGTTGCATCAGTGGACGACGACTCCGTCGTTGCCATCAACGGCGAAGCCATCGACGGAGTCATCGGAGTCGCCAGCGACTTGGTCATTGGCGAAGCCATCGACGCTAGTTTTTTTTTCACCGCGTTATTTATTACCCTGCTAACATTCGTGGGCATCACTGTTGTAGAACGCAACGGCGTTTGTTTTTTTCTTCTCACCAACGACATTAGTTTGTCCCGCGCGGCTGAAAATGCCCTTCCGGCAACATCTCCAATAGCGCTAATTCCCTTATCACGAATAACATCAATGGCTTTCATCGATAATTGTTTAGGTAACGGCGCCACTTTTGGGGCCATTCTTGTAAATAACCCGCAATGGTGCTACCGAGACCATCTCCGTACCACGCGCGGTATACAGGCAATCGTGAGTTTACCACGTAGACGCTGACTGGTTTATCATGGTTGTAGTGTATGATCATCTTTATTATAAAAACACCAGTGTTTTCCAATTAGTGATTGATCACCAGTGATTGATCACCAGTGATTGATTGGTCAATCGCTGTGATAACCGTCCACGAGTTCGTCAATGAGCGTTCGATATACATTAATGTCCATGATACCACCGGCAAATAACCGCCTGCAAATATCAGCGGCCTCATTGATTATTTCCGTAGAGTTATTTCCGGCTCGTTTTCCTCCGATCAGTACTTCCAGCCGTGATATATCACTGAGAACATTACCAGGACAAGTAACAAAACCGTAGGATTTTTTACCAGAAGAGTTTCCAACAGAGTATCCTTTTCCTCTTTTTGGTTTTTTACTTTTAACCTTATCGAGGAATGCTTTGTAATTGGGATCACGCGGTGGTATTATACTTTTATATTTACTTGCTAAATACACTATTCTTGTCCATCTTTCCGTCGAATTTATATACTTTTCGTAACCGCTACTGATATGCATATCTCGTATATTCTTAGGTAATGTTGTAACAGTAAAATTAACTAATTCTTCCTCGCTGTCGAAGCCTCTGATTGTATCTAATGTGCTCTTTTTAAGTACATTACGGGGTGAATGTATCCATTCATCTTTTTGTTTTTGTATTTCTTCCGGTATTTCTTCCGGTATTTCTTCCGGTATTTCTTCTTCTGGTGCTCTTGCAGTAGCACCTGGTTCTTCTTCATCAGCCATTGTAACATAAGGTTCTTGTGGGTCCGTTATAGCGAGTGGTGGTGGCCTCCCCCTCCGTTGGTGTGTTGTAGCAACCGCTATTTCCGCAGGAAGTGTTTCCAGAGACTTTTTTGTTTGTTCGGTCTGAGCTGCTATCTTTTCAAGCGCACCGAGGACGGGCACAGTTGCGCTTTTTACCGGGGCAAAGAGTTGTTCGCTTCCAACAGCAAAATCAGTTTGTAGTTGTTTCCGCGTTTGAAGTTGTTTTCGGACCCTGTCTCGTAACGGTATGAACTTTTTAAGCGCTGCTAGCCGCTCTCTGGCTAGCCGAGTAGTAAGTGATTCACCTACCATTATTGCAAATTGCGGAGCAATTTCTAATTTCCCGCCGAGTCATCCTGTGGCAGGAATATACCCAAACACCTGTCGCGTCAGACGCAATCGTCTTACTATTTCAGTATTACAATTAAAACGTTACCACGACCTATCGGGGGGGGGGGGGAAATGAATACAACGATGTGTCACTTCCGTTACGCTACGTGAACAGGTATGCCATTAAATTGGGGGCTCCACAGAGTTTTCGTCTATAATCTTTCTAATGTTTTTAATCTTACTAGAAATCTCCCGGCGTCGTTCATAGGCACGTCCAAGTTTTTTTCGTACTGTTTCAACGGCGGTGAATAGCCCAATGAATGCATTTACGTCATTGAGGTACAGGTTTTCATTAATCGTATGTTGTAATCGTTTTATAAAAGCGTACTCGCGGGCCAGGGTAAAACGCCCCCGTTTCGATTGTTCGTTAATAATTTCATAATCGGATAATATTCTTTCGCTGTTGAGACTATCAGATAATTCAATTCCTTGATTTTTAATTTTGAAATCTCGGTTAATATATTATTGATGTCTTCGATATTCATATTCTTATAAACATCTTATTTCTAATATAAAAAAAAATTATTTTTACAAAATGATCTCTAGGCACATAAAGGTGCTGTTAACATCTTTACTGCCTAGAGAAATATGTACTTAATTAAGGGACGGCACCAATACCGTTTGGCAACCCCGCTGGCGCCTTTTGACGTCAGAGAGGCCCATCGGTTACATATACGACAATACGTCTTTGGAACTCCTTGATTGCCACCGCATTCAAGCAAAGCCCGAAGACACCCGAAGCATTAGATCCCCATAGGGAAGTCTAACTCGGCAAACACCGTGTTAGGCCTCCCAGAGGAGGTGACAATACAAGACAGACTTCGGAACTCCTTGTTTACCACCGTATCCAAGTAAGTCCAAAGGGTAATGGGACGGCACAAGACGGCACAGACATAAAACGGCGGGCGGAACTCTACGGTCAATTCAACCAATCAAAAGCAACCCAATTAAATTAACCCGGTTGCATGATTGTGAACAAAAGACAACCACACGCCCGGGTCAAGAGCGTGGGTTAGTTTTGATTGGTTGAATTGGCTTTCGAAAGCCCCAGGCTTATAACGAGTCGGCTTATATATAAGGTGACTAATACAACCGCGTCAGTTACAAGGTGTGTTATTATATTTTGTTAAATTACTTAAAAAACGCTATCAATAGCGTTTAAACAACACTAAATACTTCGATGAAACATAAAACAGAATATTACAGTTGTTTGTAAAGACAATTTATTCCATCAGTTTTCTTTAAAACAGACAATTTATTAATTGTAATAGACTGTAGCGTTCACACTGTCGGTAACTTCGTCACTCGGTGATATACCATCACGAGTTATTCCCCTTTGATGTTGTATATGAAAATCGAATTCTGTGTCCGGTCTTTTTTGAGATCGCTGTTTTAGTTATATTCTCTGCAACATCTCGAACTGATTTGCTACAAATATCGAAGTACCTATCAGCCGCATTCATAGAGTAAAATATTTTTTCTTCGTGCGTTATTGTATCAAATGACTTTACGGGTTTTGCCTTTCTCACCCCTCCTGTTTTTCCAAATTTGGAATTTTGACTCGGTGTAACAGCTCTTAGATTACACAGTCTGTTATTTTGAGGACATCCATCAATGTGATCAATAACGAGACCGTCGTTGATCAATCCGTTAAACGCTTCATATACCACCCTGTGAACAAGATAAATTTTTTTCCCAGCACCAAATCGCAAGTATCCGTGATTATTTTTTCGTCCAACTGGCCTCTTCAGTCTGCGGTTTCTAACAACGCCGTCGCGAGATGCCTCGTAATTAACAAGCACAGGGTGAGGTAGAAATTCTTGGTTCATTTGTATAATAATACTACTTGTCTAATTCATTATTTGGTTTAATTATAAACCTTTCAATGTAGTCTTGAGGAGTTTTGATGATTTTGTCCTTGACGGAGTCAGCGGTGGGGTCAACGGTGGAGTTTTTAATTCGCTTGTCGTAATAGCATTTTAGTTCTCTGTATCGCTTTCCACCGCAACTGATACACAACTGTGATTTTCCTCTTACACCAACATGGCAAACCAAGCACGGGAGGGGGCCAAGAGAACCATTACGAACGCTTTGTAAATGATACCCGCAGAATTCACCTCTACATGATTTATTGCACGGGGTTGTCGACCCAATCATCAACCATTTGCAGTGATTCATTATACTATATTCTTTCATTTAAATGCTTGTTTTAATTATATGGAGGAGTTCGAGAGATTAGCAGCAATTAAGCCCTGGAAAAATATTAAGTTCAATCTCGATAGAGCCCTCAAGGACGCACCAAAAACGGCAATAAACGATAGAACCCTGTTAAATAAAATACGTGATTGTATCAATGAATTCAAGCGTGATGGTGCATCTCATAGTTGGTCAACATTTCGAATTGATGGCGTTGTTGATGCTACCATGAACGACAAACGCGCAGCAACGATAATATCACACCTTGACGGTAAAAAGTATTTTTTCAGAGTAAAATTCATTGTCCGGGTGGAATCAGGTAATTGGATCATACGTGATAAATTTGAACCAGTTCTCAGCGACAAGAAAACAGTCATTGTTAGCCGCGACTCCAAGCCGGGGTTGTTAACCGGAATTGATAAACCATACTATGAACGATCGTATCCTGAAACAGCAGTTGTTTATGGAATATACCCGTTAAATAAGAAACCTGATATCGGAAAACTAGCGCCGATGAAACAGTCAACGGGGATAAATTGTGTAGCAGAACGAGTAATAGAGCATTTTACAAATGCGTGTCGAGGAAACAAATTGACTGATTTACGACGTAGCAAAATCAACCAATGGGGGGAGACAGTGCGCGAGCGAGGAGCAACCATCAGCGACATAGCGAGATTAGAAACATCGTTGAGATTTCCAATAACCGTTACAACGATAACCGGTGAAGTATTATACGAATCAAAGTATAGATCAAAGGGAGCCCCAATCAAAATTATTGATCATAACAAACACGCATGGACGCCCGCGGTCACAATATTTCCACGGGATAGAACAGTAAAGTATATACCTGAAGAATTCCTGCGAGAACAATTCTCCAAGGATAATTTTCTCGCGGAGAGGAAACTATTTGATGCTATTGCCTACTTGTGTAAAAACGACCCTGTATCAGTGTGGTTACTTCGCAGCGCTGAAAACGATGCGGATACCTTTGATCAGTTTGTAAGACCAAACGGTGAATTATATCGCACTGAAGCGTTTCACAACAAGATGAAAAAACCGCCATGGAATTTGAAGAGCATAATGAACAACTGCTAACAAATTGTTTTACAATTCCATCGGTTGCGGCTCATGTTGCAGCAAGGAAAAATGCTTGGAGACCAACACGCAAGGAATTTCTACCGGATGTACAATCCAGTTGTTTGGAATACTATCACGGTGGACTATGGAACACTAGATACAACCGCGACGCTATGATTTCCGTTGATATGGTTGCCTGTTATCCAGCGAGTTTTCTCGGGTATGGATCCGCCGCTGAGTACTTTAAACGATCTGGACACCCCAGACATGAAATGACTCGTGTTGCTATTAATGGACCACTGCCTGATTTTGATTTAACCGGATTCGCTCGCATAGTATCATTTGAATTCGCGGCAGGACTTCATCGCTGTTGCTATATTTGGATTGGTAGACACATGTCTGAAAAGAAGTGGTTGCCAATAGCGCTGCTACGGTATATGATTGATTGTAAAATGCTAATTTCGTTGATTGTCAGTGACGCGATTATATCATACCGGGCGCAGACTGAAGTCTGGTTACCAGAACCGGAGCGTCTAGAAAGCATAATTGACGAGTCCAGAAAACACATTGATGCCGACGAGGAATATATCGTCGAATGGTCCAAAAAGATATTCAACCAACGAAACATAGAGGCAAAAGATCTCGGTAGAAGAATAATTGGTAAGTTCACACAAGGTGGAAAAAACTGCGACTACAAACGATATTGCTCACGGCTGATTATAGATGACGCAGAATATGATTTCGTAATCAAGGACGCAGTGGCGAAAAATAGATACGTGAACTGCAAAACAGCTTTCTTGTCCAATGGAACAAGGTTGGGTACAGTTGTTACTTACAGCGATGGAGACAGCCCGGCATATCCACATTTGAGGGCGTCTATGCTGGGTTATGCTTGCATAAATTTATTTTCAATGTTAAATAGATTTCCCGACACCGCAGTTAGAGTTGCGATTGATTCATTTTATATTGACGTAAAGTATAAGGGAAACATAGCCGAGTTTACTAGTCCGGACGAGAGTTGGGGTACATGGAGAATTAAAAAAGAAATACGACGCGATTATTCCCCGTCAGCAGATGTCACCGTTGAGAACAACTACTTACGCGGTGATAATCTATCAGAATGGTCTAATGCACCACCGTGTTCTGATCCAATTTGTAGATACAAAACAGTTTATTTAAGCGGCTGTGGCGGGTCAGGAAAGACGACTCGGGCAATTGAATTATTTCAAACGCGGGCAAGTATGATCGTGCTTACACCAACCCATAGACTAGCGCGAGAGATAAAACAACGAAATGTTAACGCCGTTACTTATCACAGCTTTTTTCGATACAGCGGCGGTGAGTGGACTCCTGATCGAATGGGTGAAAAATTTATTCCTGAGGTTATCATCTGGGATGAGATATGTACTGTTTCGTTAGATGTTTTACAAATGTTTCTTGAGTGGTTGCTGCGCGCGAATACAGCGGTGATAATGTGCGGAGATCATGGCCAACCACCACCATTTGTCGGCGAGGGTCCACATGATTGGTTAAAGGGTTTTGTGGACTATTATGAAGAAACCGATACTGATTACCGAGCACTTGATGAACAACTGCGCGAGGTTAAGAAATTAATCAGATTACAGCCGGATAGAGTTCAATGTGAAATAGTCCGCGAGGTGATTCCGGAAACGCCGTTAAATGAATTCTGGGAAACATGGAGACCAAACGATTTGATTGTAGCGAGTAGAAAGATAGTCAGAGACACACTTCAGCAAAAGTTGTTTACGTTGCATAAGGAAAAGTTTCCAACGCGCCCAGTGCCGTTATGTTATAGACCCGCGGATACACGGCGGCAGAACATTGAAGTTGAAATTCCAGGCCCGACAGCGTCAGGGACAAAAAAACAAATTCTTGTGCTGAATGATATCGTGCTCGTTGATATCAGCGTCGTCGAGGACGCGCTACGTGCTGATAAATCCCCGTGGACGCTAGGATACGCAACAACAATACATTCCTCGCAGGGATTAACCATCACGGACACAATTGTTTGGACGGTTGATAATCGCATCGAATGGTCAAATCTAGTCTATCTTGCAGTGTCCCGAGTACGGAGGATAAATCAGCTTCGAAGAATTGTTATTGACGAAGCCGGTGACAAAGTCACCGACAAAGTCACCAACGACATGATCGATGCAAGCGTCATTGATAGAAAACTCTCGGGTTACCGCCAACAGGATAAAAAAAAATAGCGGCGTTTTGATATTGATGCCGAATTAATAATTGCGTTACGACAACAACAGAATAATCACTGCGCGAGTTGTAATTGCATGATGCGTTGGCGTTATTCGGATAAAGACGCTCGCCAATTTACCGTGGACAGGATCGATAACAGTCTCGGTCATGTCAAAAACAATGTGAGGTTGACCTGTCTTGAGTGCAATAGACGCAACGGCGCTAGTTAAGACCACGCGGGGGTAATTGAGTATCGTCAGGTATCACTTGTAGTTGCTCGCGTGTAAACCCCCGCTGTGGGGCAGTTGAATCCAGTCTATAGATCGGTGGTCTACCAGTTGATCGTGTTATCGTTGACATGTTATGTGTGGTAACACTCCAGATAGGATCAGTAGCTCTTTTTTACCGCCTTCAAGCTCTCCTGGTTCATATAAATATCTCACGGTGACATTGCCGAGAATCGGCTTGGAAACGCTATTTATTCTTGATCTTCCGGGTATATACTTTTTTTAATCGCGTCGCTGGGCTTCATGTTGATTGCTCGGGTAATCTCGTTATTTAACGCTGCAATTACGCCTGGCAACCTTTTGACCCATTCACGAGATCGTTTTTCTTGGATGAATTCTTTTGCGTACTGATATCCAAATAACCGTTCAGCAAGAGTCCGATTGAATCGTTCAACAATTGCCTGATCA
Source organism: Sinohyriopsis cumingii (assembly GCA_028554795.2). NCBI lineage: Eukaryota > Metazoa > Mollusca > Bivalvia > Unionida > Unionidae > Sinohyriopsis > Sinohyriopsis cumingii. The sequence goes on from CM068839.1 coordinate 33,481,176, forward strand.
CGATGTAGCGCAGTATGACCTCGTCGTACCGCGACGCTATGATGTTTCAGCGTTGATAAAACAGCGCCGCGAAATTCACTACCAGGATCAACTTGTAATAGATTTGGCCAGCGCAGAGGACCTTTTCGATAAATCCGCTCAAACGCATCGGCTACTTCAGTTGCTGACTTTGTTTTTAACGGTTCCGCTTGTTTGTATCGACTCGCAACATCAACTATGGTTAGCGCGTATTTGTAACCGTTGTCATGCGGCAAAAATAGTATATCAGCCTGATGAACTTCATTAGGTACGCTGACATCAAAGCGCGAAAAGTTGATTTGTTTAGGCGGTGGTAGATAGATTTGCCATATAGCCTGTTTGGATAACCAATTAGCCGCAGTGGCCCTCGTTACTTTTGCAGCGCTTGCAAGCTTACCAATTGCGGCCTTCCCCTTCCAGTATCCTCTCGGAGAATAATAGATGGATTCCATGTTGTTATTAATTACCAGCGCCCATCATTAATTTACCTTTCATAGCCGATTTTACCAACCATGAGGCCAATTTTTCTTTGAATGATTTATCAGGAATGGTATTTAACGCGTGAATTAATTTTACATCCGCGATATGACGCTGTTGCAGATCGCTACTTTTGTAGTAAGCAACATCATGAGCATGACACGCCTTATCGATAGCGTTTATTGGATACTCACCGGGTTTGGGCTGATTTTGATCATCGAGTCTGATATCTAATCGTGTTCCGGGGCCACAGTAGCTATATCCTGGGAGGTGCTTTTCTCCTGGATACTTTGCCCACGGTGTTCCGGGGAGTTTTGATAACTTGGCTGCAATATCACCTCCTCGCTTTTTTTTAAAACATCCCCGGGTCTAATAGAAATAAATCTAAATTTCTTTGTACCGCATTGTACACACTTACCAGTAAGTGCCGATCTGTTATTTCTTGTTGTAACGGTTGTCATATCATTTGTGCCAGTACGCATTCTACACTTCACACAATATAGATCCATAATTTATGTATAGAGATATGAATATAATTGATTTTTCGGCGACTAAAACAAGAGAACCAGTTAAGCATGTTGCAGCGTTACCAAACTCGATCCGGATGATTATCATCGGACCATCTGGATCCGGCAAGTCGCAATTGTTACTTAATTTAATAATGAGATGGATGAAGTGGGATAAGTTGTATTTAATCGCCCCTAGCGTAGATGATCAACGATGCTACGAGGTGTTGAAAGATTTTAACGAGAATGCATCAGCGATCACTGAAAAAAATGTTATTGAGTTTATTACAGATATCAATGATGCGCCAGGTATTAATGATATTGATGGCGACGTTAACAATTTAGTCGTGTACGATGATGTTATGTTAGACAATCAAAAAAACCCAGCTAGGATATTTTCCAGAGGCAGGCATAAAAACACTTACGTGATATATGTCACTCAACGATACACTCAGATTCCAAAAGTAATCAGAGATAACTGTAATATTCTTGCTGTGTTCAACGGCGTTGATACACACACGCTACGAAATATTTGGCAGACATGGTGCGGCGGTGACATGGACTTTAATGTTTCTCGAAACTTTTTTAGTCATGCTCAGTCGACCCCACATGGATTTGTAACGATAAATTTACATGATCCTCGGACACGATATCGTATCGGACTTGACCAAATATTCGGTTAAATTGTAAATAATTTTCATTGTAACTCTTAGCAGCAGAGGGGGCGATGACATCGACGCGGTCGTCGCGCTTTTTTACCCGACGCTGACGACGCTGGATCGCTGAGTGCAGAAAGTATATTAAACTAAATGACGTTCGATTTGCCCCCCCCCCCCCCGACGACGACGTCGTTTTTTTTTTGCCAGGCGCTGACGACGCTGGATCCGATGAGTGCAGAAAAGTATTAATTAAACCAAATGACGATTGGACAAAATGTCCGATTCGCCCCCTCTGCTGCTCATCCTATTTGAATAGCTATGCGATCTAACAATGCTTATGTGGGATTTGGACTCTCAGTCAGCGCCTTTCTATTCTCTGCCCCTTATATCGGAGGGTCTTTCGTTGTTTGTGTTGCCAACTTTGATGTCCACAGTGGAACTTTAAATCGCCGCACACACCTGATAAATCCTTGTGGCGGCGACAACCCTTATGACTCAAATTATATGATTGCACGTGGGCTTTTATAGTAAGTGACCCATTGAGCTTTGGGGCCATCGGCTCAAACAAGTTTGATTATTCCTGTTTATTTCGTTCCTGTTGTTCTGGTAGGTGACCTCGCATAAAAAATATTTCACTTCTTTCTTCGAGGCTTTCGCCATTATATCAAAATTTGATATTAGCATCGGCGACCTTGGAAAAGTTTGGTTGTTTCAGTGTGTCACCAGGATAGTCTTACAGAGGGACCCCGAAGTGTTCGTGGTGTTAGTCGCAGTCTGGACCCTTTTCATGTGACATAGCGAGACCACGTTGCCACCTGTTACTTTTGTCTGTTAATTTATGTCCGCAGATCCTACAACACCAAGCTTAGCGGTTTTTGTCAACAGCTGGTGCGACAGTAAGCACTGTAAACGTTCCGTCAGCTAGCAGTGCTGTTAGCGCTGTTACAAATGACTGTTATTTCCAATCCTCGTGCACGTGCCATCGCAGCATTAACGAAGGTGTTTTGTGAGTGTGTTGTCGCCCAATCAACGCTAGTTTATAAAGTCCGCAGCGTAACTGTGCGTAGGTTAATCGCAGTGTTATTCCACATTTGTGTTCGGCCGTTGATATTTTTTTTAATTCTGACTTTCTGTCAGTGTCACATACATATGGCTATAGGATATGATAGATTAGTCGCCCTCCAACTACATATCTTCCATGTGGGCGTGAATAACTTCATTCGTCCCCCACTCCTAGTTAGTAGTGTTTTGTCCGACTTTATTACTGCGATGCATCTATGTGCAGTAAAACCACCTGTTAATATCAAAGGCCAGCTTGAAATGCATGTATACCACAGACTGTCTAAACAGATCTAGACGTTCAATTGAAGAGTAATAAATTGGGTACAACATTGTGAAATCCTTATGACATATCTGAAGTCATTTATCAACGTTCTGGTCACGTCCCATGAAACTCTGGTTCGTTGGAAATCATCGAGGACTAGTTGGGATGGTTTATGATTCCACCATATTCTAAGCGAGCTTTCAGACACGATAAGTTGGTCAAACGCCATTTGGTTTCTTATCTGTGAGTGCAGAGACGTCAGATGAGATGGGATCTGACACGTAATGAGACCTGACGGTGTACATTGCATCTTTTGTCATTGTTGGCACTCTCAGCGTAGATTAACAGCCACCCTGTTTAAATCTTAGTAGTGGCTGAGCAGCTAGCGACGGTGTCAGGGTGGGAATGTACAGAGGTAAAGTAACCCATTCGTGTACCGCTTTAGATTTGCATGATTTCGCTCTCTCAGGGTGCCATATGGCTTCGTCATCAGTAGCGGGCCCTGTCAACACATCTTTGTTTTTAGGCACAAAGATAACTTTTCTGATTTCTAAAAAATCCAAATATGTTTGACAGTGGAATTACATAACTGATTTGACCTTGTGCGTTAATTTGTGCTCGCCGTGCTGAATGTGGGATTAGCACCACGGACAACAGCCAGACATCTGCATTGACATCGCTGGCAATATTTCTGTGTCTTCGACTATTATACTGCACATGATCGACATTATTCATGATATCCTTGGCGAACATCATTGGGGCACAGCGTTGCGAGAATAATCATTGGAGTAATATGCAAGTCCAAGTATTGTCGCTGACACGCAAACGTTCTCCAGACATTCGTTGATTTCCTTGCCGGATATAATGTATCGGGGGCTGTTAAATAATGCCATCACGCCGATACTAAGAAATACGCCAAATTACCCTTCGGAGTAAAGATTGCAATCAGTCTTCGCGGGCAGGAAATACCTGCTTGTGTCCTGGACCTGTAATACTATTCGAATCTATAGTTTAGAACACGAATATAATAAGAATAATACTGATAATTGTGCGCATATTCACGCTTAAGCATTGGCTCGTTCATGACGTATGCGGGATCAGAGACACGTTTGATACTGGGGTGTCGGATGCTTTAGTAACGCGATCACTTTCCAATCCGTTCATTAGTAACGAAATTAGCGCGCGGACATTGGTTCTGGCAGTGGCAGCGCAGCTTCTCCCTGATGATCATTTATTCGTTGTACAATGGTATCAATGATATATATTTTTTTTGTGTCAGTATGGTGTATTTCTTGTTGTTGTTCTTCTTCTTTCTCTTTTTCTTTTTCTTGTTTTTCTTCTATTTCTTCTTCTTCTTTATGTTCTTTTTCTTCTTCTTATTATTATTATGTCTCAGGTGGGTGGTGTTATACCAACACAACATTAGGTGCAGACCGCGAGCCCAGTCGTATCATCTTAGTTTTGTTTCGTCCAGGCGGGACAGTTAGATCTTGACCACCAATGGAAATAAATCATTAAAGGATGTCTGATGCTGGATGTAGTATCATCTGCTTCATCAGTGTCATTGGCCTCGACAGATTCGTGTGTGACTTCAGATTCAAACGTTATACCTTGATCGTCGTCTGAGCATTCGCTCTACTTCTCCATATCGTTTCGGGACCCCTGTCTGTACATATTGCAAGCGCTCCTTGTTTGTGATCTCACAAAACAGGCCAACCTTGACAACGATTGGATTATTGAGTTTGCAACAATGATGCAATTTGGGACTAAAGTTACAATTTACCGTTATATTAATAATAATAATAATAATAATAATAATAATAATAATAATAATAAAATGAACCTAGCGGTTTTCAAACTACGATCCCACCCTAAACATAACCGGTGGCAACCATGGTATAAAGAGAAATGGAAATTGTACGGCCTTACTACCAAACTGTTACGTTTGATGGTAAGATATCAATGATGACATATTTGATTACACTATATTTCATTATATGCGTCAGCGAGGTGGATGCATGAGATAATGAAAATCATGCCTAAGACTGGCATTTGCAGGAGTGAACTGCCTGAAGATATTTTGTCTTACGTGTCTAAGTGATTGTAAACGATGCCATCTGCCTATGAGATGTCAACTAACTCACCTTATATATGTTCATAGTTAAGTGGCTTCGACTTACAACTTGCTGAAAACCAAATTAATTTTTACAGACGACACCGACATGAACAGTGTGAATTGTATCGAAAAGTTAGAATTAATGCTCTGATCAGTGTCTGTGTTTTAACTACAAGTTGTTAATGTAATATTTATGATCAGTGTCTCTGTTTTAACTATAAGTTAATGTAATATTTATGATCAGTGTCTGTGTTTTAACTTCAAGTTGTTAATGTAATATTTATGATCAGTGTCCGTGTTTTAACTTCAAGTTGTTAATGTAATATTTATGATCAGTGTCTGTGTTTTAACTACAAGTTGTTAATGTAATATTTACGATTAGTGGTTTACTAAATATGCTTACTCTAATTCTGATGATTATTGTTTGCTATAATAAAAATTCTCAATATCATATTTCTGAGTAGTGTTTATGTTTTAGTAAAAATGCTCCATGTAATAATTATCATTAATATTTCAAATTAATTTGCTTTTGATGACCAGATCTTTATCAGATCTCGTAAATATTATTTTAGTATCAGCATTTGTATGTTGGTGTTTGTGTTCACAAAAGTCCTTCGTGTAATAGATAATCCTTTTAAGATTTACTTGTTGCGATATATACTGAGGTTAAATAAACATAAAAGGAAACTAATTTAAGATTAGTTATAACTATAATGTATTTTTCTACTCTAAAGTTTGTTCTCAATTATAATATTTCAATTCAATTTCATTGGTATTGCTGATTATTACAATTTATGTATTCGTTGTAGTCTGGTCATTTCAATAGAATCTAAAGAGGCCTTTTGCAATCATAAGTATACGTCAGAGGTAGTACGTGTCTATAAAGCAAACATATAGTATTACCCACAATATTCCTTTTTTTCTTTGCCCATAAAGTTTAAACCTGCATTTAAAACAAATTGACAACTATTGTATGTAAAATAAGAACAATAAATTTCTTCATTCCATTAAATTATTCCATTTATTCATACGTTGTATATCCCAGAAAATTAACTGTTGCTGTTAATCTCTTGAATAAGGTATACTAAATTTACGACTATAAAGTTGCGGACTTCACTATTTGTAGTCTGGTGCTTAAGCCCATAACCTTTAAACTTTATGTTCTTATCTAATCTGTAATAACACAATCAATGACATATTGCCCACTGACCTCTAACCATCCATGAATAATTATAGACTGTATGTAATCAAATAGAACTGTAAAATATTTTAGGATTCATGACTTAAAAGTTCAAACACATATCCACACAGTCTGACAACAATTGTCACATTTGTAATTTAAACATGAATACATTATCCCATGTCTATTCAATTAAACAATCAAAACAGGATTCTAATAGTTCTTATTGAAGTATTGTTTCTTAGAAAAAACATATTTTTATGTATAAGATGTTTTTCACTTTAATTTTGGCCCGTATACTTTTCATATTAGGTAAATGTGGAAGGAAGTTATATGGAAGTAGGCTGCTAATTAATGGAACAAAAATATGGGGAAATTACTATAAGGTATAAACTATAAAATAATGATTTCAATACGAATAAATGGAATGAAAGTGTTGCATCACATATTACTTAATTCAAATTGCTCACAATAAAAATGTCAGAGAAATGTATGGTTCAGTCAAGAAATGAAGTTTATATTTTCGCCATGTAAAATCTTTGATTCGCCATATTGTCACTGGTTACAATCGATGAATTTAGATAACTAATTTGGTAACAAAACGTTCATACAATCATTGAAGCATTGAAGAAATCAGGAAAAGCAAAGTCTTCCTTTGTGATCACACTAACGATAGAGTTAGGGTTGGTTCGAATCTCTCACAAATGCAATGACAACTGTGTTACCAGTTTGAGATCAAAATGCAAAACACCTGTTATTACTGACAGGTGAGACTTTACAATTTCATAAGCAATTATTTATTAAAAGATTGAGTTATATTTCTCTACTCCCATTGAATCAGTCAGCTGTTAGCAACATATCCTTCGGGCAGTTGAACTATAGTTAGGATTCATTGACACCCGTTAAAAAATTGATCGTTGAAAACCATGCATAAACTAGATCTAATTCCTTTTGAATCAAGGTTTAGTCGGCGAAATCTCTACTGATTGCCTTAGAAAGATAGTCCGACATTGTGACCTTTGTAGTTTACTTGGCTAAGGTGTTAATCTGACAGTTCAATGTATAGAAAATCAAAATGTGATTTGACGCTGCTTGACATATCAAATGATGTGTGCCGTTCAATACCTGTGGCGATCATGTCGTGCAAATACAGAGATTTAAGACTTTGGGCATGTTGGGTCAAACGAATGGCTGTCTCTAAATAAGAAGTTTGATTGATAAATAATATATGACTACTAGAAAATTTTTATTTGATTATTCTAAACCTTGTATCTAAATAAGCTCATATGCTGAAGGTTTTGTTGGTACCAAAGCAACATATATCATGGTAACTTGATGCAAATCACATAATGGTTTATTTTATGATCATTTGAGAACCTAAATGTAGAGACTTTAAAAAAAGGACATTAATAATGCAGACAATCAGCTGTTGAATCAGAAAGCTGAAAGGTTCGTACATGTAGCAACGATTTCTATTGGTCAGAACATCATCATATGATCATATCCAGTTACTTTTATTTCTGTATAAACTGTACAAAGAGCTAATTTATAACAAGTTATATAAATATAGTCACGTGCAAAGTAACTAATGTAAGTACTTAAAAAGGCAAACTCACTGACTGCGGGTATTATTTGTTAGTGATTCGGCAACTGACAGTTTATATCATTAGGCTCTTAATGGAACGCACATAACGCTAGCGGTTGGGCTATCTGACGATTTATCTGCTGAAAGAATGTCGGACTAAAGTTTACGGTATTTGCATTTTACGCTTGTGGCATAGTAGCATACAATAATGGTACTATATATATTTCACAAGGAGATAGTTGTTTTTGTTCACTTAATTTTATTTAAAAGATAAATATTGCATAATGAATTTTAAGATTCTAAACTAATGAAGACCGTAGGTAGCGACATTCTTCTCTGATGGTTCCAAGAGTTTATAGACAGTACATACGGCAATAGGGTCCCTAAATCTCGGCAAAATTTCGTGTAAACCAAGCAGTGTTTCCATATTACAGTTTTGTGTGCTGCTGGTTTTGTATCCTTCAATATTTGAAATGACGTAGGATAAAAATGTAAGAAAGGAAAGCTGGGAAGACACCCGTTGACGTAGCAGTGAACAAGAGTAGCAACAACAACTAATGATAAAATGAGAGAATACTATCATAAAATTAACTTATAAGTGCTGTTTTAATAGAAAGTCTTGCATATGCGAGTCTTCTGTTATAATTGTGTTTGTTTGTTTGATATATGATATTTAAACAATGAGGAAGAATGAAATATTTTAATTTTCCATGTGCGCATTGGCAATACACATATATAGGAGAAGAATGAAAATGCATAAGTTCATGTAGCATGACACTAATAAATTTATTTACTTGCATGTTCATACGACGATGCCTATTACATATTTATATCTTAGTTTGGGAAGTGACTTTTCAGATGTTTTTGTTTCGTATAACTCCAAAACAAAATCCGAATATTGAAAATATAAAGTTAGTAGCTGACACTTTTAATTAATCTCGCAATTATGTAAATCAAGTTCTGCACATGCGCAGCTATGTTTGCAAGAATATAAAACTATTATATTATTAGAAATTGCTTAAAATTTGCAACATGTTATAATGGATTAGGTGATGACGATTTTGTGCGGGAGGAATCGCATTGGGCAAGTAACAAAGCTAACTTGAATACATTAAATTGTCCTGTAGCGTTTCTAAAGAAAAAACATGTGACAAATATCCACTTAGTTTAAATTTTATCAGTTATGTAGACATATGTAGACATATTAATTGTTACTTTCAAATATATTAGAATCTGAACAGTATTAATTTTTGAAACATATAAACCTTGCAGCACATGATGTATCCCTTAAGGAGACGCACAACGAGAATAGAATAGTACTCCGTTTCTATTGCATTCTAATGTACGCCATTTATAAGGAGAATTTTCAAAGCGTTTAGATTTACACAAGAATATATTGCATTTCTTTCAAAGGTATATGTCATTTTCAAAGTTTAGGTCCAGTGTGAGAACATAATAATTGTTAACACTCAACAGTCGTTATTCCATATCATTATTATCTTATAAACATCGTTTGCTGTTGTAAACAAAGATAGTTCTTTTGCGACTTGGTGGTTATTTATGATAAATTGATAACGAACATAACGTCTTCTAGCATAAATCAAATACATGTCTGTGATAGCGCCATATTGGATGGAGGGAATATAGAGATTCATATTTCTGTCTGTCTGTTCTTCCGTATGCCCCTGACATTTTTAGAAATTTTTAATGTATCTTGCCACAATTTGGAACAAAAGTTGATATCAATAAATTCGTGTCTGAGTTTGCTTTGCTGAAAAATAAAGTCAGTTTTATTCTTTTTATCAAGACATTCCTTTCATTGAGGCAAGCTAGATATAATTTTTCAAATACTGAATATATGGTATTTCTTCACTGGCTATACTGGCTATTTAAAAAAGACATTATATATCTTAGGCATAATTCAAAGAACCTTTAATTCCCTTTATTTTGGTGTATGGTTGATGGGTGTACTATGGGTTATAGAGTATACAACTTGGCCTTACTCCAGTTGTGCACCTTTCAAAAAAGTGCTAGCTCCACTTGGTCATTTTCACTTTCTGAACTTCAGAGGTAAATTGTATAAAAAAGAGCCGAAAACTTTTTCACATTTTATATATTTGGTAATTCATTCATTGCACTTTCAGAAGCTGGTATTGTCAAGTCTGGCAAAATTAATTTTCCTTATTTTAATAGCTGCTATGGATAGTGTACTTTAGATTAATTCAGATCTATTGTTTAGCACAAGGGAGCAGTCATTTTAGTTAGCAGTGTGCTTAGATCATGTACAATGTCCAAAAGTACAATATCCAAAGAAATATCATCAAATTACATTAATGTAGCATAGAGGTATGCCAACATTCTCTCCATTGTGCATGTTTTAAATGCAAACAACTTCACCTTACATACGCCATTCTCTCAAAAGTAGATAATAAATGGTGAGCACCCGTATATATAACACTCAAAATGGCATTACAACAATATTCGTCACAATTAATGATTTTGAATCGATCAAAATAGATCTATAGGATTTTTAACTTTTCCCGAGCGAAGAATATTCATAAAGAGTCAAGTACATTTTTCAGTATTTAAATTCACTCAAAACCTTTAGTCTTTCCCTTGATATGTTACGTCATTTGTCATTATTCTCAGTTATGCACTTTTCGCGGTGGCATTGAACCTTAAAAGAAAATAAAACTATTTGGACCTTAAAGTCAAACACCAATTACAAATCTTGTGATTCAATAGGCTAATAAACGATCTGGAAACTACTTCAATAATTTTAGTAGTTTCCTTAACGTTGGTGATTTTGATAAAAAGACTTCGATCCTGTACCCCGAGATCCATAACCGTTGCTTCTTAGAAGCAGGTGAATACAAGACCTCGTTTGGTTAGAACTCGATCATATTCATTTTCACAATTAAACAGTAATTATCGAAAATTTACGAAATTTATCTCTATTGCGAATAAATTATAGGAGCACAGCCGATTTTCGTAAGATACAACTTCATCGCATTTCTTGACAAATGGTGATTTTTGTAAATATTCTATCCCCTCAATATCATTTTTTATTAGAAATTGAATTTAATATTTAATACAATTTCCTTTTTGTATCTTCACGGTCATGTCGCCTTTAATGAAGCTGCTCGGATATGCTGTAAACAGTTTGAACACTTGTTTCTTGCTACATGTGGTGATGTGAGCTGAGTTGCTGACATCAATGTGTAATTACTGTACATGATAAACATGAAAATTGTCCACTCATTTGGTTTGGTTGACGACTGCAAAGTGTTCAATATAATCAAAGCGAATTCGTGGAAATTTCAAGAAATGTAGTTGGTTCAAGCACACCCAAGTCATTGGGTGATAGTTCGTTGGGAACAGGCAAACACTTTAATTCTAAACCATTACAGTAACTGTTTTCAGTCGTTGCTGTAAGAAACCCATTGCAGAGGACACCCAAATGTGGTATGTCTACGACATACACGGCTTGCAGTAATAAAAAGTCCATCAACATGTTCATTCTTGGTAAAAAAGTCGCAAATATTCTGTATCTCTATCCCTAAAACGGATAATCTTTATTCTCATTTAGACTTAATTGAACTCAACAATTAAAAATGAGAAACAAAGCTCTAAAATAACAAACACGAATCATAGCCGATAACCCGATTGCTGAAAAGTGCTACATTATTGCTCCCTCAGCCAGCAAGTTGCCCTTCTAAACCCTATTTAACCAGCAAACTTCAGCAGTATAGTCCTCGGGCAGATAAAAAGCTAAGCCGATGCCAGAGAAAGAAATTGTGAGTGAACTAGACACAATTATCTTTGGATTCATTTTAGTCGGTGAAGCCTCTGTTCTTTACCCGAGAAAGAGTCAATGTTTAAACTACTAGACATTATGACCTTCGGATTTTATTTGGTTAAGCTATTTATTTGATCATTTTATTTACACAAATTCAATGGGAATTGATTGATAATGCTATTTTGGAATAAGGTATTGCCCATGTCCCGTTGGGCAGAGTACGTAACGGTCAAAACCTTTGAACTGGCGACTATGTCCTGCAAGAGGGAAGCGTGCGAAAAGTATATATGTATATATATTACATACACTAAGTTATGTTTAAATATTTATAATAATTAGGATAGCTTTTACTATGTAGTCAGAACTGAAATGAAAACATTCGGTAGTAGATATGGATTTATGAAAAAAATACGTATTTATTTCGTTCAGAATATTATTTTGTTTCATAGTTGCTTAATCACAGAAGCTGGCATTTCATATCTCTAGTGTAAAAAAGTGAAGTATATCTGACGGACTGACACATGACAACAATGAGGGTTTTGGATCCAAAGGTAGTTTAGTATAGGAAATATCAAGAACCTATTTATCAAAGTACAAGAATGATTAAGTGTTGGCAACCATTGTTAAATTTTTCTGTTTCATTTTCGTGCTGAAAGGTTTGTGCTTGTCTTTTAAAGAAAATGTCTCGTGCCATACTTATAATTAATGATTCTACTGCATATTTCCATATTCTTAGACTGATATACTCTGGGGATCTCTTGAATATCACACTTATGATATGTCTTAGTAAATATTGCAGTTTTGGCAGGTACTTCCTATGTGAAGATGTAATGCCAACGTTGAAAGATTTTCATCATTTAAGTTTGCAATACGTACCGGTATATTTGATGCTGCGATTGATACATTGATATCATGGCTGGCACCAACTCGACTTGGTCATCACCAGGCGCTCTGCTCTTAACAGCGTCCTCTCCACCAAAACCTACCACAGTGCAGACTGCGACTCCGACTATGCCCTCGTGAGCAGCAGAGTCCGACTACAGCCACACAAACTACACCGCTCAAAACAAAAAGGACGCCCTCGCATAAACACTGCGCAGATGTCAGTCCCCGCCAAGGTGGAGGAGTATGTGTACGCCCTGGACAAAGCTCTCCAGGACCTGCCTGAGCACGACGCTACAGCCAAGTGGAACGCCATGAAGGGTGCAATCTACAGTACAGCTATGTCCACGTTTGGCAAGAAGGGACGACCCAAGAGAAGAGCAGAGAGCAAGGTCAACCGCTCTACATGATGTTCATCGACCTCATCAAGGCCTTTGACTTGGTCAGCAGGAAGGGCCTTTTTGAACTTCTCAGTAAGATTGGTTGCCGCCCATAACTCCTCAGCATGATAATCTCTTTCCATGCAGATATGAAGGGAACAGTCCTGTATGATGGATCCTCCTCAACCTCCTTCCCAATTAACAGCGGCGTGAAGCAGGGCTGAGTGCTGGCACCAACACTTTTTGGGATCTTCTTCTCCCTGCTCCTGTCCTACGCCTTCGACTCGTCCAAGGATGGCATATATCTACACGGGAGGCTGTTCAACCTGGCATGACTGCGCTCAAAGACCAAAGTCAGAGCTGAGCTCATCAGGGAGATGCTTTTTGCAGATGACTCAGCTCTTGTGACCCCCACCGAGGAAGCCCTCCAGAGACTGGGAGACCGTTTTGCCGATGCCTGCATGCAGTTTGGTCTCACCATCAGCTTGGAAAAACAAATGTCAGCGTGCAAGATACCACAATTGCCCCTTACATCAAAATCAACGGTGTCACCCTGGAAACAGTCAACAACTTTACCTACCTGTGGTCAACCATCAGCAACACTTGATCTCTGCTCTCTGTTTGATACGGAGCTGGACAGAAGGCTTGGAAAGGCAAACACCATCATGGCACGACTAACGAAGAGGGTGTGGGAAAACAACGCGCTGACAGAGCACACCAAGGTCCGAGTCTACCAGGCCTGCGTTCTCAGCACCCTTCTATATGGAAGTGAGACCTGGAGTACCTACATGAGGCAAGAAAGCCGGCTCAACTCCTTCCATATACGGTGCCTAAAACGCATCCTGAAAATCAGCTGGCAAGACCGTGTTCCACACAGCGAGATCCTGCAGCGTGCAAGTACCCCCAGCATGTACTCCCTGCTGTGCAAACGCCGCGTTGGATGGCTGGGACACGTCCGACGCATGGAGGATGGAATGCTACCAAAGGACATCCTATATGGACAGTTGACCATTGGCATGAGAAGAGTCGGCCGCCCCTCATTCCGTTTCAAGGATGTATGCAAGAAGGACATGAAGGCATGCAACATTTCACCCGTTGTCTAGGAAGAGCTGGCGAGGACCGAGGCACCTGGAGACTGACGGTGAACAATGGCATATCAGTCGCTGATGCGAAGAGAGGCCAGTTGGCGGTGGAGAAACGTAAGAGAAAGATGAACGCGGCAGAACCACAGTAACGCAGACTTCCCAGTATGTCTGCACCAACTGCAGTAGGGACTGCCACTCACGTATAGGCCTGCACAGCCATAGCAGACGATGCCAACAGAGACAGACAACACCTCAAGGGCGCTATTCGCATGGTCTTTTGAGACTGAGTCGCCAATGATGAATGATGATGATTGATATTTAAGATAGCCAATGTGAAGATTGAATATTATTGGTTCTGACTCTGTTTTGCGCCTAATACCTCACGTGTTCAATTGTATCAAAAGCGGACAGTATGTTACTAGTAAATAACCGTCAGTATTGGTTTAATAATATTGTATGTTGTTGGCATATTCGGAGTATAGTTGCTACGTTGTCATCATGATCGCTTCTGCGTTTGATTATAATGAATGTCACTGGGTTTGTAATTCCAAAAAAGAATAGATTTATTGCATTGTTTATAATCTTTATTGCTGTAGACTGGTTGAAATTGTTCATATATTTTTAATATTTACTTTAATATAATTTAATGATTACTACATCATATTTGTTCATTTAACGTCTTTTGTGGCGATATATGCCATATAGATTCTGAAGCGCCTTAAAATTCACAACCAATCAATCAAACAACCAACAAACAACCAACCTATTAATTAATTAATCAATCAATCAATCCACCAAGAGTACATTTTCATACTCTGACATTTGTTCTCATTGATACAAAGGAAAATCTTTCTTTACTGTATCTGACCATTATGGACTGTTTGTATATTTATTCTAGCCTTTCCAACCGAATTTAAAGATTGTTGTGGTAATGATAATTGTCATATGTTGCGTGTAACTAGTCTTAATACAGCAATATATCAACATATCTGCAAATGTTTTCCATTTTTATTTATGCACAAATTTGAAACGTGTATTAACTAGTACAGAGACCTGTCAATCTCTCTACCATAAGGCTGACCATATGAGCATAGAGTTTAGTATGTTCGATATTCTTTCGACAGTGATGCATGGCTAGACAGATCAAATATGACTTAAAATATCTCAATATGGAATTGTCAAGCAGTTCTTCATGTCGATAATGACATAAATGGAAGTTGAGTAGCTATGTACTTCGAAACCGGAACTCCCACTAGTGGAAAGAACAATTTATTATCAAACACTGGATAATGTGCTGAAATAAGCTTTAATGAAATAACACTTATAATTGGAGCCACGTATGTATTACCAATATTCTTTGATTGTACGTTGATAAAACTTTCAAATCCAATAAGTTAAACAGTACTGTGAAAATATATTTATCATAGAAGACTTAAATATCATTGTATTCAGTAGATGTCGAAATATAAAAATTTTTATGAATAAACTTCATTTATATCAATCAACTAATTACTAATCATAACTATATAATGATCGATATAATACCTACAATTGGCACATTAATCTGTTATGAAATAGTGGTCTTAATTCCTTTATCAGGCAATCATTTTCCAGTTTGATAATCTACAAAGTGTATGACGTCTCTGGAACGTCGCTCAAAACGGACAATAGAGGAGTTAATTATGCAGTTCATTAAATAGTTAATTACCGATTGTACGGAGACTTACTGTATAGAGCTGAGTGATGGTTTTCGAAAGTTTCTATACAAGACAATGTGGGCGAGATCTCTCGTAAAATGTATTAGCGGCAACCCGTTCTGCTATTAAAATAACCATTTAAACAAGACGTAAAGCATATCATCCCCGGATGCATACTAATATTAGCAAATTAATTTCGGAACAGACATGAATACACCGCTTTGCTGAAACAACCAATCATTCTTTACAACTGTTCCATATTCAGAGATATTAGAAACTGACAGATATGTGCTGTAAGATGCAACTTGAGTATTTTAAACCTTCTTTAATACATTTCAAGTTAAAATATTGTGGTCCGATAGTTTGCTACTAAATCCAATACATTACTGATGCAAAATACTAAATCAGAACAACTATTTCAGATACTAACCAATATTTTCTCTTCAGATGTGATAAAGCAAAATTGTTTAATAAATATTTTACTAAGAAAATTCACGTTACATGATACTTGCACTACTGCGGGTTACATCTACCTGAAATTGGGCATAACACTATTCACATTATCATAATTGACATAGAAGATTTCTTTCAAATCACAGCATTAATAGAGCAGAAAAGCCAGTATAGTCTGATCATACATCGTTTCAGCCAAGGAAAACAACAAGCATCATATTGAGAAAGATGGCTGTCCAATAAACGCCTAGCTATTAAAGAAATCATAGAAATCTTTTTTTGTTGTTGAAGAAATTGATACGAAAAACACAATCTATATATGTACTGCCTATTTTGAATGCGATTGCTTATTATGATATCTATGAACCATTAATACAAATCCAAAAGAAAAGCAAGAAGAAAATCATAGCAGTCTTTGATTCATCTCTGAACGAGGAGAGACAGAAGGTAATAATGAATCAAACTAATTATACAACTAATGCAAGGAAAATACGCGAGTTGTATTCATTGTTTTTTAAAACGATGAACTAAATTTATGAAACAATAATAAGTAGGATGATTAGTGAGTCGGTTTCATTAAAAGTCCAGGTTTATTTATGGGCAAAGATAGCATAGAAGACGACAGAGGCTGATTGTTTTCTATTTATGATGGAGATAAACTATGAGCATAATGAATAAAAGCAAGACAGATTATAACTTTCAAAGATTATTTGATGCACTACACTCAAAATTGTATCAAGAAATATATTTTTTACCTAATGACCTTTTGCAAAACATAAATTATTTAAATCTCTATTTTGATCGATTTAGACCAATATGTCTCTTAATTACCAGATTTGACTTAAGTTAAAAAAGATATTTTGTTAATGTTGATAATGAAGATAAATAATTTCATGCCATTTAATATATTGTTAATATCAACATAAAATGCAAGCAATCAAACAAAATTTAACTTTAATTAATATGATATAAATATCAATATCAGCACATGTAATTTGCAAAACAACGTTAAGTTAGATTTTTTTTATACCGAGATATTATATATTGGCCGCATGTTGTCGCTTAATTAGTTAATGTTTTTAATCATTGTATTGTAGCGAGTTTATGGTTTTAAACTTAGCAAAATAAAACGTCCAACAGCCACGTTTAGTACAATCAGCAAATGCATTGTTTCTCTAGATTACAAAGTAAAAGTTTAAGAGGAGATAAAAGTATTGCGATAAAATCCCGAATATTCCTAGATTTTCTATTACAAGTACATTACCTATCCAAATGTATTGAGTTCTGAATGAATTTTAATATCGCATGTACTCCTGTACCAATAGTAAATAATACGAATGAAATCGTATACTTGTATTGTGTTCAATGGCAGGTACAAGTATAGGAGATGAGCGAAGATACTTTAAGTATGTTGACAATGGTAATTATTTTATATGTATGTTCTGTCAACTATGCATATTACATAGTTCTTAGTCTTTGTACGAACGTTTCTGATGCCTTCGTTACATTGTGCTTCGTATTACTCCTATACACATTTACTTCCCAGTATCAAGAGCAAAACGGATGCAACTAAGACTTTTAACTACTCTCCTAATGATGTAATTCATCCACTATCAATACGTAAGCATGTTTGCTTGAATAGCTACCCTTTACATTGTTAGAGATTGTTTAAAATCGTATAATAATCTTAGAATTAAGGTGGTAGCATTTTGTTTAGAATGATACATTAATGTTCACATATAAATAGAGCATTCCCTTCTCGATAGATAGAATATCATCGATCCAAAAAAACTATTTCTTCCACCTAGCGATCACGCAGCTCTTAAACTCTGATTACGTCACTGAACACACATAATACTTACTGTACGTTTTAGTTTATATTTAAATACTACGAAAAAGAGGTTGAATTTGTTTTTCTTATATGAAATTGAACCGGTGTATATTTTCAGTTCAAGCTCTGATGTGAATCAGCTATTGGAAATAAATGAATTTTTAAATGCTGCGCTAATGGAACCATAGAGGCTTTCTCCACGACATTTCTTAGAGTTTACAGACGATTTTCACCAGAGTTGCGAGTAAACCAAAGCAGTGTATTTCCACAAGAACGTTGTGGTGCACTTGTTATTATACGTTTTGTTATTTGAGATGCTGTAGCTAGGATAATTGGGAAGAAACATGTTGCTAAAAACGTGAACACTATTGATAACAGCAACTAAAGAGTGTGTGTCTGGTTGTTTTTTTTAAACTTAACTTTAACAATTTTTTAGTCATATCGCTACGATGTCTGCAGTGGGGTAGTTTATAGTGATGCCTTGCACTGGAGCATGATCCCGTAGACATATAACATGATGTTCCTCCCAGTCACATTATCCTGACACCAGGCCGACCAGTCCGAACAATTCCCACTTAATACTGAGCGCCAATCGAGGCAGCTGTTAGTACTATTTTTATAAGTCTTTGGTATGACTCGTACGAGGATGGAACCACGACCTCCCGCATCCGAGACGGACGCTCTAACCACTAGGCCACCTGAGCGGTAACAAAAGAGAAAATGAAAGAATATGATCATATATGAGACTGATAAACGCTGTTTTAACAGAAAGTCCTACGTGGGTGCTTCTTCTGTCATACTTGTGTTTATATAAATTAAATTATTTTCTCTGATACTTGATTTTTAAACAAGTAGAATGAAATCTTATAATTTTCCTTGTGCCCCTGGCAATGTACCAGTATAGTAGAATAATCAAATTATATAATTGCAGATATCATGACACTAAGAAATTTATTTATGCGTTCTTTAGACGATGCATATTACATATTTCTATATTTGCCTTTGTAATAACTTTTAAGATGCCTTCGTTAGAATTTGTTTCCTGTTACTACCAGACACATTTAGCTGCTAAAACAAATAAGAATTAAGTGAGGGCTGATATTAAGCTCGCAATTATGTAACTCAAGTCCTGCATCTGCGCAACCAGGATTGCAAGAATATATAACCTATTATATTGTTCGATATTATTTGCAATGTGCAAAGTTCTTACAATGGAAGAGGAGATACTTTGGGGGATGGGGGGATCACGCAACAATTGCACACATTAATAGCGGATTTTCTCCACGATAGATGGAACTTGACTGATCTACAAACTTTGACGACTCTGCTTTTAAACTCCGATTAAATCACTATGGCTATATAGTTATGAATGCACATTTCATTATCTCTGGGGATACTCTTAATATGAGTTTCAATGTGCTTTCCTTTTTGCAATTGTTTTGGTGAAAATTTTGGACTCGATCTACGTATTGAAGTATCGCACCCCTATTAGTTTTGAAGTACTACTACTGTAATGGGGAATCATATGCATCGTATTAGTTATAATTAAATAGTAAAACCACCAGACACAATGGATTCATGTGCAAAGTTTAACTAATTAAGTATCAATACTATGGTGAGGAGAATCAACGAATGGAAACTAATCAGGTATGTCAGCCATCACCATTTTCCTGTTGGTGTTCAACTTATTTCTTCAGCATTGTCGCATATCGTTTACAATTTAGCTTAAGTGTATAAATTCTAGAATATATTATGCGTGATAATTTTTTTTGGAAAATTACAATCGCAAAATATAAAAAAGATAAGCTTGCGTAGGTGAGTTGTTTGCAGTTTGACATAACTCGTTCGTTGGTCCGGGACAAACAAGGACAAACTATGACTTGTTTTTCTTAATTATTTAAAATGCTTTTATGAACTAAAAACAATTATGAATGAATTATACGTTTTGATATGAAACCAATCATCTAAATATTGTCATATTTATTCAGCGTGTAATACCTAATCGATCAAATAGGAAATCGAAATTAGTACCAATCAAAAAGTATGGAATTTCGTCCCTTGCTGTGAAGATTTTATATTGACTGTATCCATCATGCTATGTATGCATGTAATTTGGATTATTTCATGATCATTACAGAAGGATCTCTCACGTTTTCTCTCTTACTTTCTTTGACCCCTTTTCTTTCTTTCTGTCTGTCTGTCTGTCTGTCACTCTCTGTCTCTGTCTCTCTGTTTCTCTCACACATATATGCATTCAGGTACAGACAATTATTTCGCGTGCGGTCTCGGTTTGTAAGGTATATCATCTGGAAATTGTACGAAGATGGATATTACATAAAAGAAGTTTCTCATGCTAAGTAAGGCAGATATTGACTTAATACTCCTTGTCAAAATGTATCTTGAATAAATCAAATATAACATACAAAATCAAGAAGGTAAACCAGCTATACTGTGCAACACTAGTGTAAACATTTGAAAATGCAATACTTCCTTTAGGCATACGAGTCACTTCGAAAGTTCGGGAAAGTAACAATGCTGGCCTGAGTGTAGTGAAGCATGTAGTAATTTCATTAAACAAATATATGTGGCAAATATGCACATACAAGGAAATAAAATTAATGCATTCAAATTATATAAGTTATTTAAACATAGTAATTGTTACTTTCAAATATATTTTGAAATTTAATAATATTTTATTTTTAAATATATAAGGTTGGCAGCATCAAATGTATCCCTTAAAAGAGACGGAAGATAGGTATAAAATAGTACTCAGCTTCTGTACCATTTGATGGACGCCAAAGGTAAATTGCATTTCTTTAAATCATGTCTGAGAAACAAATAAGTTTAGCTCACAAGCAACCTATATTCCATTTCATGCTTTGATCTTTTAAACATCGTCTAGTGTTCTAAGCCAAAATAGTCCTATTGTGACACGGTTGCTATTTATGAAAACGTGATAAAGGACATACAGTCTATTAGCATCAATCAAAGCATGTCTGCGATAGTGCTATATTCGATGAAGGGAAATATAAAGATTTATATTTCTGTCCGTATGTCCGTCAATATACACTGACATGTTTAGACATTTTCAATGAAAGTTTGTCTGAGTTCGGGTTGCACCACCATTAGGCCCTATTAATAGGTCTTTTTCGACACATTATGTGCATTTAGTCTACCTAGGTATAATATTTATTTGACATAATATATATAACACCCTAATGGTATTACAAATATGTTGGTCCAGATTAACGAGTTTAAATGGGTCAAATAAATCTCACACTTTTAGACATATACGATTTTGAATTTTTTTCTGACCGAAGATAACTCTGAAACAATCAAGTACATTTGCCCTTTGCTAATTAAACTAAAATCGGTTATTTTTTCCTTTGATCTACTACGTCATTGTACATTATTCTCTTCCATGAAACTATAAACAACCTCTATTTTGAATGTAAATTACTACAAATATTATAAATATTTTCATTAAAGAGGTTTATAAACTGTATAGAAACTCATTCAATACCTTTATTTGCTTTCTTGACGTTGATGGTCTTTTAAAGAGGAATTGTTCCTGGAGCCCGACATCCAGAACGATTGCCTGCTCGTATCAGATGAATACAAATGTCTAGTTTTGTTAGGAGCCAATCAAATTTATTTTCATAAAGAAAGAGCAATTATTAAAAGCATATTGTCCTTCTTTCTATTTAGATTAAATTGCCATCTCACCTCTGTCTGTATATGTTCGAGTCTCGGGCTCGGCCAATGTGGCTATTAGTGAAAGCTTGCCGGTAGCTTCTCATGGTTCTTTCCGGGGTCTTCCCGGGTTCTTCCTCCACCATTTATACTGGCCGCCATTTATAGCCTAGCTTGTGATGAAAAATGGCGTTAAACCCTATACTAACAACAACAGTTACAACAGCAACATATTGAATTGTACGATGAAAACCGATTTGTGCCGCTAGATCATCGCATTTCTGGGCCAAAGGTGTTTTTGTGGGAAGAATGAGTCTCCTCGGCATTTTAAAATTTGAAATTAATTTTAATGTCAAAGACAAATTCCCATTTGTAAGACTATCCTCACATTGTTCTTGTCTACACTGAAGTCGTTCGGATACACTTTAATCTGTACGTTTATTTGCTTCATCCTGGAAATGCTGATTTGACATGGATTGCTGATATTAATATATAAGTATTGTGGGTAATAAACATGAACATCTACAAGATTCTCCGCTTACAATAATATAAAAGTTTATCAATATGTTCTTTCATACTAATTAACCGCAAATCTTCTCACTCTCCATCCATCAAACGGATATTCATTATTTTCTCATGAAGTCTTAATTGAACCCAACAATTAAAACTAAGAAATGGAAATGAGAGCTTTAGAATAACAAACATGCATCATTGCTGACAACCCCATTATTTAAATTTACTACATTATTGTTCACTCAACGAGCAAGATGCCGTTCTAAACCCTATTTAACCTGCAAACGTTCAGGTGTATAGTCCACAGGCATTTAGAAAGCTTAGCCGGTGCTACCTCTATTGATTGCCGGAAAAAGAAAGAGCCTAGACACAATCACCGTTGAATTAAATTTAGTCGGAGAAACCTCTGTTCTTTGCCTGCGATAAAAAAACAAAACAATCTTTAATTTGCTTGACATAGTGACCTTTTTTAAATTCGCGTGAGGATATTGTAAATGGTACTAAACAGTTTGTGCTTGTGTTTAAAACAAAATGTCTCGTGACATGTTTGTAATAGGTTTTTCTACTTTGTAGTTCCATTAGCTTAGACTGATAAATTTTGGAGATCTCGTGAATATCACACTTAGGATCTGTGTTTGGAAATATTGAACCTTTTGCCGAGCTTTTCCTTATGAAGTTGTATGCAAACGTTGATAGCTTTTCGTCACATATTTTTGCAATACGTACTAGCGTTTTTGTTACTGCGATTGATTTTTAAAACAGCAGTTTTGATGATTGAATATTATACGTTCTTCACATTGTCTTGGCATCTGATATCCTACGTGTTGAATTGTATCAATTCTTAACAGTTTGTTAATAGTAAATAATCGTAGGAATTGGTTTCATAATATTGTATTTTGTAGTCACATTCGATGTATATTTTCTGCTTGATCATAATAATCGTTTCTGTTTTTGATTGTAGTCAATATCTGAGGATTTGGAAATCCAAAAAGGAATATATTTCTTACATTGTGCAAACTCTGGGTTTAAATTGTTTTTATATTTGTCATTGTTACTTCAATAGACATAAACAATTGTTAAATCATATTTTTTCATATAACCTATTTTGTGGCACTATATAGTCTACAAGTTCTTATTCGCCTTGGAATTAATCAATCAATCTATCTATAGTATATCTTTAATTATACCTAAAAGTACATTTTTGTACTCTTACTTTTGTTCTCATTAATAAGTAAATTATTTCTTTATTGCTGCCGACCATTACAAAGTGATTATATTTGTATTCTAGCCTTTCCAATCCATTTTGAAGATTGTTGTCATAACAATTATTTATGTTGTGTGTAACTCGTCTCAGTAGATCAAAGATGCCATCTGCAAATGAGTTTTGTACATTTGCAAATGTATACCAACCCGTAGACAATCATATAAGACCATTTGAATAATACAAAAAAAAGTCACATTATATATGTGACTACTTTATCATTGGTATGTAATTAGAATTTAGCTAAATTGATTTAGTCTCCAATACAGGAAAGATATGATGCAAATACCTTTGCAACGTGAGACTGATTTTTTAAAATTAAACTAATTTTGGAATAAACGATTGTGCAACAAAATATCTAAACAATAGACACATTGGCAGAAGAGCATGTTGCATTAATATTTAATGCAAAATATAAAAAAATACCGACACAAAGATAACGTTGATTTAACATAGAATGCTTCTTTAAAGTATATGTAATTGCTAACACGTATCAAATAAGTAAAGGACAATGAACATATGTAAACAAACATACATTCAAAATGCATATTGATACACTTTTTTTTTTAATATTATCAGGAACTCGGTCAAATATGATCCAGATTATTAAGGGTCAATGAAACCAGATAATAATAAAGATACACAAAATTTAGCAAACTTGTAAAAAATGTAAACCTGAAGAAGGTTTGAAAGAAGGCATAGAAGGTGTAATTAATATAAAAAATGTATTTGTAGATAGTTACTCATTTATGATGATAGTTCTAGAGCGTTTAGCCAAAATCTTTGAACGATGTCAATTATAGCGAAACAATATGAATTTTCAAATAAGCGAAACAGGTTTAGGTATAATCTTATTGATTATAATTATTTCGCAAAACACATTTATTCGTGGTTAAACGTATACATGAAGCAAAATAGATCTTGACAAACGAATGAACCATTGAAAAATATTCTCAATTAAATGAACAATTAAGTATTTTAATACCGTTTATTCAAAATGTGCGAAAGAGAATTACTTTTATATATTTTCAAATGAAACAAAGTTTTTCAAATGCCAGAACGTCATCTCATTCGCAACTAACTGAGCAATTGTACACGAAAATTTAGTAGTGGTAAATATTATAAATAAGAAGTTTAGATTATCAGACGTTATCTATCGTGGATTTACAGAAGGTTAGATTGGTAAATTATTGCTATGCAACTTATATAACATTAGATGATTAAAATATGGATTGTGGCAACACTAGGCTTTTAATGACTAGTACGTATGCTTTATGTAATTTTAAATGCAACGTCTGAAATGAAATGAAAGAAAATGTTTAGTGTCACGACACACATGACAGAAAAAGAAAATATGTTTCCTGTTTCTCATTTTAATGCAAATATATCAATAATTTTGCTAAAGATTAATAAAATATTTTGCAATAAAAGAGTTATTTCACTCAGAGGTAAGACAAAAGCGTTTAGGTTGTAAAAAAATATGAAAAATAAGTCAGGGATATTACGGGTTCAAGAGTAAATCTAAATGTCAACAATTTTTAATGAGAACTGTCTTTCCATTATGACATCTGAAAGATATATATTTGATAAACCAAGAGTAGTCCTCTATTTTTTATTATTTGCATTATCATTATTATTACCATATGTCTTTTTCTTCTTTGTTTATTTATTTATTTATCTATTTATGCATTGTTTGGTCTTTTTTGAGATATCTTCTTTTGAGTTTAATTGGTATTGACGTTTCTTTCATCTTAACTTGAACACGCCTTAAATAATAGTGAGTTTATTTTGTCTAAAAGAACGACTTGTTTATATATTTTGAATTGCTGGATCTTTTGAATAAACTGTTTGAATTATTTAAATGTAGATCAAAGTCATGTAATTTCTGGTCAAGGCTTTTTCCTCTTAAAACATTTTCGTGTCAGGAGTCCTAATGTGTCTGTTATATATATTTAATATTTAATATATGACTATTTTGATCAACTGAGCAAGTACTCATCATTAATCCAGTCATGCGAAAAACTGAGCAGCTTCGGAACGATTGTCCGCTGGAGGAAATATGGATTATCAGATCTGAACTTTATAATGTTTGCGCTAATAATGGGCGGTTATAGTCCTTTACTTCACATATATTAGTAACCACAACTCTTCAACAGCATGAAAGATTCGCGATCATAATTTCTGTTTAAATATTTCATCTCTACTTTGAGAAATTGTTATCTCTACCATCAAGCATTCCCTCCATTGTGTCAAGAAGTGAATTATTTATATATAGATTTTGTTCTTCACGTCGGCTGAAACAAATCGACTACCAGGAACAATCAATACATTGTATCTTAATCTAAGTAACAACATCATGAATAACATAAATAGATATGTTTAATACCTAGCGCATTTTCTTCTTGTTGAAGAGGAGTTGCGTATTGTCCGAGTACTGCCGTTTAATTAGTTAATAGTTTTAACTCAGTACTTTTACGAAGGTGGTTTAAAACTTAGCAAAATGGCAAACCACCAAACCACCACGTTTAGCACAGTTAGCAAATGCATTATTTGTTTTCTAAATTAGGTGCAAAGGTAATATCTCTTTTGGGAGAGATTACGTTCCCAGTTGGTTGCGAGAAATATTTAAGAGCCAATATCAAACGATTAGCTGGGTAATTCTATTTTAAAAATGTGACACAGATATGTTTGTAAAGGTGAGAGGTTGCAGTTAGCTCTAACTTCTTCGTTGATCTGATAACGAAATATGACATTAATATTCCTACTTTCTTAAATCTGTTTTATCAATTGTCGTGAGCTGAAGCATCCTATAAAGCTAAATTGACCTTATGGGAGGTCGAACATAGTAGGTAGCGTGAAGTAAGGAACGACCTCCTCCACAGTAAAGATATTGCTTTGATTGTGTCCTCTGTGCTTTACATGACTGCAAACGGAATTATTGCATGAAAATGGCGGAGCATCGCTCTTTTTCTTAATCTCTCTCACACACACAAGCAAGCAAATAGCGATTGATGTTTCACACGGTGTCGTGTTTTAGTATATCGTCTGGAAATATCGAGAATGGTATATTCCCTCAACATTTGTAAGTTACAAGTTGGTTTTAGTTCTAATACAAATCACCAATAAAAGACAATTGACATAATTCTTCTACAATGACTCCTTTCAGTCATCTTTAACTGGCTTGGACGTGTGCTTCTTACTACACGTGCTGATTGTAACTTTCAATATCAAACCCCAGAAATGCATATGTTAATTGTTTCTACCTCAACGGCACACGTACATTATAATGGAATATACTACAATACAAAACAAGTATTATGCTAAAAAAGAGTGAATGTATTTAAAATGTCATGATCAGGAAATCTATAATATACAGCAAGCAGTTAAAAAGTTTGAAATACTCTTTCGATTGCCTAACACGTATCATTACAGAGACGCCTAGCCTTCATATTTATCTTAACCATTCTCACTGAATGATTTGGATACCCATGTCTACCCCGATTTACCTCAGCTAACTGTAAGCAGCAGGTACATCACGCATTTGAGAGCTGTAAGAAACTTAATCGATGACACCTACGGATTGCCATACAAAAAAAAAATACAATGTGTATTATACTAGACATGGCGCCGTGGGAATTTATCTTACTAAGCTGTTTGTTTGACAACAGCAGATAGCTTCTTGTGATTTCGATTCTTGTGGCGTGATCAATTGGAAGTGTGAAAGTAAATTGTTTTTGTTCAAGGATAAAAGAGGTTTTTATAATGTGTAATTGGCACATACGTGTAAGATCCTTACGTGTAAGCTGGTTTTGTAAATTATATGTTTGACTGGTTAAACCATGTTAGAGAAATTTGATTTATTCTCTACCTCGTGTCCTTCTTAACCATCGAGCTTCAGTCAAGAAAGTAAATCCCATCTTGAGTGTAAAAGTAAGGGGGTTAGAATCAGCTATCCGAGTAACAATAGCTGTAGGTCACTTTCATGTAAGTAAACATGCTAGTACGTTGCTTTGTGAAATCGTTCTTGCCGGAGTGATTGTGATTCACTGTTGCAATTCTATTTGTAAATATGTATTTCTCTCCTTGTGTAATGATTTTGTGATACATTTGTATTGTGCTGTAATACACTTTATATTGTTAAAATGTTTATATTTCTTATGAACCATTAGGAGCGAAATGTAAAGACCATTTACCTGTCTTTACTTTGATTCATTGAGAGTATCGAATTAAATATGTAGACCATTTTAACTGTTATTTGTTGTGTACCATGCATTATTAGTATTACATGACGCCTACGGACCATTTTAACTGTTTCAGATTGAGATCATAGGTACAGTTGTATGTACTCATCTAGCTACAGGTTTCTTGAGAGACCTCTATCCAGAAGGTAAATAAAGTACTTTTAGAAAGATCAAATACTAAAGGGAAGAGAGATATCAAGCTTTGAAATTATAGTTTATTTTGTTTGATCTTTCTCTTAGATTTAGCTTTGCTGATGAAACGGTGGTGACAAGCATAACATGTTTTTCATCTAAAGATTTATTCGCTGGAAGGACAATTAGAGAAATCTTGACACATAGAAAAATATGATGGCTTATTAAATGCGGGGAATAATTGTATTTTTCATGTTCGTACGTGCGTCCTTGAGTTTGTATATGCGAGGATTGTAATATCAACGAGTGTTTGGTAGTGTTACAGATACATACTTGAAGCATTGGGATATGATCGGGATTGTTATCAAGTATTACAGAAACTTTTCTGCAGATCGACACAAGGCTATTTGAACTTTAAATCATCACACGTAAGATGGAGAAAATAATTTCATCTAAACGATTATGTGTAAAATGTGTAGTACTTTCAGAACCAAGGGATATCATAGTGACCCTCGATCAAAACTTTAAATTTAAAGCATAGGCCTAATAATGTGACTCTCTCTCTTTTTGCGTAAATTCTCTCTCACTCTCTATCAGCATAAGGAGCACACACACTCACATGCACACTCATACATATACGTACGTATGTATGTATGTATGTATGTATGTATGTATGTATGTATGTGTGTGTATGTGCGTGTGTGATGTGTGTGTGTGTATGGGGAGTTTTAGTCATAACATAAGAAATTCAGATACCCAAATGGCATGAGGTAATTGTGCCAATCCCTTTTGCCAAGACAACATTTTGATCAGGTAGAATAAAAAGGGATAGATGTTTGAAATGTTTTATGCAACCACTCTATAGTTTATTTAGCTTCATTTGCATGCGTAACAACAGCTGATACATTATATAATGATCGGCTCATTTGCTGCGTGATATAGCTTGTGAGTTGGAGACAACCTGCGGAAAACAGTGATTGTAGATGTCGGCCGTTGAACGTGCGGAAACCGGAGATCTGATCAAGGATCGTGGAGGAGTAGATCAGGCGGTTTACTATTCTGCTGTACATCACCTGGGACATTGTATAATTATAGACTTTTATTGAAAACAAATATGCAATTGTATGATCAAATTAAAATCCTCGTATTGATTTGGCAGGTTTACTGGTTAATTAAACTTCATATCCATCGAAAGAAATGTCTATATTTACATGGTGCAAAATAATTTTAAATGTAGGTTATGACAAAATAGTGAATATGACAAACCGACTGCATTCCTCACGAAGAAACGTTATAACATCTCTCAGTGCCATCTGATAACGACTTATCAGCAAATCAAAATGCATCTCCCACATGAATTACATAATTGCTCTTAGGAATCAATTCTGGATTATAGACAAAACAAGTGGGAAATGATGTGTGACGTGAAGGTGTACAAGGAAAAAGGACCTTTCTGAATTACACCGGAGCTTCCTAACACCTTACTCTGGTCCTGTTAGGAATTATTTGGGGCAAAGATTCCACATTCCATGTTCTTGTCTAGTAAACATTAGGAATAGGAGATATCGAAGCTGTTAAATTTCATTATTTTTCTATTTATTAGATTCCCTCCCGTATGAAAACTATGTCGATCAGAACCTTGGAGAGGTTCACAAACTCCTAGACGTTTTCAAGGATACAAAGAAACTACTTCTAATCGGAGATTTGAATACTGGTCCCCAACAACTTGACAAGGATGTTTGTGAATATAATCCAGGTAAATCGCTTAGCTTAGACTTAACACTTTTGAACCTGATCAAAGTCCTGATTCCTGTTGTAAATATCACTTCTAATGAAAGCAGAAACTGAACTTATACACACTAAAAGACTGATATAGTAAGTTGAAATGGATATTACCTAATGTCATTATTTATTTTTTCAGAGTCATATAGAGTATTAACCAGCCCTAATTTCGACTTGCAACATACCATCCTTGATAAGTGTACCTATTGTAAGGATAACACATGTATCTCGAGGAGTGCGACTTTATCATTGACCACGTCTTTGTACGTGGTATCAGCGTTAATGATATAAAAGTAAGGCAATTTGATATATGTATACAGCAATGTTGGATAATCTGATCCACACCGATATTTCTACCTCACGGTAGTAACATTACATCTTTTGGCTCACATTTCCAGCCATTATATCACCTTAAATTCGTTTGAGATTAATGGATGCAGCTTAATATAAGTATATATCAGTACTAGAAGGTATTGTGGTCACTAAATGTGGTTGTTGGGGGTGCCGTATCATAAGACCTATGTCAGAATTCAATATTTAAGATTATTATCACATTGTTCGTTCGACTCTATAACGTTGTAAACATTTAGCATTAAACTGTTATCCTGTGTATGCTCATACATAATACCTTACAAGAGTTTTAAGTAAAACATTCTCGCCTAGAAAATTTCCTTTCTCGTCACATTTCTATTCTTTACTGTAACGTTTGAGACAACTGAGATTAAGCGATGCAACTTGGCGTGTGTATGCACTATTAGAAGGTACATCCAGCATGTTATAAGTGTGACAGTGAGTCAGGAATCAAATTGGACTTCCTATCTTCAAAATCAAGTTCGCATTTAGTTCTATGATATTTCCCTTCTGTTTTCAAACTTAAGAGCAGTTTATGAGAAATGGATGAAACGTGTTATACTTTAATACTGTCACTATAAAAATTGTTGCATTACCCATTTGTGGTATTATACTCCAGGTCTAGGTTGCACGTCAATATTTTAGAGGGATAATTTGGTCTAAAGAATGTATATGATATATTCACTTGACAGAGTTTACAATATATATGATATTTTTATTCTTATGAAATTTGGGCCACTAGAAGAAATCATTAGTTAATTTCGCTTGTTTTCTGTCTCACGAGGAAAGCCTAGATTCATGGAGGGTGCTGCATTTGTGACATGTGTCCACCTCTTGTGGTTATTGCCTAGCTATAGTTATAACGTCTATTAAATTCGAATCAGGTGAGCATGAGGGAGCATTAACATTGTAAACATGTGTAAGCTCGCCCCAATATATGTCACAAATTATTGTAGACGTGGTTTCATTAAATGACAAACTTGATGTAAATAATCCTATAGCTTCATTTCTTTCATAATGTCCGCGATCATTAAAATCATAATTTCATCACGTATGGTCAAGTTAAATATGTTAAATGTCGTGGGATGGACCAGTAACCCACCCATCCATCCAGAGAGGGGTGGGAAATCGGATGAAATAGGAGTAGAAAAACTCTTCAGGGTAAAAATTGACCTGACCGTATAATAGATCGTCCTACCTGGTAAAGTCCCTATCCATCCATCCTTGCAAGTGACACATTGAAATCTTGAAACATTTGTTGAAGGAACTTTCTAAATGCAATTAAGCATCATATGGCCACTTAAACAATATGAAGAAAAATGTATTCATTAGTAGTTATATGATTTGAAAGTTTGAAGAATTTAACTACTTACGAATTATGTTTGTTAAAATCAGTTTCACACATTTACTTGAATTCAAAAAAGCGATTTTTCATTATGATTTTTATTAACTAGGTTTGAAGATGAATGTGTTTACTGTTTTACAAATTTGAATTCATGCGCAGACATATTTGAATTACTTAACATCCTTTGCTACCGAAAATAGTCTGCACAAATGCAGCAGACGTAAATAATACAGCCTGCAGAATGTAGATTCGAATTAAAACGTAGCAATAATTATCACTTGTAATATAAGAAAGTAAAAGGTACGTTAATTCAGAACATCGTGGAAGAAGTAAATAGGGCGAATATAGCACAGGCATGTATACATAGTGCCTGTTCCCTGAATTTATTTGCTTATTTGTCTCCGTTGCACCAGTGTAATTAGTTCAGTCTCATATATATATATATATATATATATATATATATATATATATATATATATATATATATATATATATATATATATATATATATATATATATATATATATGTGTGTGTGTGTGTGTGTGTGTGTGTGTGTACATGTGTGTGTGTGTATATGTGTGTGTGTGTGTGAGTTTAAGCGAATTGTTTCCACATGAAAGTATAGATAATATTGGAAACTATTCGTCTGAGATCCATACAAGATATGCATTACCGATTGATACGTGGAAGGTATTATCTATTAGCCTGTTACAAATGCGTCAATAAGATATTCTTTTGTAAAATCCAAATTTTTTAACAAATCTGAAAAATGATTAAGTTAGAAATATATTATTCAATAATACTTTCAGAGAACATTCGATCACCCTTCAGTAAAGATGGAGACGAAGAGCGTCCACGTATCGGACCACTATGGAGTAATGGTCACATTCGTTGACGACCAGTGACAAACCGCATTGTACACATGATGAAATGGGCATTAGATTGATACCAACAGCGATGTTAGTATCGCAACAGCCAAGATATAATCACTTAACATAACTGTCATGACTAATAGGATCGGAGAAGATATAGAATGTTATTTATCTCGAACGGTATTTTAACCAATAAATGTTCACCATGAATATTCTGACGCAGAGAGAAATGTAAAAAGAAAATTGTGTATATCTTGTTTCTTTTCTTTTTCTTTGTTTATAATCACTTTTTAGTTTTCGGTCATTAAAAGCAAATTATGCAACTATTGTTTTTATTGATATCCAAAAGACATGAAGACACATTTTTATTGCCAGCCTATTCTAGACCTTGCGTAATTGTCAACAACAGATTTTTCTGTAGCTACATGTATAAATAACTGTACATTTGCACGATAGTTGATGCATACAATATAATTTCTTAATTCGAAAAGAAGGTGTAAATGGAAATGCCAGTCAAGTCCTGTTTATGTAGGAAATATTGCTGGTATAAAGTTTCAGTATTGGAGAACTATGGATTGGCATCCATATTCAAAAAGATGAAATATTCACTTTTCGCTAATATGATCTGTGATCACAAAGTTATTGTGAGGAGGACATTGACAACAAATACAAGGGTGGTGAGAAAATTCAAGAGAGGGTGTAGTTCTTGTTATCCTGATATGTCTTATTCAAACGTTACGAAACATCAACCGAGCACGAGTATCAAACATATATCGATAAATACAACTATAGCAATGAACAAATCTACGTTCTCATAATGGTGGGTGCTTTCTAACAATAATGGCTGGACTTAGAAAGATAAAACAAAACAAAGTGGAGACTGCAGGCTCGACGGTTGTCCATAACTATTGAATGAGAGAAAATATATTTGCAGTCGGATGAAAGAAATGAGCATTATAAAATAGAGGTTTAGGAAATAAGAAAGAACACGTTTCTACTTACCAATATAAAATGCATCGGTAATTCAAAGGTTCAATCAAACTCGTACGACTTGAATATGGAATAACTTCAGTGGAATAAATTATTAAAAATAGGTACATATTATACCTAGTTTAATCTAATAATTTATATCTAAGATTAATATATATGTCATCAGTTAAGTGAAGTAAATCTACATATAAGACTAAAGTATGGATTAATTTATTTGTTTATTTTATACCTGATACCAATGGAACATCCAAATTTAAAACAGGTGAAAAATGTTAGGATTTCAACATAGGAATGGAATTAGGACATAAAGCTACATTGCGAAATTGACAGAAACAAAATTGTTTTTTGCAATCAGACGAGAGTAGTGAAGTGGGTTACTTTACGGACAATGGGAAGACACATTACAGACCCCCTTCGGAACCTTTACGGACATGATTTATACGGACAATGGGAAAATAGATTACAGAACATCGTGGGACTGTTTACGGACAATGTTTTTCAGATCACCCTGAGAACGTTTACGGACAATGGGAATTTAACATGGAATCTATATATGATGTATTATATTGGGTCTGTTTACGGACAAGCGAAAGTTGGGTCTGTATAGCGTCTGATGTGATGGTATGGGAGATTGGTAACAATGTTGCAACAATGTAGGAACAGGCGAGGTTACGTCACAGTACTGAGCAAAGCGGGTGTACAGGTCTGCACCAGACTGACCTCAACCGGGAATAAAGAGTGGGACTTAGCTTTATATAACACATACAACATATAACATACAGTCACAAGCATTTATACAACTAACTAAAAAGAAAATTTAAGACAAGAAAGCAAATCTTTTCGAGGCGTATGGGTGTTTACTCTATTTTCTCAAGTTCTTCAGCCACTGTCTCACCTTTTCAATAATTCCTTTGTTCTTTTTCATCTCCGTCTCTGGCATCCAGTCACGATGGTCCATGGCTCTAAATTTCTTCTGTATATTTATCCAGTTGTTATTCAATCTTTCAAATGTTTCTTTTGTCTTTCTGTTCTCTTGTTCTTTCCTCTCCTTTGCCCATGTGTCTTTAATCGTTTTTACCTGTTTCCAATAACTTTCTTATCATTTCTTCTGCTTTCAAGAGCTGGTACATTCCTCATTTTACATAAGACCACCCTGTCCAATACAATGTGTATTCTACAAAGCACCTGACTTTGATGACATTATCAAGTGCCTCCTTCTAGATTCCCACTCTAACATATTCTGGTGTAATGAATTTTCTTTATTTCTACACTTCCTCCTTTATCATACCTTCTATCAGATCTTGGGCTACTTTTAGGCACAAAGTCCAGACTGACTGGGAACCTCCATTCCTTATTAATCTTTTCCACCACAATGTCACATCCATTATCCATAAATTACTTTGTCTCAAATAATTAAAAAAATTTGAGGCTCTTGTCATCTTCCTCTTTTTGGTTATTCCGTAGAATGGCGCGAACGCGAACACTTTGACTTTATATGTCTCAAACACGGACGTGAAGAAAAACATCCCCTACACTCACTTTACATATTATCTACTTTGCACTCACGATAAGAAAAAATCAAACCCATAATTTATTATCAATAACTACAATATTATATCAACACAGAGGTTAGGAGCCAAACTAAACCCAACAAAATTATACTAACCAGTATTATACTATCAAAATACTAAATATATTATCCACACACGGGAAGGAGAAAAACAAACCACA
This sequence comes from Sinohyriopsis cumingii, assembly GCA_028554795.2. Classification (NCBI taxonomy): domain Eukaryota; kingdom Metazoa; phylum Mollusca; class Bivalvia; order Unionida; family Unionidae; genus Sinohyriopsis; species Sinohyriopsis cumingii. The sequence goes on from CM068839.1 coordinate 33,516,080, forward strand.
TATTATACTATCCACACACGAGAAGAAGAAAAAATAAACCCTTATTATACTATCAGAAACCTAATTATACTATTCACACACGAGAAGGAGAAAAAACAAGACCTTTTTATACCATCCACACAGAAGGGAAGGAAAAATCCCACAACATCTACTATCCAAACAAACGTAAGAGAACGCTTACAAACCCCAAAAATCTACTTTTCACACAAGCTTATGCTCGCTTACACAAACACACAGTCTACTATCTACACAATCGTACGCGAGCTCATACAAACACACACACATACACATCAGTAAATGAGCCAGTGTTTATAATCACACTATTCCACACTCATACAAATTGGCAACTTCAATAGTCTCTTTTCTAGAGATGTGGTTAACTCCAGATGCACCTGACTAATGTTGACATCTCCCAGGCCGTGCCCAACACACACATCGTCTACTCCAATCATTTTCCCAATTTACCGTTGTAGTTGGGAGAGCTGAGGGAGATTGATTGGCTTCACTTTCCCAGTCTTCAATTTCAGGAATAGTGAAGACTTCCCTCTGTCTTCTCCTATTCCACACTCTAGGATGCTGGGGTCTTCTTATATTTTCCGTACGCACCTGTACTGCTACTGGCTGTTGTGCTGGTAGTGGACGTAGTGTTTGCCTCTGTGGAGGCGTCCTTAACTCAGGCTTTACCTCACACAGATATCTCAGCATGAAGTGAGGTAAGAATGTTGTTATTTTCCTGCTCTTTTATTCGCTACTTCTCCTCCTTCTCTACCCTGGTGTCCTCTTCAATTTCCTCCATAACCAACTCATCCAACAGGCGTGGGGCGTACTCCAGGTGCATCTCACTTCCCAGAAGCTTCGTTAGTCTACTGTTCATTCATCTTAGTTCACGAATGAACAAAGTAACCAGACTGACGTGTGTTCCCTTTATATACGACAAACACGGACGTGAAGGAAAACACCCCCGATAACAAATCGTACAAGGCCATATTATCACCCCAAAGAAACATGGAACGCTCGGACTTAAAGAAACACTCACTTTTTACTGATAAACATTAATAATAATTTTGACAAGCTATTGATAACGAAGTGCTTGTTCACGCACTTCTAACAAAGTTAAAGAAACCAAGTGCTTATAGACACACTTCTATTTTTTCTAACTTACTAATGTACCATTGGCAATTGAATTTAGATCTGTTTTTTAGAGTTTTGGGTAGCCCTGAAAATGGCTGCTTTTTGTGGACGAGGAGGTATGGCAATATTGTATTGTCTAAGATTGCATCCCCGTCTGGCAGCAGGCTTTCCCACAGGATTGGGCCTGCTTCTTCCGAAAGAGATGGTGAACTCTTTGGTGTCTACATGGCGGACGACAAACCCTCTGTCTGGTTCCTGCTGCTGTTGCTGCTGCTTCTCTCTCTGCTGCTTCTTAAGTATGTAATTCGCTGCCCATTCTTCTTTCTCCTTGATTTCCTCTCTGAACAGCTCATGTATTAGGCCTTCAGCTACCTTCAACATTCTGTCATTCTTTTATCTCTCCATTTTTTCCTTGTCAAGCTTTCTCAGACACGATGTAAAATCACGTAAACCTCGTCCAGTTTGGCTAGTCTTGAGCACATCTTCATAGGAGTATGAGTCAACAATGGATGATCAGACTGGAGACTACCCCGCTTCATATGGTTCAAGTGCAGACGCTAGAGAAAACATCCCTACACTCTTTAGAGTCGGAACGCCAAACTAATTTGTTTTGAGGGATAGAGAGAAGTCGAAGAGCATGGTTCATTATACAAATGGCAACGACGGACTCATTTTTCAAAACACAACATTATTATTCAAATAACTAGCAAGTAACAATGAACAAAACTTTAAATTAATAATTCAATAAACAACAAACATTTTTTCTTCAAATAACAATCTATTTTGGACAAGGCTGACAACGTTGTGAACTGTAGTTCGACTTCCACTGTTGTAAGTCATTGGGCCATTGCTTTACACTACGTTTCCTATGCTAAAGACAAAAGATAACCATAATGGACACAAAACCATCGATCTAATTTCTCGTCGTTTCTAGATGAAGGACGGTCAAAATAAGTCACTAAATGTTCTAAAGAATATACAAGACTACGTTGATGAAGAAAATACACACAGTGGAATCTATACCTTGTAATTTCACATTATTGAATCGTGTTGTCTGAGCATTTCTTCTCATAAAGTCAATGATATCGTCTTCCAAAGGGGGTTATCCATACGAATCAAAATACTCCACACTTCCTTCTTTAGGAAAGTAGACGGATACTCAGTGGGTTTCTGGGTTTCTGGGAGATGACTCTCATCCGTGTTGATGACATAAGCTTGACGGTCTTGAGGTTTCGATGAGGTAGTTCATCTTTAGCACACACGACAGGATTCCAACAAGCAGTGTACGAACTGTGGTTGAACAGGTAATAAAGTTCCCAGGTATCCATATTTTGTGTTGTTTTTACTTCACAGGTAATGATAAGTGATCAATTCAATCCTGACTTTCTCTTTGAAAATGTCTGACAAGTAACTGTTTCTTCGTTTTGTCTCTGCACTTTGAGCCAAGAGAACTTCGATGTGACATATCTCTACAGTCGTTAATGGAGGAAAGGAATATTCACGCAATTCTTTATACCACTGATGCAACACGGCTTCTTCCGAGATGTGACACCAAGCTTCTTCCAGATACTGGTCCAAAATTTCATCTTGACTCAGCATCAGATATTTTTCATGCTGAATTTGACTGGGATGATCGTTTAGACATCCATAGCAATCTTTCTTGATACATTTTGTCTGCCAAGTGTTCGGCAAAACAGGAGACTAAATGGTGTTCTTTTTCTGGCCATGGAGGAAATGTCCCTCATCGCTGCCTTGGTCAGGAGTGAAATCAAAAGCGCACAATGCGTAACCTTCTGCATAATCCTTGTACGCAATGCAGTGACTACTGTTGGTTCCTAACTGTCCGGTGGCTTCGTACAGGGACAATTACGATCTCTAGCAATTCTTCTGCGTAAAGTTAGGTTCTAAAGGTGTGGTACACAGGGTCTTGCCATCGCGACGGACTTCAATATTGGACACGCTGAAGTGCTGAAAGTTAAAAGGATTTTTGCTGGCAGCCCCGCTTCATTTTCGACGATGCCAAGGATTAAACGTTTGGATAACTGTCCTTGGAACAAATGATCTTCGATCATGGATCGGTGACTTTTGGGAATGGTGAAGGTTTTCACTTCCACGCGTCGTATCAGATAATTGGCAGTCGTTCTGCTCAAAGTGTGACTGATGTCGTTTCCCACTTTAGGTAACACTTCTACGAGTCGTACGTAGAGTCTAGCTTCTTGGATAATGGTTTTGTATTTGGTACCACACAGGCATCTAGATGGGTGTTCGTTGCTTCTATTCCGTACGTAAAGAGATTTTCCAGGTATGTTCGGTACTGGTAAGTATCCATTGCTGCTGCTGGCCAGTTTGTCATTCAAATACAAATCCACTTCGCTGAACACGTAATGCATGAAATTGTTGACTGCGGTTACTTTATCGTCGTCCTCTTGAATAGGATTGTCTGCCGTTTCGATCACTCTGACTTTCAAATACAGGTAACTGCTATTCATATCGATGTAATGTTCAGGCTGTCCTTTGATTTAAAACTATATGGGTGCTGAGTCCTTTAATGAGGAGACGGTATGAAATTCGACTCATTGGGATTCTCGCATCGTCATCGTAGTGGGTGGCATAGGAAACAGATCCAGTTCCGTCTTGGAACATGGGCAAGACCCTCGGTGTGTCAGCTTTTGTGCCTATGATTTAATAATCAAAAACTTTGAAGTCTCTGACGGTTTTTCTTGTTTTTAGTCTTTCTAGATTTATCAGTATGAAGTCCTCTGGAAGGGATGTTTTCTTCGTCGTCTCTTTCTGCCTTGTCCTTGCTGTGGCGACAGGAAAGTAGGAATGCTTGACTCGGAAGCGCCCAGAGCACTTATATGGGTTTCTCGTCGACCCAAAATGTCCATGCCCGTTTGCAGCAAGACATGTATGCCTGCTCTCAAGAATGCTTCTTTAGGGTTTTGTTTGTCGATGATGACATTTTGGAGAAATTCTTTACCTTGCGTCAACGCGACATCTTTCAAGGCGTGCAATCCTCGTGTCACCATCGATTTCAAAAATGGGGCCATCGAACGAAAGGCTGATTTCAATATATCTCCTAAACCGTGTCCTCGCTGTCGAGTGACGCCTCGGTACACTGGATACATGAGCTAATGGTCGTTAGAGAATCGTTTTTGAAAATGGAGTTTCACCGTGACTTTCCATTTGGTGAATGGAGTATTTTGTCCCAGATCTCCTTTTACAGCAATGTTGACACTATCAAAATACGACTTGCTGACGATTAAATAGTGAGGATGTACAAATTCGCGGCGAACCTGAAAGGTGTTTCGACCTTTTTCGTCAGTCTTCGTGGCAGAATCTACTTTGAAATGAATGACACGTAGTGTCCCACCAAGTTGTACTCCACCACATCGGAATAACAAAGATCAAATTCACTCCTTGGTTCAGTTCTACCTGGAAACGAAAGTATCTTCCAAATTCCAGGTTGATTTCGCTGGTCGGTATGGCGATCTTTTTGCTAGTATTATCAGTGACCATATTGAGGTCCTCACCCAGACTGTCATACAATTCAGGGCAAAATCTAATGCCTCCTACGTTGTCCTTCGGAAATTTGATCAGCAGGCGATCAGCCACTTTATGGTACTCGATGGTAACAGGTTTATTTAGTTTGGTCAGAACTTTGTCAAATGCTGTATTGAATTTGTCAGCAATCAAGTCCACCATATGTTTCCGCTAAAATAATGTCCTGGGTTAATTATAAACACATAGATGTACAATACAGGACTTGTGTTGGATACTGCTCGATTTGCAGTGAATGTTTGATGTTGTTTAGTGTTAATCATTGTTTGTTGCACTTCGTCCAGAACTACGTCCTCAAATGTGTTATGAGTTTTAGTGTTGTTTTTGATTTGTCTAGGATAAATGATTTCCACCAAAGCCACTTCGTAATAGGCTTCGTGATCTAATTGGATGGCCTGAGGTAATTTGGCAGTGTAACAGCACAAAGTGTTGTGGGGTTACACCTCCATGTAACTGTAACTGTAACTGTGTAAGGTTAAGTAAAATTGGTTGTTGCTTTTGTTCATGATTCCAAACTTTTGCTGTCCGAGGGGTTACTGGAAGTCAGAGGAGTGTCTCCGTCCCAAATATGGTTCTTGTTGTTGGAGTGGTGACTGACACTGGACGCAATATTCTCGTTGTTCCCTTTCGATGAGTATTTCAGGGACGGATTGGGAAGAAGGTATGCGACGAAACTCCTCAACAAAATGGTCCACAATTGTTTGTCACCTTGTTGCAAACTCAAATTGGCAATGGCCGCACCGATGAAACAATACACCATAAAGATTTGGCAGAAAAAGGGGTATTGCGTATTAGGCACACGTTCTCCACACCACACCCACAAAGGTTAGTTTTGTAGATCTTGCAGAGAAGAACGGGATGAAGGAGAGGTAGCTGCAGTGGTAGCGATAGCTGAGGCTGTGTGGAAGGGCATGATGATCACTTCCTTTTATAGTTGATGACTTGCGAAGCGTCGATCCAAGAATCAAAAGTGGGTGGATATCCTTTCCAACTTACTTTGACCTCTTTGACATGTTGTTTTTCCACTTCACTAGTTCTTCGTTTGAGAATGATTTCGATGTCATTCACGTCGTATCCTTTTTTGGTGACTAGGTGTAACTCGGGCACGTGAAGCGTTCAGTTTAACCCTTCCCGTTCATGTCTTCCAATTTAAAGACGGAAAGATGACGACCATGCATTCGTCCAGTAACGCGAAACAATTCAGTGGTCCAGTTGGGTGAGTAACCTTTGTCGAAAGTGCGTTTGGTTTTGCCAATGCGCACCCAATCTCCTACTGCCAACACTCCACTTTTTTTGTGGACAGCCAACCTCGGAGACTAGCAAACGGACGTTCAAAATCTGTCACTTCATTGTCGGGAGTCACGTCTTGCGGGGCACGTCCAATGCTTCGATGGTAAGATTGGTTGTACGCTTGGATCAAGTGCGGTAAAATATAGATGTACTTGAGAGTGTAGTGATGCGTAAAATATTTCCAAACCAAATATGATTTGACGATGCTTGGAATTTCGAATTATATGTACCGTTCAATACCTGTGAAGTGGCGACCAGGTCGTGCAAATTCAGAGATTTAGGACTTTGGCCATGTTGGGTCAAACTAATGGCTGTGTTTCTAAATAAGAAGGGTGATTTATAAATAATATATGACTACTAGAGAATTGTTATTTGATTATTCCCAACCTTGTATCTAAATAAATTCGTATGCTAAAGGTAGTGTTGGTACAAAAAAATAACATATATTATGATAACTTGATGCAAATCACATAATGGTTTATTCTACGATCATTTGAGAACCTAAACGTAGCAAAGATTTTTATTGGCCAGAACATCACCATATGATCAGATCCAGTTACTTTTATTTCTGTATAAACTGTACGGAGAGCAAATTTATACTAACGTCTATAAATATAGTAACGTGCAAAGTAACTAATGTAAACACTAAAAAAGACAAACACACTGACTAAGGTCATTATTTCTTAGTGATTCGGCAAATGACAGTTTATATCACGATACACACAGTAAAACAACATTAGGCCCTTAATGGTACACACATAACGCAAGCAGTTGGGCTATCTGGCGATTTAACTGGCAAAACGATGTCGGAATAAAGTTTACGGTATTTGCATTTTATGCTTGCGGTACAGTAGCATACAGTAGTGTTTCCACATTACAGTGTTTTGTTGATCTGTTATTGTATCGTTCAATATTTGAAATGACGTAGGATAAAAAATGTAAGAAACGAAAGCTGGGAAGACACCCGTTGACCTCGCAGTGAACAAGTGTAACAACAACAACTAATGAGAAAATGAAAGAAAACTATCATGCAAATAACTTATAAGTGCTTCTGTTTTAATAAAAAGACTGCATATGTGAGACTTCTGTTATAATTGTGTTTATTTGTCTGATATATTATAATTAAAAAATGAGGAAGAATTCAATATTTTAGTTTTCCATATGCGCAGTTTAAATATACATATATAGGAGAAGAATGAAAATACATAAGTTCATGTAACATGACATTAGTACATTTATTTACTTGTATGCTCTTACGACGAAGCCTATTACATATTTCTTAGTTTTGATACTGACCTTTCGGATTTTTTGTTTCGTATTCCAAATTCCAAATATTGAAAATAAAAAGGTAGTATCTGACACCTTTAATTAAGTTAGCAATTATGTAAATCTAGTTCTGTACATGCGGAACTACTTTTCTAGAATAAGAAACTATTATAATGTTAGAGATTGCTTAAACTTTACAACATTTTATAATGAAGGATGTGATGGGTATTTTGTGCGGGAGGAATCAGATCGGGCAAGTAACAAAGGTAACATGAATAAATTACATTGTCCTATAGCTTTTCTAAAGAAAACATGTGACAAATATCCACTTCATTCAAATTCATCCACTTAGTTTAAATTTTATCAGTTATGTAGACATATTCATTGCTACTTTCAGGTATATTAGAAGCTGAATAGTATTGATTTTTAAAACATATAAACGTTGCAGCACATTATTTATCCATTAAAGAGACGCACAAGGAGAATATAATGTTGCATCCTGATGTACGCCACTTATAAACGAGAATTTTCAATGCGTTTAGATCTGCATTTCGTTTCAAAGGTATATGTAATTTTCAAAGTTTAGGTCATATGTGAGAACATAATGATTATTATCACTCAAAGAGCCGTTATTCCATATCATTATTTGATCTTATAAACATTGTCTGGTGTTCTAAACCAAGATAGTCCTTTTGCGACTTGGTGGTTATTTATGATAACTTGATAACGAACATAACGTCTTCTAGATCAAATACATGTCTGTCATAGCGCCATATTGAATGGAGTGAAATATAGAGATTCATATTTCTGAATGTTTGCATGTCCGTATGCCCCTCACATGTTCAGAAATGTTCAATGTATCTTGCCATATTGGAACAAAAGTTGATATCGGTAAAGTCTGAGTTTGCTTTGCACAAACATTAGGTCAGATTTATACATTTTATCAATACATAATTTTCATTGAGGTAAGCTAGATATAATTTTGCAGATACTGAATCTACAGTTTCGCATTTTGATTAGGGTTAGAATTTTAAAGTAAAAAAATATCCACAGTTTTCCTGACTGGCTATACTGGCTATTTAAAAAAGACATTGTATACCTTAGGTATAATTCAAAGAACCTTTAATTCCTTTAATTTTGGTAAATTATTGATGTGTGTAATATGGGTTATAGATTATACAGACTGTCCTTATTCCAGATGTGCACCTTTCAAAAACATGCTAGCTCCACTTGGTCATTTTCACTTCGTGAACTTCAGAGGTAAATTGAATGAAAAAGAGCTTATAACGTTTTTTACGTTCGATATACTTGGTAATTCATTCATCGCACATTAAGAAGCTGGTATTGTCCAGTCTGGAAAAATTCATTTTCCTTATTATAATAGCTGCCATAGATAGTGTACATTAGATTAATTCGGTTTGACATTTTAGCACAAGGGAACATTCATTTTAGCTAGCAGTGTGCTTAGATCATGTACAATTTCCAAAAGTGCAATATCCAAGACATATCATCCACATTACATTAATGTAGCATAGAGGTATGACAACATTCAATCTATTGTGCATAATTTAAATACAAACAACTTCACCTTATATACGCCACTCTCTTAAAAGTAGATAATAACTGGTGAGCGCCCCATATATGGCGTTACAACAATGTTCGTCAAAATTAATGATTTTGAATCGATCAAAATAGATCTATAGGATTTTTAACTTTTCCGGAGCAAAGAATAGTCATAAACAGTCAAGTACATTTTCCAATCTCTAAATTCACTCAAATCCTTTAGCCTTTCCCTTGATATGTTACGTCATTTGTCATTATCCTCAGTTATGCACTTTTCGCGGTGGTATTGAACCTTAAAAGAAAAAAAAAACATATTTGGACCGTAAAGCCAAACACCCATTATAAATCTTGCGATTCAATAGGTTAATAAACGATCTGGAAACTACTTCAATAATTTTAGTAGTTTCCTTAACGTAGGTGACTTTGATAAAAAGACTCCCTTCCTGTACCCCGAGATCAAGAATATTTGCTTCTTAGAAGGAGGTGAATACAAGATCTCGTTTGGTTAAAACACAGTCATATTATTTTTCACATTGAAACAGTAATTATCGAAAATTTACGAAATTTATCTCTATTGCGATTAAATTATATATAGGAAAACCGATTTTCATAAGATACAACTTCATCGCATTTCTTGACAAATGGTGATTTTTGTAAATATTCTGTCCTCTCGATATTAATTTTATTAGGAATTGAATTTAATATTTAATACAATTTCCTTTTGTATCTTCACGGTATCTTCACGGTCATGTCGCCTTCAATGAAGCTGCTCGGATATGCTGTAAACAGCTTGAACACTTGTTTCTTGCTACATGTGGTGATGTGACCTGAGGTGTTGACATCAATGTGTAATTATTGTACATGATAAACATGAATATTGCCCATTCATTTGGTTTGGCTGTTGACTGCAAAGTGTTCACATAATCATAGCGAATTCGTGGGATATGCAAGAAATGTAGTTGGCTGGAGCACACCAAAAATAAATTGGGGGATAATTCGTTGGAAACTGGCAAACGCTTTAATTCTAAACCATTACAGTAACTGCCTTCAGTCTTTGCTGTAAGAAACCCATTGCAGAGGAGACCCAAATGGGATATATCTACGACGTACACAGTTTGCAGTAATAAAAAAGTCCATCAGCATGTTTCTTCTTGGTAAACAAAATCGCAAATATTCTGTATCTCTATCCCTAAAACGGATGTTCATTATTTTCCCATTTAGCCTTAATTGAACTCAGCTGTTACAAACGAGAAACATTGCTCTAAAATAACAAACACGCATCATTTACGACAACTCCATTATTGAATTGTGCCACATTATTATTTCCCCAGCCAGCAAGTTGCCCTTCTAAACCCTATTTAACCAGCAAACTTCACCCGCATAGTTCTGGATCAGTTTAAAAGCTTAGCCGATGCCAGACAAGGAAATAATGAGTAAGCAAGACACAATTATCTTTCAATTCAGTTTAGTCGATGAATCCTCTGTTGTTTGCGTGAGAAAGATATTTAAACTAATAGACATAGTGACCTTTGAATTTTATTTGGTTAAACTGTTTATTTGATCATTTTATTTACACAAATTCAATGGGAATTGATCGATAATGATAATTGGCATAAGGTATTGCCCATGTCCGGCCGGGCAGAGTACGTACCGTTCAAACTGTTGACCATGTCCTGCAAAAGCTGTTATTCAGGGAAGCGTGCGAAAAGTGTATATATATATATATATATATATATATATATATATATATATATATATATATATATATATATATATATTACATACACTAAGTTATGTTTAAATATTTATAATAATTAGGATAGCTTTAACTATATAGTCAGAACTGAAATAAAAATAAAAAAATTCGGTGGTAGACATGGTTTTATGAAAATAAATACGAATTTATTTGGTTTAGAATATTATTTTGTTTCATAGCTGCTTTAATCGCAGAAGCTGACATTTAATATCTCTAGTGTAAATTAGTTATGTAAATCTGGCGGACTAACACATAACAACTATGAGGGTGTTGTATCACTAGGTAGTTTAGTATAGGAAATATCAAGAACCTATTTATCAAAGTTCAAGAATGAGTAAGTATTGCTAACCATTGTTAAATGTATTTTCGTGCTGAAAAGTGTGTGCTTGTCTTTTAAACAAAATCACTCGTGCCATACTTATAATTAATGACTCTACTGCATATTTCCATCTTCTTAGATTGATATCTTTTGGGGATCTCTTGACTATCACACTTATGATATGTCTTAGTAAATATTGTAGTTTTAGCAGGTACTTCCTATGTGGAGATGTAATGCCAACTTTGAAAGATTTTCATCATTTAAGTTTGCAATACATACTGGTATCTTTGGTGGTGCAATTGATATTTAAGATAGACAATGTGAAGATTGAATATTATTCGTTCTGACCCTATTTAGCGCATAATACCTCACGTGTCCAATTGTATCAAAAGTTGACAGCATGTTACTAGTAAATAACCGTCAGTATAGGTTTGATAATACTGTATTGGGAGCATAGTTGCTACGTTGTCATCATGATCGCTTCTGCGTTTGATTATAACCAATGTCTCTGGGGTTTTAATTCATTGTTTATACTCTCTACTGCTGTAGACTGGTTGAAATTGTTTATATATTTTTAATTTTTACTTCAATAGAATTTAATGATTACTACATCATATTTTTTCATTTAACCTCGTTTGTGGCGCTATATGCCCTATAGATTCTAAAGCGCCTTAAAATTCACAACCAATCAATCAAACAACCAACCAACCTATGAATCAATTAATCAATCAATCAATCCACCAATAAATCAATCAATCTTGTATCTGTAATGATAACTAAGGGTGCATTTTGATACTCTGTCATCTGTTCACATTTATAAAAATGAAAATCTTTACTGTATCTGACCTTTATGAACTGTTTATATATTTATTCCAGCTTTTCCAATTGAATTTAAAGATTGTTGTGTTAATGATAATTGTCATATGTTGTGTGTAACTAGTCTTAATACAGCAATATATCAACATATCTACAAATGTTTTCCAAATTTGAAACGTGTATTAATTAGTACAGAGATCTGTCAAACTCTTTACCGTGGGACTGACCATATGAACATAGAGTTTAGTATGTTCGATATTCGTTCGACAGTGATACATGATTAGATAGATCAAATATAACTTAAAAAATCTCAGTAAAGAATATTCATGCAGTTCTTCGTCTCGCAGAGAGCATAAATGGAAGCTATGTACTTCGAAACTGGAACTCCTACTAGTGGAAATAATAATTTATTATCAGACACTGGAGCCTCATGTGCTGAAATATGTTTTAATGAAATAGCACTTAAAATTGGAGCATTTATATCAATCAACTAATTACTAATCATAACTATATAATGATCAATTTAATACCTACGACTGACACATTAATCTGTTATGAAACAGTGGTCTTAAGTCCTTTTTCTAGCGATCATTTCCCAGTTTGATAATCTACAAATTGTAAGACCGCTCGGGAACGTCGCTTAAAATGGATAAAATCGGAGTTACTTATGCAGTTCATTAAGTAGTTATTTACCGATTGTACAGACACATATTGTTTAGAGCTGACTGATGTTTTTCGAACGTTTCTATACAAGACCGAGTGGGCGAGATCTCTCGTAAAATATATTAGCGGCAACCTGGTCTGCTATAAAGTAACAAATTAAACAAGACGTAAAGCATATCATCCCCGGATGTACACTAATATTCTCAAATTAATTTCGGAACGGACATGAATCCAACGCTTTGCTCAAACAACCAGTCATTCTCTACAACTGATCCACATTCAGAGATATTAGAAACCGACATATATGTGCTGTAAGAAGAAGCAACTTAAGTGTTTCAAACCTTCGTTAATACATTCCATGTTAAAGTATTGTGATCCGATAGTTTGCAGCTAAATCCAATAAATTATTGATGCAAAATACTAAATCAGAACAACTATTTCATATACTAACCAATATTTTGTCTCAGCTGATAAAGCAAAATTGTTTAATAAATAATTTTCTAAGGAAATTCACGTTGCATGATACCTACACTACTGCGGGTTACATCTGCCTGAAATTGGGCATAACACTATTCACATTATCATAATTGACATAGAAGATTTCTTTCAAATCACAGCATTAATAGAGCAGGGAAGCCAGTATAGTCTGATCATACATGGTTTCAGCCAAGGAAAACAACAAGCATCATATTGAGAAAACATGGCTATTAAAGAAAACATATAAATCTTTTTTTGAAGAAATTGATATGAAAAACACGAATCTATAAATGAACTGAATATTTTGAATCAAACGTATTGGAAAGAGCATAGGTGAAATCCTCATCCTTGTCTGGATATGACGTTTTGCTCACATCTATGCGTGGTTTACCCTCTTGCTTAGAGCGGTGGATCTACTTCGGCTGAAGCTTCATTTTGCAGCACATCTACGAGTGGTCGCTTTTGCAATCACCACTGTGGAAGGTACGGGTATGAAGCACACGCTTCGTAGCGAACCGTCTTGTAATGATCAAGTGCAGCTGGTGCCAGTGTTTATACCGGGGATGCCTCAAATACACTTTATGCTGTGGCTTTGTCTGAAAGAATGAATTGGTGATGCTGAGGTCGTGGTACGAGCATATCTCTTGAAGGCGCCGCCCATTCTCATTCATCTTCCCAAAGCCAAACTTGCCAAGACAGGATGGCCAAGAGTCATGGTCGGCACCCACCCTAGCATTCAAGTCGCCCAGCAAAATCAAATTCTCTTCCTTGGGAATTTTGTTGATGAGCGAGTTTAACTCATCGTAAAACTCATCCTTGGTGTCTGCTCAGGCGCTTAGTGTGGGAGCGTAAACGCTGATCAGGTTGACAGGTCCGTTTGTGATGTGGAGGCGGAGGGATATCAGTCTTCCACATAATTGTTGGCAGGGTTCTATCATCCTCAGCAGTGTACCTGACAGCCAATCCGACACCTAGTTCTCTGGCTTCGTCGACGCTCTTTCCTTGCCAGAAGAATGTGCAGTTATTTTCTCTGAGAGACCCGGAATCTGGTAGTCGTGTCTCCAGTAGCGATGCGATGTCGACCTGGAGTCTTGCAAGTTCGTCGTTGATGACTGAAGTCTTTCGAACATCGCTGATTCCCTGGAGATCATCTGAAAGCCCCGTCAGCATGGTCCGGACATTCCAGGTACCTAGCTTGAGGATTGAAGGTTTCCTTATTGGTTTTCTTTTGTTATTTCTTAGTGCAGTAGTTGCAGTACGCTTGTCCGGTACTCACGAAACTTAAGCCATGCGCACCCAGCTAGGTAAGCGAACTGTGGCGGGACGGCATCTTATTGGCTCGGGTCTTCCCAGTTTGAGGCGGGCGGTAGCTGTCCAGTGAAACCTGTTGGTCTCTTCCACCGTCAGAAGCAGCCCCTGGCGTCTGGCTCTACGTCAATCGAGCAGTGACTTATAACCGGTAAACTGCTGCTTCCCGTGTTTTGTCGACGCTGTGAAGCGAAGCCGGAGTGTCCTCTCCAGGGCGCAAGCCTGGGCAGGGTGATATGGTGAATCAACAGTCGCCTATGCTGTTGACGCCCCCTCACCACGCAGCTGGTGGATCCAAGAGAAAGGACAAGACGATGCGTCATGACACCTTATGCGTCGCAGGAGTTGCCGAGATGACACTGTAAGCAATGCCAAGTCGCCTTAGGGACTCCGTCTCCGGATTTTCGTTTGGGGTTTACTCCCTTAGCCTTTCCCATGAGAGGGTATAGTCGCAAGGCAGCTAAGGTTTGAAATCGGAGTTTACCTTCTCCTAAATGGGCGACCACCCAAGGTTAACGAGCCCCATCTTCCCGATGCATCTGGTTTTGAGGCGCCAGAAACTCGCCTGTCATCCCTTCTCCAGTCAGTTTAAACAGGTTCCGCCACTCGTAAATGCCTGGAGCTTCATTTGGTTCTCAGAGGCTCTATCAGACGCAAGCCATTGGGAGATTTCCAAGGGAAGTGGGTGCTTATCTCCCACATCGTCCCCCGCAGATGACAATCCTTGGAACCCAACTAGACCGTGCCATACTACTGTAATCATTTGCAAATGCAATACTTCCTTTGGACATAATAACGTGCCCATACGAGTCACGAGTCACTTTGAAAGATCGGGCAACTGTATAGTCATTTCACTAAATAAATGTATGTGTCAAATATGCACATAGAATTAAATAAAATTAATACCTTTAAATTATATAAGTTATGTAGACATATTAATTGTTACTTTCAAATATATTTTGAAACTTAATAATATTGATTTCTGAATATATATGGTTTGCAACATCAAATTTATTATTTAAAAGACGCGGAAGATGAGCAAAAGAGAATTTTGAACAAGTTCAGATTAACGGAAAGGTAATATGCATTTTTTTAAAACCAGCTTGGGAAACTAATATATTTTTAGCTCAGAAACAGCCTATATTCCACTTGATTCTTTGATGTTTTAAACATCGTCTGGTGTTCTAAGCCAAAATAGCCCTATTGTTACACGGTTGCCATGTATGATAACGTGACAAAAGACATACAGTTTCTTAGCATTAATCAAAGCATGTATGCGATAGCGCCATATTCAATTAAAGGGAATATAAAGATTCATATGTCTCTATGTCTGTCCCTCTGTCCGTCTGTCCATCAGTATACCCTGACATGTTTAGACATTTCCAATAAAAATTTGTCTCAGTTCATATGTCTATATGTATGTCTGTCCGTCTGTCCGTATGTCCATCAGTATACCCTGATATGTTTAGACATTTCCAATAAAAATGTGTCTGAGTTCGGTGTGCACCAACATTAGGCCATATTAACAGCTCTATTTCGACACATTCTGATCATTTAGTTTAACTGGGCATACTGTTTCAATGACATAAGACATACAACACCCAAGTTGTATTACACTTATCTTGGTCCAGTGTATTGATTTTAAAATAGATCTCACAATTTTAGACATATACAATTTTGAAATGTTTTTCGAGCGAAGAAAACTCTGAAACAAACAAATACATTTATCCATTGTTAATTAAACTCAAATCGGTTGTTCTTTCCCTTGATCTGCTACTTCATTTTTCATTATTCCCTTCGATGCGCCATATTTGCGGTGGCACTCAATCTTTAAACAATCTCTATTTTGAATATAAATTAATACAAATATTATAAATATTGTCATTAAATACCTTTCTTAGCTTCCTTAACGTTGGTGGTGTTTTTAAAGAGGCTTTTTTTCCTGGAGCCCGACATCCAGGACCATTGTCTTTTAGTATCAGATGAATACAAACGTCTCATTTCGTTAGAATTCAATCGTTTCAGTTTTCCTAAATAAAGAGTAAATATTAAAAGCTTACTGTCTTTCTTTCCATTTAGATTAAATTGCCATCTCACCTCTGTCTTCATGGGTTCGAGTCTTGGATTCCGCCAATGTGGGTATGTGAGAAAACTTGCCTGTAGCTTCTCGTGGGTGGGTGGTTCTTTCTGGGGTTACCCGGGTTCTTCCTCCACCATTTACGTAGGCCGCCATGTATAGCGTATAATGCAATAAAGTATGGTGTTAAATCCTATACTAACAAAACAAATTCCGATTCGCCTTAGAATCAATCAATAAACCAATCAATCAATCAATCAATCAGTCAACCAATCAATCAATCAAGCAAGCAAGCATTCAATGAATAAATTAATGAATGAATCGATCAATCAATCAAATCAATCAATAAATCAAATCAAATCAACTGAAACAAATCAATCAATCAATCAATCAAGGAAACAAGAAATCAAGCTTTTATATGTAATTATACCTAAAAGTGCATTTTCGTACTCATTTGTTCTCATTTATAATAGCAAAATACTTCTTTACTGTTGCTGACCATTATAAACTACTTATATTTGTATTCTAGCCTTTCCAATCGATTTTGAAGAATGTTGTCTTAACAATCATGTATGTTGTCTGTAACTTGTCTCAATACTGAAAAAGTGGCGAAATATCAACCAATGTTTTCCAGTTTTTATTTATGCACAAATTTAAGGGTGTATTAACTCGTATTGGATTCACGTTATAAAGGTAGCGTTTACCACGTTAGGTATTATTTCGATAGTGATACAGTTTAGGTAGATCAATTCTAGCTGAAAATATGTTAATACGGTTGCGTCAAGCAGCTCAATCACTCAGTAAGATGACAAATGGATATGGCGTAGCTGTGTATTTCAAAACAGGACCTCTGATTAGTGAAAAGAAAAATTTATTATCAAATATTAGAGCTCATGTGATGAAATGCGTTTTAATGAAATACCACTTTTCTTTGGAGCCACGTATGTATTATCACGATTCGATACTTGGACGTTGGCATAACTTTCAATCCAACAAGCCAAACAATATTGTCAAATATAATAATCTTAAAGGACTTCAGTATCATGACATCTAGTATGTAGAAGATCAAAAACTATCATGAATGTCTTCGTTTATAGCAGTCAAATGATTGCTAATTATAACTATACAAGGAGATATTTAAAACGCATGAGTGACACATTAAACTGCCTGTTATTAGACGGTGGTCTTAGTTACTTTTTGTAGCGATGAATGCCTTTTTTTGTTGCCCTGCACACTTTAAGGCTGCTCGAGAACGTCTATTTAAACAAACAATATGAGAGCAACTTACGCAGTTTTTTGAGGCAGGTAATTGCGAATGAATAGAGACATCTTGCATAGAGTTAACTGACGGTTTTCTAATTTTTCGAAAGGCGAACAAGTGGACAAGATCTCTGATATATTATCGGCAACCCGTTCTGTTATTACCTGGATGCACACTGATACTAGCAAATTAATTCCGCAATGGCAATAAATCCACTGTTTTGCTGAAATAGCCAAGCATTCGTTACACCTGTGCCACATTACGAAATATTATAAACAGGGATATTAGTCACGTATAGAAAGCCAACTAGACTACTTAATTTAATTTTTTTTTTACAAGCTACACATATTGGTGTGATAGTTTGCAGCAATATGGCTAACTCATTTTTGAGACAAAATACTAAATAAGAATTTCAGCTTTGGATAAAAATCAAGATTATCTTTCTAGCGTTGCTAAATACACGTGCGTAATAAATGTTTCTAAATAATCCTCGCTACGTGACATTTCCACTACCGTGCCTTCTATACATATTCCTGACATTAAGCTTAATATTATTCACCTAAGCATCGATGAAATAGAAGATGGTCTTTCGAATCGCAGGATTACCAAGGCAGGGAACTTAGTTTTGTCGGATCATATATGATTTCATCAAACATAAAACAATAAACATTATATTGAGAATGCATGGCATTCAAATAAATGCCTAGCTATTATATAAATTATGGAAATCGTATTATACATTTATATGCAAAACACAATCTATTAAAATTGAAATACAAACCCAAATAATTTACAAGTCAGCATGGTCGTCATACTTGGAAAAGTACATAATATAAGGTTCACATAGCATATATATCTACTTGTCCTTGTTAATATGTGGAATAAAAACGCAAGACTTACAAAACAATATTTCCGTTTTGAGTTCTATTATATCCTACGTCCACCTAGCGATTTTTTACTTACGTCTTTCTACGGATGATCTGTAGATATTGCATGGTTGAGAAATGTTGTCGTTATCTGGATCACCCTCTGACCCGTGGCTGATACAAATCCAGTCTTTGAATGCAGTCATTATTAACTGTACTAATCCAATACAAAACTAGTATCATAATTATATAACAAATTATAGCACATTCAGGGCTATTTCTGCAAGATTATCGAAAATTGCAAGACAATTTCAAAAGACATATGTTGAAGAGGAGTACAGCGAAGTGTTATGTCATGGGCCTTGCCGGAGTAATGTGACAAATCTCTTTCAAATAATCACAACAGTTCCAGAATAATATTATTGTCCAAATAATGATACTTCATTTGATAAACCAATTGTTTACGCCAGTACACTTCATTGTGCAGTATATATAAAAATATATATTGTTTAATTTCCTATCATTTTTATAGCTACCCTAATATTGATCAGTTTCCGTAATTCTGGCCGATCTTTAAATGTTCTCCAAATACGTTTCCACACTGTTTATGTACAATCCAGTTTGTCCTTCAATGTCGTAGCTACATTTAAAAAAATAATTATATTTGCAATCTAGCATGATCTAACTTTATTTAAATTTTGTTTTTAGTCTGTGCTTTTCCAATTATCAGTTCTCTGCAAAAGAGAGTATCGTGTACTCCTATGTTCAATGTAGTCTGATTAAAGAAAATATGTTGACATACAAATTTCACACTATTTTATTTATTTTTGATTCCCAAGGATCATATATTTTATAAGCAAATGTAGGCCCTTAGACGTAATTGATTATACTCGTGTAAGTGGACCATGTATTTAAATTGCTGATAGTTACTAGACATAATAATGTTCTTTTGGAATAAATGTTTTATCGTAGAAAAGAAAGGCTTCCATTTTTAGCTGCGTTTTAATCTGAATATAAAAAGTATGTACTCCTGCCATTAAAATGACAGGAGTCACCACAATCTTGAAAACTGTAAATGATTTCATCAAACAAAATATATATTTATCTTCTGGATTGAAACTTAATCTTTAAATAAATGAAGTAACTTTAGCAAAATTGTCATTGACGAAGGCGATTGATGCAGTGATGCATTTTTGCTGTAACTTAATGTGTGTTGTATGGTTGGAGGCTGACCTTTTTACCTGCATATGCTGTGACAAATCTATCCGTCCATCCGTACCGTCGGCGATATGCCCTTTTTATTTCGGAGATTTCAGTGCAAAATATGTCTGTCCAGCCACGACTATGGAGCGGCATGTACCAGCGATAGTCTGACCGTCTTCTACACAGCCAGCTTCCAGGTCGACCATTTGCCAGGCAAATCAGCCCGCAGGGCCTAACTTCCGTATCTCCACAACTTGTCCATAATGGAGAGTTAGTGACGTTTTTGTTAGGATGGAACTGAGTCTTTATACCACCTAAATTGAGTCTTTATACCACCTGTAATATCATCTCTAGAACTGCTTGCAGACCCAGCTGGGTCTCGACACACAGTGAGTGCGTAGTAACTCCGTCAACTTTACCACCCTGAGCTTGCTCACATCGGATCATGGAAAGGACTCGATTTTAGCTTTCAACCCGCAGTTGATGACGTTTTTAGGGTGTTGACTACTTTACAATGCCCTCCAACCTTACCGGTTCCCTAACGAATGAAAAGATCTCGACGAGAAGGATGAGACAGAGATCTGTAGAACTGATATCCCATGCCCGGCAGAGCTTTCGGACTGTTTTTGTAGACGCCCGCAAATACCCATGTGGGGTGGGGTGATGGCCAGGATTGTTATGGTCGATGACCACGGCTGCTCACTATATCATGGCAAATATTTTGAAGGGCTCGGTTAATCTGCTCCTAATACGACGTGTCCTATGTATGTGATGAACCTCTCTCCGACCTTACCATAAACCCCGTTTCCGGACAAGAATGCCCTTCTATCTTGACGTTCGACCCACACGGGTTTTTGGAACCACTCAGTCGCCCTCAATGGGAAAGGATGTTAAGCGGCCTCAGAACAGATGACCCTCTTAGTTACATGACCACCAACATCAACCCCTAGGAAGCAATCATCCAGCCTGAGGAAGAAACCTGTTTCTGAGCTCATTGGATCTCCCTATTAATTCAGAACGGAGGGAGGGGGTAATCCAGGTCATTCTGATGTGATTCGAGTTTCGCTCATCAACAATCTCCTCCTCTCCTCTCTTCTCAAATACACACATCGGGAGAAGGATGATGAGATACTGTCGCTCATACTAAACTATAAAAGAAACGGAGGAGCTTGTGCAAAGGCCACAATTCCCATGGTTTTACTCAAGGCTATTTATATTTCGGAAAGCAAACAGCAATTTGAGATCCACAATCGACTGGAGTTGCCTCAACCAATACAATATGGAGACTGTGAGTTTAATCCGCCTCACCGTTTGATGGGATGAGTATGCCGTATCCCGAAGCATATTTTGCACATCCCTATTCATCTCTTAACACAAACATTGTATCAATTACATTTTCTTTGCGCGATACAGTTTATCAGAACTGGGAGGGTGTACAGACCAATATGAGGAAGGTCTCATTTGTGAAATCAACATTTCGGCAAATAATGAGATGTAAGGTCAGAAAGATGAACCGAGGCATGTAACGTTTCGGTTACCCTACGCTTAAACTTTTTTATCATATGTCTGTCAAACTCATCGTTTATAACCCGATACATCCGTTTCGGTCCTAACCCGGGGAAAATAGCGATATAGAATCTAATACATCAAAGCAGGCTTGACAAAAGCTGAAGGCAATTAAGAAATATTTTCCCTTCCTGATTCTGTCACGCAACAATTACAAGCGCGTCAGGACTCCAAAGAGGAATTTGCTGAAAGTGCAGCAGAATTTCTTAAATCTGTCACTTAAGGTCTTCTTTCATCATTAGAAGAAACTGCTGCAGCAACTGGGAAAATAGAAGAAACAACTCCAAAGCTATTAAAAATATATTCGAGATTTCCCAAAGTTGTATCCGATCTATTATTTCTCAATGGAACATCTGGATTTATTTAGATGTAAGTCTTTGACATACACAGGTGAGCTACTGTTGGCCCTGCCCCAGATGGTTGTTACAGATCTATTATATTACCAAACAAAACACTCTTGCTCGAAGGCGTTGATGGACGAATGAGAGTCATTGATTCACCTACGCAACAAGATCTAATCGGATCAAACGTGATCCATGTAGCACTTGGATCATTCATAAAGCTGAATAAATGTCATATCAATACATCAATATTAGTCTGACACCTGGCCAAATTACCAAACTACAGTCAGCATCGAAAAAGATTTCTGAAATAAAAATATTACTGAAATCAACAGCGTTTCAATACCCGAATACATCATCGCTGACAGTACGTCAGATGAGTCACTTTAATGATGCACCGAAATCAAAGACCGCTATCAGCCTTGATTTTTCTACGATTGCTATTAGTAATATAGCAAGAGTGATTGTATATGTCAACGTCTTGCAGCTATATCATCATTGATTGCCGCTAGAGTTTCAGCTGTTTCAAAAGCATCTGTACTTGTTGATGTTAGAATAGCCGCCAGAATGGCATTGAAAAAAGCTAAATGACTTGGGCTAAATACAACAACAAAAAAGAAACACGGCACGAACTCTAGGACTGCCAGGACGTGGTACGGTCGTTGTCTGGGACTACCAGTAACGTTTTGCTGAAACCTCCCGTGTTAAAGTTGGATTTACTTGATGCTGCTCGTTGATTTAACATCACAAACCTTTAGAGACGTTTTCATGCGCGATCTGTTGCCAAAACAACCATAGAACATCGAAACTGATAAAACTCTTTAGGTAGCATATGCTATTGACCCACGTATTGTTGTTTAATTTGATTCGTAGTGATTTGGATCTGCTAGCAAATCGATATTGTATTAGACATTACTAGTACAATCAATATTAGGTGAATTGATATTGTCCGACGAGTTTGAGGTGGGACCGTCGATAACATCACATCATTTACTGAATCCGGGAAAATCATAGAATCAAGCGTATCAATCTCGACTATCAGACACGAGATAAATAAACATGTTGCTAAAAACGGTGATACAATGACCTGTTAACTTAACAGGAATAGAAAAAGATCAGACGATGACGACTCAACTAATAATTATGTAGATGACAGATACACTGCAATTAATGATCATATAACCACGCGGTCATCTCAGCATGATAACCAGGTTGTATCGTTTTAGATTTTCCGTAGAACCAACTGTCGCAGACTCAATAAAGCCATCGAAGATTGCTTTGGAGATCTAATAGTCGTTAACGCTAAACTCGCTGAAATTAACGCAAAACTATTTAAAATAGCCAACACTAAAGAGTCAAGTGCTGCTATCAACTAACCTCCGCAGATATATCCAGAGGAATCCCTGACATCATCAAAATATTCAGTAAGATTGAAGTTGGTGTAATTCATACACGTATCATCATCGCTGCATACACAGTAAATGTAAGGCAATCAACATGGTCAAAACAAAATAACTCCATTAAACATACCGCTGAGGTCACCTGCGTGTACATGTTATCCGTGCTCGTCGCTGTTAAATTCATGATATTTACCACATTTCCATGGCGTCATTCAACCGATATATTTAATGGACCGTGATATTCATGTTAAATCAAAATAGAGAGGAAATATTCATATTGGATCCCGAAGACAAACAATTAACTCAGCGACGTATTGGTGGTGTCTTAAAGTTTCCCGTCCCACACAATCTTACAGATATGAACAAGTTTGCACTTGGCAGGCATCGCTAAAAATATCATGGACACGCACATGGCAAAAAGAATACCGCAGACGCATCTAATTATCGACGTCGTTGTATACACGATATCCACCGTAATAGCTGGAACAATTACTTTGTTCGGTACATTATAAGCGACGTACTTGATTGCACCATTAATATGAATCGTTGCTACCGTTATTGCTAGTGTGTCTGCTTTTCTTAATATGATCGCGAAGAAGCAATCATCATGCGCGACTGAGAAATTAAATGAACAAACAACAGTATTGTCAGCGGCGACACATAAACATTCGCATTATGATTGATGATATCGTCGGGGTTGAATGACGGTATACTATCAGATCAAGAATTTATTGAAATGATTAATATTTATTATGACACATGTACGTCATTGAACGGCAAAGGGTAACAGAACACGGAAGTTTCAACAACACAATTTGTATTTAAAAAATGATGACAGGAGATTGTGAACCTTCCAAATAAGCATTGCCGGAAAAGAAGTGTCGTTAACACAACGTCATCAACACTCACGATGATATCAGAGCGTCAACGGAGTTTGACGTTATCTTTCCCACTGCCATCTCAGCTAGGGAAATAGCACTGGCATAATTGGGAGTATATTACAGGTGGAAAATATCAGAGCAAAGTCGTTTGGTAGATAAACCGCAAATACTTCACTGGTATTTGCATGAAAAACAAAAACGGATGGGTGATATGCTAGCGGATCTCCAGTCTGGAATATTGTTAGCACTCCAAAAGGGAGATATCACATCGAACAAATCAATTATGAATTTCAACACAGAATTAAATCTATCAGAACCACAACGATCTGACTCTATCGCGACTGTTAACACGTTTATAAAATAGCCAAGGTAAAGAAGATCAGAGAAACGGATATACAGACGTTCAAGCTAAAATAGATTGACATACATATTATTCAGATTGACCCCATTGTTAATGAATATTTACTCCGGATCACCGAGACATGGCCAAAACACCCCACAATGATATTTTAATAACAACGACTCTCAAACATAACAAGGTCTACATCGCTAGCGCAAGGGATACTGTCGTCATATATCACCGGGTGTTGTCAACATCACATCAACGATATCGGTGAACCTGACCCCATTGTCAATGAATATTTACACCGGATCACCGAGACATGACAAAACATTACACAATGATACGTTAATAACAACGATTCTCAAACATAACAATATTTCCATCGCTAGCGACAGTGGTAATGTCGTCATATATCACCGGGTGTTGTAAACATCACATGAACAATATCGGTGAATCTAGTTAGTGATGCTGTTGATGGCAGTTATCAAGTAGATCTTGAGAAATCCAAACATGCGCAACAGGGATATATTCTTTACTCATTTACCCCATAAGTTTCCCCTGGTCATTTGATTCTATCAGTACCTGTTAATCCTATTTATTTACCATGTAATAATCTGCTGTTGTCACTGATACTTGTTTTCAGACTTACTGACCAGAACAGATATCTTCTTGATTTACGTAGGGAATAATGAATACTGAGTTCGTTTGTCAGGAACTAGTGCCTCGAAGCTATTGCCTCAAGGGAACTAGAGACAGACCTCAAACGATACCCCCCTTTTTTATTGCAGTGTTTCACACTGTAACAGTTTCATAGACTTTGACTCCCTGGTGGTCGAAGTCTACTCCATAAATTATCTATCTTACACACGTAGAAACACTATTTTTGGTTTCATATTCTTGAGACAACTCTGATCTAATTTTCTCTAGTGTCGACGCGAACGGAACGAATTGCTGAATTTGCGCTTCAACCCTGGTCTCTGCAATGGACCGGACATCATCATTGCATGCTGGAGTAACTTGATAAAGATGTTTTCTGACGGGAGTGTATATCTTCCTTCGGATCTATGTTCTTGTAACATTTCTAAATCACATATGATTTTTTTCAAGATTATTCAGAAATATAAGCAACTGGATTTGATCACCTGATTATGTTCTGACCAGTCGAAATCTTCCATAAATTTATAAACTGATGCAATTGCAATTATACGTAAATTATCACATATAATTATTTCGAAACATCTACCATCCGCTTCGTGTAATTTTTCAATCGTAAAAGTAATCGCATTAATATTTTCGAGATTCATTATATAATAAACAAATTTCTTTATATCACTGTACTATTTTAAGATTATTAATAATATTATTAAAATACAGTAGATGTTTTAATAAGTAAAATTCGACAGTAGGTGCTGAGCCAGTTTATTTTAGCCGGTTATTTGCCGTCGACAAATTTGTAAGTTACGGGATTCGAGCACAAACTGAGTTTCACAAGTCACGAACACATGTCATTACTGGCAGGTGAGGCTTTGCAATTTAATAAACTATTGTTAATTAACATATTGAGTTATATTTCTCTAGAGCCCCCCCACCACCCCCCATTTGATCAGTCCACTGTGAGCAATATGGCCTTCCGGCAGTTGAACTATAGCAAGCATACTCGTTGAGACCCGTTTTGATTAACCGTTAAAAACCCAAAGGTAGACTAGACCTATTTATTTTTAAATCAAGGATTAGTCTAGGAAATCTCTATTGACTGACTTAAAAAAAATGGTCTGACATATTGTTCTTTGTAGTTTACTACGCTAAAATGCTAATTTTATAGTTCAATGGATGAAAAGTCAAAATGTGATATGATAATATTTGGCATATACATTGATATGTACCGGTCAACACCTGTGACATGGCGATTATGTCGCGCACAGACAGAGATTTAAGACTTTGGACATGCTTGGTCAAAATAATTGCCGTGTCTGTAGATAGGAAATTCTATTGATAAATAATACAATAATGCTAGAGAAATTTAAGTGGATTATTCCCAACCTTGTATCTAATTAAATTCAAATGCAAAAGTTTGCATTGACACCAAAACACAATATATTATGACAAATTGATGAAAATTACACAATGGTTAATTGTATGGTTATTTGAGGACCGAAATCAAAGAGACTTTGGAAAAAAAAATATATTAACAATGGTGTAATTTAAACAATAATTTCAGCCATATTTTCTGTTCTCTGCCTTTGGGATTAAAGCATAATCGCGATCAATTATGTAAAGTTAGATTTAATTCTCAACAAGACATGTAGGACATACCGCCACAAAGATCTTTGAATTCGATGAACGATTGTTCTCAGGAAAGACACATCTGAGTTAAGCAAGATATAAAGTTATGTGCCAGGTGAAACTAGAGACACATTCAGATATGAAGTCAGTACATTAAATCAAGTAGAGCTAGCCAGCGATTTACAAGACGCACATCACAATTAATTTAATTATATTCGGAAAACAACAAAATTCTTTACGAGGATACAGCAATAACCGATAATGTGCGAAACCACCCTCGTGATCAAAACATTAATATATCATCGGCTAGTATAGGAATCGGGTTTATCATAAGCAAAATTGTGCTTGCGATCACTGGCACAATGCCAAGTTTCATCGTGTCTTGACCTAAACCCAAAAGCGGAAAAGAATCGGCAAAATGATAATGGCTGGAACGCTGAAAGTGTTAAGAGAAAAGGCTTTGGCGGTGCTGCCTGCATATGACTGGTACTATATTATCATTCCTACGAAAACAGCATGCAATATTCATGGCTGACTGACAGGAATGTTGGTGTTGTTGGTCATCACGATCACGTTTGCATTCTTTGTTGATATATACTCTAACTACGTGGACAAACGTGACAAAAGAGAAGAAACCAAAATACGGCATGATCAGCTATAATACTACCAGCAACTATGACTATTTTGGCATTTGCCTAGTCTCCGGATTCTTTTCATGAATGTGTTTGTTCTGATATTTGGGTTGAGCCGGAGAGTCCGCCGGCTGATCAATCCGATCTTAATGGAGTTTGTTGGTCGCGTTTGTCATGCTGTTTGTTGATATGATTCCAGTTGATCCGTACTGGATCAACATTAACACCGATGTTATTGCATGATATAATGAACTGAATACTAAAAGAACAAGCCTAATGCTATGCAGCAGATAGGTACCATCGTTAAGATCCACGTTGGTGGAAATATAGAATGTTGACTTTCATTGATGTGATCTATTTTACATTGTATGGATGACTTTGGGATTCTGTGTGTCTGCTTGCTGAGAGACTACGTCTTCTTCTTTTTACAAAATGAATGGAGGGGGTTCGAGAGGCAGCTCCTCTCTGTCTTTTCCTATCTATTTTTCTGTTCCTATTATCGAGACCTCCATGTATCCTGCATGCAATGGAGTGTTCCAGTGCTTCATTTAAACAGCACTACTTCACCAGGTGGCAAAATGTAGCTGATTTCGCTCAAGACTTCATGGGGCTTCTGTATTACACGCTCTTTATAACATTAGATCTGGTAACGGGAAGTTCATACTTATATATTATTTCGACATATCGTGGATAAAACGAAGCAGTCGCCTTTACAAACATATTTGAGTCGATTAAAAGTAGTTGCATTGTTGCTCAAGCTCTATCATGTAATCAAAGACATCACCAATCTTATTTTTGTGGAGAAAATATTAAATATGATTTACATTTATTCTTACATTAGGTTCATCAAGATAAAATGGGTTAAACGATTAATGGAAAATGAAATGGAGTATTGCAAAAACTTTCAAACACAACTATATTAAGAAATAGAAAGAATTTATAATTGAGGGAGGAGGGTTGTATAAGGATTGGAACAGTTCATTAAACTCAATTTCTTGAAGACATTTAAATTTAGTATTATCGAATCACGAAGAGATTACACAAAGTTCAAATGTGTATTTATCCTTGAATTTCCTTTTATAATGTTTATCTACCTAGAATATTATATCAATATAAAATCCCATGAATGAAGCTGGCATTAAATTCCTTATCGATTTAGTTGATAATCAGGGTAATTAAAAACCTCTTAAATTATACAACTAAAAACTAGATGCGACGAGTCTTTGAAGTATTTTTTCATAATAATGAGAATTCCAAACTCACGGATACATGCCGTCAAAAAACCCTTAGTTCATAAGTCCTCTGATGCGCAGGAGGATATAACAATATGAAAAACTCACTAAATTTGTTTACATTATTTTTTTTTACAATCAGGACACACAGCTAAGCAGGAAACATGGATGCAAGTATTCAACAAAATATATGAAGCATTTATATATAAGAGTCGTCTGAAATGAAATGCCCGGAGACACTATGTGCTAAGGACATAAAGCTGATATCTTTGAAAATTCAACGAATAACTTGCATTAATAATTTAAACAAAATGTCATATTAGACGAATACAAATGTGCTATTTGTAAGAGCGAGTACCAAAGAATCGAGCATCTGATCTATGATTGCAAAATTGCTATTACATTTCGGTATGATTTTATGAAACATTTTGCACCGTGTTGTCCGAAAAAGACATATTGTTAGGAAGTATATTGTTCTACATTTCGCCTAATTTGGCTTAACATTATATTTCCACTTGCATATTCAGTGTACTAAATTATAACCTTAATCAAATAGGTGAGACGCATAAAAGCATTGTAAATCCACTGCTAAGTTGAATACAAAATAGGGTAACATTTTCTTCAAAACATTGGCCTCAGTCATGAACATGTACAGAGTAACTCCATCAATTTGTTTTGTTTATAGGAGTCCAATTTAACGGTAAATAGGAACACATATTGTAATAATGCAAAGTGTAGATCTCCAACACGTTTCATACTTGTGTTAGTCTGTGTAATTTGTGTCTAAACAGAGTACGTACTATGTGCATGTATGCATGCGTATGTATGTTCATGTTTTCCTTTATTTTCATCTGCATGATCTCTATTGTCCCTAGATTATCTGCCAATCAGAAATGTTTAAATGTAAGGTGATATTGCTACGGTGTTCCCTCACCCATATCTGTCTACCTACCTTTCTCTCTCTCTCTCTCTCTCTCTACATATATATATATATATATATATATATATATATATATATATATATATATATATATATATATATATATATATATATTCAAATCGCTGTTGGGTCAATAATTTGTTGTAGAAATGCATTCACGTTTAGACTATTTTGGCATACATTTTTTCCAGAAGTGCATTTACGTTACACTGTTTTGTTATTAATTTTGTAATAAAAGTGTATTCATGTTTACACTGTAAATTGACAATAATTTGTTGTAAAATATATGGTATGATCCAATATTTAAAATTTTGCTGCGATCGCAAACGGTAAAGCATAGGAGTTCATTTCTATGCAAAAGCTTGAACATAATGTAATTTACTTAATATGTAATTCATATTTTTCTGTTTCTTTGAACACCTTTGTCTATCTTTCAGTCTGTCATCATGTATCCGGAAATGAACCTCCCTTACCGTTGTATATGTATATATATATATATATATATATATATATATATATATATATATATATATATATATATATATATATATATATATATATATATATAAGGTGATCTTGCTACGGTGTTCCCTCACATCGCCATACATTGAGGATCTTCAGAAACAAACATTGCTCATTAGCTGATTTTGATCTTAACTTTCCAATTGTTTGTTTCGAAATAATGATATGTGTTAATTTACGTATAATTGCAGTTGCATTAGTTTATACATTTATGGAAGATTTCGACTGGTGAGACCATAACCATGTGATCAACTCCAGTTGCTTTTATTTCTGAATAAACTGTACGGAGAACTACTTTATTCTAAGCTATATCAATATAGTCACGTGCAAATAATTAATGCAAATAATGGATCAGAAGGCATAAACAATGTCTCCGGATGTTATTTTCTGTGTGTTTCGGCATCTAACAGATCATATAACGATAAACCAACAAAATAAACCAAATAACCATTAAACCCTTAATCGCACGCACAAAACACCAGCAGTGGTGTTATCCGGCTATTTAATTTCCTAGAAGATGTCTAACTAAATTTTACGGTATTTCTATTTTACGCTTATGGTATAACAACATCAAATATTGGTACTGGATATTATACAAAGATAAAGTTAGTTTCTTCATTTTATTTGATTTAAACATCGAAAATCGGGATAACGAATTTGTAAATACTGTGCAATTGAAGACCGTCCGTATATACATTCTCCTCTTAAGATTGTGAGAGGTTAGAGACATTATACATGGCAATAGGCTCCCTAAATATCGCCATATTTTCGTTTAAACATTGTTTCCACAATAACGATTTTTGTGCAATAGTATATTTCAATATTTGAAATGATATAGCTATGGAACAATTGTAAGGACAGAAAACTACAAAGAAACCAGTTGACATAGCAGTGAACACTATTAACAACAGCTAATTTGAAAAAGAAAAAAATGACTAAAATACTCTGTTTTAATAGAAAGTCCTGCATAGGTGCGTCTTCTGTTATATTTGTGCTTATTTAATTAAACGTATTTTTTTTCTTCTTCTGATACATGATTTCTAACAAGACGAATGAAATCTTATAATCTTCATTGCCACCACTTGCAATGTACCATTATAGGAGAAGAATGAAAATATATAAGTACACATATCATGACGTTAATAAAGTTATTTACTTGTATGCTCTATCGACGATGCATATTACATATTTCTGTCCTAGTCTTTGTATTGACGTTTTCGTTGCCTTCATTATTTTGTATTTAATATTACTCATGGACACATTTTAAATACCAAAAAGAAAAAGACATTTGCTTGGAATAATGTAAGTCTAGTTCTACACAATGCATGTCAAGTTCTACCACGTTTGCAAGAATGCATGACCTATTATAATTTTAGAATTTGCTTAACATTTGCACACATATATAGCGGATTTTCGTAGCGATATATAAAAATATGACTGATCCACTAAGGCATTAATTCGTCCAAAGAGTGATGACTGTGCTCTAAAACCCCGATTAAATGTACTGTGCACACATCGTTACGAAAGTAGGTAATGCTATCTCTGTGGATGCTCTTAAAATGAGATTCGATTTGTTTTTATTATATGAAACAGGACCGGTGAATACGTTTGACACGAGTCATGTGTTTTAAAGCATCATACCATAATTATATTTGAGGTACTATTACTGTTATGGTGTATGTTAAAGCATCATACCATTATTACATTTGAGGTACTATTACTGTTATGGTGTATTTTAAAGCATCCTACCATCATTATATTTGAGGTACTATTATTGTTATGGTGCATTTTAAAGCATTAGAACCTGTCACAAGATGAAGCCGGGTTGGGACTTGATTAGGGAAGACACCAAAAGCAACTGCGTTTACAAGATGTTTATTTATAAACGCAATTTAAATATTAACAAATCTGACACCATTATAAACAAAAAGATATGGAGAATTATAAAGTTCATAACATGGAACTATTAACAACAATTAGCTCAACGAGAAAAAAACTCAAACATGAATTTAACAAATGGAATTTCAAACAATGTCCTATCACCGATCAACAAAAATAAAAGTATATGATCTACACCCTAATCTAAACAAAATCTCGAATGTATCGTTCATACAACGATATTGAAATGCATGTAAATTTGAATGTATCGAAATTATGAACCTATCGATCGTTCATATAATGATATTGGAATAGGAATGAAATTATGAACCTAACGATCGTTCATATAACGATATTGCAATAGGAATGAATGAAAATATGCTTAGATAGTAATAGTGAAAACAACAACGTGGAACACAATAAATATAACTATCGTGGCGCCCATTTGACGTCCAAGTTGCAACTCCCGTTCCACTCGCTCTAGTCAATGGCAAGAGAAGCACCCACGCACGGTCCGCTCCTCTCAATATGTTGAAGGATCCCTCGAGAGCCCTCACATCAATCACAGACCCGACGGTCAGGAAGCCCTGGTCCGTCGCATCGAGAAAACCAGTACACTATTCCGATCCAACGTCACCAGAACACAGCGTATACGTCACACGAAACCGCACAGAGTTATGTGACTCCACATCAAACCATTATAAGGCATGGCAGCATGTATAAGGCAGCTCTACAGCTGGAGATTTGCTTCCGTAAAGGGGTAAGCTTTCTGACAAGACTCGTCGTAATGTAATTTGGTATATTTCTGACAACATATACATATTGATATAACTCAAACACAATTCCGTGACAATACCATCATTATATTTGAGGTACTATTACTGTTAAGGTGATACATATTCAGCATATTAGTTACTAATAAACGACAATAGAAACTTACAATATAATCTTGACGGATTTATGTTCAACGATTACATAAATAAGTACTAATACTATCTTGAATAGCATCAGCGATTGGAAACTAAACAAAGCTGTCAGCCAACAAGCGTGTTTCAGCATTGTCGCATATCATTGTCAACGTCACCACGCTATACCATTAGCTTATGTGTAGAGATGCCATACTATTTTATGTGTTGTAATACTTTGTATGATGTTAGCAGTATTTTTGCCGGAAGGTCAAAGGCTAAGCATAGGTAGTTACAATCCCAAATTGAAAGAAAGATATGCTTCCGCAGGTGAGAGGTTTGCAGTTAGTTTGGGACAAACTATGGCTTTTTCCCTAATTTTTAAAATATTTTTATAAATAAAAAACAATTATGACTGTATAAACAATTTTGATATCAAATAAAGTTTTTCAAGTGTGTCGCCTTTACAAGGCATGTAATGCCATATCGATCATATGGGAAATGGAGAAGAGTACCTACGTAAAGTAGGAAATTTCGTCCCTTACAGTCTAGCTATTGCCTTGACTATTTCTGCACTCTTTCTATATGCACTCAAATAATGATTATTATTTCAAATGGTCTCAGGCTGTTATATATATGTGCTGTAATTTGAAAAAAATGAATATTGAATGAAATACGTTCTACACGAAGCAAAACAGAAATTGATCTTATATGCTGTACCAAAATGTATAAATAGATATAACATGAGAAACCAATCAGACAAATATAGGAGCAGACTGCAACACTAGTTTAAGCATGTTCAAATTTAGTACTTTCTTTAGACATAATACCTTACCCATACGAGTGACTTCGAAAGTAAACATTTGTAATAATGTGTATTTTGAAAATGTATATAAACTTAGGGCAAGTAGCAAAGCTAACCGGAATATATTAGAGTGTGTATTAAGTTAACAAAACAATCACATGTGGCAAATATGCATATAGAATGGAATAAACTTAATGCATTCAAATTGTATCAGTTATGTATACATATTAATTATTACACTCGAATATATTAGAAACTTAAAATATTGAGTTTTGAAATCTTGGTAACACCATATTCATCCCTGAAAAGGGACAAATAGTGAAAATAGAATTGTGCTCCGTTTCTGTTGCATATTGACGAAAGCCCTTTGTAAACGAGATTTAGATTTACGCAAAAATAAATTGCATTTTGTTTCAAAGGTACTAAGTCATTTTCCAAGTTTAAGTTCTGTGTGAGAACATAATACATATTAGCTCTCAAACAGCCAATTTTCCATTTCATTCTTCAATCTTTTGTTGGTCCTGTTGCAACATGGTGGTTATTTATACTAACTTGATAACGGATGAAACATCTTCTACATACACAAAAACATGTGATAGAGCCATATTCAAGGGAGGGAAGTATTGAGATTCATATTTATGTCCCTCTGTCAATTAGTATGCACCTGAAATTTTCAACGTATCTTGCCACAATTTGGAACAAAATTTGACATCAGTAAAGTCTGGTCTGATTTCTATTTGCATCAACATTAGGTCCAATTTACAGTTTTTCATCGATACATACTATTCATTTAGGAAACCTGGGAATAATGTTTGAAATATTCAGTATTTCTAACAGTCAAATAGTAATACGAATAAATTGGTCTAATTTAATGATTTCGAATGGATCAAATATATCTCAAATTTTTAGACATGTACTACTTTTAAATTTTGGAGATCGTAAGATATTCAGAAACAGTCAAATAGTAATACGAATAAATTGGTCTAATTTAATGATTTCGAATGGATCAAATATATCTCAGATTTTTAGACATGTACTATTTTTAAATTTTGGAGATCGTAAGATATTCAGAAACAGTCAAATACTTCGTATTGTGGTTATATTCAATAAACACCCTTAGTTTTTCCATTTTCTTGTTACGTCATTTCTGATTATTCTCATTTATGTACTTTGCCTGGTGGAATTGAACCTTGAGAGAATCATATTTTGACCCTGAATTAAAACACTCATTATAAATATTGTGTTTAAGTAGGTTAATAAACGATCTGGAAACTTATTCATTAACTTTAATAGTTTCCGTAACGGTGCTAATCTTGCTAAAGAGACTTCGTTCCTAGAGTTAGCGATCCAGAACATTTGCCTCCTAGTATCAGGTGAATACAAGATCTCATTTGGTTGAAACTCTCGCATTCATTTTCATAAAGAAACAGTAAATTTATTAAGCTTACTATATGTATTTCTATTGCGATTAAATTATACTATCTGTAAACAATATTTATGGTTGGGTAAACATATAAGAGACATTTGATTAGTTTATTCTCTATTTAACCATCGTGGTTCGGTCAGGAAGTAAAGCCCATCTTGACTGTAGCAGTAAGGAGTTAGAATCAGCTATCAGTGAAACACCAGCTGAGGGTCACTTTTACGTAAGTAAATATGCTACTGCGTTATTTTTGTAAATTCGTTCTTGCTGGAGTGATTGTGGATTTTACTGAGCACCACAAATGTAAAGCTATGTACAAAATGTTGATATGATATACATTTATGTAACAAATAGGTTCATTACCAACCAGTGATTGAAAACTCTTAAAGGAAATAGGGTTGCACGCAAATTAATGTTCAGAAGAAATGTCAACTTCCTTCAAGTAATTAAGAATGCACGACATACTTATAGTAACATGAAGTTCTTTCATGTGCTGTACATTGTAACAACTATAGTAAATATCTCGTGTAGGTTGAAGATATAAATAATATATGACAAACTTAATCACGGTGAAGGGTTCATTACAAGAAACGCATTCTCCTTTTAATATTTAGCATTGTCAAAATCTAAACCTTGCAATGGCCACGTATTCTCTACGGACTGTTATATAGCATGGACGACATTCGACTAAGGTAGTATTGATCGCATGGATCTACCTATTGACATAATTATTGCACAATGCCTTCCATTTAGTATATAAGAACAGTTTACAATCCGCCAACGATATTTTAAAATCACATGGTTGTAGACATATGTATATTTTAGCACTGCGTTGGGCTTTTTCATTACCTTTAATGCCGACATGGCTGGATAACTAACAGTATATTTTTTGAGAGGTATAAATCGGGTTGTGTTTTGATGACAATATTGAGAATAATTGTCAAAGGTGGGATTTCCAAGTTTCTATATCGTGCTGACTGAAGTAGTGATAGTGAATAGAAGATAACATGAGTTTCAAATATATTTGGTTTCGATATATTATATCACAAGGTCTGTTGACCTGACTTCGACTGAAAATATCGATGCACCATCTGGCAAGTGAACGTTTGTAGTGTGACTTATTTTTTTGTTAGAAAAGGCTGCAGTAGCCTTTTCGCCATCGTATGTGCCATCAATGTAAATTCGTGTGTAGTTATTAAATGTTCTGTGAAGTTCGTTATAAGATTTATGAAAATTGAAAGCGTTGGTGTCAGATTGTTTTTTCCTTCATGCATCGTTCAACGTACTTTGGGCTGTTTAGAAGACAAGGAGGTGTCATGCAAATAAAGAATTTTGGTAGTTTTGAAAGGTCCTGTTTTGTATTATCACGGCTGAACGATACTCTAATGTTATCGGTCGGAGTGGTATCGCGCTTATTGTGGTATAATATTTCATATTTATGTAGAAAAAGTAGATCGAACGGGTTTAAATTGTTGGATCCTACTAGTTATGGATAATATTCCTCTGCAACGCGCCTTATTTGCTGCCACCAAAATGATTTCACATTGGATGTCGGAAGCGTTCCCAAAAAGCGATGAATTTTGGTTGATAGTATTGGTATCATAAATTGTTAAATAGGACTGCTGGTTGAATCATAAATGGCACAACTAAAGCCAAGTTTTATCTACTAAATTCTATTTATTGGTCAAGAAGAAGTTTTCTATCAGTACCTTATTCGGTGTTCGTTGCTGCGCTGAGTGAACTAAAGGCTTTCAGTAATATCCATATCAACTGTTTAATGTCTGGAATCAATGTGAATTTTATGTTAAAGACAATACCTAAAACATCGTTTCTTTAACAGCTGGTATAGGTGTTCCGTGTAGCGCGAGGTAAGAATCGTCAGGTTCTAATCGAAGCAGACAGAAATGCATTCATGATGTTTTTATTTTAATTCGTAAAATATAGACAAACTGTCATACATATCATTATATTGTTATAAAGGATATACAATATATCAATTTAAATTATACGATTGTATATAGTGCATTGGTATTAAGTTTATTAGGATACAAAGTATCTAACTTATGAATCCAATAAGTTAATTTTATGAGTCTATTCATGTCACCATGCACAATATCTATCAGCATGAAAGAAAAATCGAGTAGAGAGTGATTATTAGCGTTAAAGTATGTTGAAATATTAGAGGAAAACTGAGGATCTCTATAATTGTTTATATGAAAGCGATGATTAAATTGGTATAGTTTAAATTGGTATATTATATATCATTTATAACAATATAATTATATGTATGACAGTTTGTCTCTATTTTATTGTGTATTATTTTACTAATTCAAGTTTCATTAGAGACTCGTGTATGTTTTAGATCCTGTCACACACACACACACACACACACACACACACACATATATATATATATATATATATATATATATATATATATATATATATATATATATATATATATATGCATAGCATTTATGACGTTACGTAGTGACATATTTGTTGTTTTAAAATAAAAGATGGCATCGTTTCTTTCAAAACATTTCGTGCCTGAAGAAGTATAGATTAAATGCGAAACTAGTTGCACAGAATTGTTGGCGTTTGTGTTCTTTTTATATCTAAAAAAAAATCATTGACAGTTGCCAGGTAATATAGCTGTTTAAATGGTTGTGAATATAGTTTAACTGTATACGTGAGTTTCGAGCGATAACGTTTTATGAAATGATCAATACAATTTGAGCTTTGTAAAAACTAATTTCCTTGCATTTTTTAACATATTGCTTTCATATTTTATTTCTATATTTATCTTTCAGTATTTGCATCTTTTTTCTAGGATTGTTTCTATTTCCAGATAATTAAAATCTGATAATTTCAATAATCTTGTCACCTGCAAGAATGCGAGATGCTCCACTTTACTTTCAAATCGTGACTTTTAAAGTCAGTTTCATCAAATATTTCCAGATATTATTTTTTTTAAACTCTGTTCTTTTATATAGTTCTAGTTTCAATTTCGTAATATATGCACTTTAATAGTTAAATCGACAATTTACTCTTTGCAACGCAATCGATTTTTAATTTCATATCATGTACACTTTGGTAAGTCGATCAATTAAAAAATTCGTATTGTCTTCAATTTTTTTAGAATCACGTGGTCATCCATTAATTTTAACAATAGAAAACACCAACTTCAGCTACGATATTAAAGAGATAGCACACTTATGCACATTTATTTTATTTTTAATATGTTTTCTTTTCTTGATTAACTTTTCTAAGTAGTGGTACTATTAAAGCATCGGTTGCACTTAGTTTACATTGATTTTCTAATCAATCCAAATTTCCTAGCATGACTGGTATTTTAGAAACAAATGCGTTCTCTTTCAGTCATACTGGGCAAAATAACAAATTTATATTAAAAAAAATTCAATACATAGATAACTGCTATTCATCGCACATGAACACAACTCGACCAATCATACATAAAGAGGCACCCTTTTCAAAAAGAGTAAAGTATTCGATGAGCCTTTATATTCAACAAATGCAAGGTTGAAAATTACAAGCGTGATGTCACTCTGTCTTTTCGAATATTACAACAGGCAGCTCTCATCCGCCATAATTAAAACAATTTCTGGGTAAGAAACTCTAACATAACCTCTGCTTTGGTTATACTAATGTCACTCCATTTGATGTTATCCAAGACCACATTTGCATTTAGCAGAGTTTACATCGATCCGTTACATTCTGTGCTATTTCTAGGAAAGATGTTTCTGTGATACCTGTTGTTTACGTTACATGTATTATCACTCTATTACTGTCTGGAAAATGTATTTGAATTTGAAGATAATCACATTACCATCACTATCTGAACTCTTTTAGTTAATACCTCCTGTGGAGGCAGGTCAGATAATGACCCCACATTTAAAATGTTAATCTCTCTGCACGGTTTCCCGCTCGAAATCAATATATCTGTACAATAATGTTACGCCACCTGCAGTGCCATATGTAGCTGACTTTTTAAGACACTCGAATTTAGTAATAATAATAATAATAATAATAATAATAATAACAATACCACTTATGCTAATGTGGATTTAGGACAGCGCCTCAGTTTTAAAACCTATATGAGGTTTAAAATATTAGATAACACATACAAATACATACAAGATTATAAAACCAAACACGGTGAAACTACAAAATCAAAACCATGCCGAGAATAATGATGGATGCAGTCAATATTAAGTCTTTAAATCTGTCCTGGTAGTCGCAATATGTGAGTTTAAGAGCAGTCTTGAATGATATCACCTTGACGTTGTGTCTAAGATTTACGGACAATTAGTTCAACGTAGCTGGCCCTAGTAAGCAAACGAACGTTGTCCGTATGATTTCATGTTAACAGTGGGAATGAAGAGAATGGTTGATAACATATAAAGGTATACAAAAGTCTTCCAGTAACCTCTCTTGTTCCTGTAATTTACCTTCCAGATGTTATATGCATACACTCGTATGTGCAGTTTAGAAATATGGTTTGGCTACAATCACGACTCAAATATCTTTCTTTTGCTGTGGTTTTGGATAATCCGAATCATGATCTGTGGTTCAGTTATGTGTAGTTCAAGTATGCTGATCTCCTACACACACGACCACATTTAGCTGCGATGAATCTTTCTTCCGACATCTTTACATTTCAAGTGTATGCTTATTATCAGGTAAACCAGGTCATTGTACCCAATCAACTAAATATTACACACTCACCAGTTTTCAACCCTTAAGACACACTACAAACGCGCAAGGACTTATTGTAATTAATTTTGTTCTTATCTTTCATGCGATCCACTGTCGAGTTGACATATCCTTTCGCTATTTTTCTTGATTGGGTCATTTCAACTATAGTTTTAAATATATTGATAGACTGGTGCAACTTGTGAATTTTTCAGGAAAGCCACACACAATTGCTCAGTAACACATACAATATCAAGACGCGAATCTGGGCCTTTTTAGCAGCTAAAACAAATAGGCTTTGAACATGTGTGTGCATATGCAGCTTGTGACAGGTTCTAAACTATTGCACCTCTGATCTGTAGACACTGGAGGGTATTAAGATGATTGGGGCGCTGGGACTTTTAACGCTTTGGTCTGTGATGCTTTGTCACAACGCCATAGCTCAAGAAGAAAGGAAAATCATTACTTTCAATACCGCTCTGCACTTGAGCCTTCCAGTGAAGCAGCTGAGGAGACGGAATGTGCTAAGAGGTCTAAAGGATTCGGGTGCTGATGTTGTCTGTTTGCAGGAGGTAATGATTTTAGAGCTCTGATAATTTAATTGCTTAAACGAATAGGTAAGCAATATATATATATATATATATATATATATATATATATATATATATATATATATATATATATATATATTCTCAAACAACAATCAAAAGCTATACTTATGACCTTTCAGAAGAAAGCGGAACATGTATACTTTGAACATTTTACATCTGGCGATATAAGCATACTGACGTAGCAAAAGGAGACCCTCATTTTTGTACAACTTGCCCCTATAAGATCTATTTAAATGACGAAATGGCACATTGCCGCTACCACCTGAACACATACAATGGCCTATTGCTATCAGAATAATGGATATTTGATTAAAATCAAGAGGACAGTTCCCAGCATATTAAAACCAATAATATCAAATTTAGGCAAGAATGATACCTCTATAACAAATGCGAACATTGAGAGGATGCAGGTTTCTATTTCTCTCGATTCATGCTGCCTAGCCTAAGAATTGCTTTTGCTCTTCTTGGTTTGGGGATTGAATTTGTATTGTAGGCGAATCCAGTCGGAATAATGTCAATGAAATAATCGCCAGGCAAAAAAGTGATCCGCAACGATCCTACTTGAAAATAACCGGGTTTGTCATTTGGACCTTAGGAGATAGCTTTTCGGTCTCTCGCACATATTGGATAGAAAAAATGCTGTATGTCATTACGTATAAAACTATTTTGTGTTGTGCATGTGATATTTATGCAGGAGCATGCTGCATTTTTCACCCTTTACTGTCTTCCACTGATTTGAAATGGCCCATCAGAGCTCGTGCAGTTATATAGTTGTTGCTTTTCAGTTTTCTACTGAGGCCCTCGGCTTCATGAAAAACATTTTTCCGTGGCCCATGGTGTCAAAAACGTTAGTTTAAGGAATCCAGTTGGATTTTTGTTTCCGAGAGATTTTAGATTTTTTATAAAGAGAACGCATCTGAGATTTTATTTGATATCCGTTATACTAGGAATGGTTTACTTCGAAAAGGACCTTGTAGGGTTACGGTTCACTCACTGGTAGACCAGAGCTGATCAATGATTTTGATTACCAGTGGGCATACTTGGTGGAACAAACAACCGAAAATTGTCCTGTGGACAAATTATATCAGTTCAATATTTTCCTTTCCTTGTACAGGAAATGTGTGACTGGTTTTTCCGTTTTCGCCTTTCTGATGTTATAATGCAATCTGTTTCGATGTACCGCTAAAATAAACTTGAAACTATTCTTTAGATCGTTTCTAAAGCTGTATGTGCGGTCTTAGATTAGGCATCATAACCATATCTTGGTATGTGTTCTTTGTTTTTTGCCACTTAAATAGGTGACGTGTGCGGGAGATAAATCCGAACGTTGTTTCGGCTAAATCGAAATACCTGATTAGCCAAAATGGAAATTGGTAAACGTTTTGTCTTTTGCTCGTTTATAGCGTATAATAACTGTATTCCTCGATTTTATGTTCAGTAGCACGATGGTATATACATACGTTTTGTAGTTTGCATTTTGTGTATCTACAGGTTACTTGTCGGTATTGTCCGACTTTAAAAATGGATTCGTTGATCTCGAGAGTTCTTGGATATTTATACAGACGTCCTGTACCGTGCATTGTCATTTCTGTTTCCACTATAATATTTCGTTAACGAAAAGGATTTCCCAATGCTAAGGTGCATCAGGAAAGAGTATTGTGCGCTACATTTATATATAGTTGCACAATGCTAAGCGCTTATATCTAACAATCGAAATTACTCATTTTTATAAAGATTCCTATATTGAAGCTTAGTTACATATTATGCAATGCTTAGCGTGTTTAGTTTTTTTCCTCCATAGTTTTACTACTCAGTGGAAACAGGTAAATAATCACTATTTAAAGCATTCCAATTCGATATGCAGTTGTTTATAGTTGTGTATAATATTTATTGTCTCCTGAAGAAGATCTGATTTATTCGGCTTCTATGAAACCTTTTTATTTCCGCCTAATGTTTTAAACATTGTGCCAAATTAGGCATATAGTTGAATGCATTGTCTCTTGTGTTACCTTTCTTTCTTTATTTCGTGCTGTGGTTTTGTTTACATGTTTCCTTTTTCTTTGCTTATCAGAACTTAGAATAAAGTATGTCTTTCAGGTGTATCACGGCTCTGACATCGCATGGCTGAGGGAGAGACGTTTGAAAAAGTACCCCGAATCCTTGAGTTTCACTAGCCGATTGGTTGACACGGTTACCAAGGAACCTCTGTGCAAGAACCCAAACGTTTTCGCATTCCTCCAATGCATGTCGACCACGTGCACTGGCTATAACACAAGCGATGCAAATGGTGTCATTGCTCTCGTTAACTGCTTACATGAACAATGTGCATCCCAC
Source organism: Sinohyriopsis cumingii (assembly GCA_028554795.2). Classification (NCBI taxonomy): domain Eukaryota; kingdom Metazoa; phylum Mollusca; class Bivalvia; order Unionida; family Unionidae; genus Sinohyriopsis; species Sinohyriopsis cumingii. The sequence goes on from CM068839.1 coordinate 33,558,449, forward strand.
ATGTTTAGTATGCCACAACAATGCTTGACGTGTTTCTTTATGTTCCCAAATTCGGATGAGGCACTCAATGTGTAAGTAACATTGACCTTAAGATTGCTTCTATTTTTTTACTAAAATAATTTTTTCATGGATTATGCCTTCAACATTCAACATCATAGCCTATGTATTTATTTGATTATGTATTAACTATTGAGATACTAAAAAGTAACTCAGTCAGGAGACACGTTGCATAGCGAGACCGTACAGGTGAGGATGACTCGGATGGTTGGTGGTGGTTGGTTGGTTGGTTGTTTTAACGATGAACGGATACGGCTACATGTTGAACACTAAAATAGGTTACTTTACTGACTCTTATATACTTCATGATAAAGTAAATGCTGCATTTGTTCAATATTTTCTTTCATATTCCGTCGATTAACTTCTTTCCTTGGTGTTTGTCGTTTCGTTATATACAGATTAAAACAACCAATTTACCCGTAAAAAGAGCCGACGGATCCGGCAATTTATTTCGTTTATTAATTGTTATTTGTTTTGTTATGAAATGGATTTTGAAATGTTTGCATGTCGAACAAGTACACGGGATATAACACAAGAAATGATAATGGTATCATTGCTTTCATTAACTGCTTCCATAAACATGTGCATCGCACATGTTTAGTTTGCCACAAGAATGCTTCATGTGTTTCTTCCTCTTCTCAAATTCGATAGAGGTGCTCAATGTTTAATTAACCTTGACTTATGATTATTTGTCTTTATGTACTAAACTAACTGACAAATGGATTCTAATTTCAACACTTAATATTATAAAATATGTTTAAATTGATTGTCATAATATATTAACCTTTTTGATATTACGTTATTTTGACATTACAAAATCACGATATCAAGAGACGCGTTGCATAACCAGACTGTGCAGGTCAGGATGATTCGGATGGCTGGTTGGTTGGTCGGTTGGTTGGTTGGTTTAACGACACTTCGGAGTCGGGGTAGGAGTGATACGGCTACTTGTTAAAATATCGAAACAGGTTATGTTTCTGACTTTTATATACTTCGTGATAAACCATGTGTCACATATAAAACGGAAAGGGTATGACAAGAGGTCTGTCAGCGTAATATAAATTAGTTCAGTACAAAAGGTAAAATCAGATGAAAAATAGACGTGGTAGAGTGATTAACGGAGCACAAATGCGACGTATAATTCAATGTCAGTAATATGAAATAGATGCAACTGTAAATTGAATTTGTGTTCATGGATAACATTACAACATTACAAATACTATCTAGAATACAATAAGATGATCATACCAACCCAAACTACCTACTACTACCTAGCGATGAACATCCATATTTGTATTCAAGGATGCGGAGAGGCAATAAAAAAATTCTAAGACATGAAGTGAGCTAATGGGTTCGAACATCAGGTGCCTTTACCACCAACATATGAATATTCATGAGGTAATTTTTAATGCCATTTAATTCATTGTTTAATCTGTTCGATAATGCATAGTATAGATTTGTAGCTAGGCTATTTCATTCCCTCCATAGGTGCATGAACCCTGAGACAGAAATAAATGCGCCTGGTCTCTTTCTGTTAAGCAAGAATAACTTTACCGAAGCACGCGCAGTGGAACATCATCAAAATGTTGTGGAGATAGCAAAACAAGGATATCTGTCAGCAAATGTAAGCACATTTCAAAGAAGGAAATCTCTATATGTCTGGTGCTCATATTTATAAATATTAATTGTATTTAGGTCTAAATCTTCTGTTTTCTTTCAAGCCAATACATTCTTTAAACACAGCCGATTTTATAGCTAAACCATTGACCTTGATGATTTTGTTATGATCGTTTAGCTCTTACGTCTTTCTGTTTCTGGAATTATCTAATATAAATGTTGATTTAAGGAGTAACATAAAATATATAACAATTGACAATTAGATTCATTGTTACAATTATATTTATAATTTATCTCCCAGTGTAATAAGTTTGTTATACGTCTATATTTTAATGTAATACCTTTTATATTTAATAATTGTTTATATGATTTTGAATAATTAGGACCGAGACATTAAATGTAAAGACCACTTACCAGCTCTTGGCATTGACCATTTAAACTGGTTGGGGTTGTTGTGAACGATGTATTAGCAGTAAAGCATGAAATGTAAGGACCACTTACCAGCTCTTGGCATTGACCATTTAAACTGGTTGGGGTTGTTGTGAACGATGTATTAGCATTAAAGCATGAACTGTAATGACCACTTAACAGCTTTTGGCATTGACCATTTAAACTGGTTGGGGCTTTTGTGTAGGACGTATTAGCAGTAAAGCATGAAATGTGCGGATTATTTTGACTGTTTCAGATTGAGACAATAGGTACAGTTGTATGTACGCATCTAGCTACAACATTTTTGAAAGACCTCTATCCAGAAGGTAAATAAAATACTTGTAAAAGAAAGATTAAATACTAAAGGTAAGTGAGTATAAAGTTTTGAAATCATCGATTAGAAAGTTTGATCTTCTCTTAGAATTAGCTTTTTCATGGAACGGTGGTCAAAAGCACACATTTTTTAAAATCTAAAACAAAAGTCTTTTATTTATTTGCTGCTGGGAAAATTACAGAAAACTTATCACATAGGAAAATATTCTGGTTAGCATATTATACTATCCTCGGCATTTTAAAGAAAGTAGAGTGATTTTACGATTCTTCATGTTCGTACGAGTGCACTTGAGTTTGAAAATGCACGCTTTTGTAATGTCAACTATTGTTGGGGTAGTGTAACAAATAAATACTTGAAATATTGGGATATGATCAAGACTGTTATCAAGTACTGACAGGAAAATTTCTTCAGATGGACAAAAGGCCATTCGAACTCTGAATCGAAATAGGGGAGACGGAGAATATGCTGTCATCTTTATGATTATTGTAAAATCTCTAGTAATTTCAGAACTAAGGGATCTCATGGTTTACCCCCGATCAAAACCTAGAAACGTTAAACCTATGCCTAATATTATGATTCTCTCTCTCTTTCTCTCTCTCTCTCTCTCTGAATACCACACAAACACGCACTCTCACACACAGATATATATGTAAATATATAAATATATATATATATAAATATATATATATATATATATATATATATATATATATATATATATATATATATATATATATATATATATATATATATATATATATATACCCACCCATAAACATGGTCACATTTTAGACTGGATTTTTCTTAGGCCCGATTATCACATTCTACGGTCCTCCCTGGTATCCCATGGACTTGGATCAGATCACCTCTCCATTATATGCCATGTTGATGTATCAGTTCCTAACCCTCCAATTGTATCTGCTACTAAGAGAAACCTCCGTATGATAAATAGAAACAAACTAATGCATGACATAGAAGCAAACCTAACAACTTGCTTACCTCTTACAGCAGAACAATTCGATAACTGCCCGCGTTCATTGCTCGACAAACATGCCCCAGCTACCAAGTGCAGAGTATCAACTCAAAAGTGTTCTCCATGGTACAGCAGTGTTAGGGACCAGCTTCGCACTGCTAAAAGAGACCGCCGTAAAGCTGAGAGGTTTTGGCTTTCCACCAGACTCACTATTCATAAGCAAATCTATGAAGCCGCTACGGAGAATGTCATAAATATAGACCATGCAGCGAAATCAGCCCACTACACTACTAAGATCATGGAAAGTTCCAGCTGCAAAGAGCTCTTCGAGATCGCTAGCAAACTAATGTCAAATCTATACCACTTGAAACTACCTTCTCTCCAGGCGACCTTCCGGACATGTTTGCAAATTACTTCCGTGAAAAAGTACAAACCATTAGAGATAAACTTGACACCACAATTTCAGTTGACTCGTCGTCACCATACAGTTGGGATACAGAATTTGAGCAGCAACCGATAGTAGCATTTGAACCTGTCTCTATGGATTTCATACGTACAATCCTGAGTGCACCAAAAGTCATGTGAACTTGATCCAGTTCCAACATCACTGCTGCTTGCGTTCTTAGACCCAGTATCGCCTTCACTAACTGATGTTATTAATACCTCTCTCTCATCAGGAGAATTCCCATCATTTTTCAAAACTGCCATTGTAAAGCCTCTGCTGCAGAAACCAACACAAGACCACAACGATTTCAAGAAATACCGGCCAGTTTCTAATCTCCCAGTCATATAAAAAATCTTAGAAGAGGTTGTTCTATCCCAGCTTGTATCTCATCTGAATTCAAGCAGTTATTTTAGCAATGTACAATCTGCATATCGCCCTTGACACAGTACTGAAAGTACTCTTCTAAAAGTAGTTAATAACATTCTCTCTGCTTTGGATAGCGGAAAGATTACAGCCCTCACCCTCCTTGTGTTGTCTGCAGCATTTGACACATTAGATCATGATATATTGCTTCACCGTCCCCAGCACGTATTTGACATTGATGATACAGCCTTACTGCTGTTCAAGTCATACTTGGTCAACATGACACAAATTGTGTCTGCAAATGGAATATACTTCAGCCCAGTTGATCTATGTTGTGGTGTTCCACAGGGGTCTGTTCTTGGACCTGTTCTCCTCATTCTGTACACTAATTCGCTCTCAAGTGTCATAGATCATCATTCAGTGTCTCACCAATTGTACGCTGATGACACCCAAATATGCAAATCTAGCCACCCAACTGAAGTTGATGCTACCATCCAAGGTGTAGAGAGGTGCATTTCTGATGTGAAATCATGGATGACGCCATTCTGAGCACAAAACAAAGACTTTCTCATTCACATCCTTTACCTCAAACAATAAATATCAGCAACACCAACATTGAATTTACACAATCAGTACGAAAGCTAGGTATTGCTATGGACAGTACTCTCACATTGCACCAACATGTCATGAACATATGCAAGGCTGCATATCTTGAGCTGGACTATTGTAACTCAATTCTGTCTGGTTCATCTCGATATCTGCATCAGCTCACTTCGTAAATATCTTTCAGTTGATGCCACTAAAACACTTGTGTGTTCATTAGTACTTTCAGGACTGGACCATTGTAACTCAATTCTGTCTGGTTCATCTCAATATCTGCTCCATAAACTTCAATAAAGTTCAAAACACATCTGCTCGGATCATAGAGTACCACGATCAGATCACCCATACTAGCTGCTCTGTACCCGACTGAGTATCCATTCGATCGAGAATCAAACACAAAATTTGTTCTCTGTGATACCTTTCACTGACGGGCTCTAGTCCAACATACTTATCCGACCTCACCCATGTGTACACACAAGCAAGATACTTACGCTCCTCTTCTGACAATCGTATACTCATTATTCCCACTATGAAAACAAAGTCATATGGACAGCGTTCTTTTGCATACCAGGGCGCACCAACGTGGAATGAATTGCCCACTGAAGTTAGACAGAAAGACACAGTGATCACATTCAAGAGTGCTCTCAAAGCTCACTTACTTCGACTGCAAGAACAAACCTAAAGACCTACCTTAAATATTCTCAGCGTGTTTTTTGATTTTTTAAAAATGTTTTCTCATTTCGTGGTGTTTGTTTCTGTAATCGTATCAGTATATGTTTTTTATCTTATAGGTGTTGTCTAATGTTGTAAAGCGCTTAGAGCTTCTAAAGAGTAGGCGCTATACAAAGACCTGATTATTATTATTATTATTATTATTATTATTATTATCATTATTATTATTATTATTATTATTATTATTATTATTATTATTATTATTATAAAATTTGCTAAACTTATTATTTTCCGATTTGTTAACTTTCCCTCACGTATGAGAACTATATAGCTCAGAACTTGGCAGAGGTTAACAAACTCCTGGAAGATTTCAGTGATACAAGGCCACTGTTACTAACCGGCGACTTTAATACAGGTCCTCAAGATCTTGATAAAGATGTTTGTGAATATAATCCAGGTAAGTCGTTTCTATTCTCAGATAGCAGAGTAGCTAAACCAGATATAGTTAGAAACAGATTTACCCTTCAGGCTGGCTAATTAGTTAATACACGTGTATAACACTCATAAGCAATAGGGACATAATGGTTTCAAAGAGTTTGATTTCACAGTTTTGCTTGTTATCAAAAATTCTGAACCCAGCTGTAAATATCACTAATAAAATAAAGACAAACTGGACTCCTAGACACTGAATTTGTAATCTTGAATGGTTACTGTTTAATGTCATGATTTATTTTCATATTGTTCAGAGTCATATAAAGTATTAACCAGCACTAATTCCGACTGCAACATACCATCCTTGATAAGTGTACCTTTTGTAAGGACAATACATGGACTCACGACACGTGCGATTTGATCATTGACCATGTCTTTGTAAGGGGCCTAACCGTTAAAGATACAAAGGTAAGGCGAATTGTGATATTAATACAAAATTCTGGATACTTTGATCCACACTAATATTTCTATCGCATTATAGTAACATTCGCTAAATGATTATTCTCACTTTCCCTGCCATTCTATCACTTTGATATCGTTTGAGATTTGTTATGTATATGTAATTTAAATATTTGTTTGTCAGTTTTAAAATTTTTAAAATCCATTACATATTATTGTAATGCAATATTGTTTACTGGATTTGATTTTGCTTTAGAATCAACTTCAGTTCTTTTTCACCTGATTTGTTTTATTTCATTGATAAACACCTACAAATGTAAATACTGTATATAGTTTACGACCGTGGTTCTGAACTAGTGACTAATGCAAAACTACATTTAAATTTTTTTTATTTCTTTCTCAGAATGATTAGGTGAAGTCAAGGCCAGACCTAGACGACGTGATAATTAGCATGTAACAAACTTCTATTCAATCTGTAAAGATGAACTATTGACCCCCATCCGGGTATCTGTTTTGCGTTTCGGATAGTCTTAAACATCTTCTTATAACAAAGGAATGTCAGTCGTGCTCCAGATATAATGCAGTTTTATGATTGTTCTTTTTGTTCACAGTGACATATGCAAATTATAAGTTGATTCTTTTCTTTTTGAGTTTCTATTTATATTCACTTGTATTAAATCAAAACAAGCACACTCATCATTTAATCATGAAATATTATTTCTGTAAAGAATTTAGTGCACTGTAAACACGGTTAGAGTCTTGTAAACTGAACCTGAGGTGTCTGGCATTCACTTACTGGCTCATGGAAATTAGCATGGAATAGAAACTTAGCAAAATAACGAACCGGCAAGATATAAATGAAATACTGTAATTTATTGACAGTTTATCTAAGTCATTATCCTGCTTTAATTAACATTTCTAAAGACTATAAAATTATCTCACTCTCAGTGGCGTCACTAGCGTTGGTGTCACCCAGTGCGGTAATTTATGATGTCACCCTCATGGACCTCCCTACAGCACAAAAATGTAAACTTTGTATAGACAGTGATTTTGGTTACACCCCTACCTCCGATGGTGTCAACCAGTACGGTACGCACCCGTCGCACATCCCTAGTGACGCCACTTCTCTTTCTCTATCTATTCCTCGTTAGGTTGACTAAACGTTCCCTTCATTCATTGATCCATGACACAGGCAAACATTCCCGAGCTCCTACTTTCATGAATAGCTAAGATAATAGAGAAAGAGAGAGCCAAACAGACAGACAGACAGAGCGGGCGAAAATTTGGACATTTTTATATTCAATAATTAATATTCAATGTTTAGAAAATTGTAATAGATTTAAGAAATAACAACAAAGCATTAAATACGCCACAGTAAGTGTGGCTCGTAACCGACAAATTTACCATAAAGACCTAGTGTCGACTGGCTATTACAACTATGTACCATTGATATTCTGAACACTAGATGGATCCCAAGGAAAGCGAGAACATACCTTTACGATGAAGTAGATTACCGTTGGTTACTTGATACAAGTTCAGATTTAATGTTTTCGTCCAGCGCCATATGTTTTTTTCCACCACTCCAGAGTTCTGCTTATTTTGTCCCCTACGCACGAGAAGGGAGAGGGGAATGGAAAAAAAGAAAGGATTCCGATGAAATTGTGTACCATTTTAACCTGATTTAGAAAACCGGACTCATCATTGATCTATAGGCCTGCATTTGAAAGAATATTTTTATATTCGTATTATTGTGCCATTGGCGGATCACAATTTGATTATATATATATATATATATATATATATATATATATATATATATATATATATATATATATATATATATATATATATATATATGTGTGTGTGTGTGTGTGTGTGTGTGTGTGTGAAAGACGATTAGTTTACAAATGTATTATTGAATCATACTTTCAGAAAATATTCGATGATCCTACAGTAAAGAATCAAAGGAAGAAGTACCACGTATCGGACCACTACGGAGTAATGGCCACATTCGTTGTCGACCAGTGACAAAACGTATACTGAACATGATGAAACGGGCAATATATTGATACCAACAACAACTTTAGTGTCACAAAGGCCAAAATATAATCACTTGACAAACTGTAGACCTAAAATTACTATTATACGTAACAGAATGATGGAAGATAAAGAACATAATGTAATCTCCAATGGTCATAGCACAATAATAGTTTATACGATGTATGGTCTGATGCTTTAACTATAACAAACAGAATATAACCGATATCTGCTTAACATACAAATGTAGAAAGAATATTGTGTATAGTTTTTTACTATTCTATTTCTTGGCTTATAATCTTTTCGTTTTATTCGACATTAATTAAAGAAATGAAGCATTTATCAATTGTTGTTGTTGTTCTAGGTTTTAACGCCATTTTTCAGCACAAGATAGGCTATACACGGCAGATAGTATAACTGGTGGAGGACGAACCCTGGAAAACCCAGGGAAGAACCGACCGACAGACGAGAAGCTACTGGCAGGCTTTCCCACGTACCCACGCTAGCCGAGCCATGGGAGCATTTATTACTGAATTGTTTTTCTCTTGGCATCATTAAGACATTAAGACTAAAATGTATTGCCAAGTATAATACTTTATTTTAATCAAGATCTGTTTGTGTATGGAAGATACTAATCCAACTAAAATTTGCTGCGATGTCAGCCACTGAAGACTTTGCTGCGGACTTTTTAAAAGCAGATTTCTCTGTAGCTACAGACAGATGAAAATTAATTTTGGACCATTGCGATAATTGGAGCATAAACTATAATTTCTTAATGAACAAATTATTAAGGATATCTTATTTGCATAGTCATTGTTTTAAAATGTTGGAGGTTTACGGTTTAAGAATTGGAGAAATATGGATTAGATTCCACATTTAAAATAATCCAATATTCACTTTAACTAATGGGATATGTGAACAAAAACAGATGTGTGCAGGTCATATAAAACAAAAAGGGTGGTGAGAAAACGCAAGAGAGATTGTAGTTCTTGTTAGCCTGAACCACCTTATTCAAATGTTGCGAAACATCAACTGACGAACTACCATCAATCAGACATCGATATACAAACCTGTAGCAATAAACACAAATCGTTTCAACAATGGTAGATGCTTTCTGATAAATAGGGCTTGGCTAAGTAAGTAAAAAGAAAACAATCTGGAGACGGCATGCTCAATGCGTTTAGATAAATATTTAATTAGAGCAAATAAATGTATCTGCAGTGAGATGAATGAAACGTACTGTACGACATAGAGGTTAAGGAACTATGAAAGATCTTTCTACCTACACAGAAATGCATTGGCAATGAAAACGTTTTATCAAACTAAGAGTAGAAGATGAAATAACTTCCTTGGAATTAAATGTTAAACATAGGTACATGTTATACCTAGCAAAATTTATAGATCTAATATTTCATATAATAGATAAATTGATATTGTATCCGTTAAGTCCCTAGCAAAATTTATAGATCTAATATTTCATATAATAGATGAATTGATATTGTATCAGTTAAGTCGAGTACGTCTACAAATAAGACTAAAGTATGCATTCATTTATTTGATTATTTGCAAACGGTTACCATTGGAACATATAACTTTTTAAAGGTTGACAAATGTTAGGATTTCAAGGTAGGAATCGAGTTCTTATTAATCGTTACTTTACAAAATTCGACAAGAAAAACATATTTGCAATCAGGAAAGTATTTTCAGTTGACTATTGAGTATATAACTTGGAATATTTCAAGGGAGGTAAATTTCCAGGAATATGTTACGAAATAACTAAAAACGATAACTTGCTCCAAGATGACATTTTAGAAAAATACTAAATGATATCATCACCATAAATATTCAATGGTAAAATGGGAAGGGTTCGATGGTTCTTTAGTTGGGATCCCTCACAAGGCAATATTATGAAAACGCAGAACTGTAAAATCAAATAACATTTATCGAAAATAGAGCTGTGAAATGAATATCCAGCTATTTTAAACAGTTTGAAGAAGGAGTAATGTTGCATTCTGTTAAAAAAATGATGGATCATTTATTGAGAAATTGACTAATAAATAAATGCATAACTAATATAGAAATTTCGAAAACAAACTTGCCATCTTCGCGTTAAAAGATCTATTGAACTCAACTCATTTGTTGTGTGAGCAAACGAGAGAGCACGCATATATAAAACCTGTAATCATGAATAAGCTAGCTGCGTTTTAAGTCCTAAAAATTAAATACGTGGTTTTACTAAAATTAAAATATTTCAAGGGAGGTAAATTTACTAAAATATTTTGCGAGAATGAGCTACAATTAGACTTTTTCTCAGCTGCTTTGCTCCACTGTTTTTGAACAAACCGCCAACACGTGATACTCGCCAGTCAACCCGTTTATGCTACGATGGACCCTCTCTAACTGCTTTAAATGATCACTCCTTGGCTCTCCACACTACAGTGTGCTCTAGACTAAACGAACTGGGACTGCATTCATCATTACCTAAATGCAAACAGAAGCGAAAAAAGAAACGTTGTTTCAAAGCTGGCCGGCGTAGAACAGGAAGAAGAATCCAAGTTATCTCCCTTATTTCGGCACAACCATTTAAAACAAATTAAACCGTTAAATCTAGCCACCCAACTGAAGCTGATGCTACCATCCAAGGTGTAGAGAGGTGCATTTCTAATGCGAAATCATGGATGACGCCATTCTGAGCACAAAACAGAGACTTTCTCATTCACATCCTTTACCTCAAACAATAAATATCAGCAACACGATCAATAAATTCACACAATCAGTACGAAACCTAGGTGTTACTCTGGACAGTACTCTCACATTGCAGCAACATGTCATGAACATATGAAAGGCTGCATATCTTGTGCTGAGACTCATCAGCTCAATTAACAAATATCTTTCAGTTGATGCCACTAAAACACTTGTGTGTTCATTAGTACTTTCAAGACTGGACTATTATAACTCAATTATGTCAGGTTCATCTCAATATCTACTCCAGAAACTTCAAAAAGTTCAAAACACAGCTGCTCGGATCAGACTTAAACTACCACAATCAGAGCACACGTAGCCGCTTCTCTGTACCCTACACTGGCTATCCATTCGATTCAGAGTCAAACACAAAATTTGTTCTCTGTGCTACGTTTCACTGTCGGACTCTAGTCCAACATACCTATCCGATCTCACCCATGTGTACACACCAGTAAGCTACTTAAGATCCTCTTCTGACAATCGCATGCTCATTATTCCAACTATGAAAACAAAGTCATATGGACAGCGTTCGTTTGCATACCAGGGCCCAGCAACGTGGAATGAATTGCCGACTGAACTTAGACACAAAAACACAGTGATCACATTCAAGAGGGATCTCAAAACTCACTTATTTAGACTGCAAGAACAAACTTAAAGACCTAATAATGCTTCCTACCTGAAATATTCTCAGCATGTTTTTATATATTTAATGTTTGTCTAATTTCATAGTGTTTGTTTTTGTAATAATATTATTATATGGTTTTTTGTCTTATATGTGTTGTCTAATGTTGTAAAGCGCTTAGAGCCTCTAAAGATTAGGCGCTATACAAAGTCCTCATTATTATTATTATTATTATTACTATCATGAGTTAATGAAAAATCAATAGTGTCATCGATGTTAATACTTAGAAGAAAAATGATAAAATGGCTAACACTGTGCTATGGTACAGAGGAAATGATTTCATCGTTATTTTAATGGTTGGGGCCATCAAATAAATCTATTAAAATATGGAACTAACTAAAATAAAAAATTAGCGAAAACTTAGATGTGAAATAAGTATATTTTCTAGTTCATACATTCTGAAAAAAAGAAGCAAAGAAGAATGACACCAAAGAAACTGATATACCATTACAAAAAGTGGCTCTTTAATAAATGCCTAACTATTATAGAGACTGAAAAAGGTATTACCGAAAACTTAACATTAAACAAAAGTCTAAACAAAAGTACTAAATATTTTTCCTTCCAAATAATAGTAATACCTTTCTTCGTTGATCTCCCCATGTCAGTGTCAACTTCAAAGGGACAGCATTTCGAGCCAGTGAAATTGACCGGGGTATCTTAACATGGTCCTTAGAAAGTAAACATTTGAACTAACCGCTTGGTAGGAACCTACGTCCACTTACCATTTGTTCAAAGGGAAATTGTCACCCAGTGTCGTTCTCATATTGTGAGTTGTCTAAACCAGATGAATGGAATTATTTCTTCGGAAAAAATTAGGGACCGCTGCCTACGATTGGTCAGATAAATTAGGGCATACACATTAGAGAAATCTGACTTTAAAGTGACGACCATAGTCGAAATCCTTTAGACTGGAAATTTCCTAGAAGAAGAAACTTAGTCTCTACCCCGAAGAGGCATACAGAGATTAGTGCTTTCCTCTCGTCAAACGAGAAAGTGACTAGTTGGTCATCTTGTAAAAAGAAAGACATGTTTACTGCTAGGACGCACAAGTTCTGAAAGAGAACAGCTAAGGTACGCAATTTTAGTTTCACGTAATGTCCTATTATTCGATTGTTTGTCTATGCAAATGTGTTTGCTATGACTAGGTTTCCATATTATGTATCGTTTATTCAATTCATGGAAATGTGCTGATGCTAGAGTTGTTGTGCAATTTATTTTATTTAATTTCATGGAAAGTGTTGAGGCTAGAAATGTTATGCAATGTACCTATTTAATTATACAACTATTAGTTCATTGGTAGAATTGATTGAATGCGATCCAAATGTTCATATGTGTAGGACTTCATAGGGTTATATGAAATAACTTCCTTTGTTTGTTAGGACGATACAGATATCATGATTAACGATACTGGCCTACTGATTTTGTATTGCTTGAGTAATCTTGTAGGTTAATGATTGCCGTGAGTTACATTTGTAAAATTCAGGCAATAGTAATCGAACATGTAGTAGCATATGCAAAATAATACTGTAATATTTGGTAGACGTTCACGTAGTAATTTAAGACTTGCCATTGGAAGCGATGTTAGTGTCCTGCCTTATTAAGTCAGAATTTACGTAGTGTCTGGATAGCGACATGCTCTGAGTAATGTAAGTGAACTGTATGTACCTCTAAAGGATGGGGTATACAGACTTATGGGGTGATTTTGTCCTTTAAGGAACAGCAGTTTGAGAGAACGACGGGACAGTATGAAGTCAGAAGTACGGAGAAAGAAAGAAAGACGAGGTGAGAATAAAGGGACCCATAATTCAATGAATGGGAAAGAAGATAGCTTAGAAAGGATGAACTAGGAGACATTGATACGGTCAAAACAGGAAGGTGATGAAAATCGGTCATGGACATTGCGCTCTTTTCAGCTCTCATTATGATGATGAAATAAATCCAAATTAGACACACCTGTTAAATTCTATTGATAAAACATAACTTGAATTCCAATTACAGTTATCAATTTGTTCTGATTAAATTTGTTATTTTCTTGTCAAAATATTCGGCTCGTATTGTTTTATCTCTTCCCAGTATTCTCGCTCACCAGCGGCTAATACCATTTTTGATACAATGGTTCTTATTTATGTTACATATATTTGATCTGATTTATATTTGATTTAATTTGTATTTGATTTGATTGTTTGTTATTTTGGAATATTTTTATTTTCTTTACATGTCAATGTAATGTAATATTTTTTACTAGGAATTTGATATTTTCCAGAAAATTCAGCTTGACCTGAGGTTATATTTAGATACTTAATGATAAAAACTCTTCTTTCTATTTTTGACTTAGTTCCTGGCCTTGATTGAGGGTCAAGTAATCAACGTTTTCTAGGAGAAAAAATGATTGGTTCTTATCAAGGACATACAGGAGCTATGTGACTTTTACATGTAAACATGATCGCTTCATCCTCTATTTCGTAATTAGGCATTTCCGAAATTGCGAAATAATAAATATTAATAGTGATGTTGAGAGAGAGAGAGAGAGAGAGAGAGAGAGAGAGAGAGATCTGAGAGTTCGGGATTTTAAACACTTGATGTCAAGTTTTCTTCTGTTGTGACCAGTATTGAAGTTTTTAGTTTTCGAGTTATTTGTTAAGTTTCTTCAGATTATTTGGACTCTAAAAGATTATTTCGTTTCTTTGGAAATATTATTGTATTCATTCAGAATGTTTGAACAAAGACCATTCTTGAAAATTTTAGTTTGATTATGTATCTAAAAGGAATTGTAAACTTCAACACAGTACAGTCTACAGCATTCGTCATCGCCTTCCATCTTGGACACGAACTTGGAATTATTAGAACTTTTCAATATGTGGATTGTTCTTGCATCATTTTTCTTTTTGATTCTGGAAACCGTATGTTCTCATATTTTTTTATTTTTGCAGAATTTTGCAAGGGAAATTAATTATTTGTTATATATTTATAAGCTTTTTGTTTTCACTCTTTCTTGTGTTAACGTTTATTCGAGCCTAGCAACACGTAACATAAAGGGTCCCTACAAAAAGCATGCAGTTGATACGTCATAAACATGTCCTCTTTAGTTGGAAAAAACCATGTCAAAACGTATACTTCCAGTTTTGCATCTTGAACTTCCTCAGATTGTGTTTTCTTATTCTTCAAATCCGAATTACTTAAGCAATGTCATGGGTTAGAAAACTATAACAATTTTACTATAATTTCGACTACATTTTTATCTGCGAAATTATTTTCTTTACCACACTGAAAATGAAATGAACGTGATATTCCATAGCGGCTTTCCGATAATTTCAATTTAAAGAGTTAATATTTATCTGACAATATCATTCCAAACACTCAATGACAGAAGAGAAACACACATGCAGCTGAGTCAAGACATGTCTCTTCCTGCTAAAATCACATATACGTCATGTGAAATTGACACAGCTAATAAGTATAGCCCATATTCAGCAGCATTGAGTAGAATCAACAAAATAAGTTCATCCGTTCCAGACCAACTGCCAAAGTTATTTCAATGCGTATTCATTCACGATATGACTATAAATATCAATTTTAAGTAGATTACAGTAGTTTTTAAACTAATGTCTAGCCCGCGACGAAGTTCAAAGGTCTCAGCGGTGGTATGGTGTTATTGTTTATTGATGAATCTAATGTTATACATTTATTTTTGAATACATCATAAATACAACTACTTTATGTTTTTTGCGTGTTTTGATAATTAAATCTTAGCTAGAATGTTTTCCAACGTTGACTGGCCTTTCATGCAGTGTTGCATGCCTCGGGTATAGGTAATAGAAGGACCTGGATTTGGCGCTGGACGTAACGGACGTGAATGGGGGTTGCCGGTTATATTGTATTCTTTCTGATGTACAGACCGTTGGCAGGTTCGTCACGTTTCTGTGTTTAGAATGTGTGTGGGTGGGATTGTTTTTTCTTGCCCTTATCCGATACGTAATCCGGGACTTGGATCCTTTCAAAGTAAGTTTGATGACATCACACATCGAATCACAGCCATACATCCCGCATATTGAATCTTTGAGAGACAGATACAAAGTTGGAGCTGCCATTGTGGCACCCATGGCACCATCTCAATTCAATAACTAGATAAATACTCAATTTCCTTTAATTCATTATTCATATTTGGACTTTGCATTACGTTAAATCTCCTCAAAAAGAGAAATAACATCATCCTTTTGGACTCCCTTTCCACACTGAAAACCGTGCAGACTCTTACATAGAGATATCAGATATTGTACAAAACTGCATTTTCGTCATACATGGCACAATATGTTTAACAGATACAAAACAACGTTCTTTACATCTAACTCATTATTGCTGACTGACTTCCTTCGTATAGAAGAAAGCGTGGAGATCAAGTGTTATTGTGTCGATCGCTTATCAGACACAAAAACGTGA
Organism: Sinohyriopsis cumingii; assembly: GCA_028554795.2. Taxonomy (NCBI): domain Eukaryota; kingdom Metazoa; phylum Mollusca; class Bivalvia; order Unionida; family Unionidae; genus Sinohyriopsis; species Sinohyriopsis cumingii. Next base: position 33,574,731 of record CM068839.1, read on the forward strand.
TTTGTGCATACTTCTAAAGAGTGGAATCCACTATTTTACGAAACTCTACGACGACCCGTCCCCCGAAAACATGTTCGATGATAATGAATGGGGTGTTATGTTTTCTACTACAAAATGGTCCGTTTTCTGCACAGAAAAGTAACCCCTTTCTCACTGCCCAAAAATAACACTTTGTAAAGAGTGATCACCTTTCAAAATCTTTTTTTTTCTTCAGTTTTACGTATATTATAATATTATTGTTTAAAGGTTATTTATTATATACTTGTTTGTTCGTCTTGTCCAGTTTACACAATTTTTCATTTTACACAATTTTTCATTTTGTATTGCCTGTTCATGGCGTTATAAATGCTCAACGCACCCGGCAGGGTATCGACACAATTTATACATGCAACACAAAACTTCCCTACATGCAAATAATGTGACAAAAGTGGATCAGAGTCAATGTCTAGCAGAAATGAACGACTCCATTAGTTGTGGATGCTTAACCAACCAAATTTAAGGAACAATGTCACTATTATATTAAACAGCACAATTGCTATAATTTTGTACTTCAAAGTTAGTCCAGAATAATCCTCATAAATGTTTTGAAAGTCCTAAATGAATGAAGAATTCACAATAGTTCCAGAATAATATCATGATGCAGAAAATAGCGACTTATATATCTACTGAACACTCAAAACAAATGCTTTCCGTCTCAGATGATATCTAAATGTAACATACAACATGAATGCTGACTTAAAACAGCAGCATAAGAAATGCAATTGACTCCAAAACAGAAATGATCGCTAAGTTCTCTCCTTCTTAAACACCTTGTACTACGACTATGTTTCACAACATACCCAACGTGGCATGTCTTACTACTCCATTTATCTCCAAAGAACCTGTTCATAGGGCCTAGTCCAACCAAATGAGAGCTACTGATTTCTTCTAGAAACGTCAAAACCCCATAAGCCAATGAAACATTAACTGAACATCGTCATTAATTCTTATTATGTACATTATTAGTAATTATCAGCATATACTAAAACATATATTTATAGATTTCTAAAATAGACCCTAGTCACGTAGGTACAATCTGAAGACCGCTCCGGTAGCCTAATGGTTATAGCGTCCGCCTCGAATGTGCTAGTTCAGTAAACCTATGCAAACAGTGTGCTATTAAAAGCTCATTGCCTTTGAATTTCTGAATGCTTATAATCAAACTATATCAGTATAGATGAAACCGGGATGACAGCTTCTTTGTATAGAAAAGGATATGAGCCGCTGCATTTTCTGAATCTACATGTGTTTGAAAGAGTCAAGTGCTTATTTCAGTACGGAGTGTTCTCAACTTAAGACTGATAAAGGACTGACATTATAACAATATCAACAATGTCTCTATTTCACTTACAACTAGGATACGCTCTCAAAGGATTCTTTTTTCCTAAAAATAAACTCAAATTATCAACGAATCCTGAAAAGCCAAACCCATTTATGCTCCATTTTATATTCACCCATTTCCAGACTTTTTTCATTTTTTAATACACAAATGATACTGAAAGCTGCCTCGCTAGGCGCGCAGCATTAGTAGGTTAGTGTTAGGATTGGTCAGCATGGTGGTGTCAGGATAATGTTACTGGGTTGGACATCGTGATACAAGCAGTAGAGAGGGCGAACATACTCTAGTTAACTCGCCCTGGAATTGCAAAAATAGGCCTTCCTGAAAATCGCAAAAATGATCGCAAGGGAGGGATTGCGGTGACTGGGTGCCAACTATGAGACTTCGCCATCTCTACTGCTATTAATTAAAAATTGTATGAAGACCGACTCGGTATCTCTACCTTGGGACATGTAAGTTTATTGTTATAAATCCATGCTGGGTTGACTGATCCTGACTAAATAAAGTTCTAAACTGAATTATGTCCATATCTCTAGCTACTCCAAGTCTTATAAATATTTCGTAGAGTATGTGTATCAACACCATTAAATACGGCTAAAATATTGCACTTATCTCTGATCACTTTTGGTATTTGTGTATACCGCTGAGTAACATAAATCACATCTGCATTTTTATGTCTACCGCGTGAGAATATTCTAGGTGGATTGGACTGTTTGTCCAGCACTATGTCTTCCTATACAACTAAATTATTAATAAACCCATAAATATCATCTACAGACCTCGCTTCATCGATATCAATAATGTATTCAATAACATCATCACCGTTTTCATTTAACAACTTTGCGCGCTCATTAAAGTCTTTTAACACTTCGTAGCATCACTAATCATCCACAGATGGAGCTACTAAATACAACGTATCCCATTTCAACCTCCTCATTATCAAATTAAGCAGCATCTGTGTTCTACCACTTCCAGCTTGACCTATGATAATCATTCGGATATAATTTGGTAACGCAGCATGATGCTTGACCGGCTCTTGTTTTCTTGTCGCTGAGAAATCAATTACATTCACATTGTAGAAATATAATACAAAATATGGATTTATATTGTGTGAAATGCAGGGCGCGTACTCCACAAGTGTACTAACAACTATTATAACATAAAATAACAGATCAGCAGTTACAGGTAAGTGTGAACAATGTGGTACAAAGAAATTTAAATTAATCCCTGGTCCAAACAGTATTTTTTAAAAACGGAGGTGATATTGCCGCCCAGTTAACAAAGTTACCAGGAACACCGTGGGCGAAATACTAAACATCTTTCAGGATATAATTACTGTGGTCCTGGCACTCGACTTGATATCAGGCTTGATAACCAAGATCAGCCAAAACCAGGTGAATATCCAGTAAATGATATTGATAAAGCGTGTCACGCTCATGATGTAGCTTATAAAAAAGTAAAACCCTGCAAGATAGACATATCGCAGATGTAAAATTAATTCATGCGCTAAATTCCATAAAAAAATAAATCTTTCAAAGAATCATTAGCTGATTGGTTGGAGGTGGTACTTAATCAACCGATTATTATTATAATGGAGTCGATTTATTATAGCCCAAGAGGATACTGGAACGGTATAGCGGCGATTAATAAACTCGCTGAAGTAGCAGGTGTCGAACGTGTTGCTGCTGAAAAATCGTTAGCACGACAGGCAATATGACAAATTTACCTACCACCACCTAAAACTATAGAGTACGCACATTTTGATGTCAGCGTTCCAAATGACGTTCATCAGGCGGATATTTTATTTCTGCCACACGATACAATCAAAATTGGAAAACGCCGATTAACGAACAAATACGCATAAACTGTCGTTGATGTTGCAAGTAGATACAAGGTAGCAGAACCGTTATCAAAAAAGACAGTGACTGAAGGAGATTCTGCGTATGAAAGAATTTATCGACGTGGACCCTTGCAATGGCCAGAGCTGCTACAAGTTGATCCTGGCAGAGAATTTCAGGTCGTAGTATCATCGCTGATGAAAAAAAAATAATGTCAAAATCAGACTAGGACATACTGTAATTTATCGTGATCAGGCAATTGTTGAACGACTTAATCGAAGACTTGCTGAGCGGTTATTTGGATATCAATACGCTAAGGAAATAATTCAAGACAAAAGATCTAGCGAATGGGTTGCAAGATTACCAAGTGTGATAGCTGCGTTAAATAATGAAATTACTCGAACAACTGCCATGAAACCAATTAATGCAATTACCTAAAAAAAAACATATACCAAAACAACGATATGATTTTTCATCGCAGCCAATGCTGGGTAATGTGACTGTAAGATATTTATATGAACCCGGTGAAGGTGGTAAAAAAAGAGCAACTGATCCTGTCTGGAGTATTACAGTACATAACAATTTCCAGCTTGGTTACATCTACGGGTAGACCTGCAATCTACAGACTAGATTCAACTGCTCCTCAACATGGATTTACACGTGAACAATTACAAGTAATTCCTGCGGATACACAGTTACCACCGCGGTCACTTAACAAGCACCACTATTTCGATTACACTCAAGACAGGTCAGCATCACATTTTCACGATTATGACCAAGACTACAATCTTTTATATCCACGGTAAATTGCATTGGATCATTATTTGAATATCGACGCAACATTATACAATTGCAACTTGCACAATGATTATTTTTGTTGCTGTTTTTGTGCTATGACAAATTCAACATAGAGATCAAAGTCTCGTGTTTTGTGTCATTCTGTTTATAACCAACTAGTTTTTTTCTTACTATATCACTATCATCGAGGACATTATTGATGGTTCTTGTAACGTCTATGACAATTCTCCGCAGCTGAGATATTCTTCTGACCCGAGACACTGCAAGACAAACTAAGTTTGGCCATTCGACACGATCATCGATGATCCAAACTCGAGTATCATGGATGGTTAACCCCTGAGATGAGTGAATTGTCATCGCCTATCCCAGTGTCCACGGGGATTCATCAACGCGTATTGCATCTTCAACAACACTAGCATCAACTACGACAACATCATTTAATACGAGATTCTGTTTCTTAGTCTGTCCTGGTATTTCAACGTCGATATTCTGTCGTCGTGTACCAGCTGGTCTATAACATAACAGTACACGGAGATCTGAAAACCTTTCTTTAAACAACTGAAATAACCGCTGTTGAAGTGTATCACGAACTATCTTTCTACTTGCCACTATTAAATCATATGGTCTCCACACTTGCAGAAAGTCGTTCATAGAAGTTTCTGAAATTATTTTGCGCATTATTTCACATTGAATTTTATTCGGTTGTAGTCTGATTAATTTTTTCACTCCCTTAATTCTACATCAAGAGATCTATGATCATCATTTATCTCCTCGTAATAATCTACACAATTCTTTAGCCACCCGTGTGGAGATGGCCCAACAAACGGAGGTGGTTGACCATGATCGCCGCAAATGACCACAGCTATACTTTTTAATAACAGCCAATCGAGGAAAAAAAATAATATATCTAGCGACACTGTATATACTTCATCCCAAATGATGATCTCTGGAATATAGTTCTCTCCCATTCGGTCAGGAGTCCATGTGTCACCCTTGTATCGAAAAAAGCTATGATTAGTACATGATTGCACTCCTCGTTGTTTGATTGCTCTTGCGAGTCTGTGTGTAGGTGTTAAAACAAAGATATCATCTGAATTCTGTCGAAAACATTCGATCACCCGATTCGTCTTACCAGAACACCCCGGTCCGTTTTGATTGACCGTCTTGTGTCTGGATACTGGATCATACACATATGCCGCAGACGATAATTCTAATATCTGATTATTTTGGTAAAAAAGTATCTTTAATCGTAAGATCTGCTGATTCAGAATAAATCCACCGTGTTCCTATTCACAGCAACTTAGTTGTACGTCTTCGAGAAATTCAAATCGTGTTGGCTTCCACGAATTTTCCTCTCTTGCAAAGTGAGCTGCAACTGATGGAACTGTAAAACAATTATTCATTATTATCTTTTGAAAATTTCTGCGTAAGATTTTTCATTTCTTCATGAAGAGATTCTTTACGATATATTTCGCAGTTAGGTCGTACAAATTGATCCTATTTTTCATCATCGGAACTATGAAATAACCTTATTGATACAGGATCGTTTATACTTATTTCGTGAATAAAATCAAACATGTCTCCGCGGTAAAATCTTACGGTTCGATCTCGTGGAAATATTGTGACTGCGCTGGTCCACGCGTGCACATCATGATCAATAATTTCAATTGGGGCTCATCTCGATTTATTCTTTGATTTGTATAAAATCTCTCCTATTATCGTTGCTATTATTATTGAAAATTTAATTTATTTCCTAATTCGGCGACATCATCTGTAGTAAATCCGGTATCCTTAACCGATTCAGTCCATTTGTTTACGTTTTCACGTCGAAGATACTTTAACTCATTTCCGCGCATCGTGCTTGTAAAATGTTCGATTACTTGGTCGATTTCACAAATCTGCTTTGACAATCTCATTGGTGCAAGATCATTAATATTGGGGTTATCATTTAGCTGATAAATTCCATAAATAAGCGCGGTCATAGGATACGCTCTAGCGGATTATGGTGTGTCAATTCTAGTCAGCATTCCTGGCTTGGAATTTTTACCTAGCACAGCGGTTTTTTCATTAGCAAGGACAGGGTTACATTTGTTACGAATAATTCACTCAGCGGAATTTGTTTCTGCTAGGACAATAAACTTTATTCTGAAAACATATTTCTGATGCTTGAGATAATCGATAATCGTTTTCGCTCGCTCATCTTTCATTGTAGCATCGATGACTTTGTCATTGCAGATGACTTGAATGTCGACCACGTGCGACATGTCCCATCATCACGAAATTCTTTTTAAGCATTCCGAATATTATTAATCAGATTATTCGTCGGATCTGCCAGAGTTCGCCTCCGCAAGTCAGGAGTTATTCTGTCAAGATCGAATCTGGCTTCAGGAAACGAAGTTTTCCAAGGCTTGAATGTTGATAATCTCTGAAACTCTTCCATATTATATTTTAGAAAAATACTTAAATAAAAAATATTATATATATGATGACTCAAATAAGGAATCAGTGAAAGTGGTTGATGGTAGGGTCTTCAACTCGTTGTAACAAATCATGCGTAAATGAATTCTTCGGACAACATTTGCAAAACGTGAGAAGGGGGAGTCTTGGTTCAAAGCCTTGTTTACGGTGTGGTGTTGCAGTTAGAGCGAAAACGCAGTTGTGTGTGCAATGTGGTGGGAAAAGATACAGAGAACTAAAACGTTAATAGGATAAGAAAAATAACGACTCTGTTACGGACTCTGTCCTTGATAATGTTATAAGAACCCTTGAAAATTATATAGCTAGATCTTAAGACAAATTATAAGTTAGACAAATAATATTATATATAAGTATAGCAAAAAGAATTTGTCAGACATCCTAACATTAGGAATTATGACGCATCTCATGATGGTATAATGAGACACTGTCGACTAAAACAACCAGCTGTTGTTGTTAATAATCATGGTTATTTAATATTCACCACTGGGGGAAGATGTATCTCTTGCAAACATTTATAAACGAGTGTTACTTTGGAGTGATCAAAGACGGTCTTGTGATCGATCATATTGACGTACAAAAGCACAATAACTCATTGCATAACCTTCAAGCTATTACACACAGCGAGAATTGCAAGTTCGGTGGTACTAGAAAGCATTACAAGATTCCTAGTGTTTCGTTAAATCCATAAATACTACTGGTGAGGAAATAATATTTCAATCAATGAATACGCCTGGTAAGTATTTTGATATTTGCATACCTTCCGTACAACACGTTGCAAATAACATATAAAAAATCAGCATATTAAAAAAGATTCAAACAATGGATTTCATTTTGTTCCAATATGTTAGATAAAATTAACGGAGATAACTCTGCCGCGGGTATGTAACGCGGTTGATAGATTTACCCCCCCCCCCTTCAATCTGTCACATAGTAATCAAAGTTATTGCTTGCACAATAATATTGACTTGTAAAAAATATTTTTGTGGCTACTTCGCTCTCGTCGTGTATTTCTAAAGTCACAAAATCTTTAAAAAAAACAATAAAAAAACAACCTGTTTATACTGTAATGTTATTTTGACGAACCGAAATTGAACACGGAAGTAAATAACTACGGTATATCTCAACAATCATCCTGTGTTACAACAAGCGGTATCAGATTTCAGGGAAGTATCTATTTCAAGCGCTGACAGTTATCTCTGTGTTTTATAATATTACTTCCCCTTGATTTCTATCAAGGACTACCAGTAAATGTAGGTATACTCGTTTATTAAGGATAAATAATATTTTTTTTGCAGAAACAGTATTCTCGTTTTACTTAAACTGTCCGGTTTCCTGGTTCATCTATATTTCTTCAGCGATTGTAATTAATAAAACAAACAGCGGGCAGTAACACAATTTCCTTAATTATTTTTAGGTATATATGTTATCCTGAAAATAGCTAACTTTTCAAATCTGACTTGTTAAGTAGAAAACGTTTATAATAGAGTATTTCTTCTGAATTTGTGTATGCAGAACTAAATTCAAGTTGTTATAACTATTGTTTTCTTGCAATCCAACATAGGTAACTTTATAATAATTTCTGAAACATGACAAAGCACAGAACTCAGACACTAGAGGTGTGGCGATCGAATCCCATGACTGACAACTGTCGATGGTTGCGAATATTTCGTGATTTTTCTATATAATTGGGGGTTGATTTGCAAAAATCTGTTGAATGTTGAGAATGGCTCCAGTGATGTTGTGTTGTCTTTAAATAAAATTGTATATACCAATTATTTATAGTACATATACAGTGCCGTCCTTAGAATTAAGGTTTACTGTAAATATATCTTCTTGAGCCCGTTAGAATGTTATTTGACAATCTAGGGGTTTCATGGGAGATTGTGCCGTCCTTGTATATACTACATGTACTGTGCCGTCCTTACTGGAAACACGCCGTCTTGGGCCTGCTAGCATGTTGTTTGACAGGATAGAGGTTCACATGGGATTTGTGTTTCGTGTGCCCCTGAGCCTGCTATAATGTCATATGGCAATCTAGGCGTTCACATGAGTTTTGTCGTCCTCGGTGTTAAAAAGAAAACACCCTTCTGGACTTGTTAGAATGTTATATGGCAATCTATATGTTCACATAAAGGTGTAAACTATTTTTCTTTTAAACGTATATTTAGAACATAATGAATTGCGAAAATATCAATGATATTATTTCTACTATTAGCAAATTAGAAAAAGACGGCATAAATATATCTGATGAACTAAATCCTGAAAAAATATTTCTGAGTTTGAAACATTACAAGAAGGGTTGGAGGAGGGGCATATACGTTACCATCAGAATACAGATTCGTTAAACAATTCAAATGGGAATTTTTCAATCGTTAGCTACAGTAATATAAAATGAAGTGAGGAAATTTCTCTCTCTCTCTCTCACTCGCATTAGAAAAAATTAGATCAGAATTATCTCGTGAATATGAGGCAAAAAAGACAATCAATACTCGCATGAGACAACTAAGAAAAATTATGTCAGAAACTATTAGTGGTAATGAAAATGAAAGTTAGTTGTTTTTATTCTTGGAATAATGGGTACACGATTGTCAGAAGAGGAGCGTAAGTATCTTGCTGATGTGTACACATGGGTTGTCGGATAGGTATGTTGGACTAGAGTCCGACAGTGAAACGTAGCACAGAGAACAAATTGTGTGTTTGATTCTGGGTCGAATGGATAGCCAGTGTATGATACAGAGCAGCGGGGAGGTGTGCTCTGATCGTGATAGTCTAAGTATGATCCGAGCAGTTGTGTTTTGAACGTTTGACGTTTCTGGAGCAGATATTGAGATGAACCAGACAGAATTGAGTTACAACAGTCCAGCTCAAGATATGCAGCCTTGCATATGTTCATGACATGTTGGTGCAATGTGAGTGTACTGTCCAGAGTAACACCTAGGTTTCGTACTGACTGTGTGAACTTAATGTTGGTGTTGCTGATATTTATTGTTTGAGGTAAAGGATATGAATGAGAAAGTCTTTGTGTTGTGATCAGTATGGCATCAGTTTTATCATCATTCATCTGCAGCTTGTTACATGTCATCCATGATTTCACATCAGAAATGCACCTCTCTACCCTTGGATGGTAGCATCAACTTCAGTTGGGTGGCTAGATTTGTATATTTGGGCGTCATCAGCGTACAATTGGTGAGACACAGGATGATGATCTATGACACTTAAGAGCGACTGAGTGTACAGAATGAAGAGAACAGGTCCAAGAACAGATCCCTGAGGAACACCACAACACAGATCAACTGGGCTGGAGGGTATTCCATTTGCAGATACAATTTGTGTCCTGTTGACCAAGTATGACTTGAACCACAGTAAAGCTGTATCATGAATGTCAAATACATGTTGGAGACGGTGAAGTGATATATCATGGTCTATTGTGTCAAATGCTGCAGACAAACCAAGGAATGCGAGGACTGTAATATTTCCGCTATCCAACGCAGAAAGAATGTCATTAACTACTTTTAGAAGAGTAGTTGCAGTGATGTGGGAAGCGCAATATGCAGATTGTACATTGCTAAAAAGACTGTTTGAATTCAGATGAGATACAAGCTGAGATAAAACAACCTTTCTTAAGATTTTTTATATGAATGGGAGATTATAAACTGTTTAAATCGTTATGGTCTAGTGTTGGTATCTACAATCCCAGTTTTGAAAAATGACGTGAGTTCCCGGGATGAGAGAGAGGTATTAATAACATTAGTTAGTGAAGGTGATACTGGATCTAAGCACTCCAGCAGCAGCGATGTTGGAATTGGATCAAGTTCACATTACTTGGGTGCACTCTTCATCAGGATTTTACGTCAGTGACATTTATGAAGTATATACTTGTTCCCTTGCTAAAATCAAGAGAGGCAATACTCTACCGTTAAAAATCCTCGAAAATCCCAGGTTTTTAAGATTGAAAACCCTTAGGATTTTACATATATATTCAAACTCTTTTCGTCAAGCAAGTTGCCGGAATGGTCAGTTAGCCTGAACTGTATTCTTGATAATAGCGGATTATGACATCTTAGATAGACCGAATTGATCGGCTGTTGCACAATCAGATATCCGGGTGGGACTTGCGTAGTAAAAGTATATTATATATCCTTGCTGTGCCTGCGTTGATATTTCTGTTTGTTTGATAGATGTCTTCAATTACGTCACATACAAGATTGGCCGCGATCACCGAGGTTATATTTACGTTTCCCGAAGAAATATGACGGCCCTGTCCGTGTTCTCCATTGTTTAATCTGAGAATGTTATTCTGAGGCGGTGTTATCTTTTTCCACTCAGCCAGTATTTTAGGAAAATTTTCATGAATGATATCATTGACATATTTTTTAAACTCGTCTAGGTTATACCCGGGAAGTTTAAAATTCGGTAGATCTCATTGATATATTGAGTAATGTTTAAGAAATTCTAGCTTGGGTTTTTATTCTGACTTAACTACATTTTTCACAAAACTTTCGTGAATAAATTTAAAATCAAATAAACTTCGATTTCATATTTCTATCTGTTTGATTATTTCTTTCCTCGGCGATGACAAATCAAGAAGATATTCTGTAAAACTCTGTCGTACTTTTTCTTGATATTGTTTGTTTTTTTCTTTAATTTCATCGAGTAACATGTCAAAACTTGATATACCACCTCCCACTCTATTGGTGCTACCATCAGTGGTAAAATAAATGTACTCCCAATATAAATTCTCATCACTGAACAATAATTTACCGTTACCATAAGACTCACTAATTATTGCTTTGTAATAAGTTTATAGGTAATATTCTGGAACAGTTCCCCTGTACGAGCTTTTGTCCGAAGTAAAATCAGCTCGGTTTGGTTTAGATATTTGAGGTGGTGCCTCAGGGGCACTTCAGGCCATCCTAGCACTGATCTGATCGATGATTGATAAATATAAACGGTGATAATCCGGCGTATTTATCTCTATCACGGCACGACAGTTTAGAGTACGCGTTTGTTGCCGTGTGTAATTTTATAGTATAATCGTGCAATTTTGTACTCGTGCACGTGGATATTTGTTTCGCGATAATATTAAAAACCTCAGCGATGCCCGCCGATGATGAAACACATATTGTTGCTATTGCTACATTTAATGGTGTTAGCGCTGATAACACTGCGCCGGTGGACGCAACGAGTGTAGATACCGAGTACACAATGACATCGATGGCAACTACACGTCTTCGGTATTTATTTACTTTCGTTGTATACTTGTCAACTATGGTTTTTAGTACTGTTTGCCATTCACATACTTGATCATATCTAGATTTTTGAACTTCCATTATACCTTACACAGTAACTAATTGAGGCGTTTCAGCACCAAATTCCAGACACCATCAGTAAGATGTTGTGGTTAATTTCTTATCAGCTGCTTCCAGTATAATTGTCTCATCGTTCCCGCTATTTAACACAACAGACACAACCCCGGAAAACTTATCGGTTGAATGCCGCCAGGGATATGTCGTGTAGATACTAAATTGTTCAGCGCTGAACACAGACAACCTGTACACACCAGTGACTTCTGCGGTATACTTGATAGTATTATTCTGCTGTGACCATGTTGAGAATCCCGAAGACACTGTGTATACTATATTGCTGATTTGTTTGTGAGGAATTTCAATCAGATTAATTTTGTTAACGATATCAGGAATTCCACTCACGACATCTTCTAGTGTTTTTTTTTAATTGTTTCAATATTCGTCTTGACATCAGAGAGCTTCACGTCAGCGGTTAACCGGGTGCCAAAGAAATCGTCTGCGATTTTATTGAGTTTTTGAAAATTTATACAGGTGTTCATTAACATATTTACGTGAACATCATACTCGGCCCGCATTGTGGATAATTTAGTATCTACGGTGCTGTAGTTAACGTCTACATAAGTTTTCTTTGTGGCATCTTCGGATGTTGGATCTCTGAGCACTACTATTTTATTTCCGCTCATGCTGAGTTCACCAGTCATTCTGTCGCTGGTGTTCTTCAGACGATCAGCAACGCTTCTTGCAATTTCATCTCCGGTGGTTATAAACGATATATTTGAGTCTCTGATTCTACCGCCGTCAGTAAACACATAGATGTTATTCGCGGTAGCACCGAGAACTCTACGAATTCTATCATTCCATTTGATATTGCTCGTTTTCAAAATTCCGTATTTATCCTGACAAACAACAACGTCATCTCGGTCAACACCCAGAGAGGTCCATGAGATCATTAAGATCGTCTTTAGTCGCCTAATTTGAAAAATCTATTTCTTCGAACATTTTTTTAACTCTTAGTAGTATCACCGTGGGATCTTCCGTAAATATTTACCATTATTCTTTTCTTTCTGATCTAAATCAATGATTTCTCAAACTTTTTCACCTCCTGTGATTTGATTGTGCTTTAGCGTTATTGTGGTTCCAGTTTTTTATTGATGCGGATTGTAGTTTTTAAATCTAACCAGGAGTCAGACTAACACTAACGTGATGGTAAGATATTTTATAAAATACTCGTGTTTTTAAATCGTTACATATTTTCAACTGGTGCGTCAACGACTTATATTCGGCCACCAGCGCCCTCAAGCAACATTGCCTTGTCGCACAGTATAACCGCGATTGCTCTAGCACCAACACGAATAACCGGCGGACCAGCTCCTCCTGGTGGTACTCGAGCTACGAGAAAGTGTACATCAACGACAGATTGCCTGAATAAATCAAGATGTTCCAACGAGAAGTAATAAAACGGATACAGTCTTTTAAAATCGCGCTGAGATATCTATAAACCAGTATCGATGTTTTGCATGCGTCCCATGTATGATACTAATCGATGATATGCACGTGAAATATGATTATGCTCAAAATCCACAAGTATTTCTTCAGATGGTTCTTGATGTCCGTTTATCCTCAAAGCAACTTCAGAAACTCCAATGGGTCAAATACCATTGGATTTCCTTTTTGTCTGTTGACTCTGTGGTTTGCCTGGAACGTACCAAATATACGTCGTGGTGCTGACACTCTCTGTTGTGATGCTATTTGCCACGTGAACAAACCAGAGGCGTTAACAGGATAACTATCTGTGGACATTGTAAGCCATGAAAGTATCGATTTACCACCTGTATTCATAAAAGAAAGTAATCGATGTTCTTCAGTAAGCGATGGAGTCATTACTGGCATCCACAGTGACAGTTCTGTTAGTGCTACTTTACCATCATCAACTTCAGCAGTATGCCATATTGCATCATTGTCAGTGGGTTTTGTAACAAGTGCTAATGTGTGTTTAGCGCCGAATATAACCTTTCTAACATCTTTGCAAAATCCAAAAATATGAGACAGTGCAATCGCGCATGAAAACTCTTCATTGTCATTTAACATTCCTCGGCTCATCTTTGGGAACTGGTGCGTCCATGTCAAATGCTCTGTCGGATATACGCTTGAACATTTTGCATTATAGTTGTTATCGTCTAGCACGAACAATACCTCCTGCTATCAGACTTGCAGTTATATTTTTTGTCTATTTCTTTGGCGGAAGGTACACTAGCCAACTCTGCTAGTTTTTGATTTGCTGCCTGATTTATTATTTTACTGACATTCGCGGGCATAACTTCGGTTCTTGGTAATATTTCTGGTTGTTGCTAAACCACCTTTTGTCGTCTCACTAATCGTTCTATTCTGTCTTTGATTGCCGTGAACGCTTTACCAGCAACGTTACTGATTGCACCAGGAGCTTTTTCACGACGGCTTTAATTGATAATTGTTTTGTGATTGACCCTGCCTTTGTAGATATTCTTGTAAATAATCCCCGAACAACACCGCCGAGTCCATCCCCGTAGTACGCGCTGTAAACAGGTAATCGTGAGTTTACTACTCTGACCATCGTGGGTCTGCGGTGAAAATCATGTATGATCATTTTATTTGTTAGTTATTCGTTTAATCGCTGTGGTATCCATCCACGATTTCATCAATAAGACCACGGTAAACATTGATATCCATAACACCGCCTTGAAATAATCGCCGACATATATCAGTTGCTTCATTCATTATTTCCGGGGAAATTATTTCCAGCTCGTTTTCCTCCTATGAGAACTTCTAGTCGTTGCACGTCATTGATTACATTGTTAGGACAAGCAACAGGACCACTTCCCGTAAAATCGCTACCAGTAGGCACATCGTGAAATTCTTCTTCTTCATCTGGATAATACATTACTTTTTCCGTTTGTTGCAGAGGTGGAGGAAGTAGATAGGAAGGATCTTGCTGGTGTTGTTTTTGTTTTTGCTGTTCTTGATTTTCTTATTTCTGTTGTTCTCATTTCTGTTTTCGCTGTTCTTGTTGTTTCTGTTCTTTTTGTTTCAGTTGCATCTCATCATGCAATGCTATTCCGCCTAAAGAAATGTCATAAATATTGTCTTGTTTAGATATCCGACTAATATCCCGGTTTATTTTATACACCCAATCAATCCATGTAAAGCGACTTACATTTTTAACATATTCCGGTTGTAAAAAATTATGTCTCGATAGATAACTTGCAGCAGCAAACGAACCAAACTACGATGGCTGCAGTGTGACTGTTTATAGTGATATCTAGCACTTGTGCATCATGCCGCAGACATGTAGCATGATGTCCCACCCAGGCCAACCAGTCATTACACTAACCTCTTAATACTGAACGCCATGCGATTCAGCTGTTAGTTCCATTTTTATAAGTTTTTGGTATGTCTCGGACGGGGATCGAACCACTAGGCCACCGGAGCGGTCATATACTAATTGTCATTTCATACATAACTAACTAACTAACTAACTAACTAACTAACTAACTATATATATACATATATATATATATATATATATATATATATATATATATATATATATATATATATATATATATATATATATATATATATATATATATATATATATATATATATATATATAGATAGATAGATAGATAGATAGATAGATAGATATAGATATATATAACTGTCGATGCCCACATATATAATAGCTATCCATGTTATACAGATATGAATATATATAGATAGATAGATATATAGATAGATAGATAGTTATATATAACTATCGATGCCCACATATATAATAGCTATCCATGTTATACAGATATGAATAGACATAATAACTATAACCATGCATATTATTGGTAATTTATACATACAGGATTAATGCCCCGTACCGATTGGGGAAAACATTTGATTTACACAAGTCTTATCATTATTCATCTTGAATAGTGTCTAATCTCGTCATCATCAAAGTTCTCAAAATGAATCTTGTAAAATCCTGGTAAAAATCATTCCAACATGTTATTGGTTATAAACATTTACTTCAAAAACAGAAATAGCAGGCTAGCAGGATTTCTTGACTATCAAGGGTCTCAAAGGTTACAAACGGAGACAATCACCTACTCGAATGAGTCCGAGAACGGTGTTTGATTTACTAAAGGCCAGGAGTGAGGCCATAACGAAATAATCAATAGCAGAATATTCTACAGAATCCATATTAAAAATGAGGCAGCACGATGCCTCTCCTGCATTTCTACTTAATTTTTCTTTATTGTTGCAAAACGGTCAGCCTTTCAGTACGTTTCTGACTTCTAAAGGAAAGCCGTTGCTTTGCACGACGTTGAAGACTTCTAAAGGAAACTCGCTATAGCTTTTGGTATTATTTAAACATACCGTGAGGCTATGAATACAACTAACCCCTCTACCCCTTGTTACATTAGTTTCAAGGTCTTGTTCAATACATATTCCTGTTACTTTACTGAATGCTCTATTGAAAAATGATACACACACACACTTACACTCACCGGGGGTCACTTTTCTATGGATGGGGTGGTTTCTCTACCATTTAGGGACTCATTATTTTCGTAGAAAATTGACTCGGGTGGAGGGGCCTTCGGGGATCATTTTGTCACGTTACATCCGCATGGCAAAGCGTTTAAACCACCACTCGTAATACTGCTGCAAGGATCATAACTTCTACCAATGAATCCGCAGTAAACCACGAGTTATTTCCCTGGAAGCAATCGCACATCTATTTGACATTTTCATCACGGCCAAGAATGCTTATAAAATTACCAAACTATTAAAAATTCTATGAAAATATAACACACCATCGTATTTATCTAATCTAAAAATGTTAGTTTTGCCTTATTATAGGACTGATCTTCTCAGACTCAGGCAGGAAAAGATCGTGTTTGATAAGCATGAGTTACACTGTTCATGTGGCTGTCAGAGAGTATACAAATATAGAAATAAAGCAATATACTTCGACTACTAGAAAATAGTGACTGATTAAACTAGAATACACATGTTATCAAATGTATGGCAATATACTTCGACTACTAGAAGAGAGCGACTGAGTAAATGGGAACACAAATGTTATCAGATCTATGGCAATATACTTTGACTGCTAGAAGATAGTGATTGATTTACTGAGAATACAAATGTTATCAAATTTATGACAATATACTTCGACTACTAGAAGAGAGCGACTGAGTAAATGAGAATATAAATGTTATCACATTTATGGCAATATACTTCGACTACTAGAAGATAGCGACTGATTCATTGAGAATACAAATGTTATCACATTTATGGCAATATACTTCGACTGCTAGAAGATAGCGACTGATTCAATGAGAATATAAATGTTATCACATTTATGGCAATATACTTCGACTACTAGAAGATAGCGACTGATTCATTGAGAATACAAATGTTATCACATTTATGGCAATACATTTCAACTACTAGAATTTAGTGACTGATTCAGTGAGAATACAAATGTTATCACATTTATGACAACATACTTCGACATGATCTAACATGATTTTTTATATTTTGTTTTTAGTCTATGCTTTTCCATTGATCAGATCCATACATAAGAGTCGATCATGTACTCTTATGTTTAATGTAGTCTGATTATTGGACTTGTGTTGACATACGGATTTCACACTGTTTTATTTTATTTGTGATTGCCAAGTATCATATATTTGATCCATATATTTATATTGCTGATTGTGTCTGCTCAAGATAATTCTGTTTTGGAATAACTGTTTTTTTAAATGAATTTCAATCTGAATATGAAACATTTGAACTATTACCAGTGAAAGGACATCAAAATCTTGTAAAGTGCAAATAATTCCATGAAACAAAATATATATGCATTTTCTATTTAAAACACAATGTTTAAATAAAGGAAGTAACTTTAGGAAAATTATCATTGTTGAAGCCGATTGATGCAGCGGTTTGTTATTACCATATCATACTATATGTGGTAAGGTTTTATACTGACATTATTCACCAGTATATCCATATACAACATTTTCATGCACATCGTTCAACAGGTCTAGAGAAAATACTTCACTGACTACCAGACAATCTTATATCTTTTGCTTCATACAACACACATCCTCAATAAAATGAGGTGTAAATTGTTGTATAAATTTTTAAGATATTAAAGCTCTAGCAGAACTTCTAACTCTTTTTCTATAAACAGAGAAATATTTTGGACACATGTAATAAAAATGTTGACAGTCGCTTTGGTGTGTTTTTTATATTATTTTAGATGAGAAATTTATTCATCTCCTGGGTAGGAAATTTCACAAGGATATCGGCTTGGACGAGCCCGAAATACTAGGAAATGTTATAATGTATGCTTCAATGATCTCTTTAGCATTCAATTCACGAACGCCATTAACGTATCATCTATTTTCTTTACGTTTGATTCATGGAATACCTTACATACTCATCGCTTCATACACTGGTTGTGCTGTTTGATCAGCAAATTAGTTATAAACCTGAACCCATAACAGTTTTGTTCACAATTTGGTGCATTGTTTGCCATGTGTATATTTATTTATGTTATTTAAGTTTGTTTTGTTTAGATTTTTTGTTTTTTGTTCAGTTGTTTTATGTTCGTATATTCTCCGCCAGAAAAATAATATTCGCTAGTTGAACAGTTGAAGGCTCAATCCCCTCTTCTGTGACCATCCATGCTTCAATTAAACACAAACCAAAGTCATGATGTGCTAAAGAGAATACTTATAAAAAAAAGCTTAAACCGTTTATATTGGCCTTTGCCAACAAAAAATGAAATTTGGGGATATAAGTATTAAATGCATTTTTAAAGGTAGGCTGCTGTTATATGCTATAAATACGATGTTTAAAAACCATGCATAATAAATCCTCTGTAATCTCCAATTTGAATTTGATGTATCAATATACTGTGATGAAATCTGTACCTGAATGATCTTACGAACCTCTTTTAAACTCATTACGTTTAAGGCTATGTTATAGTCTCTCTCTCTCTCTCTCTCTCTCTCTCTCTCTCTCGTACCGAACATGCGACAATAAGAAGAGAAGAACAAGTGATGACTTAATCCAATATTTTTGAAGAAGGAAATCAGACTTAACAGGAGCAAGCAAATGGATCTTCAGATTGATCAGAAGACAATTTCAGAAAATCATTGTGAATTTGAGGGGAAAAACCAAAAATGTTCTGGATAATTTATGGTTTTGATTTTAATTATGAGAATTTTAATGAATTGCTTTTGTTTGCTGATTGATGGTGTCAACATAGTTCATTTAAAAAATTAAGATATCAGCATCGAATTCACTATGTGCAAATATTGAATATAATCAAATTGACGATCTTCATAATCTTAATATTTTGCTCTTCATTTTGCACAAAATTGCATCATAACGTTTCCAAAAGTACAGACCGTGTTCCCATTTGCAAAGGGTTTAAAAAAAAGCTATGATGTAGGCATTATTTTCATCATTTCAGTTAGTTACTTATAAGCCAACTATATATATATATATATATATATATATATATATATATATATATAGTCCAGACTGGAAAATTGCAATTGTGTATTGACGCATGACCTATGCACAGCCGTGTCCAGTGTGACCGCTACAAAATCTAGTTTTTAAACGTTTGCAAATAATCGCAGTTTCTTTTGCAAAAAGATTAGTGGCCTCTTTTAGTTGTTTAATCTCTATCTTCGTTCATATTTATTAAATAAACATAAGACCACTTATGACTTAAACAAGAGAGATGGTATAAATGAAGAAAGAGCACAGCAACTATTAGAACATTAAACGCGCTAGCTTTCACATGCCCGTTAGAATATTGAAACGAATTGAAAACATAAACTGAAATGAGGAACCAGCAAAAGGTAATTCAGACAGAGAAATGTATTTACAGATAATGTAAGACATTAATATGATTAAGTTAACTTTTGTACCAACCATACAGATCTTTCTTTCCTCCATTTCTAACTTTCTCTTGTCCGTTGCTTCGTGTGACTACATTTTGTCATCATTCGTAGGTCCAGAGGCCCTTCTACCAGGAGAGAGAGAGAGAGAGAGAGAGAGAGAGAGAGAGATTCAAAATAACATGACTTTTAAAGTGTTGACATAAAGTAATCTGATATACCAGTGTTGTTGTAATATCACATTGTGATCCACCTATGACGCATTAATACGCATATAAACACATTGTTTAACATTAGGTTGGACTTAAACAGTAGGCTTTCGTTTCTATGTTATCCGAATCTGTTATAAATTTGAATGATTAGTCATTAGGGTTGTAATAAAATAACGATGAAAATATTCATAATCCCAGTTTTTAAATAAATTTAACACAGTGCAGGACTTAATCGAAATCGTCTCCGCTTACTCTCACCCTCTTTCACGCATAAGATAGAGAATACGGGGAAGTATGATTAGTGAGAAAAAAACGAAACTGAGTTTTCTTCAAGTAACATACAAGAACTCGAGACTTCGTAACGGTTTGATTTTAATACTATGCTCACAGTACCAATGATACAAATTTGCATTTGGATATCAAGAAATGTAAGATACATTAATTTGAAAGTAGTTATATACATATTGTAATCTATTTAATACTTTGTTTGTTATTATGTCTTTCTTCCTGTTTTAAAAAGATTCTTAATATTGGTCTAAGATATATTATATATTATTTGATATTGAAATGTACTAAAGGCCGCTCGACCCTCCCTCAAACTTTCTCTATCACTGCCTGGGTTGGTAATGCTGCTGACGGAATTTTATACCCTAAGTGATTTTGTCGACCCTGCTGACTCCTTTCTCCAAGACATTTAGACCCTGTTTACCCGCCTCCCAGGCAGTGCATGCCGTGTATAAAAAATAATTACTTTTTTCTCGAAGGACAGCAGAAATGACTTCCCAATATCTTCCCAAAACACATATGCATTTAGATATAGTTCATCCTTTGCAAAAAAATATACAATTAAAAAAATGCTTATTTTTTATATCTCGAATGTATCTGTTTGGACCAATGTCGTTTCCTTGTCTCAGCCCCCACCCCACTCCGACCTGACCGGGAACAGTTCCAGGTCTGCATACAGTAAGGTATTATTTGAAGGAAGCTTTAAAGACTACTAACAACCAAAGGAAATTCGAAGCCAATATACTGCATCCAAATTCCAACAATCATTAGTTGGCATGCTACATGGACATTCGAAGCCAATATAGTGCATCCAAATTCCAACAATCACTAGTTGGCATGCTACATGGACATTCGAAGCCAATATAGTGCATCCAAATTCCAACAATCACTAGTTGGCATGCTACATGGACATTCGAAGCCAATATAGTGCATCCAAATTCCAACAATCTCTAGTTGGCATGCTACATGGACATTCGAAGCCAATATAGTGCATCCAAATTCCAACAATCACTAGTTGGCATGCTACATGGACATTCGAAGCCAATATAGTGCATTCAAATTCCAACAGTCACTAGTAGTCATCATACATGGATATAGATATTCATGACGAGGTACCAAAAGCTAATTTTGGTAACTTGATCAAAACCATGTCTATTTTTTTGCGTAGATGTAGAAAAAAATTTCTCTTATTAAATAATGATATTAATGTACTCATTTCTAAGGCTGCCAACCGACGCAGGAATATTTTAATCAAACGTTTCATTAAAACTTCACCTAATCTACTTTGTTTTCCTGAAACTATCACGAAATCGACTTTGGTTTACTTAAACTTACTTCGAGTCTTTTCAGACACAAAATGGCTTACATGTGTGTTTACTTAAAAATTCCTTAGCAAAATTAGTATGTAATAGTCTTTTATAAATGAAATGTATTACAAAGTAATATTCTTGTACTTAACAAAAAACAAGTGATTAGCCTAATTACTACGTATTAATAAGACTGAAAAATGTCAGGAGGCTTTTGATAAGTTCAAAGCCATACTTAAAAGCGCGCCAGTTCATACGCTCTTATTTTCAGCCAATCATTTAAAATGTCTGTCGATGCAACGGATGTTGTGGTTGGAGCAGTATTGATTCAAGAAGACATAAATGGTGTTGATCATCCAGTGTGCTATTTTTCTAAGAAATTATATAAACACCAGAGAAATTATTCCACAATCAAGAAATAATGACTGGTTTTGATATTGGTATTACAACTCTTTGAAATTTACTTTATTTCAGCCCCTTCTCCAATTTGTGTGTTTAGTGATCACAACCCCTTACTTTCACCGGCAAGATGCAAAGCAAAAATCAAAGATAGCAAACTTTGTTGTTGCAGAACTGTAATTTTGACATCAGGTACATCAAAGCAAGTGACAATCTAATAGCATATGCACCTTTCACGTGTATAGAAACATATTGGTTCATGTATACTTTGTGTCATTCATAAAGTTTCATCTTTTTTACCATATGTATATTTGCCTTATATATAAAAAAGCTTCATTGTATAAATAATTATTTTTCTTTATGAGGGGAGGTATTACGTATATTTAATTTAATTGTTTGTCTGTCAGTTTTAGATTTTATTATTTCATTACACATTATTGTAATGTCACATTGTACGCTGGACTAGACCTTGTCTAAAATTGAGTTCACTTCTGTTTGACCTGATTGTCTTTTTTAGTTTTTATTTATTTCATTTATGTAAACAACTGGTAATAGCTTCTTTTTTTTCTTTCTCTCTGTGTATGAGCTTATCATCACACTTGTTATTCGTGTAAATAAAGAAGGAGTAAATATGTTGATCAGGGTCAAGGTTTGTATATCCCTAAGCGAATTGTATAGGCTATTGTGTTGTAAGTAAACAAGGCTAATTTAGATCATTCTAGAAGATTATTTCCCATAAGGTAATGGTTGTTTTTAGAAAATGCTAATGTATGACCTGGGTTCAAGCATAGAACTTTATTATTTTAAGACTATAAGGATTTTACGAGTCGTCCATTAAAACTAGCCACTTGAGTTTTTTTATGTTGTGACCAGTTTGAACTGAATTTTATTTTCTTCCCATTATTGAATTCAAATGATTTTTTTCTTTGAAAATACAAAAGTGATCTGATGACATTCATGGATAAAGACATTCACTAGAATTTATACTGAATTTAAACCTGGATAAATATATTTGTGTTTCAACAAGAGACTGTTGACACATCAGTACTTCGTACACTATAACAGACACGCCATCGCGTTCAATTTTGGATCTCTTCTCGACTTGAACTGAGTTTTATTCAGGACTGTTATTACTAGGACTTGTTTCTTTAAAGCTTGGATTATTTTAGTTATTTACTTTGCAATACCCTAAATTATTTTTTCTCGTTTTCCACTTTGAATTCTAGGGAAATAAATTATTGGTAAATTGTACAAACCTTGTTTTCTTCACTCTTTTTTGTTACAAATTTTAAGAGCATAGACTCGTAACAGATGCAAAGATTCAGATGTGATGTCTTTAGGAGTCATGGTACTAATTCATGTCCCACAGTAAACCTATTTAAACACGATGATACTGATATAAAAAAATTAATAACTTTCAATTTATGAGTGATCATGATCAAACTTATATGTTTCAGAATAGATGAAACCGGATAACATATTCTGTGTAGAGAAAGGATATGAGTCGCGGCATTTTATGAGCCCACGTGTATTTGAAACATGTGCTTTCAATTCCGCGCCAAAGATCCATGTGCTAATTTAAGTAATGAGTGTTTCAAAAGTAGGTCTGTTAATGGATTAAAACTGCTTCAAGAAAACAAAGTCTCTATTTTTGTTAAAGTTGCTACTAAGAAAAGCTATCAAAAGATTATTTTTCCTGCAATATAACTTTCATTATCAACGTATCCTGGCCACCCAAAGCCATATATACTCTATTTTCTGTTCACCCAATTCCAGGTTGGTTTCCATGTGTCCATACAATAGGTACCATGTGTCCTATATCAACCCTTGAGTTTCTTGACAGACCTAGGAATAGTAGCAGTTCAGTACATAATTAAGCAATGTGCAAGGTCCTGCTTGTCAAAGATTACATTAATGAATATTAAATTATATCGCAAATTCATGTTCACCTATATAGCAATATCGCGTTTCATGAAACCTTTAAGCATTTGAGCTTTATGTAAGAAAATCAGAAAAAATATTAACTTAAAGCTGTCTAATAAGAATCACCTTTTAAATATAACCAACCATTTGTCTCTCTTTACTTAATTGCAGAAATATATTACCAGCCTTGTCATGTTATGTAATTAATGAGTAAAAGGTCAAAGTGACCATTTATGTTAATGCATTTGCAATATAATTCTCAATAATGTGTCCTTTGAATAGTCACGTTGTACTCTAGCGAAATACATTTCTCGTTGATTTTACTTTAAATTGCTAGTTTTCCGCTCTCCGCTCCTTCTGTTAAAAAGCTTACGACTAAGATTCGTAAAAGAAATTAAGGACTAGTCCGGAATTCATAGATATTAAATTTTGTCTCAAAAATTAAAATTGAGTTTATTTTGAAATTCTAATTGAACTTGGTAAAACCTGTATTTTCACAAATCTAAGTGAAACCAGCAAACGTTTACAATCTATTCTAATCTCGAGAACATTGTTTCTTGTACTACCTAGAAGGGTTTAGACTAATTAAAAAGGACGAGTTGATTGCGATATCCAGACGTTATGACCTTTCTGTAGTGAAAGCATATTTAACAAAACAGTAGATAAAGAGTAGTTTGGCGCAGTATTTGTTGGGAAAGAAAATATCGTATAAGTGTGCTTGGGGTTCGATTCTTAAGTCTTTGTCGTCTTTTGGTATCAAATTAAAGCAATTGCAACTAAACATAAAAAGGATGGAATCGGAATTAACAAAGCTTCAGCTACGAACAAATGATGAACAGCAAATTCAGATAGAATAAAGGAGAGGTAAATGCAATTGCTTAGACAAGAAAGTGGGAGGCAGACATAGAGATAACAACAGAGGAAGATACCAATGCAGATTCAAAGAGATGAAATATATTTGCAATATGCATTAAAAGAATAATGTCTGGCAGGAAGAAAACACTCTTACCTCCCCGCACACACGAGTTCAAGTTTTGGTATAACCAGGATTATTATGTGAGTACCTCTTTTTAAAGAAAAAGAAGTAAATATTTTTTTCTTTACTTTTAGAAAATTGCAGGAAACTTGAAATGTCCAAGAGAGCATTGAACTTTATTAATGCAAAGTGTACCTATTGGCAAAGCTCATAATATTTACATTTCACTGGTGGTACAAAAGAGTAATGATTGTGATGTGATTAAGGAATATATCTTGAAAGGTACTTATGCACATCAACAAAGATTTAAGAATTGCAGAAACAAAACTAAAGAAACCAGTGTCGAATTTGAAACAAGTATTTGATAGATGGTGCTAAACAAGAAAGGGTGATTAAGATTACGATAACTTTAGTCAATTCATATTTAGTGATGAGTTCAATAATATCATCCATATCTATCTTGATGAGAAGAATGTGGAAATTTCGGAAGTTGCTGCTCACACAATTTATAATATATCCTTTACTCAATGTCTTATTTACAGCAATTGTTTTTGGAAGACATACCATCCCAATCTCAAACCAGTACCTGTAAATCTCAGTCTAGCATAAAGTTTAAAACGTCTAATAAGACTGGTCAGAAAAATGTATCTTCTACGTACACTTACTGTGAAAAGAAATGGCAGGTCATTTATTATTGAACAGGTTGAAAAATATGCAACAGAATAGTAACATAACTATTCAGAATGTTCTAATTTCAAATCGTCAAGGTCATGGTAATATATTAAAATTAATACATTTGTTGGGTTAGATATTCACCAATGTGATTCTGTTTCAAAGAATTATTAACCATTCATATCGAAATGATCTATATAACGTATTGGTGGTTCCTCATCATCCAGACCTGTCGCTGTCTCCGAGTCTTTTGTCATTAGGTACTTTGCTTTTGTATGAGAAGTCGTCTTCTAGTGAAAGTGTTCGTATTCAGGTAATATATTGTGGCTTCGTTAATGTTCCTCTCCATTTTGTTAGTTTGACATCCGACCTAGTCTCAGGACCCGTGACTGAACAGAGACCTCTAATGCTATTGAAGATATTCGTTAATCACTAGGCAATTAATTAGGTGGAGATAAGGTTGTACTTAATCCATTTGTAACTATTAAACTTTGGTTGGATCAAAACACTGATCCTATTGATTGTGAAATACCTGATATATGTCTGTTTTTGCAGCTATCAGAGCTATAGCAAAAATAAATATTACGAGTGCCATCGATTAGCAGATTAATCCCTTAGATGGCACTTTTGTTGTGCAGTGTTTACGTAAAGTTACATATGCTCCTAAATATTAATCACGGTGATCCTATTTTCCCTACTGATCAACTTCATTTCAGTCAGGATGACACATTTTGTGCCTAACATTTTCCAACATGAGTTAAGCATCCAACAGTTCAAATCTTCTGCCTATCACCCTCAATAAGAAGGAGCACTTGAAAGATTTCATCAAATCTGAAGAATATTTTTCACTGATATTAATTTGATACATGAAATGATTGGATGAGGGTAATCATTTGCTGTTGTTTGTTGTTAGGGAATTAGTTCAAGAATCACTGGGTTTAAGTCGTTCTGGAGTAGTTTCTGGACATGCTATCTGTGAACCATTGAATTATTAAAAAAATAAATTCCTTTCATATGAAGATTCAAACAATAAATAAATTGTTGACTATGTCTCTGATTGTAAATATGCACTCTCATTGGCTTGTGAAATAGCAAGAATCAATCTCCACTCGATGCAGTCAGAATTAAAATGAGCGTATGACAATTGCACAAACGTAAGGGTTTCAGCCTGTTAATAAAAATCTTTTGTGCATACATCAACGTCGCCATAGACCTAAATTTTGTGGTCTTAATATAACTAAAATAAAGTTTAAAAAAATGAATTATGTCATTAAAAATCCTGGGAGGCGAAAACAAAAACAAGCTGGTTATAGATATAAAGTAAAAGAGTATGTTTTGTGGAGAGAGCCGAGTTTATTATTCCTGACCCACACTGTAAGGGTTTAAACGATGGCAAGCAGTCCGACCGTAGTTACTTTGATTTATATAATGTTCGGAATTCAGAAATATTAAACGATCTAGAACAATCCTTTCACATCTAGAACCGCGGAGAGTGAACTAAAATAATTATTACGTGAATATGACTTCTTTCCTAACGTTCCAACACGAAGAAATACAAACTCTAGATGCCGTTGTGATTGTAGATTCTAAACATGTGAAGCTTCTTGATGAATGTTCAATAAAGATCAATATCTACTCTATAATAAGTCAAAGTTACTATAGTTCAACATATATTTGTGTGCTGTTAGTACATGCAATATTTACTATAGATATGTCAAGACTGTCAAGAGACGTATTAATTTCCAATGACAAGATTAGATGATAGCATTGACAAAATTGGAAATGCAAAACTAAGTTTCGAATTTTCAAAGGAAAATGGCAAATTCCACAGTAGGAAAGCGCAATATAAATTTACGAAGCTGCAACACCAGATGGACTTTATAAGTAAAATATTATGCCTTTTGGTATGTACCATTCTTCCTCAACATTCCAGTTTTTGATAAGCATGATAACATATGGTCTAGATAAATGTGACGATTAGCTCTTATATGGTCACCATCTACAACGATAACCCGAAGATTCATTTGCAAACCATTAGGAATTTATTTGATTGGATCAGCCATGCAAACCTGAAAGTTAATATAGGTAAAAGTGTGCTTTGCCATGCTTGTATAACATTTTTAAGACACAAAAAGGGAAACAGTCATGTTACAACTGTATAAATTAAGGTTAGTGCCATCAATGATTTCCCAGTGTCTATTTGTAAAAAGCAACTAACGTGATTTTTAGTATGGTTGGAAATTATGGGAAATAGTGTTACAAATTTTAATAACAGCTGAAAATCGGATAAATTTGTTGAGTAAGAGATCTAAAATTGATTGGTCTGTCAAACACATTAGTTTTATAACGCACGTATAGATTGGTGGAAGAGTTCAGTCCGTTTCTAACCAGCTTAGAATATCGTCTACATTATTATAACTTTGATTTTTACAACGGACTACCTAGTCTATGTTAAGGCCTCATAGGCCAAGACAAAGGTTACGGACAAAACGATATGGAAAATAATATTTTATGTGGAGAGGCGATGGTATCTGAACAGAGTATTGATGTATGAACCCAATATGTCCGTTATTCAGAAAACGAACAATGAACCGGTAATGCAAGTGTTACCAAACTTCGGCTAACACTTGTTCTTTCCAGGGCCACAAAGATCTCTAGAAAAGCGAAATACTAATCTCAATTACTAAACGATTTGTGGGTGTATTATAGTTTGTGTATATATACCTTTGTATGTTAATGACAAACTAAAAGTTGAAATCCCCATGATCCTTTTCTCTTAGATTATGTTTCTGTATGTATGTCAGGGCATAGTAGTGTGTCTATAAATACTTCATACCCTTGTGCGTGATAGTTTACTTGTGTGAAAATTTGTGTTTTTTCATAACCTTCTTTTACACTATACACCCAGTTATGTTTTAGTATGTTTGAAATTTTATGCGAATATATATGCATTCACACTTCCTTCTATTTTCATTGGACGGTAGGGGCATGTCTTTAGATAACAATAAGAAACGGGTACTATATTGTACAATGTATGTTTTGATAGTATATGTGATGTGTTGAATTGCACAGATGTATTATGGATTGCAAGTTAAAAAGTTCGTTATTGCATTTTCCATTGTCCTTATGAACTGTCTACCTATTTCAACAATCCTCAATATTTAACATTAGCACTCTCATGTGTCCCTCAAAACATTTTTCCTTCACAATTTTAAGTTACCATTTCCCATTATACATTTTGTCCCAGTGGCAATTTTCTAAACGCTTTTGTTTCTGAAACACCATTATCACTATAATATAATTTCCATTTTAAGCCAATAGTTTCCATTAATTCCCTCATTTAAAATAGGACTTCCCCTTGATCCCCGCAAGTTCACATACGGATGCATATATAATTATCATTTTCCCCCAAATCTGCACATACAACTACTCGCATATCTCTCTGAAGGTGATCATGTTGCACTCAAATATCAGCAACATTTATTGATTGTAAAAAAATAACAAACACACTAAACCTGGCATATAATGTGAGTTTTTTAATTTCTGATGTTCTCATCTGTACAGGATGTAAGATAATTTATGTATGTTGCTCAGAACTGTCAAACAATGCATCCAATGTTCTCTCTGAGAGCAACAAAAACGTGTTTTCTAGATATGTCATCAGGTGATCGTATGCAGTTGAAACTCCAGATATATATTATTTCAAGCAAGTTGAAAATAAATTCAGCTATGCCATCCTTGTTTAAATTTCTTGACTGCAACAAAAACGTTGGATTAAGAAAATCAAATACCTTTTTTGATCTTGTTTTGTTTTAAAGGATGTTTATTTACACAGTCTAAATGGTACTGATATTTTCCAATTTGCTGGCCAAATATTTGACTATAGAAACCGTGGGGAATACTCAACTAAGTACTTTATTATACGAACAATGGAGAAAATGTGGAGAATACCCAACTAAATACTTGATTATATGGACCATGGGGAACACCCGACCAAATATCTGGTTATAGGAACTGTGGGGAATACCCAACTAGATATTTGAGAATAAGAATCATATTGGATACCCAAATTATAATAAAGTGAATTTATTGCCTGACGTAAGAAAGACCCAAAACAGTTTATTGCCAGTTAAATGCGTATTTTATTACATAAAATAAAACATAATCCATACTTCCCATGTATAGATTCGTTGTTTCAATCGTCGATTACAAATTTATGTGGATCCGAATTACAACTAAAACAAGAAATCTATTTTTGTAAAGCACTAATCACGACAAGGCAATAAAATGTATGTGAAATGG
This sequence comes from Sinohyriopsis cumingii, assembly GCA_028554795.2. Taxonomy (NCBI): domain Eukaryota; kingdom Metazoa; phylum Mollusca; class Bivalvia; order Unionida; family Unionidae; genus Sinohyriopsis; species Sinohyriopsis cumingii. The sequence continues at coordinate 33,604,560 of CM068839.1, forward strand.
TTCGATATAATACCTGCAAAAGATAATCTTGCAATCTAACGTATTCTTCTCCAGGGATAACGCTTACCCGTATTGTTTCCAAAATAGCAGTGACTGAGTAATTCATTAGTGTAAATGTGTGAGATAAGAATACATCTCAACGAATTTGAAACAGGAATAAAACCCGTGCTTTAAACTGTGTTAATCAACTAGTGAAAGGAAATAGGTCTGGTCAGGTTGACTCGCATTTGCAACGTCTAAATGAATAAATCATGACACTCATTTGATTATATCATTTTCTATAGGGCACAAACTGTCATGTATTGAATAATATGCGTCTGTTATTATTGATAACTCGGTGAATAAACATTGTGATGGGATTTGCTTTTATATATTTGAAAATTTAATTTTATATTGCAATTACACGGACATAATTAATTACTATTTCAGTGTGACTTGACTTGATATGTTTCCAACTGAATACAACACTGGTAAAATTTGAAGCCAGATAAACATATATTTTAATACGTGATTGTTTATTTAGTTTTCAAGGATGAAAGTCAATGTAATTTAATGACAGCGTCGAGATTGTGTCGACATCAGGCCTATTGTTGAAAGAGACTTTCAGAAACGGATTTCTATTTTGGTTCAAACTTTGTGACCTAATATCGTGCATATAGCAGCGGTAGTTTAGTTGATAGAGCGCTGGACTCGAGATCGCTGTGTTTGATATCTAACCAGATCAGTCTGGGTCGGCTGCTTTAGCTCCCACTTTTAGTCAGCATGGTATAGCCAATAATGTGTTAGAATTCCCTCTGAAATCCATAACAACCTAAAATATCAATAACTTTCAGACTTATATACAACTATGTCTTGTAATGATTGCCATTACAATTTGGATGGTAGGTAGCTGACATTAAATTAATATCGTTGAAAGGAAAATTCCCAGAATCTCATATACAATCTTCAGATCACTGATTACCTTCCTTCTACGAAATTTTCTATTTTTTTTGGAGAGGTATATGTATGGATTTCCACACAATACATTTGTCTTCTAGTTGGTGTAAAATACAGAACTTTATCTTTGGTGCTATTCAATATATAACGTAATAAATAATAAAAAAATATCATTTGAAAACATTTATTTGATTTACGCTTGTCCTGTGCCTTTCCGTTCGAAGCGTAGATAAAACTGAAGACGGAGGGATGCTGAATGATATTATTTTAAACGTTTTATTTAGAATCAACGAAATTACATAAATCATCGATATGGTTTTGATTTCTTAAATTTAGAATGTACCTTCATTACACATTGCTTTGATAAATAGTATGAACTGAATATAAGTAATGTTCTCATTTCCGATAAAAATTTCGTGCCTTTTGAGTTATCATTTCTGACATTAGTCTTTAACTCTCTTCCTATGCATTAATGCATTACTGGAATTTCTTATGTTACCTTGGTAATGCTTTCAATTACTGCGGACTACAATAAGTGCATCATAAAATCCCCTCCCTGCAAAGTGAAGACTTCAATTATCGTTTGAAACACAGAAGGAATGCTCCAAATCAATACTCTAAGTCTAATATGAATTTTCGCGTGAACTACGTTATTCTATTTAGCACTGGAATGTCCAATACAATCTAAATGAACCGATAATTTTAAAATTGCGCAACTCCACAACACGTAAACACGTATTCCTGTACGTAATTTCCCATATGTAACTGAGCATGTATAATTGTATCATGGTGTTCGATTGTCGCTGTGGTTTGCATCGTTCTTAACAATTACAGCTCCATTAATATCCACTTATTAGAGCTTTCACAAAAACAATTTTTTGACTCTATGGTTCTAAACAAAAAATAAAAAAAAACAACATGCAAACCATCTTATGTAAAATCAACAAATAATTTAATTATTTAAGTTCTAACGTGAAAATATGAAGTGAATTTATAATATGGTTAATTAAATTGTAAATAATACTAAATTTTCTATTACAAGTCCGAAATAATTAAAATGTTCAGAATGAGATCAAATCTTTAATGTGCTTATGTACCAATAGTTTGTAATTGTTTTTTATGTACTAACAGTATTGACGTATTACAATAATATAATCTAGAATGTGTTCGAAAGATTTCACAATAATCCCAAAAAAGTGTTTTAGCGATAAACGGCTAATGAACACATTGTAATTCTAATGAATAATTTAAATAAAACATTCCTCTCAAATGATATCTAAACACATTATAAAATGATCACATAAAGACTTATATTAAAAGAGAAACTATAAGTTTGTTTATTAGAACCTTATATAAAACCTAACACACAACAAGATGACTATACTGTTAGAGATAAGATAGTTTCAAGAACTTTTAAATGAAAAGGCCATATCAAAATATGTTTGCAATTATAATTTTAAAGTACAACTCATGGGTAAAAATAAGCTATCTAAACATTTGTTTACGCGTGACTATTTGCATCAACTACAATCTATAATCATGGGAAAATGACAATAGCAAACTATTCTCAGAATGTTAGAAATCCATGTTCTATTATCAAAAGGAATAGCACATTTTTAATTTGTTTGTAGGCGCAAGAGTAATTTTTTTGCGGAAAAAATCACTCACCTTGCATCTCTACACTACACCTGCGTAAGAAAAGCGTGTTCCAAATACACTGTTTAATGTAAATATTTTGACTGATATGACTGAAAAATTGTTAAAGCTACGCTAAAAATCCAAATCACACACACACAAGACATTTGTTTTAGCTATTCAATAGAGTTCTGGACAAAACCATTTTTACACGTATGGTCATTGACTGACTAGTATATTCGTGGATCTGAAATTTATACGGAGCTTTTCATTCTTTTGAACTTTAATATATTACTCTTAGGAATATTTTAAATTTTCTTCATAAAAAGTATGTACCTCTTAAATTTTCATTTTAAACCATTGATAATTAAATTGTTTGCTAAGTTTTAGAAAACGTTTTGTTTTGGCTTCATTTTGTTATATAATTTATGACCATAGACTCGTATGTTATACACACATACAAAGAGACTAAAACTCACGCATTCAAATCCATAACTATTAACATTGTGACCCAAAAGAGAAGCTATCCCTAATACAGTGTCTAACATAAAGGAAAAGAACATGTACCCAAATCTAATAATTCATTGTAACACACGTGACTACGTTTGTTTGTTATTTAGCGCTATAAGTTGATCATTGTTTTCTGAAGATATTGACAGTTGTGCTATTCATATTGTGGTCGAGAGCACTTTTCCAAGACTTATTTGTCCCATAAACTAGCTATTGTTCATTTATATGAGACCTCATGAAAGCCATGTATTAAATGCTAATCAACCTCTCCGATGGCCGAAGTGGTTAGAGCGTCAGCCTCGGATGCGGGAGGTCGCGGGTTCAAACCCCGGCCGAGTGATACCAAAGACCTTTAAAAATGGTACTGGCAGCTGTCACTCAGCATATATAGGTTTGTAGACTATTCGGCCTGTTGTGAGTTAATGTGACTGGGTGGGACATCATGTTACATAACAGCAGCACGATGTCCCTCTGCTAGACATCACTATAAACTGCCACACTGCAGTTATCGTAACGATGCGACTGGAAATCGTTTAAAGCTACGATGGAAATCCCACACCTCGAAACTTGACTATGGCTGAAATAAGTAAAAACAAAAAATACTGTATGTCTAGATGCTTGAAGTCCTATGTCAAGATGCTTGTTGCGGCGCACAGTCATGGATTAAGATCTATCTGGGTGTACCAAACATTTTGCGTTCAAGACGCAAGGTGAAGATGGATTATCCCAACGAAATATGTAGGATCAACAATTCTGAGTTTACAAATGAAGGTTACATTTTACAAAGTATCCAAAGGTAAAATAAAAGTACCTTTATCCAGGAATTGACTGATGGGCACGTTACAAAAATATTTTGATTAACTATAGATCAATAACTAGCCACACTACTGAATACATGTTACAGATATTCTTAAACAGAGTTTATAAATAAACAGAAGAAGACGGTGTCACATTTTACCGACAGCATAACATTCTTGATGAACTAAAATTATATATTGACGGTGCTCTTATCCTAATTGTTGCAGAAACCAAATATTTGAAATTTGCTTTTGACCTCAGAGACAAGTGCCATAAAGTCTTCATTTTATTAAAAGACCCGCCAGAAACAGGAGAACAGATCCGAATGCCTTGTTCTAGTTATACAGGACTTTGTAAGAGATAAACTTGACAACCCTGTACAAATCATGTTGTATATCTTCCCTTTTGATCCTTGACCAGATAAACAATTAGGATTTACAATTTTGGAATATTTAGAACTTACTGTTCAGGAAACACTAGCATTGTGAACGATCAATTTGCTAACAGCAAAAGGAAGTGTCTCTTCAGTACATTTCCAAACCATCCTCTAATACACGTAACTGCGCTATTTATGTTCTCCTTACATCCAAAGGACAAATCTTGTCCTGTCGGACACAAAGTTTAATTAATTAACCTTTCGAATCAGAAGGTGCTCTCATTTAAAAACTGCAAACAACTAATATCGCCAATAAAGCAAAGTTCTCCATTCATACATTACCACCATGATTGTTAAAGTCTCCACTAATACAATTGGCACATTCAAACAGTCTTCTACCAGTTCTCTTGTTTTCGAAGTAAATGAAATCCTATTACAGCATCTTATCACTACCGTATTATCCAGTATATTTTTCCAACCCGAAGGCATTGCAAGACAATATATTTGAGAATCCGTAATATCCTAAGTCTTGCATAAATATGATCTGCTTGCATAATCTAGAAGAAGTTAATTATACTGTTGGCAACCTAGTCAAGCTGATAATAAGGGTAACGAGAGCGGAAACAATGCACATAAAACCGCCTTGCAGCCACCCGAGTTTTACAGGAAGATGTTATACGCAACGAGTATCACTTATTATTTGAATCAGCATGTTATATCTACAAGATAAGATATATGAAATAAAAAGTTGACAATCAAACTTCTTTAATATCAACAATTTATTAGAGTGTGGCATCTAAGGTATAGAGCAAAATCCACAGAAATATGACATTGTGTCGATTGTATATATGACATAAATGCCTGAAATAGGTATACCTGCTGAATAAAGAATATCATCTATACTTCATACTCTGCAATGTATACTGACCACTGCATACATTCCTATCAAGTCTTCAAACCTACGAGACAGAATTTCATTTTTAATGTGAACTCTTTTAGCGAATGCGTTTTATACAACAAATTATCAACCCAATATTTAAAAGAATTTATTTTCGCTATCCTTATCTTATTTTAAAAGTTTTTAACCCAATTGTTTCATATTTACCTTCATCTATTATCCTGTATTTAAAGTTTAAAGTTATTTGAAGGTATATCGTCCTAATATGCTATTGCGGCGGAGTGGACGGTGGGATGCCTTTGTTTGATGGGTTACACTCAGTAACTATTCACGTTTGGTATGAACATCGTATAGTGCCTTTCGTGATCTTTCTTGTCAACACCATTTAAACAGAGCTGTGGTCCTTGACAGGTAACTTCATATCAGTCAACAACATTTAAACAGAGTTGTGGTCCTTGACAGGTAATTTCATATCAACATATCTTACGTTGCTATTAACCAGCATAGTTCAGGAATGTTTTTTCCTGAATATAACCGAAGCAAACTCATTGAAGAACGTGGTACCTATCGAGATGTTTCAAAAGATGTCAAACTTCTGTCAAGCACGTTATTTGCGAAAGATCAGTAAGAAAGGAAAAGTCAAAATCAAGAAAACGAAGGTAGTCTTTTCTTAGGGAAATGATGCTTTAAATGATGATCCACGCGCGTGACATCCGCCAATATGAATTGTCTGGATATTGTGACTTTCACTCTCTCTTCAACATAGCCATCATAGGCCAGATTAATGAAAATTTCCACATTTCGATTTAAAAGATTGCAATGTAGGTGATGCATAACCGTCAGATTGAAAACACTATTACTTTAATTCGGATCATATAAACAACATTAAATATTTACTGTTCCGATGATTTGTCTTTTTTGTTGCTTTGCATCCCTTTTTTTACACACGGCATGTAATTGACAATTGTGGTGAATAAAACCTTTCTTCACTGATAACTGAAAAATTTCTTGTTGATTGGTTTATATGTCCTTTTCGCTTTATATTTTACGTTTTCTTTTCATGTGTTCACAAATTAATTTCAAACCGATTATTTGATTTGTTTCTACTTTGACGTATTTATTCTGTCTGAAATGGTCATATTATGGTGGGGTCTTCGATTAAGTAATGCCAGTATCAGTCAAATAACGCAGATCAATCATATCATAATGTTTCTGTAATAGCGACGATATTAACAGGTTTCAGGTCTTGCCGGGCTTTACATTTGGAACTAGAATTTGAAATGTCGATGAAAATGTTGTTTTAGATGTTTCATTCTAACTTAAAGCTTTCAGTATGACATTACGTTTTGTAGTAAAATTTTGTATTTTTTCTGGCAACAGGGGTAGTATCTGTTTCCATGACAACCGGGTGTATATCTGCATTTATTTCAGCGTCCTTAGTTTACATCCATGTGACACGGAAGTTTAAATTCTAATAGACCGTCTGTTGGCCATGGTTTTCATCACCAGCATCCATTTGAACGTGTATATGTGCACAATATGCACGGTTAACAACTTCCTGACATTTATCAAACTGAGTATAGGTGTAGAGTTTAGTAAGATAATATTTGCCTTGTTTTTGTTTTAAATAAAATTTTCTATGCAAGTTTAACAGGCATAGGTTGCACGGTGGAACGGTGTTTTCCCAACTCCTAAATTAACTGTGTTATTGCACATAATACATTAAGATGCTGATAATATTCTCTGCATGATATCGCCACAAATTCATTTTATTTTATTGTATCCCACACTTTGGTCACATCTTCCATGTATGTACTTTTGTCATTAAATTGATCTAACATGTTGCACAAGGCTTTTAAAAAGTCTAAGTTTCTCACTTAATTTACAATTGCCAGTGTCAAGGTATTAGTTTGCCTTCATTTAATTTACCACCGACAAAATAACATCTGGACTCCTGGTGTATGGTTGTGTTGATTGGTGCAGATTAGGAAGAATCCTGTTTAGCAGCACTAGGTTCAACAAAATGATGTGAAACACCTGTTTTTCAATGCGAAAAAATTCTTCAGCTGGTAAGTAAATGCATATGTAGTTTTATATAATAATCAAGTGAATATATTAATTGTATGTTTTCTATATCATCGTTAAGTTCTATGGAAGATTAATTTGTGCTCCGATCCCTAATATACGGTCTATGGGAGATTGATTACTACTCCAATCCCTAATGTGGGACTATGGGTGGTTAATTATTGCTCCGATAGCTAATATGCGGTCTATGGGAGATTAATGCCATGCTCTTATCCCTAGTGTGTGGTTTATTTGAGCTTATTGAGTGCTCCGATCCCTAATATGCGGTCTATGGGAGATTAATTACTTCTCCGGTCCCTAATATGCGGTCTATGGGAGATTAATTACTGCTCCGATCCCTAATATGCGGGTTTCTATGATTTGAAGATCGTTTGGTAGTATATTAAAGAGCCAGGTACGTTCTTTTGAGAGAAAGTGATGGTTTATTTGCCTCAAAATGCATTCTTTCTGAAGTGGAGCTTCTAAATACACCCACACAAAATCTGCGTCCGTGATTGTGTCTCGGGTAAAATTATATGCAGTTAAGATTTACAGTTTACAGGCTGGGACAAACATAATCGGGCTATATTCAAGTCTAATCTTACTAAATGGCCTGAATAAACTAGAACAAGACGATCCTATCCACCCAGCAGTCTGTATTTGCTATGATTCGTAATAAATCAAGTTGTATTGTCCCTGGTGTATCTAATATACAAAATTACAGTCTATGGTGGAGCATAAACCCTAAAACTTTGCATTGGATTTTGTCTGCGACTTGTTTTGGACTCTATTTAATAGTCAATAGAGTTCAGGTTCGTTCAGAAGATTAAAGGGTCGTGAACATATCAACGGCAGTCACTTTCTGGAGTAAGACATTTCACAATGCTTTTAACGTGATGTTTAATGCAGTGAGTGATGGTATGCTGCCCTGGGTACACCCATCTCCCGATCATACCTTTCACAATGGATGCTGCCCTCCTTAACCCAAAAATCTCGTTTTCAATATTAGACATAAAGTTAAGTGGAGGGAGGCCTTAGCCTCGGATGAATACATCTCTCATTATACCGTAATTCCATGCTGTGTCATAGACTTTCTCTAGGTCGATCAATGACAGCAACTACTATTTACTATTTACTCTCCGGTATCCCTATCGCTTCTGGCCAAGACCGAGGGAAGTCTCTCGTACCCCGAAATGTTTCCAAATATTTAGTTAGGTAGTGAGACCAGTATCAGATAAGTCTTTTAAAATTGACCATGGATATCAACTGTTCCTACTGAAGTGGCATGGTTGGATCGGGAGTCTTCTAGCTCTCAAACAAGGGAAGGCTTATTGTAATCTTCAGCGTTTGCAGGTTTTGACATTTTCTTTCAGATCTTTCACACGGCGGAAGTTTCAGAACAATTCTTTTGTGACTTTTTTGCTCCAAAATGCCAAGGTCTTTTAGATTTCAGGTAGGGTAGTAACCATTTCATCAGATTTTATTAAATGTTTTACAGAATTACTATTATTTTCAACTATAAATCCTAGTACCACATTATATCCTGGTCTTACAAGAGGAGAGAGAAGTCAACCTGGAGACCAAAAGATCCATGTTTCTGTCTTCCTGGCTCATTCTGTTTTAATCTAACGTTTGTATAGTATATACTGTATTATTTCTTATGATCATTTGTTGGATTGGCATTGACGTGCTGAAGGACATTGTTTTGGTCCCTTGTGGCGTCTTTGTATGTTTTACCACACCATTTTTGTTGACATGTTTAAAAATTCGGAAGTTTTCAATGGTATGGATAGATTTGTATATAGAGTTAATCAACGTACCAAGAAAAATGAAATTAAAGAAAGATATTATAGGTGGCAAAATCTACAAACTAGTCGGATCCTGTGACAGAATTCAGTTACATGTATGACTTATCATTAAAAGGGCTAAACATTGGTGTTAGAATTGTTGTCAATCTTATTTCATCATTCGCTAATATAGTAACAGGCAGATAGTGTACGTAATCCGTAATAATTGCCAAATGAAACGCGCAGTTCTAAGATTAATTCTGCCGATTTTTCATTTAGAAATGAATCTTGAAGGGAGACAGCTATTATAGCACGCTTGCTAAATAGAACACTTATTGCATCACTATGTAACTTAGAATCTCAGTTTTATTATGGAGCTATGCTTATTCATATACACAGAACGTCTCGAAGCTTTACCTGGTGTGAGATCGGTAGACTCACCACTGACCATACTATCTAGACTCTGAGGTATTGAAATGTTTAACAGGATCTCCACGTTGTTAGGGAAGTCAAGTAAACTTGTTAATCCTCCTCTTATTTGGTTTAGAGTTGGCATTTCTCTTCACGCCAAAAGCCGGGTTATTTGGTGGCGCGGGATTTAACCGATAAGTTTTGAAATAATTTTATGTATCACTCGTTTTGTTTTTACTTTCAACAGCAGTTTGCTACTCATTTTGTGGGCTGGAGTTTGTTGTATTTTCATTTATAGAATTGTGTTTCTCAATTTAAATGTTTCAGACTGATTATTTGAGTTATTCATTTATATTTTGATGTCTGCTACCAGGGGATTTGGTGGCGTCGGAACTGAACTTGCCGTGACCTTTAGACCGTAATGGATGTTTTTCTACGAACAGTATTTGAAGCAGGAAATTTCTCCAGGTTAGCTGCTCTGTTGTAGAATATGCAACCTGTGTTCGAAGGTGGTTTGATTCACAAATGTCCTGGTTCCAGTAAAGATCATGCCGTTTTACTGTTTCACGCGCTGAATCTACTTCTCGAGTTTCCGTTTGGGGCAGTACAGTATTAGCTACATTTTGCGTGAAAATTTACAGACTAGATGAAGACTAATACTCACATCCGGGACAGTCCGATTTAGTCTTGCTCTATATATGCGGGTGGGCATACAGCAGTTGCAACAGTGAATAGGATAAGGAATGAAAGTATCCACGGTAACTCTCAAGGTCATTAATCAGTGTAGGCACGGTTGCGGAGGCGAATACCAATATGTGGGTCCTTGCGGAAATCAACTTGCCTTTATTTTAAATTAGACGTTTTTCATTTGCAAGTCGTTCTAAGAGCTGAGATATTGGAGTATCTCAGTCTCTCCGCAACCATCCAAATATCTAGATCTAACATCACCTCTCAAATGAAATGAGATACTTGTGTAGAACAAACCGCTTTGAAGGTGTAGATTGTAAGAGTGAACGTTCTGCTACAGTGGGTAAAGTGCTGGTCCAAAATCTGTCATTTCTACATTTCACCGCTCCTCAGCCAGGGTTTAAGTCTCTTTGCCATCACAAAAAGTGATCGCTTTGAGAGGTTTCTTTATCTGAGTCCCTGGCTGATTTATTCTTGATCCTTTCGATATCAGTTCTCAAACTAATAGTTCAAGTTTTAGTTAGCTATGTCGTCACCTGTGCTACCAACCCGCATCTGAGCCCAGGACAGGAATTGATCAGTGGTAAACGGGTTACCATCACTTTGTCGCCTCCTACAACATGTAGCGAGGACGCATCGGACCTATGATACAACCGTTATCTGACAGGGCGTAGTTTATTATTAGACATAATAGACCATATTCAGTAATGATTTTATGCACGTGCTTTCGGTGTCTTTTATTGTTACCACCTTTTACAAGAATCTAAATTATTTACTTTTAAATTTTATTTTATTGTGCTTCATACATACGTGTATTTGGAAGAGTTTATCATCCTAAAATGTTTGTGTAATTCTTCGTTTTTACATTTTTCAAATTTTATTTTTATTTTCAGCCTTATAGTCACTACTGTGCTGATGAGATAGATCTCAGTCGGTGTTCTCACTAAATGATATGTTTAATCTAACTTTTGTGTAAGATAAAAAAATCAACGTCACGTAGTCTTATAGACGGGAAAGCTGAATTCATAATTGCAGAGAATCAGCATCTTGGCAAGTCTTTATGATTCGTACTACGTCAAGGGACAACAACACTACATGCTCAATTTCATTATCATAGTGAAGCTTGCTCACGATATGTCATCATAAAAAATATATGAGATCGTTAATTGTCTTGGCGTCATATACTTTCAACTGAAATATAAGTTCGCATGCCATACAATAGAATTTATCTTTTTCATCGGTATGTTCAAAAACCTTCCAATATTCAGACAAGCTTTCAGAATTGTATAGTCATACCTGTTGTAGGCAATGATTGCTTTCCAATTAATCAAATATTTGACAGAACTCTATGAACATAACTTGCAATTTCATTACGCATAGCGATAAGCCATTCGCTGAATCTTGTTGCAGTTGAGTACGTTTCACGTTTGCTTAGTGTGATATGTCGTTCATGCGTTGTACGAATGCAGCTTACATGAGAAACGTAAATCTTTCTTTGGTCCTAATCAGTAATCCTTTGATAGTTAGCACAAAAGCCATTTTAAGCCTCTTAACATTGTACCATCTTTCCACTACTGTTTTAGAGAAATTATACATATGATAAATTCATATCATCTTCCTATTTTGTTTTTTATATTGAAGTACTTTATGTTAATGTTTATTTTAAAGTGTAAATATTTATGCAATTCTTTGATTTACATATTTAAAATTTACATTATTTAAAACTTTGCTCTTAACTGGCTTTGCTGCCACTATTGTGTTGACCACTCCTTAAAGTGTAATTTATTTCATTTATAACATTTAATGTGTAATTTATTTCACTAACAACACTGATATGATCAGTGCACATAGAAAGTCAGTGTGATTATTTTACAAGGAAAACACAACATTGACAAATTCTCAAATTCGTTTCTCTTGACATTTGCCTATTTGTGGGGTATAACATTGAAACATCGTTCTCACATTACATATCAATATTTACGACCTCAACAGTTTCTGACAAACGAAATTCGTTTATGACATTGTAGAGAACAGCGATGTAATTGCTGATTTCATTCTAGTTTTTGAAAACGTTAGTTTCTTTTATTCTTTCAGGAACAAGAAATAAATTGTGATTTAGCTCTTGAGAAAGCAAATATCTTTTTTATATTTGTATAACTAATGTTTTATGTTAAGGTCGATGACAGCAGCTGACGTGATGCTTGATATTTGCTTTGAATATTCATCGGAAAAGGAATTCCTTTCAATAAAAACATTTTCATTCAAATTATTTGATGCATTTTCATTTGCATGGATGGAAATAGTAGAAAGGACAATTTTGTCCTGCAGAAATGTATAAATCTATTTAAATGTGTTGACTGAGGCCTTGGATTGCGCATTATTATCGGTCATTCTAGAATAACCGTTTTAGCATGATTCATAGATTTACATGTAGCGTGTGTTTATTTTGCTTCTGCTAATGTATAAAAGTCAGATAATTACAACATTGACAAAAAGTACATTTGCGAAGGTTGATGAATACTGCATACTTTTATATTTTGAATACTGCATATTTTTATATTTATTTAATTCTTGACATCACTGATATATATATATATATATATATATATATATATATATATATATATATATATATATATATATATATATATATATATATATATATATATTATGTTTACGAGCATAGCCATATATAATTTTATTCCACTAGCTATTAGTCAAAGCATAATATAATTGTATGGAAATAGATTTTACAATATGTGGAACATTTTGTTCATCATGCAGTCTTGTGTAATCTTCCCCTGGGACTCTTGGTACATTATCATCACTTAATTGGAACACGACGGATGATTACATTATTTAACGTAAGCCGGGATATTTTACCATTATTAGAAAAATCTGTATTGAATCAGCTTGACTAAATCTTCGAGTTTTAATGGCCAAACACCATTTAATTCATATAGGAATAATTTATCCCCAGGGGATTGCAAGGTAATGTATTTTCATTCGTGTTCGTACATAGAGGAATATCAGCGACATTGTCGCGACCTACGGCAGACAATATGCTACGCCCGTCACTCTTTCGTTGATGCCTGTACACATATTACCTCGTTGTTTATCAACATGCATGACCTTTCACCCGTTTTAGATTAACCAAATCAAAGTTTCAGTTTCAATCATTATACATAACATTGGCACTTTGATGTGCTGGATATTGATACATTGGTTTGTTCATGACGTATTATTGTTTACACGAGGAAATCTGCGCTCATGCAGCCAAGTGGGTAAGGGAGTGTGGCGGGGTATCGCCCGTGGCTAACAACCGTGTATCAGTGTACGAAAATAGGCAACGAGATGGGCTTGTAGTGTGTGATATCACGATTCTTACAACGACAAGGATCCATTTCTAGATGGTATGACCTGTCATGTTTCACATGAAATGAAACAGCTGGTATTTAATGCCATGAAATATGCAAAAAATAATGTCTGCAAATTTTATTAAAGATAAAAGTTAGGAAATTTGTTATTTATGTAATGTGCCGGTATCATTACTTATACATAAAAGACGTTATTGGAAGAGATTGCCAGAAGCGGGTATTCATTAAGTGTATTAATATAGCCCTTGGCTAGTGTCTCTTATACATGCAAGTTCTTTGTAGAGAGAGAGAGAGTTGACATGGCATCCCTGCCCTTGCTACTCGTATTTCTTACCAACCATATGCATGTTAAACCATGTAATGTCTTAGTATATTAAAATGTTTTATATCAATCGACTGATCGACATTGACCAAAATCCTGTTTGATCCTGCCGGTCCATGACCCATGATCTCATACTTTGAGATAGTGCCTATTGAACATATTCTCTCCTGGAGTACTGTCTTATAAGACGCAAAATTATCAAGGGTTCGGTAAAAAGAAATCTGGTATTTTTCGCCCTTTTTTAAACCACCCACCCAACCATGCATTAAGCAGCAAATAGTGGTACTAAGAAGCCATAATTTGTTATCTCCTTGCAGAATGTGTCACAATATCACTGGTGTTTTGTAATATGACAGATTTTTTCTGTTATGTTTTGTCCACTCAGTTAAATAAAGCAAAGCGATGAATGAGAGATTTTATCTGAGCACCCTTCGTAAATGATTTTTCTCTCTGCCCTATCATCACCGCCACATTCAAAGTTTACTTTCCACTTTTAAATCTTTGTAAAAATTATTTGTTGCTTAGTTACCTTATTAACACCATAAATCACTCCGTAAATATTGTATGTGCATTGAAAAAAACTGTCTTCAGGCAAAGTCGTCTAAGTTTATTATTGAAACTGTAAATTAAACGTCTGCAGGCAAAATCATCTAAGCTTATTATTGAAACAATAAAAACAACGTCTACATGCAAAGTCGTCGAAGTTTATTATTGAAACAATATAAAAAAACGTCAACAGGCAAAGTCGTCTACGTTTATTATTAAAACGTCTACAGGCAAAGTCGACAAGCAAAGTCTACAGGCAAACGTCTACAGAAAGCGTATACAGGCACAGTCTTCTAAGTTTAGCATTACGTTGACTCTCAAAGTTTCATAATTCCGAATTGTTTATCTTCGACTTCCAATCGATCCTGGCCCGATTTCCCTAGTGAATGGAACAGTTCTGGCAAAAGTAGCTGTTTGTTTTGCCTGATATTACTAAACGTGAAACGACATTCCAACAAAGTTTAAAAAAGTTAATTGAACAACTCTTTTTCGAAAAGAATCGAAAAAAGACCTTTGCGCATTCGTTGGTTTGCATTCCATTTCCAGTACGTTCGTTTTCATAATACTAAATAATTAGTGTACGTTTGCATAATACAAAATAATTAGTTTACGTTTGCATAATGCTAAATAATTATTATATTTTGCATAATACTCAATAATTAATGTACATTTGCATAATACTAAATAATTAGTTTACGTGAAGGCTTGACGGGTATCAATGCATCATTTGTGTAAGAACCCACAAATTGTCATCATTATAAATGAATCATTTGGGCAGAACTGGCATACACAACTACAGTCAGAATTAATAAATGGTAAATATTGTATCAATCGGCATGTTCATCGATCTTTCCAATTTATATGGAATGCATACCAAAAAGATACCTAAGAACATCAAAACCAACCATTGGAGAGTGGCAACCTAATGTATAAAAGAAATCTCCCAGATCATGCGATATTGTGCCGATGACGTATAAGACTTGCTCTTTGCTTCAGACTTGTACCTTATGACTTTAACCTTTTTCCAATACAATAACTCTGTGGTCGACAAAGATGTGATGATAATATACACAGCTGTCATGTGCCTTTCACTATATATTCCCTAGCAAGAATATATGTATAGCATAGCATTGGTTCCTATCTATCATGATCAGTCCTACGTTATCGGAAAGCAATCCACTATACATAGTTGTAATACTGATAATATCAAATTGATTAGAAATCGATGTGAATATAGTTTTTCAGAAAAAGAAAGTTCATAGTGCCACCTGACAAAGAACAATGACAACGATACTAGCCAATATTTATAATTCTGTCAAGATTTCCTCTGTGGACCTTAACTATAAAGTACCTTTGGTTTACCTGTTCAATTGTACATATTTAGGTCTCAGAAAAGAACGACCCATCAAAGTAGTACTTACTTTTAGAAAATACGGGTGTTAGTTCAGTATGTTGCTTTCTAAGTCACTGGAAAAATATATACCCATGAGACATGATTTTAAAAATAGTTGTCGCTATTTTAACCTAATTAAATATTTTAGGCTAGTTATGTGTTCAACAAATATATTATGTCCTTGAAAATTCTTCAGTAGTACTTCGGACGCCTCAAAGATCGGCAAAGGGTGATTTCTAGAAGATGTGCAGGTAACCGATAGCCTTAAATAGTCTACAAGGCTCTACTTCATTCGCTAAAACCACACGGACGGTACAGCGGAGGTGCTAGGTGGATATGCTACCAGTGTGCTTTCAATTTTTTTACATCCAGAATTGAAATACAGATCAATATGATAGCTAAATACAGATTGTAGAAGATTTAATTATATGTTTTATACATTATCTGACTGGTACGCTAGGATTTTAACATTCAAAAGAAATACACATTAAGTCTAGGGGACAATATATTTGACTATCGGAATATGTCGACTTTCTACTTCAAGAATAATACGAATTTCTCTTATTGCGTGTCATATTAATGAAATGCACATAATGATCTTTACTCCTTTATTTTATACTAATACATTTTATTTTAATGCACAGGTAAAATTCTTGAAGAGTTTAGAATGTTCTATTTATTAATATTCACTTCGCACTTTATAACCCGGCTAGCGTGGGTACGTGGGAAAGCCTGCCAGTAGCTTCTCGTGGGTCGGTGGTTCTTTCCTGGGTTTTCCAGGGTTCTTCCTCCAACAGTTATACTGGCCGCCATATATGGCCTATCTTGTGCTGAAAAATGGCGTTAAACCCTAGAACAACAACAACAACAACAGCACTTTATAACCAGTCTGAGCCGATACACCGTTACTCAAGCAACACAAATACATGCTTGTTATTGACGTATTTTTTTCCGGTGTACCAGCAAACTTTGACACTGCATAATTATGATTTGATGGCTTTATCTTGTATATTATCTACCTTTAAAAAGTTTTTATACCAATTTAGCTTTCTTACTCCAGCTTGTAGGAATACATGGTTACGTTCAATCTTCCTAATGAGTCTTTTTGGAATTTTTTTTATTTTTATATTTCTTGAAGAGGAATTTTAGTAGGCAATATATGACTGGCGTCGTACAAGTGTGCTGTTTGTCCCTATTCATACATACATACATGCATAAACACACATACACTCACATAAACACACACACACACACACACACACACACACACATACATACATACATACATACATACACTTTCTACCACTACGGTGTCCTAGTGGTTAGAGCGTCCGCCCCAGATGTGGGAGGTCGTGGGTTCGAACACCGGACGAATCATATCAAAGACTTATAAAACTGGTACTAACAGGTGCCTCGCTTAGCGATCAGCATTAAAAGGTTAATGTGTTAGGACTAGTCGGCCCGGTGTCAGGATAATGTGACTGGGTGGGATATCATGGTACATGTCTGCAACATGATGCCCCAGTGCTAAACACCACTTTAAAACTGTCACACTTCATAAATCGTAGCAATATGACTGGAAAATTGTTAAAGCAAAGTTAAAAATCCAAATCACACACACACACACACACACACACACACACACACATTTCCTGAATAGGATGTTTTACCTTAGCGTTAAACTGTCAGGTTTCTTACGACATCCTATAACTTATGCTGATTGATAGATGTTCATTTTCTATGTATAATTGATCAAAAATACCCATGGTACAAACAACATCAAATTTAGTTAGCGTTCCTTTACAGTGATAAATGGGTTACCTCATCCTCAACTATCTTGGTTTATAGAGTCTGATGGAAAGAAAGGAATTGTATAGTGCTAACATAGATCAATGCATATGATGCTTTCTTCCTTCTCGTGTGTCTCCAATAAAGGATGGCTCTCAATAACTTGAAATCGCTTCATTTAGCACGAACTTGCAATGCTTCCTCGATAATGACAAGTGATTTTTTAAAGATCGCATTCGTCGGCACCGTACTTCTTGTTGTATAACAAAGTTAGAAGGGAAGTTTCAGAAACTGAGATTTGCAGTCCTGAAATGCATCGAAAGATCAGGGTCAACGTTTCTTGTTCTGTTTATACATTTGTCCAACAGAATAGTATTTCATCTTCCTGTGCGTAATGAAACTGCAGATTTTTGTCTGGAATGGTCTCAAGTTTGTGCGTATTATACACGAACAAAGACGATAAAGGTTTCGTGTACATATTACATTATGTCTTCTGCCATACTTAACTACGATCGATAATAGATAATATCAGCGTTTTCCGCGACAGTTTGGTCCGTTTGGGAACGTACTAATAATGAACAAGACATATATTAATCAAACAGATCACAATTTTCCATCTGCAAAGCAAATTCCTGTAGATGCTATGTTTAGCGCCATGGAAACAGTATTCAATAGTCTCTACCATAATTTACAATGTTCAATCAGTCGACATAGGTTTAGACTATTTTCATATATACTGTTAAAGTGAAATAAAGTTTAACATTTCATTATAAATGGGAGACCTAGTCTATGAGACAGAAAATCTGATGAGTTTGGCCTAAATATTAAAAATCTAATCTGCGGATTAGATTTTCCCTTAAAAATATACCATAACTCTTTACATGTATTATTATCAGTATTAGTTGTAGCTGAAGTAGTAATAGTAGTAGCATTCTGCAATACCGTTAATTTGAAATATTTCCTTTAGCGCCTCCATACATTAAAGTTTTACTGGGATATAATTTCCTGTTTAACTTTTATAGAAGCCACTGATTTTGCGCTACAAATTATTACTGTTGTTTTTGTGTAGCGTGGAATTAAGGCAAAACGATATTGAGGATATCTTGAGAATTTATATTACCCGAACAATCTGACTTTCTCTGGAGCACTGGAGCAAGTATTATGTATTACGTGAAATATATATATAATTTCATTTATTTATAATTATTAATATTTAATAAATAATAATTATGCATATCTAAGGAAACATTATCTCTGTTTCTTTATATATGTTTGACTTATGTGATTGGAAATATATACTACCCAAACAATCAGATATATGTTAACTTGAATATATAATAAATTGACTTTATTTTGAACATATATGCTACCTGAACAGACTGAGGTCTCCTCAATACTTTATATTACCCGACCACTCTGATATCACCTATAACATAATTTTGAAATCATAATAACACACCATCACAAAGAGTCATCGAAAGCTGTGATAATTATGTAGTCAATGTTTCTATTGTTCGTATCAGAAACCTAAGAAATGTATAGGATGGTGGGGTCTTGTTCATATAAACTATGTTGTATATCAAATGTAGGAAGATTACATTACTTTGCTATTTCCTTCTTCGTGTGTGTCAAAATTATATTTAAGTCTCTCATCGATTTCGTTCAGTTTTTTTTCCTAATTTATATTTGGAGTCAAAAATCAATAAGTTTTAAAATGCTTCTCCAATAACCAAATAAATGTCAACGTGCATTCGAATATTCAACACTTTCTCTCCTTCGTCATAGCGGCATGGAAACCTCATCCTATCTGGCAGGAATGCATATTGTGCATATTTTGTTCCGACACTAACGTTATAACACTTATACATTTCAATTCCATATTAACAATATCGTCATGAAGATAACACTTATACAGTTCAAGCCGATATAAACATTATCGCCATGCAGATAACACTTATAAAGTTCATTCCGACATCGCGAATCAGATAAGACTTATGCTGTCAATTATGACATTAACGTTATCACCATGCTGATAACACATACAGTTCATTCCGACATCAGGCAGATCTGATAAAACAATACACATTGTAGTCGGAACTGATCAAACAATATAGATTGCTTCAATCGATGGTACAAAGATTGATATACTAATTTTTTATTTAATTTTTCATCGCACTAATAAATGTTTGAGAACTGTAGCAAAATATAAATGAAAAATATATTCAGTGCGAAATTAAATCTAATACTTAACATGTCATGCAAGCTATATATTTTGAATTTTATAAAAGAAATATGGAATAAAAACAAGTTTATTTATGTGCAGATTATGATAAATGTTGAATCAAAGCAGAGTAAAATCAGTTTTGTGAGGAAACAAATCTAATGTGCTCGCTTGTTTCATTTGCCAAGGAAACGGTTATAAATGCCTCTATCTCTTCTGCGACAAAACACTAATCTACTTATGCTTGTAGATACTTTAATTTGGTGTAATGTGAAAACTGTATGTCAATGTCCATTAACTACACGTTGTTGCCATGACAACGTGAAATATGTTATCTGGTATCCATACTATTTTTTATGATACGTCTCGACGGTAATATTTGCTGTTTAAAAGGTAATTTGTGATCGTTTTGTTATTAATGAAGGATTATGTTAATATACAAATCAGTTCCTCTCAAAAGAATTTTGAAGTTAAAGTATTGTTTTTCGATGTCCGTGAATTTTCGTGCGTATCTATAGATCAACAAATAGCTGCAACGCACAACTAAAATATATTTTTGATTGGGGAAAGCCCGTAGGATCTGTACTTTAAGTTTTCTCCGTATTAAAATTATATTTCTATCCCTTGCAGCTTTCGTCCTTCAGTTATTTAGTATGTTCTAAATTGCACCTTATTTTTTCTTAGTTATGCAACACAAACCTGTCAACATAGACCTGAATAAAAGGCTCCTCTCCTTGGGAAAATTAAATTTGTCTACATAGGCCTGGAGGCAAGACCTCTTTCTTTGGGAAAATGTAATCTGTCTACATATGCCTGAATGAAGGGCCTCTTTCTTTTGGAACAATTAAATCTGTGTACATAGGCCTGGAGGAAAGACCTCTTTCATGGGAAAATTAAATCTGTATGCATAGGCCTGGATGAAACGCCTCCTTCCTTGGAAAAGACTAAATCTGTATACATAGGTCTGTTGGAAAGGTCTCTTCTCGGGAAAAAGATTAAATCAGTCTACATAGGTATGTATGAAAAACCCTTTTTTTACTGGAAAGAGTGAATCTGTCTGCATCGGCCTTGATGCAAGAACTCTTCTCGGAGATAAAATTAAAAACGGAACATGTACTAATTGGTGTCATGATAAACTGCATATTTAATAACAGGTGTTATTATCAATGATATATGTATTTATGGATGCCCGTCATGAAAATTCGTGTTTTATAACTTGCCTGTATTTGAGAGTTTAGAACCTTAGATCTGATTAAATTTTGTCATAATTTAAAAATGAAAATAACAGCGACTCTGAAGATGGAAGACAGTAAGCGTCGGTTGAGTATATAGCTTTATTTAATTACTTATCGTTACTCAATGTACATTTTTATTTAGCTGGTTATCTTTATTTTGTACTAGCTTCATTTAGTTGCTTATCGTGCCGTGGTATCTACTCTTCATTGTTCATATCAAATGGTCGGTTGTTTATATTGTCCAGGAACAATTGTCTATAATGACCGCAAAAATCAGACTGACACTAATTACAGCTTGTTAATTGACAGTTCAACTCTGGTCGCTTTGTGTCTCAATAAAAATTATGACAGATTTACAAAATGTCAACATGGCCATTTAGGTGATATATGTGTCCCACAGGGCGGAAGTCGACACAATGTGTCCCACAGGGCGGAAGTAGAAACAGTGTTTCGAACAAGGCGAAAGTCAACACGCTCGACAAGATTTAGCCTTCGACCAGAATATATATTATGCCAGTATCAACTGACAGTAGAATACATTCTTGTCCAAAGCTGCGCTTTTTACTCAGTGCAACAGGGTGCATTTTTATGTAATATCGACGGAGAAGCTGTGTAACGTACCACCAGAGACAATCTTGGATATTTAAGGGAATGCAGTTTATATAACAGATGCTGACCATATAGTTTAAGGAGTCTACATGTGTCACCTGTATCTTTCATTTTACCTATAACTGAATTTTAACATTTTCCGTTTACATTTTCTCTTATTGTGCTTCATATTTACATTTATTTGGAACAGTTTATATTCTGAATGTTTTTGTGGAATTATTTTTACATTAATCAAACTTTACCTTTACTTTCTACAGTTTAGCCACTGCTGTGCGTATGTGCAGTGAAACGCTGTTCATATGAACGGCTTCAGTGACAAAGGACTTGAACTAGGTCTAATTTAAGACATTTGATTTGAAGAAATGAAACCTGTATATGGAAAGGGAAGTCAATAAGGCACGCTTTATAACCAGTTTCGAGACAAGCCCTAACTGGTATAGATGTCAATGAAAATTTCATACAAATTATCCCATTAAATGTCATGGAATACTTCCCCAAAGTTATATGAGACAATCTGATTAAATCCACATAAGGTTCCATCGTTTATGACTGATCATTTGCAAATTAATGCTGATAATGCGGGCAACATGGTATCATGTTTCGGACTTAGACTACATAATATAAGTCAAGGATCAAACTGTATAATGGAAAGTTTATTTTATTTATTTATCGACAATAAATGTAAGCGAACTGTCAACAGGTACATGCGTTTGAAGAGAACTGTAAAGAGCTATAAAATACACTATTGTTTTCTGACATTATTTTGGGATTAATACATTTACAACATATAAACAGCAACCTCGGCATTAAGACAAGAGATCATGCATGTGACAAGTAGTGTAAACTACTAAAGAAAAGAACATAATTGATGTCTGAAGTTATATTTGGTACAAGAAAAAAAATACTCAAGATAAATGCACTGTTCCTGCACACGACACCTAGGGAGGCAGAAATATGATGGTATGATGCTTCAAGCCAACATTGTATAAATGACGAAACAGACTTGCATTTACAAGCAAGGAATGAGTGTATTCAAAACGTGCATACTGAACAATCCAGCACAATTCGAAAAATAGAAATATTTGTGCCGTTAGAAATTCGAGTTTACTGACATTGGATGTATTTCCTGTCTGTGCAGAGGCATATATAGCATTTGATCGTCTCACTTGTGATTCTCTGAGGTCATAGTTTTACTATCGTCGTTCAAACATTGTTGTTCATCCTATCATAAAGTCACGGACTCATTTATTGTGAAGTACAAGATCTAACGCGGAATAAGCAAAGTATGTGTTAACTATCGTTAACAATCTAGAATTTAAAGTAATAGAATTTAACCTGTCAGTTTCCTATTAACTAGTTGTACAATAATGCACGAGTTGACGTTGTCATCCATGGATATATATATATATATATATATATATATATATATATATATATATATATATATATATATATATATATGATGAGCGTAGAGGTCATGAAGTAATCTAGTACAACTTAATATATATCGCATGTATCACTCGATACACGTCCTTTCATATCATTAACGCTCTAATTCCACATTAACTAGTCTCACGATATGCTAAAGAAAAAGTAGACAATGATCACCATCACATGTATTTCTCTTTGTTTCAATTAGAACACAGAGGCTTCACTGCAGATTTCCATTTTTAACGTTCTTGGGCTATCAGTTTTGCCTCCCTCTAGGTAATGCAGATGGTCTTAAGTTTGATGTAATGGGTTCTTCACCAAGTCATAGCTGGTCGTTTTCATCTGCATTTGCCCTGAGGTTATAATCAAGGGCATGGCTAATGATGTTGGGCTGGTCTCACCGCAGCGTATGTCTAATCAGTTTCCACTTGCGTTCCTTAACGGTGTTAGATATGGATTTATGTTGTGTCCTCAGTTATACATCCTGGTTAGGGATTCGGTCTGGTCATCTGATGGATAGGACCTGTCAGAGACAAGTATTGACTAAAACTTCTAGTTTATGTTCCAAGTTGTTTGTGTGTCTCCAAACGCTGTAGCACTGATTTGTCGTTGGAACTGAAAGCTTTGTTTTCAGGTGGGTGTTAACATTCATCCAGACTGGTCTCAGAGTAGTAAACTCAAGATATGTCTTGATAGTCCTTGCCTTCACGTCAAATCTATTCCTCCTGACGGGTTCACAATGCTGCTAAGGTATGTAAACTTATCGACATTCTCAATGACTTACCCCTCTAAGAAAATATATACATCATAGTTTTGACTCATAGGCACTTTGTCTTGTCGGTATTGATCTCAAGGGGTATGGTATGCAAGCTCACTATCTTTAAACGCGTGTGTTCTAATGTGCACTACAGCAGTCTAGTATCAACTGCAAAGTCCAGATATTCCAGTGTTTTAGTCTAGGTTCTCTGTTTGTCTCGTGGTTGGTTCAGTTCCATCGTCATCACACAGTCTATCAGCAGTAACACGAACATTGGTGAAAGCAATCATACACGCCTGTCGCCAGTGTCTGCAGAAAAAAGGAGGTAAAAGTCTGTGTTGTGTATGTAATAGTATATTTGTAGAGGCACTGGTTAATCCTGAGAGTATTCTCTGCGATGACCTAGTACCTCAGGATTTTCCAGAGGGTGCTTCTATCCACCATGTCAAATGCTTTCATAAATCAGTATATATGCAGTGGTGACAGACATTATAGGGACTGTGTTATTATAATGCAGCCGTTTACTATCTAGTCAGTGCAAGAGTTTCGGGCCCAAAGTCCTGTTTCTTAGTCTTTCAGCTTGGAAATCGATGGCAGACCTAGTCCTTTCCAAAATTTACACTGTGAGAGGCTTGCTAGGCTGGGATCAGAGCTGACTATCTCTCCAGTTTGGGCAGACAC
Organism: Sinohyriopsis cumingii; assembly: GCA_028554795.2. Classification (NCBI taxonomy): domain Eukaryota; kingdom Metazoa; phylum Mollusca; class Bivalvia; order Unionida; family Unionidae; genus Sinohyriopsis; species Sinohyriopsis cumingii. The sequence goes on from CM068839.1 coordinate 33,629,022, forward strand.
TAGGTTGGAAAATGTAGTCCTTCTTCCACACGTATTGAACCTTTACTTTGTCCCATCCTATATGGAGGTCAGTCAATTGTAGCTGTGGCATCTACTTGTAAGATTTATGGTCGTATGTTTTCTGGGACAAGTACTTCACCATTCTTGACATTCTTAATTACCTGTATGACTTTTCGCTTGGTAATGGACCTCTAATTCTTCTATGATGGATGAGTTTTATGTGCCCCTGACCAAGCTGTTCTGCTGGTTTACTCACTATACTCCAATACATTCCTCGTACAGGCTTAACTCTGTTGTTTTCTCCTCTTGACAGTTGCCGTGTGATGCCGTAGAGGGTCCTTATATCATTTGCGGCAAATGTGTCGGAAAGGTTTCTTTTATATTTCATGGCACTCTTCTTGACATAAATTTTCTTTGTATTGCATTCTCCTGAAGACACTATTTATGTGATCTGGTTTTTGCCTGTACAAGTCTTTACTTGATTCCCCGCCTGCTTCAGTCTTCTTTATTGTATCTTCTGGCAACCAGCTGTTGAGCCTCTGTCTTCTGAATCCCAGTATCCTATCAAAAGTTGACGAGAATATGCCTCTATCTCGTTCCTATTTCTATTTTTTGTAGCCAGCAAGAGCCTGGAATCTATTGGAGAGGAAAACGGCGAATTCCAGTTGTTTCTCAACAGCCAGCAGTCGTTAGTTCAGATATGTCATATTGCGGAAGTTTCTTCAGTCTAGTGTTTTTTATAGTGCTGATTCTTGTCTTTAGCTTTCCCATCACTAACGTATGGTCTGGATCTATATCTGCTGCTCTACAGACTCTCAGGTTATTCCGAGTGTTCCTCCATCCGTGGAAGATAGTACAATGGTCAGTATGATTATCTAATGCTAAATCCGGGTATTTTCATGTGACATCATGGATACTACGATATGGAAAAAATGTCACTTACAAGCGAAAGGTAGTTCAGCGCACAGAAGTCAGTAAAGAGCTCCCCGTTGTCATGCATCTCTCTAAAGCCATCTTTACCATGGTGAGGTCCCGTCCGAGGTTGCCTCTGCCACTTTTTCATTCATTTCACCCATTCAAGTTATAAATTCCCTCTTTGCAACGTGATCAAAAACTCCCTGCAGTTGCTCATAAAAGTCTACAAGGTTCATTTTAACATACACTGCACAATGGTTCTGGAATTTAACTGAAAGAAGACCGTCAAAATCCACTGCATCAGGCTTCATTTCGCTTTATTGCTCATCATCAGTCCCTTTTTGAGGTCATCGTCCTCATTGGGAGTATAGCAGATGTCCAGATGCTTGGGTGATTTGACCTGAAGGTGTCCATCGAACCTCATTAAGGCCTTGGATCTACAACCTGTATCGGTTGTCCATCTCTCTGGCAATGTGTTATGTTTTTTTCCTATGTTCTGTAGATTTAATTTATAGTCTCATATTTACCTCTGCCCATAATTACAGGCTGGTGTTTGGGACTACCAGAAAAACGCAGTTTCTTTAAATATATTTACTTGGGTTTTAATTTTTAAACATAGCATGATTCCGACCTTAGAAGATTATAGAAACGAAATGTGTTGACAGTTCTGGTAATTTTCCATTAGTTTTTCAGTAAAACGTTTTTGCGGCATAGGTCAAGTGGGGATATATCTGAGGTTGCTTACATAAAGTTAGTTATTCGCATCTTAACATCGGTCTTACGTGGAATCAGTTTTAGTGGTGCTTCAGTTTTAATTTGAGAGGATTTATTTATTTATTTAAATTATTTATCAGAATTACAAATTGCTTATTGACTTGTGGAAAAAATACTATTTTGGGATTATTGTGAATTCATTCAACAGTATTCCACTCATGACGGCCATACATTCTAGTCGTTAGGGACTAATTAGCACCACGATCTGATGTCCAACTTAATCAGTGTTCTTTGAACACATAAAAACCTGGGGGATGAGGCGCTAATTCCTTCCCCCGGGAGTAATTAAACATCCAGCTGTGCTAGAATAAAGGTCGAACATCCCCATAACGGGCGCAATCAACGTTAATTCAACTTACTTACTTACTTACAAACTTGTGTAAATCCATGTCTTTTTGGATTTCATTCATACAGCAAAGCGAAACATGTTTAGAAAGCATTATAAGGGGAGTCATTAATATGCAACCGTGTTCGTGTTTACTACAGAGTGGGGGGAAATAACTCGTTTGTACGGCTTATAGTTAATGTCTAGGCCTGATGGTCTCGACGTATCCCTACGACATGTCCAACTCGTTCTTTCCGCCCACTCAAAACAAGACACGTATACAACTGTGTGTATATGTATCATGTTAGTATATCTGCAATTCAGGATTCAAGTATGTCTGTCTCCATTATGGGAACAAACAGCACGAATACTTTTCTTAGTGGGCAAAATCATAGAGATGGGGATGAAATAAAACACCAATAAAGCTTCGAAATATATTTCGTTTAGTGGTCATTGCAAAGTACAATAATTGTAACTAACACCGGAATATAAGTAAAGTTTAACCTTACAATTGACTGATTGATTCCATATTGTCCTTTTAGAGTAAATAATAATAATAATAATAATAACAATAATAATATAGCATGATAACCAGCTGAACTATATCATACCTAACCAGTACATCATACCAGTTGATAGACGCGACGCATTTCAGTTTCCAAACACTTGACGTGATGGAAGGAAATCCTCGCCATATACTTAATGCAGACTTTCAATGTAATCTACTACATTCAACTATATCACAACCATATCTCAAAACTGTAATAAAATATCATTTGAGGTTGTAAATACAAACAAACGGTATATTTATCTCATCGAATTTCACTTGATTTATATTTGAATTAGCACTGATATATTCTATATACATTTTTGTACAGTTTCTCTTGAAAACTGGAAAACAGTATAGGATTTGATGCACAATTTCGCACAGGTAAGCATTTAGTATGAACGAGAATGTCCTCTACCTATCTCATACGCACGACGACTTTGTACAGAGAGTAGTCAATAGATTTGCGTTGTGTATAATTTGTTGAAAACCTTTCCACAAGATTACTCAAAAACTCTTTGTCTCTTCAGTCTCGAAAGGCAACATCCTGAGTTCAGGGTACGTATATATATATATATATATATATATATATATATATATATATATATATATATATATATATATATATATATATATATATATAAACCTACCCTGAACTCAGGATGTTACCTATATATATATATATATATATATATATATATATATATATATATATATATATATATATATATATATTGTTCTTGTTGTTGTTGTTACAGGTTCAACGTCTTTTTTCTATACATGGCGGCCAGTACAAATGGTAGAGGAAGAACCCGGGAAAACTCAGAAAGAACCAACGACCCACGAGGCACTACTGGCAAGCTTTCACGCATACCCAGATTGGCCGAACATTAGACTCGAAGCGACGCAGACAGAGGTGAGATGGTAATCTGCGCTTTAGACCACTTGTACAGAATGTTTCACTTAAGTTCCACACACTGTGTATTTATAGGTGTCTCATTCGTGTTCAAAAAAGTTTAATTGTAGCGAAAGCCTTTTGGCTTTTTAGGTCCTGGTCAGTTTTTGTATGGATACGAGAGGTATTGAAAAGGTTTTGAACTGCACTTTGCTGTACATGAAAATTCTTTATTAGTTAATTTTACGTTAGTACATCACTAAAAGTACTTCCCATGTAACTTTACACACGTTTTTCAGTCTCACTGCCCTATGGTCTTCATACACTGGAAAACTGTACTTCCAGCTACTTGTTGGTTTTCAAATTCTCTACCCCTCAGCGATAGGCTGATAATGGGATTCAGTCAAAAATTATGTGGAGCTAAATCAAGATTCTATGGAGAATTTGGCTAGTTGTGGATGTTGTACTCCAGCAGGAAGTCCGTCATGACGGTGGATTTATGCCTTGATGGGTTGTTATGGCGGAGTTGGACACAATCGGTACCAGCGCAAGGGATGGTGGTTCGGTAGTGTGACACCGATTTAGAAAACAATTTTGAGGCAAACATATGTCCACAGGCACTAGCCGAGTCAGACACAAGTACCAGGACGACCGCGCTGCTTGCAACTCTCTTGACCTACCATGTCAAGCAATTGGTTGACTCGTATTGTTTTCTCCGATCCAAACTGTATTATTTGCGTCATTAATTTTAATTAATTAATTTTAATTTTAATTAATTTGGTTTCATCACTAGTGACCATCCCATTCATGTTATTTTATTTAAAGATCGGCATGAAATGTATTCACATGTTCATCGCAGAATCTTCGGACGTTTTAATATTCCTCGTATTATCGCTTCCTGCGTTGTTTACATCGTGGAGTTTATTTTATAATTGCTCAGACATACTTAAGAGAATGTAATAATCGTTTAGAATCCTAATGTAGAATAGAGCAACGGAAGTAGAACACATTACGCTCACGTAGCTTTCTGTGTCATTTAAAAAACAAGAAATAGTGACCTGGCACCTGCAACTGTACTGATCGTGAAAACAGCTGATATATTGTATGTCCTATTTTTGACAACAACTTATTTCTCACCTAGCTAGTTGCATTCTAATATATTATGAACACATAAACTTTATATCCAAACACTGTGTACAGCTAGAAAAAAACAATGAAAAAAACAAAAAAAAGCTGAATTTCAATGAGTACACAGATTAACCATGTTGATATTTCGTTGGTCTGAAATTTTCTTACAAGAGGTAAGCTATTGTCTTGAGGTATGGGATGCATCCATTAGGGCGATGAATATAAATTGTATCATTTCGTTGTTTCCCAACTTGCTAAACATTGTTATAGTTTACTTCGATAAGAGTAAGTATATTCCCTCGTTATAATAAATATTCCAGAAGATGAGATAATTATTGACCTCGTTAAAAAGAATGTTACTTCTAAACCTTTCACTGAATTTAAACATTTTCGAATCGACAAAAATACGTATCCTTGTGGCCCAAAGCGATGTCGTGCAATAAAGATACAAACCAGGTTCCCTTGGTAAATATAGAATAGCTGAAACAGAGAATATGGCACGTATACGCTAAATGTCATTAAAATAAACTGTTCGATTATTGATAAATTATTGTCAAAATTAGGTTTGTTTATGTAAATAGATTATATATATTATTGATAGAAAATTACAATGGCTTGATAAGTAAATAAAGCGTTTCTTGGTTTCATTGTAATCCGCGTGATAATGATTCAAATAAACGGCAGCTTGTGTTCGAATTCTTAGCCTATTTCAGGATATTACGTCATTGAAAAAGAGATTAAGTAAACTTAAATCTTGTATAAGAGGACTTGTACGATTTCTGATGATATATCGTTGACAGCCATTTTCAACAACGAGAGAGACATATTAACGCATTGGTAATCCTTTAGTTTGGGTTCAGTTGAATTTATTGTGAATCAAACGTTAAATAACCTGAAAAGTTACATGTGGTACTGATTAAACGAAATTGAGGACAAGACGAAAAATATAATAAAATATCGATGTTTAGGAGAACATTTAAACTTCAACATAGTAAATATAACAGAAATCGCAAGATAAAAAAAATACACTGTTCAACATTTGATAGGGACAGTATCGAAGACATACAATAGAAGAAAGACGATGTTGATTCAGGTCATGTACAAATGCATGGTCAACAAATACACGCATACGTATTGCTCCAGGCGTACTACACGTTTCGTGCACATCACGTGCAACACACTTGAGCTGTACAGTGTCTTTAAGTCATATTAAGTGGTACAGCTTTCATTATCATAAAAAATACTAACAAGCAAACAGAAAACTATAGTCAACACCAATCAAACGTTGAGCAGTATATTTTTGTTCTACGCCTCCATCACAACCTTTCATTTTCAACCTGTATAAGGCGGGGGGAGAGGGGGAATGAAGGGGGCAATAAGTGATAACAACATATACTTAGTTAGAAAATATTCGCACAATATTTTGGCATAAGCGTGCTCGCATATCTTCAAATATTTGAACTATCAATCGGAACATGATTAAATCATAATATATATATATATATATTTGTATATTTTTATATCAATTGATCAACAAGCAAGTACATCAATGTCTCCCAGAGTCTCTTGCCTGGGATCATATCCGATATTTTTTCTAAGAAGAAACATGTGAATTTCTCGGAATGACGGCCTTTCACTTTCCTGCCGTATCCAGGTTTCCAACATGAGATCATATATTTCATTTGGACAAATCGCTGGTTGTGGCAGACATATCTGTTGATTGTCGTTTCTATAGTAACGTCCCGCGTTCTCAATCACTTGTTCATCAGCAAATCCTTCATAAGGTCGATCTCTTGCAAACGTCAAGATCTCCCACAATGTTACACCAAAGGACCAGACGTCGCTTTTTGTCGTGAATTTACCCTGTAAATAGACGAAATGAGTAGTGCATATGACAACATGCAAAAGGCAGCCCCAAATATTAGAATCCCAAATGACCATGTTCCTCCCCATTTTAGATATTTCACGGTAACGTATGTCTCGTTGCCCACTGATGAAGGCAGTATTTGTAGCCTTGTTTGGTCTAATGGCTATAAACGATTGAATCCTTTTGTTTGTTCTCTTCCTTCATGAAAAACAGAATACTTGCCACAGTCAATTAAATTATGAAATCCTAGCATCTTTAGCATTGTTAGAGTGGTAAAAGAAAATGTTTGTAAACAGTAGTTTCACGAAAACACTAATCTTCGTAGAGTTCTTCAAAGATAAAAATAGATGGTAGTACAAATTAGAATCGCTCTTTTGCAACATTTACAACCATGTTACCGTAAAACGATCTTGACCAGGCAAAACGACATGGCATTAAAGAGCCTACTGGTGCTGCTATGCCACAAACACCAAACTAAACATCCTTAAACGTATGGTCCAATTACGTCTACTAACAAACTGTAGCATAGCTGTTACAAACCCATTATGGCTTTTGATGCTTGTCACAGTGATGACTTTCTTCAGTGAAAAGGATGTTTCGTTTGCCTTTAATTCTCTGTTTTATACGTTGTTGCTATTTCAAGGCTGTACGCATATAAAGGGTCATAATGTAGATATTATATCCATATCAACTCAGTAATATAAGGGATACCACCTCACAAAAAGAGAACATACACGCACATTTCATATGGACTAGCGTTACACAGCAACCAACTTCTTTATTGTTGTGACAACGCTAAAACCAAAATCGATAATAACTGAGCACAATAGCAACAAACAGGCGAAAGTGGCTGTACCAGTACTCAATAATAATACGAGCCGCTTAAGACATTATAAATAATGACATCAATTTATTCCGTATTAAATTGAACTGTTTTAGAACTATCATTTTGACAGTGACAAATATTTGTTCTAAATACTCTTGGGCTGGAAATGTAGAAATAGCAAAAGTAGCTGACACATAAAATGCCTTTAGAGAAATACATCTAAAACAGACGTGGGTTGATGATGAAGGCGTGTTTTACAGCATAAAAGAGACATATTTGCTGTTAACGGTCAACAGTGAACCTTGCTCAAACTAATAGTATCAATAGAGGCCATGTTTAACATAATACGTGATAAACTTACTCAGACTAAAAGGGAACATGTTAAAAATTAATACTTGTTCAACTAAAAGGGAACATTTTAAAACATTAAAACGAGTTAAACTAAAAGGAAACATGTTAAAAAATTAATACGAGTTAAACTCAGACTAAACGAGGGCATGTTTAACATCAATATGTGTTAAACTTACCCGGATTAAAAGGGATATGTTTATCATTAATACGTGTTACGCTTGACTAAAAGGGGACTATTTAACATTAATACGTGTTAAACTTATTCAGACTATAATGGGACATGTTTAACATTAATATGTGTTAAACTTACTCAGACTAAAAGGGGACATGTTTAATAAAACACTAGAGACCAGAGTGTGGAAGTATTTCACTCAAACTAAAGTGCCATAAAGTATGTTCACCATGTACCAGGTTTGATAATAGCATACTACAGCACTACTCACATGCCAAAAGACATGATACCGACTGAATCTAGAAAGGAAGACTGCAAACCAAATATGTGGATAAACATATCTGTGTATTTGACTTCCGAAACATATGAAACATTGATATAATCTCCTATACAAAATGACTCTAAAAGAGTACCTCTCTAACATTACTGAAAACATATTTATAACCAGGTAAGTTAAATCCCACCGTGGATGGTACTCTTTGTAGGCAAGCATTATATATGTAGAATAAACAAAATGACATGCAAAGTTTAATATATTTTCTTTCTTCAAAATATTATGAAAGTTAAAACGAGTTTGCTAAAGAAATGGTACGGTTATAATGGGTTCTTTAACATTAAACTGACACAACAATAGGAGAGGACTGAAGATGATTGTTTAAATAGCAGCGTAAAGGTGCGTGTATAGATCATGCCTCATAAAGGATAACAACTTAATGAAATAAAGGATAACAACTTAATGAAATAAAGGATAACAACTTTATGGAATACCAGGGCTATGTAAAAAATATCGCACTCCAACATGAATGACGTAAAACACGCATGATAAGAGAATTTGTGTTCATTACGAAACAGAAACAAAAAGACAACGCATTCAAAACATAGAAGGTAAAGGGCAACTTGATGCACATGCAAAACGTTATATTTTACAGTTAAAGGCATACTACAAAAAGCTATTCAAGTTTTGTCAGGATATACTTCAAAAAGCCACCGAGGATTACAGTTGATCCACCGTCAGGATATATTTTACAGTTAAAGGCATACTACAAAAAGCTATTCAAGTTTTGTCAGGATATACTTCAAAAAACCACCGAGGATTACAGTTGGTCTACCGTCAGGATATATTTTACAGTTAAAGGCATACTACAAAAAGCTATTCAAGTTTTGTCAGGATATACTTCAAAAAGCCATCGAGGATTACAGTTGATCCACCATCAGGATATATTTTACAGTTAAAGGCATACTACAAAAAGCTATTCAAGTTTTGTCAGGATATACTTCAAAAAGCCATCGAGGATTACAGTTGGTCCACCGTCAGTATAATATGCGAAGCTACAAGTTATTGACGTTTCTCGTTGGCATTTCACTAGTGACTATCTTACATCTTCTAGGATAACTCCAGATACAATTGTTGCTCAATAAATTATAACATTATAGCTTATGGGAGACCATCAGATACATGTTCAATACAAGATAACCTTATAGTTTACGGGGTACTGCCATATAATATTGTCACTCAATAGATGATAACAATATAGCTTATTGGATAACGTCAGATACAAGTGTCACTCAATACATGATAACCTTAAAGCTTATTGGATACTGCCACATACGACTGTTACAAAATAAATGATAACCTTAAAGCTTATGGGATATTGCCACATACGACTCGTACTAAAAGATTCACAAAAGTAACCATTCAGAACTAGATAAACAGCAAGACATCTTCAAAAAGCCTAATGAGTGCCTATGACCCATATAATTATATTTCTGCTTGGAGCAATCTAATAAACGTCCGAAACGGTATTCTATCCATTCCATTGAAGAAAACAACATATACTTTGTATTGGATATTACAATGCCTCCAATTAAAAGAGATGGGATATTTTGCAACAGAAACATAAAGAATGAAAGATGGACTAAAATAATTACTATTGATTTTGCACAACCCTGAAATGAGGGAATGACTGCAAACGGTAAGAAAGAAAACAAAGTGTTGATGTTCAGCTCGGAACTTCCAATGGCTTTTTGCATATAGTTTAGGTCCATTAGTTTTGTATTATCATATACGAGTGAGTTTGTGTGAAAAGATTATATTGCTTAAGAATGCTTTAAATGTGTACAATATTTTACTGAAAGCATTAAAAAAAATTCTGATCTTTTATATGCTGATTATTTTTAAGTATTTTAATCCCATTTATGGAGATAAAAATGCCGTGAGAAGGTAAGAAACATGAAAACTAAAACAAGAAGAGTTCTGTGTGCCGGATTAGTAGTGGGGGATGGTACAATCGCTGCAGGCTGGGAAGGGAGCCTTTAACGAGATGTAGTATTTGAACAAATCGATAGTATACTAATCGTATTTATGTAGCCACGCATTCAGTTGAGATGATTAGTGAATGACTTCAGAGCTACTGAACAAGAATACCAAGGAATGATGCCCGGTACATGTAATGTAACACACATAGGGTATCTACTACTATTATACACGCCTCCGTGTGTCATTGTTTGATGTTAATGAACATTTGTTAATTATGGGGATTCGGTGTTCAGAAGATATTTCCAACCCGACTGATTAGTCAGTTTCTAAGAGCAAACGTCATAATTTTCTACATTTAAGAGACAATATGATAGCATACATTATTTTAGTAAAATAACCCTTCCTTAATTTCGTAACAGAAGAAATTAAGTGGATATTGTAGGTATATGCGTTTAGTAATTTTAGATAGGAATACTAGTTGGTATTTGGTATTTGAGCGTATTTTGTATCGCATGGAACTAAGTTTAATATATGGCAAAGAGAGGCTTACTTGTGAATCATACAAATGTCAAGAAAAGGTGAGTGTGAAATTGTAACAATTTCGTGATGTTTTGTATGTGATTAAAGAACCTTATTGTCGTATTTGCGCCTTTAGGCACCTATCAGTTGACAACGACGTTTGTCTTTGGGTCCATAGAAATAAGGGAAAACCTGAAATATCAATCTCAAACAGATGTTCGATTCGCTCGGTAGATGGACCCTTTGCATGAAACAATACATTTTTCATTTTAAAATAACCAGAAGCCTTGCTTGAGTTTAAGTGAAACGGAGAACATATAAGGGCATTTGTTCCTAATTTTAGACTTGTTTTGAATTATGACCAAACCAAGAAAACGTACAACGAAAACTTGATAATTGTGTTACAACTGAATGGTCTTAAACTAAGTAATAGAAACGAGTGAGAACCAACAAGTTTTGTAAAATTCTAAAATAATTTATTTTTCTAGAATACAAAGTGAAAAATTAAAAGTAACTTACAGTATGGAGAATGAATCATAACTAGTCTTAAAAGTTCTATCACAAGTCCAAAATTATTGAGTATTCCAAATGCGTTCCAGTGCTATCCCTAATTAAGTTCACGCTATTGTGCTGGTGTGCAAAACGTCTGAATGTATCACAATATCATCCAAAATGTCTTTAAATGAATTCACATCAATTTTGAAACAACTAATAAATCCTAACTTCTGAAGATTTTGTAATTCCAAGGAACGGTTGAAATAAATGCATTAAATTATGTCAACTGATTTCAATACAGCCAAATGATTCTACTAAGACTAACGTTTATCTAGAAATATGCAGTAACTTATCCATTATATAAAAGCTAATTCATTCTAGGTCAATCTAACCTTGTCAACAAGCTCAGGTTCTTTAGCAGCTAACCAATTAGGCATTAGGTCAACCAAGGTTTGCAAGAAAACCCATGTCCTGAACTCAAATTTCATCAACATGTTTACTTCTCTCCTGACCCAATGTAATGTGTTAGCTAAAATGACATCATCTTAACGAAAATGGGTGTTTTATATCATTTACTGAATGATTCTTACAATATATAATCATATTAATTAACACACATAATATAGATAAACATAACAATTGTCAGCACAGTCGTCTATGTAATGAGTGCTATCAAGGACTTACCAAAGTTGCGGCGAGCAGAAGAACAACCGTCTAACTGATAAACAATAAAAATTATCTTACCAAAAGAATACTCTCCCATGCCATCCATCGGATAGGAAGGACTGCCCTGCCCTCTATTCTGTAGTAGTCGGCACTATACAAACTCCTGCTCATCCCAAAGTCAGAAATCTTTATGGTAAATTTTGAACCAACCAAACAATTTCTTGTGGCTAAATCCCGGTGAACCATGTTTAAAGATTCCAAATATTTCATTCCGGAAGCAATTTGAGATGCCATGTACATTTGACATCCATAGCTGAAAATACAAACGAACATTGTTAATATTTCCGCTTAAGCTTTTGGAAAGAGCATCTTGGTTCCAAAAGCCGAAAAACTGACTGCTACTCGCTGACCGAAATTATAAACGATCGTTCATACTCAAGTATGGAAATTTTACTGCGTCAGTCATATTACTAGGAAAGTGTTTTCACGTATCCAAATCAAAGAATGTATTCGTAACTGTTCAATTGCTTGAATAAAAGAATTAAAGCGCATATATTAGAAGTATAAATGGAGTATTCAAAATATAGGCTTGCTTCGCTTATAAGTATATGTTCTTAGTAGGGTTAATGAATTTAAATATGTTATTAGAGAGTTATTATTCATGTCAATAGGACGTTTTGAATTATCGTAGATCGATATTTGTTACGGATAACATAGATACACATCAAATGGAAACAGGACTGAATGCACATCAAATGGAAACATGACTGAATACACGTCAAATGGAAACAGGACTGAATACACACCAAATGAACGCGCATTCGTTTACTGTGCACGTTAAAAACTCTAAATGACAAGACAAAATGTCACAATCTAGATATGCAACCATATAGAAAGATAACTAGATTGGAATTCACCTCAACCTTTCGGCATTACTGGCAGACAGGTCCGTCTCTGGTACGTGATCGAGAAGGAACTGGTTCAGGTCCCCATACTGCATATACTCAACAATCATACAGATTGGTTCTTCTGTTGTACATACACCAAGAACTCGAACAATGTTGAAGTCCTTCAGTGACGACATTACCTTTATCTCCCGTAAAAAGTCCGCCCTGCAACGAGTATATATATATATATATATATATATATATATATATATATATATATATATATATATATATATATATGTTAATGTGAATAAGTTGGGGAAGCAAAAAGACAACAGACAATTTCATATTTTCCTGTGAGAGTTCCCGAGATTTTAATACATATTGTGGATAGATGACTATAATATTTTTCAACACTTTTATTTCACGACATGTTCCCGTTTCTAGCATTTAATAAGCAATCTCATACACAATACCATCCAAAATGTCATGCACAAGTATTATGGCTCAAATCGGCAGATTGACTTGCACATAATAAGCTGAGTTGATCAGGCCAGAAACGATTAATTTTTTAAGACGAATAATCTCTGAAAATATCCTACAAAATACCTTCGGATGCATTTTAAGATATCTGTCCCTCCTTCCTGCATTTCACCAATATAGGACTCAAAGTTACATCTATGCATAAGACAAGTGAGAGATCAATTTCAGGTAAGATTTAAATTTCCGCCAATGAGATCACTTTAATCTAGAAATATACGTAAGTTCAGAATTAACCTGTGTTGGTAAAATCGGGCCTGGTATATGCACAACTGCAAAACTTAATCATTCTAGAATTGGTCAACTGTCGATGGAGTGTAATTAAGACTACCGAATTAGCTGCACAACCAATAGCATTATATGTCGAAAACAATGTAAATAATAAAGTGTGTTTTGTCTACAGACAGTAAACGTGCTAATTAATTCTCTCAGAACTGGAACATCTGTGAACTAGGAAACTTTTGATGAAGGGTAAATATGTCTATCACATTAGGCAAACCTAGCTCTATCATCGGCATTCGTGCGCAAGATTTTGACAGCAACCAATGTCGGGGATGACACACGTCTTTTGACGATATAATCATCCTGAAGATACTCGATGATGCCGAAAGCTTCACAAAGATGTACCTGAAAGAGGAACAAATTATAAATACTTGATTTCAGTTTGCAATCACTATTTTGAAAGTGTTACAACAGTGAAACCTTTGTATGTTCTTTTCAGTATATATAAACAAATTAGGGAATTGTTCAGGTTCTTGTGTCTGTAACTCATAACAACACACTTTAACATATAAATTGGAGATTAATGTACATCTTTTATGACGAAAATCATTGCATACTGTAGTTATCTTAATTGCGATAAAAGATATTATCAATTAGACTAGATTTGTATTTCCATCAACATTATCAAATTATCAACGTTATCAAACTGAGATAACTTGGTCATTTACCTCCCCAAATTGACCTTTCCCCAAAACCTCCACGAAGCGAAGACTCCTCCGTGGGAATTCCATCACAGAGTAATCAATGCTAACCATAAGGTCGGCGTTTGGTACAGCATAAATGTTATTACCGCTCACGCCCTGCAGACTTGGAATGTTTGGAACCTGGGAGTCAGTGACGTCAGCGGCGGCGTACAGTGTGTCATTGTTTAATGGTTGGTCCAAAACACTCGTCGTCGACGGTGATACATTCTTGAGAGAAGATTTCTGCATAGTATGTGACATCGGAGACAGAACAACCGTCAAACCACGCCCTGTCAAAACGCCTGATTCATCATAATCTATGTTTTGAAAATAAAATGCACGAAAATATTTTTGCTAAGTTTAAATACATAAATAAAAATTGAATGGATATATTTTGGCATTAGGTAACATAAATTTGTGTGGAACATTTTTACGTCACTTTGTTGGAAGATATGGTGTAAACTGTTCGTTTCATTGTACTATATATTGTCATGCACATTTATTTTCTCTTTACAATTTTCTTTCTCTCTTTCTCTCTCTCCTTCTCTTTACATTATACGGGTGTGTGTGTGTGTGTGTGTATGTGTGTGTGTGTAACTGTATGTACATATGTAGGCTATAATTAAACATTTAGTTTTGAAGATAATTAAATACCTTTCCCAACGCTTTCTTTGTTATCTTCATTATCATCATTGGTCACAACATTGTACATATTTAAATTGGGTATCTTTTCCATTGAATTTCCGTGAACGTTGTTGAGTTTAACAGCTACGTTAGCGTCGTTAGTGGGACTGAGTGTCTGCCTAGTATTGTTTTGGCGCCGTCTGAGTCGAACAATTACAATGGCGATTATGATGACTAGAATAAATATAAGTCCCGCAAGAGCCCCGATCATGATGCTTATGTAGTCTTCATCCGGTGCCTTTCTTGATGTTGTGGTCTTTTGCTTTCTGACTAAGTCATCTGATTTAGAATCTCGGTTTGCACCTGTAAAAGGCAATAATTCTCATTAAGGTTAAGTTCAAGAAGATAAACGAGGGACAGAAGAAGATATTTTGAAGGATATGAATTGCAACCGGCGTAAGGATGCTTATATACTGGGAGAGAGAACGGATATTTACGTATTAAGATATCGATATTTATTTATTGAGATATCGATATTTACGTATTGAGTTAACGATATTTATGTATTGAGACATCGATATTCATGTATTGATATGTCGATATTTATGTAATAAGGCATCGATAATTATTTATTGAGATATCGATATATATGTACTGAGATATCGATATTTCTGTAATAAGATATCGATATTTCCAAACTTCCCATTTCTATGTATTTGGTGAGGAATATGTGTGTCGTCAGACCTGAAACATCAGTTTGGTGTTTTAGGCTTAGTTCAGAGGATGTGTAAATTTAAACAAAATCTGAATATTTAATCAAATAAAAATGTATCAAAATATATTTTAATTGTAAACGTATGTGCAGTGAATGTTTGGTTTTGATAGCTCTGAGGAAATACGTGTGGTTGGGTTTATGGTAAATAGAAAATAAAAGCTGAATGGAAGTGTTATACAAGATTTCAACTTTATTACAAGATTTCAACAATATAAACTCAGTGTCAAAAGGTGACACAAATGTTTCTTAACATTATTATAATTTTTCTCAACCAAGTCTTTGTAAAACAAATTATTTTCAGAGCAAGATAAACGATACTTTAAACAAAGCTATTATTTTGTGGACTTTAACATTTACTTACAGTACATAATATCAATGGTGAAGTGTAAGGTATGTTAGACCATTTGATGGCACTTCTCGTAAGAGAGATGACGCCTGCTATACGAAAGGATTGGAAAACCGAAGACCATTCCATACAATGTTTTTTCAAGTGTTTCCAAAACTACACAAGAGTTAATTTGCATGCTGTGCAAGTCAAAATGTTCGTCAGTCAGATATGTTTTACCAATAACCATGTTGACATTACCGAGTTACATTTACCATGTGATCTTTGAAGGTCGAGTTCTTCAACCTTTTCTGGTTGTTGCGTTAGAATATCGTTTGTTGTCGTGACTGGCGTTTGAGTAGTGCTGGGCGGATCTTCGGGGTGGAATGGGCCTCTGGCTACAACTGGAATTATTGATTGGATAATTTATTGATTGGTTTTTAACAGAACTTGCGCAGGTGAAAGGCAATTTCGTACCGATACAACTGTAGTAACATTTCTTACCCAGAGACGAGTAACACAGATGCCGACCTGGCCACTCCGACATAAAACTTCTTACTCTACAATTTTAGACCAATCAATAAATCTGCATTCCTATATTTCGAGTAAAGTTTATATTTTTGGAATTAATAATTATTACTGGAAATACTGAGTACAATTTTATGACTGATGAGTGCAGCGTGGATTGAGGACGGCATGCTAATCACAGAGTCACCTTCATTCATTGCAACCTGAGATAAAGCAACTAGTACTACCATTTTAAGTTTAAACATATGAATCGGGAAATGTTTTAGTTATGTATTCAGTTATGTTGTTTAAGCCATCATTCATATGCGTGTGACTTATTTTCGCAGATATCAGCCGCAAAAAGTAACCCCATGGTTAGCATAACAAATTAAAGGTACGAGAATCAGTCAATCCGGCATATGATATGTTTGCAATATCGTTTTATATCGTAAAACAGTGAAACTACGTAGTTGCGAATAAAAATTATGTTTACAGTACCTGCCTTGCGATATCTCTCATTAAACAGTAATAATATCATGGTGTCGACAATTGAATGCAACTCTAAATATTTGATCATGAAATAAAGTGCGAAATTAACTTACTGATATCTTTCTAGCAGTGTCAGAATAATACCAATTATTAATTTCTTTTTTCTTCCATTACGCTACTGAAAAAGTTTGCATTCAAAGTATAATTATCAGTGCATCGTTTGATTTTACTTTTTAAGTCGACTAAATCTGATTTGGCTAGATCAGTTGGATTAGAGATCAGTAAAGGCTTAGCAAAGATCGGTGAATATTGTCTAGGTAGGTGTACAGAATGCTTGGTTATGGAACTTCATCATCTTTAGCCAAATACTTTACACTCCTACGTCCCCTCTTAGTTATATATTTAAATGTATATGTGGTGAAGCAATATATTCAATATATGCATATAAAAGGTAATATACGTGCACGTTCATATACGGCGATTCAAGTACAAGTTAAGAATAATTTATGTACTCAATATTGATGATAGTAAGGCCTCCTTAGAAGCGACCTACCTACTGACACGTTAATACAGAGGTAGTTACTCTTACCTGATTGGAAATGTACTTCACTGATCATAATCCATTTCGCATCAAAAAAGAGCTTTAATTTTATGAATCGTCCAATGTTATTATTCAGTGGTACTGTCACATTACGGGCGTGCTCCACCACGTTATCGGGTGCAACGTCATACTGATATGGCACGTTTACAAAGTATTTGCCGCCAATACTGAAGTAAGCATGTGCCCTTCGAATGACTTTTACTTCTTTTGAGAAGTAGTTGTTACAATGAAGTGTCAGGGAAGTAAAGTTTCTGATGGTGTCAAATTTAAAATTTAATTCTAATGGTCCACCATTCTCAACGGAATCATTTTTCCATCCAACCCATTCGTAGCCTTTAATTCCTAAGCCTTGTTGATCAAGACGGAAGTTGGTGTCCCCGTACTCTCCGTCAGTCAGCTGACCTAGCCCCAATGTGAGGTAATTGTCAATAATCATCCCGTCATAGGTGAAGTCGAAAAGGTCTACTTCCGTTCCTCTCCTCTCTCCTTGGCGGACATCGTATGCTACAATACCATCTACACAGTGAAAAATACGTACAAAGTATTAAACTCTGGCGTGTGATCTCTTTTGAAAATGAACATATACTACGTATTAGCCACATATCATACGTACAAAGTATATTAGCCACATATCATACGTACAAAGTGTATTAGCCACATATCATACGTACAAAGTGTATTAGCCTCATATCATATGTACAAAGTATTAAACTTTAGCGTGTGATCTCTTTTGAAAATGAACATATGTGTTAGCCACATATCATTACACTTGAAAATTTGTGGCAGATGAAGTAAATGTACCTGAGCATAATATGACACACGGTAATATTATTTTAAACAGATATTACTCGAACATTATAAAAATTCGCTTTTCCTTAAACGATAGCGCTGTCTCTTCCTTTCATTTATGTTTTCCAATCATATGGATTTAAATTTTAATAGATATAGTCGATGGTACCAATGCACAAATTGCATTGAGACTCTTTGTATTATTTCATTATGTTTACTTGGCAATTTTGTGTCTTTAATAAATCCAAGCGATGAGAATGCTGTGCACGGGTACTGGGAGCAATAGTATATTGGCTCACTATAGCGTCAATGGACATCCCAGTCAAAAAGATCGTGGGCACTTTGGCGTCATGGGAATTTAACACAGGGAAATTTAACATGGGTGGGACTATAGCGGCTCAAGGGATTGAGACTGTCTAGCGTCAAGGGCTTGGGACTGCCTAGGCTTGATATAAGCGATGTAGCCTCAGTGTAAATCCCAGTCAAAAGAGTAGTGGGACAATATAGCCTGAAACGGGAATTTAACATGGTGGGACTGTCTAGCCTCAAACGGGAATTGAACATGTGCTTTTGGGACTGTCTGACCTTAAAGGATTGGGATTGTCTAGTCTAAATATAAGCGACTTAGCCTCAATGGGACTTCCATGTTCAAGTGGTCGTGGGCAGCTCTGGCGGCAACATAAATTTAACATCAGGAAATATTAGGCCTGTCTAGCGACAAAAAATATCAGGCCTGTCTAGCGACAAACAATATTGGGCCTGTCTAGCGACAAAAATAGTGGGTCTGTCTAGGGACAATAGGAATGGAACAGGTGGGTTCCGTTATGGACAATGGCAACAATATCCGCCAGGTGTTATATAAAGTTATATGTCCCGCTTTTCCAGGCGTTATATAAAGTTATATGTCCCGCCCCGCCAGGCGTTTTATCAAGTCCTTCGGCCCAAATAGTGACAGCGGAAAAAATCTATAACGCCTGGCGGGGTGGGACATATAACTTTATAGATATAGAATCACTATTTATATGTCCATATTTCTTTATTTCATTTTAACTGTTTAGTGACTAAGTGACTGACCTTAATACGTGCTACTGTAGGTAGGTAAAATGAATATGATAGAGACAAAGGGAGTTTTATAGGGACAAACAAAGTCTAATGCAAACATACACATACACACGCTCTGTCCTAAAGTTAAGTGTTATCTAAAAATGTAAACTAAAAAGATGAAATTTCATAAAATTGACTATCCATTTCACCACACAAGAATAGTATCCATCACATTAATTATATCATTAACCACCACCCCTTAACACACTATCCCAAAATTATTTTTGTTATCTCAGAATGTAAACTAAGAAGATGAAATCCTATCCCTTACACCACAAAAGTATTATCCATCAAACGACTATGCTATCCAACATATCATACTCACTATCCAAAATGCCTTGTGGTCGCTTAGAATGTTAGAGAAGAAGATAAAATCTCACAAAATATATATCCCTTACACCAAAAAAAAATACTATCCATTACACCCACTATATCATCCATTATATCATATTCATT
Source organism: Sinohyriopsis cumingii (assembly GCA_028554795.2). NCBI lineage: Eukaryota > Metazoa > Mollusca > Bivalvia > Unionida > Unionidae > Sinohyriopsis > Sinohyriopsis cumingii. The sequence continues at coordinate 33,648,821 of CM068839.1, forward strand.
CTCCAAAGGCCCCGTGTTAGATTAAAATGTAAGAGACGGATATAAAATCTCACAAAATAGATTATCTCTTACACTACCAAAATACTATGTGGAACAACGCTAGTGTCTATTTATAGTCACAACTTGTAGGAAATCCCTATGGAAAAAGCCAGTATATATTTATAACCTCAACTTGTGTGACGATCCTGTTTAAAAACACTAGCATATATTTATAGCTAAAACCTGTGGAAAGTTCTATGGAAGAAACCAAGTCTGTATTTATAGCCTCGACGTCTGTATTTATATACCGTGACTTCAACCACCTGCCCCATTCCTATTGTCCCTAGACAGGCCCAATATTTGTTTGGTCGCTATATAGGCCCTACCTTTTGTCTGTATAAATCTTGTCCGTGAATGGTCCCAGGGTGTTTTGTAATGGTAAGTCCCATTGTATGTGAATCGTCGTTAAAAGCTATAACGCTTGGCGGAACGGGGCATAAAACTTGATATAACTCTTGGCGGGGAGGGACATATAACTTGATAAAACGCCTGGTGGGGTGGGACATATAACTTTATATAACACCTGACCGAGATTTTTGACATTGTCCAAGACGTGACACCACCTGTTCCATTCATATTGTCCCTAGACAGACCCAATATTTTGTCGCTAGACAGGCTCATTATTTCCCCATGATAAATTCTCTTTGTCGCAAGAGTTGCCCACGACGATTAAAAACATGGAAGTCCCATTGAGGCTAAATCACCTGTACTGAGCTTAGACAGTCTCAATCCCTTCACGCTAGACATTCCCAATCCCTTGAGCCGCTATAGACCCACCCATGTTAAATGTTCCCATGTTAAATTCCCCTTGTCGTCAGAGTTGCCAACGACCTATCTGACTGGAATTTCCATTGAGGCTAGAAAGCTCCACCATGTTTCATTTCCCCTTCAGGCCAGGTAGTTCCGAAAGCACATGTTCAATTCCCGTTTGAGGTTAGACCATCCTGCCATGTTACATTCCCGTTTGAGGCTATATCGTCCCACGAACTGTTTGACTGGGATTTCCACTGAGGCTAGACAGTTCCACCATGTTAAATTTCCCCATGAGGCCAGACAGTCCCAAAAGCCCATGTCAGTACCCGTTTGAGTTTAGAGCGTCCCACCGTGTTGAATTTCTGTTTGAGGCTATATAGTCCCACGACCATTTTGACTGTGCTTTACACTGGGGCTAGACAGTTCCACCATGTTCCATTTGTCCTTGAGGCCAGACAGTCCCGAAAGCACATATTCAATTCCCGTTTGAGGCTACACAGTCTCATCATGTTAAATTCCCGTGTAAGGCTATATCGTCCCACGACGTTTATGACTGGGATTTCCATTGAGGCTAAATCGCTTATATTGAGCCTAGACAGTCCCAAGCCCTTGACGCTAGACAGTCCAAACCCCTTGACGCTAGACAATCCAAATCCCTTGAGCCGCTATAGTCCCATCCATGTTAAATTTACCCACGTCAACTTCCCTTTTAAATGACCCACGACCTTTTTGACTGGGATTTCCATTGATGCAATAGTGACCCCACTATACTACTGGGGTCAACTCCGTGGAAGATTCGGTTACTGTGTCTTTAAGCAAGCCACGTCACTCTTATTTAACATCCAAAGTCACGTGGTATAAAGACTTTAAAGCAGGCACAACTTAATCAAAGTTACCAGACAAAAAGATTCTAGGACACCTAAGCCCACAGCAGAGTCCGTCCATTAACGTTTTCGGCCCCTGACGAACTCGGCCTACCTAAATCAGCCTATAACATACTCGGCCCATTACGTACTCGGCCTAGTCAAATCAGTCTATAATATTAACGGCCCATTACGAACTCGGCCTATCAAATTAGCCTATAACATACTCGGCCCATTACGAACTCGGCCTAGATTTATATAATAGTAATTTGCATGAAACGTTTTTCTTTTTTCAAGCAGTCATTTCCTTTTAAAAAATATATGTGAACATTTCTTTCAAAGGTAATTTATTTTGCAAAACAAATATAAGGGAAAACCCCTCATAATCCCAGATTTTACTGTATAATTTACATTTGGAAACTGTCTAAACTGCCTAGCTTTGTCAGTTTGTTATCTGCTTACAAGTATAGCGTTGGTTCAACTCGTACATTCTACGAAAGATACTCTTCTTGCTGACTATCGGGTCTGTAAATGCTGATATTGACAACGTAATAAATCAGGCATGTAAATGCTGATATTGACAACGTAATAAATCAGGCATGTAAATGCTGATATTGACAACGTAATAAATCAGGCTTGTAAATGCTGATATTGACAACGTAATAAATCAGGCACATAAATGCTGACATTGACAACGTAACTAAAGCACGCCTGTAAATGATGATATTGATATTGCAATAAATCAGGCATGAAAATGCTGATATTGACAATGTAACTAAATCACGTCTGTAAATGCTGATATTGACAACGTAACTAAATAACGACCGAAAATGATGACACTGACAAAGTAACTAAATCACGCTTGTAAATGCTGACGCTGACAACGTAACTAAATCAGGCCTGTTAAAGCAGACTTTAACAACGTACCTAAATCAGGTCTCTAAATGCTGACTATGAGAACATGACTAATTCAAGCCTGTCTGTGCTGACTCTGAGAATATAACTAATTCAAGCCTGTCTGTGCTGACTCTGAGAATATAACTAAATTAAAGAATAAATGTATATTTGATCAAGATCATTCCTGCTTAATAATGTTCTGTGCCTATGACATTGAACAAAAAATATAAGAGGCGCAAGTTCCTATGTGAAAATTACTTGCAAATACCACTGAAGAAAAACAAAACAACCCACAAATAACATCTTAAAAAATGAATACCGAAGATTCAAAGAAGTCATCGAGCTAATACATTATTATAACTATAGACTACTTGATATGTTTTAAAGTATCATAGGCGCGCATGGGCGTCCGTAGGGATTTTTCTGGACATAGGTTTACCAATAGGATGGGGTCAACTCCAAAGCGCGAGTATCAGGTTATAAAGGACCCTAATGAGGCTCGTGCATAGGACCGTTGTACTTTTAGTTTGCCAATAAAATTCGCCTGGTATTCATGTATCTTGCCATCTTTAGAAATAATTTTTATTGTTGTTTTCGTACTTATAGGTCAGGTCTTGTTTGTACATGCAATTCACGTTAAAAGCAGCTATAGCGCATATGATATGCTTATAGCTATCTCAAGATTCTTACTTAAATGCGTCCATTACAACTTAGAAGTTATGGTACCAGTCTATATTAACTGAGTTTAAATGCACGTCTGCACGATAATATATGTATGGTCCCGATTAAAAGTTAAGTTCAAATTTAGAAAAATGCAAGTAGCAACATATGCTGAATTAAAAGTGACGGACGGGGAAATATGATGCATATCGTAATGCAGACAATGCGATTGAGTAACATGACGAATCGACAAAAAATATACAATCAATTCGCCAATTAATTTGTTTTCTTACCAAGCCATGGGCAGCCATACACTTCGACTCTCATGCAGACTGTTCGAGGATATCTGCTGTATGGAATGAACCGGATGCGTTTTCCTATGATAGATGGAGACACTGGTCTTACTTCCGGAATATATGTATTTGAATTTCCATCAAATACCTGAGAAAAGATCACATCACGTTCGTATTATTCAAATTTGAATTGTCCCTACTATGAATGCACGTATGTATGAGTACATAAATATTTCAGATAAAGGGATTTTGGGAGGGAGGGAGAAAATCTGATAAGACACGACAGATCGGTTAGTTTTTCAGAGATAAATGGCATCTCTTTACATTATTGAAAAGTAGGCCACTTTCAAGGAATTTCACATTCTAATAAAATCACCGTACATCAAGCTTTGCACAAAATATACTAGAATTAATTCTTTAAAGTTTTCGTTGATACTTGATTATATTACATGTGTGAAACCTTTGAAAATGTTTGGAATAATTTGCGACCAATAATATTGTTGGCAGGTACGACGATGCTATTAATATCTGCAAGACGATGTTATTTATTCACAATGAGCCGATAATATTAATGCACAATAAAACGATACTGTTTGGTATTGCTCAAAGAGACAATCCTATTAACGCTCAATTAAACGATGATATTAATTCCTAATTAGACAATACCATTACTGATCTGTAAGACAATACTATTATTAATCTGTAAGACAATGCTATGATTGATCTGTAAGACAATACTATTATTAATCTGTAAGACAATGCTATGATTGATCTGTAAGACAATCATATTATTGATCTGTAAGACAATGATAATATTAATCTGTAAGACAATCATATTATTGATCTGTAAGACAATGCTAATATTGATCTGTAAGACAATGATATTATTGATCTGTAAGACAATGCTATGATTGATCTGTAAGACAATCATATTATTGATCTGTAAGACAATGATAATATTAATCTGTAAGACAATCATATTATTGATCTGTAAGACAATGCTATGATTGATCTGTAAGACAATCATATTATTGATCTGTAAGATGATAATATTAATCTGTAAGACAATCATATTATTGATCTGTAAGACAATGCTAATATTGATCTGTAAGACAATGATATTATTAATCTGTAAGACAATGCTATGATTGATCTGTAAGACAATCATATTATTGATCTGTAAGACAATGATAATATTAATCTGTAAGACAATCATATTATTGATCTGTAAGACAATGCTATGATTGATCTGTAAGACAATCATATTATTGATCTGTAAGATGATAATATTAATCTGTAAGACAATCATATTATTGATCTGTAAGACAATGCTAATATTGATCTGTAAGACAATGATATTATTAATCTGTAAGACAATGCTATGATTGATCTGTAAGACAATCATATTATTGATCTGTAAGACAATGATAATATTAATCTGTAAGACAATCATATTATTGATCTGTAAGACAATGCTAATATTGATCTGTAAGACAATGATATTATTGATCTGTAAGACAATGCTATTATTGATCTTTAAGACAATCATATTATTGATCTGTAAGACAATCATATTATTGATCTGTAAGACAATGCTATGATTGATATGTAAGACAATGTTATTATTAATCTGTAAGACAATGATATTATTGATCTGTAAGACATGGCTATTATTAATCTGTAAGACAATGCTATTATTGATCTGTAGGAAAATGATATGCTTGATCTGTAAGACAATGATATGCTTGATCTTTAAGACAATGCTCTTCGTGCTCTACATGCTAAATAAGAGGAAGATATTAATGCTTAATAGGAAAATGAGATTAATGCTTAGTAAAACTAAGATAATAATGCTCAAAAAGGTAATTCTATTAATGCTCAGTAGGGCAATGAGATTAATGCTTAGTAAAACTAAGATATTAATGCTCAAAAAGGTAATTCTATTAATGCTCAGTAGGGCAATGAGATTAATGCTTAGTAAAACTAAGATAATAATGCTCAAAATGGCAATGATATTAATGTTCAGTAGGACAATGAGATTAATGCTTAGTAAAACTATGATTTTAATGCTCAGAAAGGCAATGCTAATAATGCTCAGTACAATATTATTATTAATGCTTATTACAGAGATGCTATTAATGCCTAATTAAAAACGTCTTATCAATGCTCTATAAAATGACGCAATGAATGCTCAGTTAAACTATGCTAATAACGATTAGGAAAATGATGTGATTAACTCCTAATATCATGTAGAATGAATAAGAAGTCGTTATATATTATGCAAGCTGCCACAATCACGCTCCGTTACTAATGCGCACGATAACTGAAATCAGCATTGTGCTACAATGCTAACAAATAATAAAAAATGTATACTTTGCTTGAATTTATCAAAACGTTCCGTTCTAGAGTGTTACAAACATTTTTTGATCTCGTACAGATTTTGCTACATGTTCACTAGTTCGCTTTCCAGTAAGCTGACAGGACAAGCCGTAAAGAAAGCCAGTTCTCAATGTAAAATATCCTACATTAAAAATTGCGAGAGATTGTACTTCATTACAGAGAAGCCTTAGTTTAGTAATGTGAAAATTCAATTGCTTTCAATGCTGCTTTACATGCAAATATTTCCTTTTACTCGCGTGAGGAACACCGGAAGATCGTCATTATGACATCGATCTAGTGGCAGATAATTTCCCCCTCTGATCTGGCGATATTTAATGTGTCAAAAGCTCTAGCAGCACTGTCGATAAATTGTATCCATTTGCCATAATATGTTGGATAATGGCACTATCATTAGGCCGTCTTTCAGAAACCATCACGTAGCTTCCAATAACTACTCGGCTTTGTCAAATTAGTAATATCAAAATGCTATACAATCTTCCGCTTAAAAAAAATTGACATATGTATACTGTACTACTAAACATATGTCAATTGTTTAAGCGGAAGATTGTTGGCTAATTGTACTGCCTTATGTTTTATTGAGAGAGAGACAGACAGAGAGACAGAGAGAGATGATGATATTCTTTTATTCCTCCATTTTCTAAAGATTTTAAGACAAAAAAGAAATGCATTTAAATACATAGAATCATATATATATACGATAGAACATTTGAAAATGGATCCTCACAACAAAAATAGTTAGTTTCCTAATCGCTTTGCAATCCAGTACAAGTATTTCTTTCCTTATATTCTGAGTGAGTTCTCTATTGAATCGAATATATAATATCCTTTATCTTAATGAAATACTTGGTAGATAGTCTGATCATATTTATCCATGCCTCAAATTCTAAACGTTCTGATATATCATTTAAACCACCTAGTAGTATAATCAGTATAACATCATCGATCTGATCACAGAAATCACGGTAAATCACTGGAGGCATATACGAAAATAGACTTTCCATCAAGTGGTTTCTGTCGTCTGAAATTAAGGCACAATTCATCGAAATGTGCACAATACGGTCATGACTCATTTTGCCACATAGGGGACACAGTCCAGGTCTTGCTTGCATTCCTCCAATACGAATTAATGTCCCATATTCCATTTTTCTGCTTGAGTCAGTGTAAGCTATTTTCCATAGATGATGCATTTTTAGTCCTGGATTAATTGTTAAAAATCTACCGAATCCCTCTGATGGATTTCTGATACCCATTTCATGTTTTCTCTCCTCAAATATCTGTATTCTTGTCCCAATTAAGTTTTTCCATGTTATTTTGTTTGGAAATTTTCCAGTGACAATAAAGTCGTTGAGATAGTCTTCTAAATCATACTTTTTGAGTACAGCATTTATATCATATATAAAAGAGTTGTAACTATGTTGGGGGTCAAAAATCAAATTTACAACAGCCCAGAGGAAAACCTTTTTAGCAGTTAAGTTTGCTGATGTTCTACACATGCGACCAAGGAATACGAGTTTTTGCTTATCTATGCGAGCTTCCATTGATATCATCCCCAGGCATGATGTCGTAGATCCAATAGGCGATCTTTGAGGGAAACCTTGTACTCTCCGGGCGAAATATCGTTGTATTTTCTCCATTGATTGAATGCCCGGATATGACATATTAAACCAGAGTTCTGAGCCATACAAAGCAGACGGCAATATAACTCTTTCCCAGACTTTCACAGAAACTATAGGATTCATCCCATTTGCATATAATCCAATTGAATATAGTGAGTTTGTTACACGTTTAGCTTTATCGTAGGAATAGACTACACGATCATTAGTTTTCATTGATTGTGAAAAGGTAACTCCTGCATATTTCACTTTTTTTGCTCTAGGAATATTCTGTGATCCCAGAGTAATTCCATTTGATGAGTACACTTCATTTTTTTTACTAAATATCATCCAATTACTCTTGTTAGAGTTATATTTCAATTTCCACTTCTGTGCATACTGATAACCTGTATTCACGAGTATTTGCAATCCGTTCAGCGTAGAGCTTAGTAGAGTAGTTTCGTCTGCCAAAAGCATGCCAGGTATGTTCATCTGATTCACTGTTATCCCGCAATTAGTCATTATTAGTTCATTCAATAGGTCATTTATGTACACGAGAAATAAAAAAGCCGACATTACACGCCCTTGACCAACGACTCTCCGTAATGGAAATCTGTTCGATATACATCCTGTACACGCTACACAGGCACTTGACTGTGTGTAGGAATGGGCGATTATTCTCCATATGTTTGCATTAATTCCTAATATTTTTAGTTTTTTTAGTAGTCCACAATGCCACAGTCTATCGAATGCCTTTTCGTTATCCAGAAAAACAGCATATACATTAGAGTTATGATTATTAAAGTACATCAAACATTCTTGAAGAGTAAATGCAGCGGAGATAGCTCCAGCCTCCTTGCGAAATCCAAATTGATAAGGATGTGGAAAGCTTATTTTGTCTAAATACTTTTGAATTCTGGTCATCAATATTTTTTCAAACAATTTTCCCAGACAAAATGTCAATGTTATACCACGATAATTCACCAGATCCTTTTTATCTTTATCATTTTGTTTGTATATCGGTATAATCATCCCACATCTATATACATTAGATAAATACTCATACTGGATCATGTAATTAAAAAGGGCAGTTAAATGTCTGATTAAATATTTTCCACCATACTTTAAGTGCTCATTCGATACGCAATCAATGCCTGGTGATTTTTTTGTTTTTAGAGACTTGATACGCTGCAACACTTCTTCCTCTGTAATATTATTACATTTTATGTTATCAGTCTCTAGTTTGCTTTCTTCGTACATATTCTTCATTTTGACACAATCATTATGTTCCTCATCTGTTGTACCACTTAATTCAGAAAAATATAGTTTCCATAGATTGACACATTCATCCAAAGTATTAGATTCTACTCCTCGAAATGCAATATTACCAATGTCCGATTTATCTTTTCTATTTTCCCGTATGAATGTATAGAATTCGTCTATTCCCATTTCTGCACTCTTTTCTATCTCTTCAAATATGCACTCTTTATATACCTTTTTCTCTAGCCTATGTTTCTTTCTAAACTTTCTTTTCGCGTCCTTGTATCTTCTTTTGATGTTACACTCTGTGATTCTATTTTTTCCTGCTTCGATCCATTCTCCGCGCGCTTTTCTCATATTCTGATGTAATTTCTCAAGCCCACTTTTCTTCCAATATGGTTTCAAGTGCGATTTGAATTTGGACTTTGGAATATATCGGTCTGATGCAGTTATTACACTCTTAGTTATCAATTCATTATTCTTCTCTATATCTTCTACCTTTTTACACTCATAGGTGAAATTCAAGAATGCACTAACATCAGATTTATACATGATCATTTCTAATGGATTTGCCAAGTTCCATTTCATTCTTGGAGATACACGTCTTTTTATTTTCCTTCAATATATATTTTGCAAGTACCGCTGTAATAGGTAGGTGATCCGATATTGAGAAATCAATTTTGTCATTTACTATGTGTCTTTTTACAGCACCTCTACTTATTTCAGGTATTAATATATAATCAAGTGTGGACGTTCGTGACATGTCTTTTGATCTATACGTGATGTAATGTTCATGTGGTTTTATCACCAGCGTAGCAGCTATGTTTCTCTGTTCTATTCTTTTTATGAGAGCAAGATCTCTTCTTGATGGATTTTTACACACAAGATCTGCATTCATGTCGCCTATAATTATGCATATATTTTCAGCAGAATACCTATCATACACATCAAAAACATTTTCACAAAATTTGTCATATGCATGATCAGTTCTAGCTGTCGAGGGAAGGTAGGTTGCAATCAAAATTATAGGTTCCAAGTCTCTCACTAAGATTTTCACCGCCATAATATTTGGGAACTCATTTTGTAAGGTGCTTACTTTGCATAGTGATGATCTATAAAATACGGCAATCCCCCCACTACCTCTATAGCATTGATGTATCTCTTCAGTAGGTAGCGCAACTACTTTGAAATCATCATGTAATGTATCTAAATACGTTAGATTCTTTGTACAAAGCCAATGTTCAGTGATAACAAATATATCTGTGTCTGGTAACAATTCAATTAGTTTCTGCGTGCTAGACATTATACCACGTACATTCCATGCTGAAATAATGAGCATAATTATAATTAAGAAGCAATTACTAATCATATGGCTATGCTCATTAGGAATATATTTTGTAATTCTCATGCGTTTCATCAAGTGTGTAGCCTTCTCTCCATTTTCTGTTTGTTATCCATTCCCTACACTTTATTCCAGAACTCCAAAGTGATTCATTATTCATCATCAGTTCAAAATCTTTGTCCAGTACATTTAGTCGAAATGTATATATATTTGATCCATCCCAATGGGGTCGTTCCTTTATGAGGCGGACGAATGTTACTGTCACACCTTCCTCCTTGCATTGAGTTGCGATAGCTGTCCTTACTACATCTATATTTTTTCTCGATTTGACATTTGATAGCAGAATGCGTCTTATTTTGTTTCTTACAACTGGTTCAAACACATCTGATTCTATATTCCTTTGATTGGGTCTGGTAATAATTGTCTCAATATGTCTATACGATGTATCTTTCTTTTTTTGTCTCTCCTCGTCATTCGGAAGCATTCTTTGATCATTTGGTGATTTGTTGTGCCCTATTTGATCTTTATTTATGTTTTCATTTATACTTATGTTAGCTCTATCTTCATATCTTAATTTCTTTTGCTGATTGTGGGTTGATGTACTTGCATTGTTAGACGTTACTTCTGTGCGCTGATTATGACTCACATTTTCCGTTATGTTAGTCCGATCATTCCGTGAAAGTGGCGGGAAATCTTTCAATGTAAACATAGCGGGACCATTTCCAGGCAAATTTGCTGGAAGAGCTCTAGCAGGCTCTTTATGTATTTCTTTTTGTCCATGTACTACATTTTCTTGATCAATAGATGGAGAGATAACATGTCTACTCTCCTTGTATGCTGATAGTTCATGATTTCCATGATTTTCTTTCATTTGCAAGTCTACGTTTCTATCACTTCCTTTGTTAGACTGATTGTATAAAAGTTTGTGTCTTGTACAAATTGTGTCTAACTTTCCCTCAATACAGTTAATCTTTTTCATGATCACATCTAGATGTTGATGTACATGAGAAGATACTTTTTTAATCTCATTTTCCCGGGTTGCCATTGATGACATCTGGAAATACATTCCTCCATTATCATTGACTAGTTTTTCTTCCTTTAATTTCAGTTATTCTATATGAGAGTTCGCATCTTCAGGTAACAATAAAAAGTCTGAAATCGCTTCAGATAACAATACAAGTGTCTCATCGCTTCAGATAACAAGCTTAAAATGGCTTCATAAAACAATATAAGCTTTGATTGCTTCAGATAACAATACAACTTTTAAACGGCTTCGTATAACAAATCAAGTTTACATAACTTCAGACAACTATATAAGTTTTAAATGGTTTCAGATAACTATATAAGTTTTATATCGCTTCAAGTAAGAATAAAAAGTTTTAAATCTCTGCAGATAATAATATAAGTTTTAAATCGCATCAGGTAACAATGACAGTGTAAATTACTTCGGGTAACAATGACAGTGTATATGGCTCAGGTAACAATGACAGTGTAAATTACTTCAGCTAACAGTTAGTCGCTTTGGGTAACAATAGTTTTAATTCGCTTCAGGACTCACGGTGCAAATTTAGTTCCCATGGTAAACCTATACAAACACCATGATATTAAAAACTCAACAACTTAAAATGTATGTGCACTCATGATCAAAAATATATTTATCAGTATTGACGAAACCTGGATGTCAGCTTCTGTGTAGAGGAAAGGATATGAGCCGCAGCATTTTCTGGACCTGCATGTGTTTGAAACACGTGCTTTTAATTATGCACCAATGAGTCAGGTGCTAATTGTAGTAATGAGAGTTCCAAATTCAAGAATGTTAAAGGACTGAAATTCCATCAATAAAACTATGTCTCTATTTTTTGTCACCTACAACTAGGACAAGCTCTCAAAAGATTCTTTTTCCTAAAATGCAGCTTACATTATTAACCAATCCTGGTCGGCCAAACCCATATATGCTCTATTTTATATTCACCCATTTCCAGGCTGGTTCCCATTTTTCCTTATAATTAGTACCGTGTATCTTATATCCACCCTCGATTTTCTTGACAGCCCTAGACATAGTAGTACAATATGTAAGTAAGCAATGTGCATAGTTCTGCTTGTCAAAGATTACATTAGTTAATATTAAATTATAGTGCATGTTCATGTTCACCTAAAGAGCAATGGTGCATTTCAGGCAACATTTCAGTATCTGAGCTTTATTTTAGAAAATAAGAAAACAATATTAAAATAAAGCTATCTAACAAGAGTCAACTTTTTTGATATCGCCATTTATCGCTCTTCAATTTAATAATGAACTATTTTACCATCCTTGTCAGATTAAGTAATTAATGATTATAAGGTCAAGGTGACCATCTATATGTACATGTATTATTACAGAAAAAAGAGAGTAAATGAAAACAATTGTACAGAAAATTCCTCCCAGAAGACATAATTTAAAACTAAAGTACGGTGGACATAAGTCCATTAAAATGCAAAATATGAACTTTCAAACTTTCATTGAAAGCAATTCGTGGGATGCAAAGTCATGAGAGGTCATCACCATTAAGCATGGTGGAAGAGACCTACGTGATCATATCTGAAGCATTATGTTTCAAAACACAACTAGGAAATATCATACTGCTTACTATAATTACTCGATAGATGGTAAATTGTATAAAGTTTATATACATGTATGTATTGCTTAAATATGAACCAAAGTGCAAAACACTCCACCTTACATAGTCAAATCTACACACTGTCCCCCCTTCTTGGCAACAGTTGATATATCTGAATATGTGTTTAATATCCCATTGAAAGTCACTCTGTGGTTTACAAAAGGTATTCATATTGCTTGTTATCCACAAGTAGAACCATACTATTGCATTTATAGTAAAGTTAATTGCACTTGCATAATTATGTGGAACCACTATATCGCTTTGGCTGTCTATAGACTAACGGTACTAATTTAGTTCTTATAGTAAATCTATGCAAACACAATGATATTAAAAATTCAATAACTTAAAATTTATGTGTGCTCATGATCAAACCTATTTTTATCAGTATAGATGAAACCTGGGTGCCATTTTAGAGAAAAGGATATGAGCCGCGGCATTTTCTGGACCTGCATGTGTTTGAAACATGTGCTTTCAATTCCGCACCAAAGAGTAGGTGCTAATTTTAGTAATGACTGTTGCAAACTCAAGACTTTTAAGGGACTGAAATTCCATGAATACAATAATGTCTCTATTTTTTGTCACATACAACTAGGATAAGCTCTCAAAATATTCTCTTTCCTAAACATAACTTATATTATTAACCAATCCTGGTTAGCCAAACCCATATTTACTCTATTTTATGTTCACCCATTTCCAGGTTGGTTCCCAATTTTTTCATATAATTAGTACCGTGTGTCCTTCATGTAACAATACAAGCATTTAAACGCTTCAGTTAACTAGACACGTTTTAAATATCTTCATGCAATTAAAGAAATTCAAACCGCTCGAACTAAACAGACAAGATATTAATTGTTTCAGGTAAATTATACATGTTTTAAATATCTTCATGCAATTAGAGAAATTCAAACCGCTCTGAGTAAATAGACAAGATATTAATTGTTTCAGGTAAATTAGTCTCTACACTTAACTAGGCAAGTTTTAAAACTCTTCCGGCAACTGGACAAGTTTTTGATAGCTTCAGTTTCAAATCTATTCTGGCAACACAACAAGTTTTAACCGCTCCATGTAACTAGCCAAGCAACGAGAAACCGTTTAAAACGCATCTGGTAACTAGACAAGTTTAAACCGTTCACGGTACCCAGACAAGTTTTACATTGTTTGAAGCAAATAGACGGGGTTTTAATCATTTCTTTTAACTAGACAAGTTTTAAATAGATTCAGGTAAAAACAAATATACAAGTTCTAGATCGCTTCATGTGACTAGAGACTTTAAATCACTTAAGATAACAAGATAAGTTTCAAATTGCATCGGGTATCTCAACAGGTTTAAAATCGCTTCAAGCAACTAGACAATGTTTGAGTCGAATCAGGCAAGAAGAAATGCTTTAAATTAATTCAGGAATCTAGAAAAGTTTTAATTCGCTTTAGATAATTTGATAATAAAAAGGAAGAATTTCACATTAAAATTGTATCACAGCCGCAAGAGGTGAAATTAAACTAAATAGCCAAACAATCGTCAAAAATAATTATTTTCTGATAATTAAAAAAATCGTAAAGTCTTAGGAGCTGGAATACATTTAAAGTGATTTTTCGGTTAAGCATCTCTTCCTGTTGGCGCTGTTTTCTACTCGAATACTCAACATGGCGCCGTTTCTCAGTGGCATTGTCCGCATTTATTTTGCTCTTTAACGGATTGCTCGACTGTACCAACTGGTATAGTTATCCTGAAAAATGATAAAATTTTAAACAAAATTAAGTATTTAATATTATGACCCAGAAACCATTAAACTAACCTCATTTCCAGTCTTGTTTTTGAAGCGGATCCATTCACCATCATCTTCCCTCTGATATTCCAACAGGAAGTGTGTTGCATATTCTTTACCCTGTGAAAAGGTGCGGAACATATTCAATGCGTTTCTGACAGGCTAGTCTGTTATAACTTTACGGCGAATGTGCGCGGATCTAGCAAGGCATAAGTTGAGAATGTCAGTATAATTCTTCTATTCTAACTTGTTTACTCTTAAGTGATGCGTCCACGTCTCAAACGATGAATCGTGGCTTAGGTATGCAAGAAAAATATTTCGAGACATGGGGTCAGTTCATTCACAAACCATGAGACAGTTTTACGAAAACTGTGCCCCTCACTACCAATTTCACACTATGCTCCTAATATATGGATGAACGTACATGACACATATGCTACTAGATATTTTAATATACTGGTACAACATATAATAGTGTATTAATTAAATATGAAACACAGTTCAGGGTTCACACATTATCAGATATAACTCTATTTAACATCAGTGTTTCGCGACCCCTCTGGCAGTCTGGTTTAGTTTAGATTGGTTTAGTACTTTACGGTAAAAGTAGCACAAGGTGGTTATTTAATGCCAAGGCAAATAGAGTTAATGGACTTGCCTTTCTGTCCTGAGTCCGGTACGTTAACCACTTAACCATCGCGGTTGCACGTTATGAATCTGGATGCAATGAACTGTACAGCTGAATATCACGAGCTCGCAGTTTCAATTAAAAAATATCGAAGGGACACGTTAATTTAATTACAAAAGATCGGCTAGAAAATATAAAAGACCACGCTTCCTATTTTTAGACTTGCAATTTCGCCCTAGGTGCATTTTCTTTGCTACGTTAAGTAGTACTGGGTACAATGACGTATCTAGCAATTTATCAAACACTCTCTGAGAGAGAGAGAGAAAGAAAGAGAAAGAGAGCTTGTGGGCATTTGTACAGTATGATTTGGTATGTCTTTTACAACATGCGACATGTTGGAATATGTGGACAGAAAGAAAACTAAAGTTTTAATGTCGTAGGAGCAAGTTTGCTTGTATTATCACATATAAAGGCAACCTCACAACACGGAGCCTTGCATTATCGCCCACAAAGGCGATCTCACAACACATAAGCATGCATTATCACACATAAATACAACCTAACAACACTTAACTTTGTATTATCATACACAAAAGAAACATTTCCACACGGAACATTGTGATCGTCATTCTAAATCAGCAATATCTAGTAATAAATATTGCAGCGGGAAAGAATGCATCCATTTATGTAGCTGGAATAAACACGTCCATGTGTTAATTTGTAAAAATTTTAATAATTCGACTACTCACATAGATATTATCGCAAATACTCATTTCTGTCCTGGCATTATGGACCTTATGACAAGGTCCTGGCATTATGGACCTTATGACAAGGACCCGACAAAACGTGACAATACTGGACTGTCGATGAGAATAGTCATGTATGCAGAAATAACAGTTTTCAACGTTCTACTGTATTTATGCATCCTCGTCTAAACTGTTGCGGCGAAAATGTTTCGTATTAAATGTGGTCTTAAGCGATTTTTACTGTCATTGCCCTGGTCCGGAAGTTTGCTTTATGTTATGCTCACTGATTATACAAATCTACATTGTAACACTTGGCAAACATTCGTTGGGAACTGCAGCCATGCTTGTTATTAAGATCCGTGACTATTCCTCTTGTTGATCTTATGATATAATTTCATTTTAAGCAGACACCGATACAATTATCAACATCGTTGTTTGGGTAACACCCACAACCGCCGAATTCAGCCTTTATCTGACTCGACCAACCCTCTAACCCACATGGCTACCTGTGGTTGCGCCTAGCTTGGCAAAACTCAACTACTGTTCAAGTGTCTGCAGGTGCTCTACGGAGTTTCAAAACGTTTCGTATTTTGTTTCACGTGTGCTTAAATTCGTTATTTCTTTCTTAATGAGTATATCTACATGCAATGGTGACCCATACCACTAACGCAAAAAAAAATAGGTTCTTTGTTATTGAAACATAGACGTGACAAGAAAATCAAAACACATACATTTTGGTGATAGAAGACAGGACATATATTCATAATGTACGCATGTTTATATCCTTTTCAAAAGAGTCAGAACACCTGTTTTCTTTTAAAGTAATTTTTAAAGACAGTATTGTCGCCACCAATCTGAACACACATTCACACTTTTCAATAACAGAAACACATGATGCTAATTTGCCATGAGCCAGTTGTCTCAAATAGATGATATGTCTGTACAAGTACGCGATCTAATCGTATAGTATAACAACATCTATCATACACACAGATAATAATATATATCGCATCCACATAGATAGTATTTACGTTTTGCTTATGATATTGATGGACTAGCAGGAAATGAGCAAGAATTAGCTAGCTTAGTAGAGAACCTTGACAAAACCTCTGCAGCCTATGGCATGAAAATTAGTGCAGAGAAGACCAAAATGATGACCAACAACATCAAGGGCATCAGCACTGACATCAGGGTCCAAGGTACAAAGCTAGAAACAGTCCACAGCTTCAAGTATTTGGGGACAACTGTAACAGATGAAGGATCGAAGCCTGAAATACTCTCCAGGATTGCACAGATAACAGCAGCGCTGACAAAACTGTAGCCCATCTGGAAGGACAAGAACATCGCACTCAGCTCAAAAGTCAGGATGATGCACTCACTGGTGATCTCCATATTTCTCTATGCATGCGAATCATGGACCATAACAACGGACTTGGAGAAAAGGATACAGGCTACAGAGACGAGATGTTTCCGAAAGATCCTCGGCGTCACATACAAAGACCATATCACCAATAAAGAAATACGGCAAAGGATAAGACAAGCCATTGAGCCTCACGATGACCTCCTGATCACAGTGAAAAAATGGAAACTGCAGTGGTATGGGCATGTCTCACGATCATCAGGACTTGCCAAGACAATCCTACAAGGCACTGTACAAGAAAGAAAAATAAAAAGAGGCAGGAAAAGAAAGAGGTGTGAAGATAACATTCGAGAGTGGACAGGCTTGACACTGAGCGACTCACTGAGAAATACGGAAAATCGAGAGGAATGGAGGAAGCTGGTTGTTAGGATTTGTGCGGTGTCACGACGGTCTTCCAGACTACGGGACTGATGATAATGATGATGACGATGAAAGATAGTTGTTCCTGTTGTTCTTATAGGGTTTAATGCTAGTTTTCGGCACATGATAGGCTATACATGGCGGCCAGTATTAATGATGGAGGAAGAACCCGGTAAAACCCCGGAAAGAACCACCGACCCACGAGAAGCTACTGCCAAGCTTTCTCACACACCCACATTAGCCAAATCCGAGACTCAAATCCACGCAGGCAGAGGTGCAATGGCAGTGATCCGTAACGAAGATCGCTTTAGACCACTCGGCCACTCGAGGCCCCATGAAAGATAGTCATATATTATATAAACATATAGAATCCCCATATAATCAGTGGTAGGCAACCTACGGCCCGCGGGCTGCATGCGGCCCGCCAAGGGTTTCCATGCAGCCTAGGAACAAGTCATCATTCGCAGTGACTCTGTTTATGTTACTCTGTTTATCAAATAGATGTGCTTCTTTCGAAGTTTAAGTTTAAGTTTTCAACTATTAACAACATACTAACAGCTGAAAATTCATTATGATGTTATTTAGAAAAACCTTTTGTTTTTGCTATTTCAAATATGATTTATTTTACTTAATGAACTAAGACATGTGCCGTATTGCAACTTCACTAGCTTCATATTTCCTAATTACAGTGGCTGCGACCATCAAACGCACTTTCAACGAAGACATCTAAAAGAAGGTCTCCAGGTGGTCCATTGGAATTTACAGATCATTCCTACATCTCACCTATATCCACGTGAGATCTAGTCTAGGCTTGACCATGGAGAGTATGCGACAAAGATCGCCAGTAGCTTCCCGGAGATAGGTGGTTCTTCCCGTGTTCTTCTTCCGCCAAATATACTGGCCGCTATACATTGTCTATCATGTGCTGAAAAATGGAGTTGAAGCCGACAACAATAATATCGAGAAAGACCAAATGAATAGCAACAAATACAACTTGCACAACAACAACAACAATAACTATTATTACAAATACTACTACTACTACCATTGCTACTACTGACCTTGCCGTTTCCGAATCTCCCCTGGACTTCGACCTGTGTGATGACCATCAACCTCTCGAGGTCAATCTGAAGATATTCATAAGAGTCTTTAGCAATCGGCGATTTAGGACACCACGCTCCACCATGCAGCTCCGTTCGTATCCTGAAATAAATAAATAAATAAATAAATAAGAAGAAGAATAAGAATAATAATAAAATTATTATTATTATTATTATTATTATTATTATTATTATTATTATTAAAATGAAAATGACCTAATGAATGTCATTGCGTTATTCCTCAATATTTAAGATGTTTTCAATCCGCATCTTTGGCAGGCAGCATAGTCTGAGCATTAAATCACAAGAATGACATAACTGTTCCACTTCAAGGCTAATAGGGTAATAATTTTTCATGGAAATTTCCGTTATTTTGATGTACCAAGAAATCCCGGTAACAACGGACAAATGATGGGATCGAGCGACACACTGATATACCGGTGCAGAACTGAATTATTTTCTCATGTTGGTACACGAGAGTTAAGCGAGACATTTTTTACATCAGTTTCAGATGGAAATGAAGATGACGATTGCAGATCCGCTGCAGAATTATATATGTATTTTGTGTGCGCGACAATAACGCTATGTGGATGACATTCATGTTTAGGATACCAAGTTATGTCAATCTACGTTGTAATTGTAAGTCTAAAAAGTCATATATATATATATATATATATATATATATATATATATATATATATATATATATATATATATATATATATATATATATATATATATTCTTCATGCAATTATATCCACATTATCTACATAGTATAATTTGGTGGATAACTTTAATCGCAAGGGAAGTGCATGCAAAGGTTAATACACATGAGAGTTGGAACTCGCGATAGCATTATATATGTCTAATTACATGTCTCAAGCACCTATTTTATTTTACTTTCTGTAGCAGGAAAAGTTTCGCTAGGTGACGTTATAACCTTGATATATCGGCAGCAATATGTGCGATGATCTTTGAAAACCTGAAACGCTGCATGCCATCACTTAGATATTGTACATGTGTCGTTGAGCAAGCGTGAAAAATATATGTATTGGCTGGAAAATAAAGGGTGCATGTATATTTGTCAGTTGAAGGCTATTGGTCAAGATGATTTAATATTGTGAGCTTTTAGCTCTGTGAGTAAAGAAGAAAAAAAGCAGTAGGAAGGGGTATGAATAAGAATCGCTCGCCTAAATTTTTGTTCCTCAAGGAGCATTCAATTTGATTGAATTTTGAGTCCATGTATGTTAACAAATGGGGGAGAGGGCTACAAACCCGTACCGAACACACACCTACCTCTGTGTTACTGTCTGTACAAGGAAAACCAAAACCTAAAGCGCATAGACTCAGGTCACAATTATTACTTCCGGTTCAGTACAAATGTAGTCCCAGTCTATTTGTTGAACATTTATCCTCTCTCGTTCTGGTAGTGATACATGAGTTAGATTTAAAATATGAGCATTATGGTGTGGTTATCTCTCGTATGAAAGTTGCAATGGTTGATCGTGTTGAAATTCTGCTGGAGAAAATAATCTTTAAAAGTCAGAATGAGGCTTTCACTCAAAACACGTGAAAATATCTTTCTCATTGATAATGTGCTTTTAGGTCATTTATGCTACTTATTATGGGTCTGGACAGCTAATGTATATGTTTATGATGGGTTGATTACGTTATGAACAAATACATGATTTTGTGGATTCAGTAATTGTTTATAAAAATATGGAACTTGATGAGACGATGGAGATGAAAACTTTATAATAGAGTCTATCCAGGCTGTCTACAAAGTCACTTAAAGTTGCAAGAGAAGAAAAAATGTCAAACAAAATGTAGGTGAAAGCGCTCAAATGGACTCTCTTCATTTTGATTTACCTTGAATGTAAATAGAACAGCCAAATGACCTAAGTTTAACACAAAATGAATTCCTTCTTATTGTTCAGTTTTGGTTAAGACACTGATCGACAAAATGCAGCATTGTCACAAAATAGATGATATCCCATTGTAATAAAAGATTTTACTGAATGCATGATTAATTTCCAATATTTACTGTTGACTGACACTCTTAACATTACACCAGAAATGTTGCAATTATTTAAATTAACTTTGTACAGCTCATCTTTAGATGGTTACATATTCCATACGAACAAATGTCTATATAATTTAGAATAATTTTGAGCAGAATTTCGTATACCATACATCACGTAGGATCTCATTTTACCTATAGCTGATCCGTTCAGCACATATTTGGTTGCATGCAATAGGAAGATTCCAAAAACGATATCACCATCTTGAATTTGCTTATGCATAGTAATATAAATTAATGTTGGACTTTAACCGAATGCGGTATTGAAGCGTAAGTTGATGTGTAATTTGAGTGTGGTATTGAAGCATTAGCTGGTGTGTACTTTGAGTGTGGTATTGAAACATTAGCTGGTGTGTACTTTGAATGTGGTATTGAAACATCAGCTGATGTGTACTTTGACTGAGTGTGGTATTGAAACATCAGCTGATGTGTACTTTGACTGAATGTGGTATTGAAACATAAGCTGATGTGTACTTTGAGTGTGGTGTTGAAACATCATCTGGTGTGTACTTTGATTTAGTTTGATACAGAAACATCATCTGATGTGTATTTTTACTGAGTGTGGTATTGTAGCATCATCTGATGTGTACTTTGAGTGTGGTATTGAAGCATCATCTGATGTGTACTTTGATTGAGTGTGGTATTGAAGCATCATCTGATGTGTACTTTGAGTGTGGTATTGAAGCATCATGTGACGTGTACTTGGATTGAGTGTGGTATTGAAACATTAGCTGGTGTGTACTTTGATTGAATGCGGTATTGAAGCATACGCTGATGTGTACTTTGGTTGAGTGTGGTATTGAAACATCATCTGATGTGTATTTTTACTGAGTGTGGTATTGTAGCATCAGCAGATGTGTACTTTAAGTGTGATATTGTAGCATCAGTTGAGGTGTACTTTGAGTGTGGTTTTGAAGCATCATCTGATGTGTACTTTGATTGAGTGTGGTATTGAAGCATCATCTGATGTGTACTTTGAGTGTGGTATTGAAGCATCATCTGATGTGTACTTGGATTGAGTGTGGTATTGAAACATTAGCTGGTGTGTACTTTGATTGAATGCGGTATTGAAGCATACGCTGATGTGTACTTTGGTTGAGTGTGGTATTGAAACATCATCTGATGTGTATTTTTACTGAGTGTGGTATTGTAGCATCAGCAGATGTGTACTTTGAGTGTGGTATTGTAGCATCAGTTGAGGTGTACTTTGAGTGTGGTTTTGAAGCATCATCTGACGTGTACTTTGTTTGTGGTATTGTAGCATCAGCTGCTGGGTACATTGCTTGAGTGTGGTACTGAAATATAAGCTGATGTGTACTTGGATTGTGATTTTGAAGTATCAGCTGATGTGTACTTTAAGTGAATATTGTAGCATCAGCTGATGTGTACTTTGATTCAGTGCGGTATTGAAGTATTATCTGATGTGTATTTTGATTATGGTATTGTAGCATCAGCTGATGTCACAATACGATGAACCATTCAACGTAATAATTGTTAACCGACACACTTACAGATGCTCTAGAAATCTTCCAATAGTCTGTACAGTCGATCTCAATAAGTACATAGGACATGTCCCACGTATGCAAGTTTAACATTAAGTTCATTATATGGTATGTGTTAGTACCTATAGTTAATCTGCAAGCGCGTAATTGGCTGCAATGGCATAAAACATTATGATTTAACTTACTTATAGTGATATCTTTTAATTCAGCGCATTGTCACCTAATTTCCCTGTATACTGGTATGTGTTAAGTTTGTACGCATTTTCAAACCTCACTACCCACACATTGCCTTTAACTTTATTATAGCTATTGCATCTTGTTAGTTATTTAGCATGTAAATGGCTTAGTATTGTAAGACAAAGCATGTAAATGGCTTAGTATTGTAAGAAAAAACATACGTTTAGAAATCTCATATATGTTTTAGATGAATAGTCACATGAATGCATGCCCATTTCTTCACCATGTCAAGTTCAATGGGGTATGTTAGCCTGTGCTTGCATTTTAAAATCGCCATATCTAACACATTTTACTTCTTTTATCCACGTCGTACTGATCATAAGGTTAAGTGAAAGAAGTTATATCTTGTCAGATCAATCCGGGTATCTGGAACAAGGCTGAAGATTTGGATTAGTTTGGAAGCTCTCCAATAGTGAGATGGTGATACGAATGCCTCATTAAGACATATCCAATGTTCATACGAAACCACAGATATATAGCACCTCAGAAACATTGTTTAGGTCTTCATGAGTGAGATCAGTACCATGTTCAGTAAGGTAGGGCATCCCCGGAGCTGTATGTTCCTATCACTTTCTCCCCTTTTGTGTTTATTGACATTTAAATGCAAGGCAATTTTGCCATAACACATGATACTGGTCTGTTCAAACGGGAAATTTGAGTATACACATATGGTATTTGATGAGAGGATGGAGATGAAAACTCTATTATGTATACTGATTGATTGATGACGTTCGTCCATCGGTGTCGATGAGAACCATTTTATGTCATCGATTCACTAGGGTTGGGTCCGCAGATGGCTGATAAGTCCGATCCGGGCCCGGAAGAGTATGTTGCACTGATGACATGGATGTGCAGGTTGCTGACCGGGAGTTGCGGAACTGATGTTCCTGGATTTGCGCAGATTACGTTTTTCAGCTGCGTCCAACAGTCTTTTCTGCTCAAAAGCTTCCGCACCAGCGTTGACTTGACTGCGCCAAGCAGATCGGTTAGCAGCGACACTCTCCCAGCTATGAGGATCAATGCCTAGGTTCTTCAGCGAAGCCTTGAGGGTGTCCTTGTATCTCTTTTTTTGACCACCGTGAGACCTTATGCCTTGTTGTAGCTCCCCATAAAAGACCTTCTTAGGTAGACGTTTTACCGGCATGCGGACAACATGGCCAGCCCGTTGGAGTTGTGCCTTGCACAGCATGGTATGGATGCTTGTCATGCCGGCCTTAGTGAGCACCTCTGTGTTTGGTATCTTGTCCTGCCATCTGATTTTCAGTAGTTTCCTCAGGAAGCTCATATGGAACTGGTTCAGTTTTTTAACATGGCGGCTATACACAGTCCATGTCTCGCAAGCATAGAGGAGGGTGGGGAGAACAACCGCTGCATAGACTTTGAGTTTGGTGGCAAGCTTGATGCCTCTCCTATCCCAGACATTTGAGCGGAGTCTACCAAATGCTATGCTGGCTTTGGCAATCCTAGTGTTGACCTCATCGTCTATGTGGACTGCTTGTGAGAGGGTGCTGCCGAGGTATGTGAACCTGTCAACATTTTTGAGCTTATGGCCATTGACAGTGATGGATAGCTCCAGGTAATCTTTTCCAGGAGCTGGCTGATGCAAAACCTCGGTCTTGCTGGTAGAGATGGTAAATCCGAAGTTGGAGCACACTATGGAAAAAGGTCCATGCTCTGTTGCATGCCTTCCTCCGTGCTGGAGTTGAGGGCACAGTCATCTGCAAACAGCAGGTCGCGAATGTTCTCAACTTGAACTTTGGTTTTGGCTTGGAGCCTCCTCAACTTCCCATCGAGACGGTATCTGAGACCTACTCCAACATCGCTGTCCTTGAAAGCATCCATCAACATTGCGGAGAATATGAGGCTGAAGAGAGTGGGGGCTAAGACACATCCTTGTTTCACACCATTCGTAACTGCAAAGGGTTTGGAATAGTTACCTTGGTAAAAGAGTCTGTCAAGCATGCCATCATGAAACTGTGTCACCATTTCAATGAAGACTTCTGGACTTCCAAATTTGGCCATGATCTTCCAAAGGCCTTCCCGGCTGACAGTGTCGAATGCTTTAGTCAGGTCCACGAAGGTGGTGTATAGCTGGACATTTTGTTCAAGACAACTTTCTTGCAACTGCCTGGCTGACGACTGGCTGAATATCTGACACAAAAATGTGGAATGTATCTCTTTCATTGTTTGTTAAGTGTGCACACCTAATAAATTTATACTTCTCTACAATGTGCCGTATAATCTATTAAAATACCTTCCCGTGAGTTTCTCTTGAAAGGTGTTTTAGATTAACATAATTAATAGGATTTGGACACATTGGAAAGTAACGTACTGAGAAACAAATGTAGAGACTGTAATGGAAAATAGATATGAGCTGAATCCGCATGCACTATGTGAGTAGAGATAGACCAAATGTGCTGCATTACCAGAACGAGGTCGAATGTACTATGAGACTAGAGTTAAGTTAAATTTACTTTGTGGAATTTCTCTTTGAGAAGTCACTCAAACGGTATGCTATTATTTCATGATGGAGGGGGATTTTACAATGAAATCAAATTACATTCGACAATATAGGTAAAACAATAAGTCGACTTAAAAGTCATTCCACACATGCTCAGTATGAAAAGAATATACTTGCTTCAGAATACTAGACCAGCAACGATTCGAAGCCTCAACAAGCTGAGACCACGAAACGATCATATTGTTGTTAATGCAGCAGACAAATTACAGCCCGAGTTACCATAAGATATTCACCTCTTCTTATATCTTATGAACGTCTATATAACATGAATTGTGTGTGTGTCTAGTGCTCATTCAGATGCTATTTTAAAAATGGCGGCCTATTAGGCTCCAATTCTTTAGATAGTACTTAGAGTCATTTCTGGTAAGACCTTGCATTTGCTTTTAGTTGAATGAACGAAGGTAATGCTAGTCTGCAAAAGCGTGCAATCAATGCTGCGAACGTGAGCCCAAGTGTGGTAAAAAAAAAGAACTGGATGTAAATCACACCCGGCTGATTCGTTGATAGATGCGTGATCCAATTCGTACCCCATGGACGAAGGAGGCAGAGGCATTAGTATTAGTACTAATAGACTTCCAGAACTTCTTCTGCATTTACTATTGGAATTGTCAAACAAAAATCTTTTCAATCAAAGGCACGAATATAATATTGCGGAGCCTTCAAGCGTTTTGGGATGTTAATACTTGTGTGTACATTGGAGTCGCTGGTTTAGGAAAAGTACAGTTAAAATTCAGTGAAATGCCAGATGCAGAGAATACAGTATCCTTTCAATGGATGGGAGATGCGATACATGGTTGGTTAACACACAATCGACAAGAGATATCGCCCTGAGACAAAGTGCAATAGTGCTTGACCTGGTTATTTATATGTAAAATTTCACCAACTGTACTAGTGTGAATGTCTGATCCAACCGTACAATGCACATACATACATCTACCTCAGACTGGGTCAGCAGATCTGTGTATACGTGGTTTGTTAAGACTAGTGTGTAGAAGAAACAATATAGACCCTGATCTCTCAGCGCGTCATAGGACGGCCAATCAGTGTGCATGTTTTTTGCTATTGGACCCGATTCGTACGCAAGTAAAGACGGTATGAATCCTTTGCGTTGTTACAACTGTGAGGTAGTCTATCTGCAATTTAATCACACGATCATCTAAATACTCGTGAAAAGTAAGAAGCTGTGATTCTTTATATTTGGAAAACAATCTAAAACAAAAAGATCTCCAGAAATTTAAAAACTATTGGAACAATTACACAGAAAGGTAACTCGAAATAATTTCAAATTTGTGTCAAACGAAATGGATTATATTACATCAAAATGGATAATGTTGAAATAATGTAACCTGGCCCCGCATTCATAACACATCTGGATTAAATTCATATATGACTCAAAATTTTGTTACGATACAAATTTTGTAATAAGGTGAAACTTAGACGTACTTTACCGCGTAAATCGTCTTATGATTAATTTGTTATAAGCAAGCTATGTAGAAGAGTTATTTTATGGTTTCTTTTGTTTCTGTTCAATTGTTAAAAATCGGCTACCTAGCGACACAACTCATTTTGCGTCTTCTCCATGTTTGATTTTGGGGACGAATTGTTGTATTGAAAGCTTTGTAACAAGCAAATATATAACCAGGCACAGATTATTAAAACACGATCATTCTATCAACCCAAGGTTAATCCTAGTTCCGATCGTACAGGAATGACCCCGTAATGATGTCTAGTCAACCTAATGACTGTCATTAGTTTGTCTGAAATCCAAGGTTATTGCAATAGGCGAACTGCAGTCAGTCTTTCGATTTTTAATAAGGATTTCCCAAGAGGAAAATAGATGCTGGAAGTTGATAAATATTGATTATCATCCCAGACAGATTTATAACTATATAACTAAGAATTTGCAAGGTGGTCACGATAACCCGTGTATGCCTCTGAATAATTATGCTTGCATGCGTGTCGCCATGGAAATCTGTAATATCTTACTCAGTTATGCCCACCATGTTCGTATTTTTCTCGCCCACCAGACAGAAGAGACACGCAATATTTTCTTTGAGATAGATTGTCTAACTTTCCCTGTGTGATATTCCGTTCAGTCGCTTCCTGTGTGACGTTATTCACTTCATTTCATTTCATGCATATATATATATATATATATATATATATATATATATATATATATATATATATATATATATAATGTAAGATCGTAAGGTATCAATATTACAATATTACATATGCTTTCATACACCGAAAATAATGCATATGATCGACGAAGAAACATACCTTGATGTTTGCGGACAGGATGAAACCGTAACCTTCTGAAAGATTTAACACCCCCGAGGTGAGGCACGCCTATTGAACAATTGGAATTTGCTGAATGTTTTGTACCCAGAGACTAAGATTGGCATACTTTGATATATTATCAGATCATTTAATTTTGAATACCACCACCTACATCCAACTCATACCCCGTGTCAGTCACTCATAAAGTCAGTTAATAAGAAACCATACAGGTGGGGGAAAATAATAGGACATGTCAGATTATGAAGAAACATACATTCGTGCTTCTTATAATTGCTCTACAGACAATTTACCAGACAATCCTTCGATTTACTTCGCTGATGGATGGATATAAGCCATCTTTTTCCCTTCAGTTTCATCATTGCTTACTGTCTGATGTAATACATAAGAAAGGAGTTAATGGGATAGTAGCCGAGAGTCAGTGTAACTTATCTTAAACATGTTAAGCGGTGTTTTTGTCACAACTGGTAGATGTTACATTAGCCAAAGAGACTCATATTGTACTCTCTCTCTAGCTCGCCCTTATATATCATAGACGACTGTAGTCAAAGGGCTCCAAACTGTATTGCTTGTAACTGGTCCCTCTATGACATATATCAGGGTCTCAAACATGCGGCCCGCCTAGCCGTATCATGTAGCCCGCAAAATGATTCGTATCACAAGTGTCATGAGAGATAGCAAAGATGGTATGGACCTTGGGCCATAGAAAATGCCCTCATGCGGCCCTCGGGGTGGTTTGAGTTTGAGACCCCAGCCATAGATGACCGTCTCCAAAGAGGCCGAAACTCTATTCTAGGTAGCTCGGCCCAGTATCAGATAGATGATTGGAGTCATACGACTTTAACTTGCTGTAAATCATTTATCAAGAATATAGAAGCATCAAATAAATAACGATGTTAAATTAACATTAGGAGACAATGAAGTAGAAACATCTTGATTGGGTTAAAGGTTAATAATCAATTGGGTTGTAGCTTTAGGTCAATCGTTGATAGTGCAGTTCATGCAAATATGAATATCACATCTAAAGTCATATTAACATTATTTTCTCAAAATCGGAATGCGCGAATTCTTCAGACTATCAGTAAATATAATTTATCCAATGCTTTCGCAGAATAAGCTCGATTGACCACTTTACTGCACCCAAAACATGCTACCAATAAATCAAAATCATAAAATCTGGTACATATTGGACCCAGACTTTGTTATCATTGACCTTAAATTCATACAAGCAACTACGAGTTTGGACCAAAATTTGTTACCATGATATCAAAGTCGTACACGTGAGTACAAAATTCCATCCACTGAAGTGTCAGTGATCCTTCAATAACTTCTTGCTTTTTTGGTAGCAGACAGTCATAGGAGTAAATTGAAAGAGTACAGCTTAATATGTCTGCATTATCACTGTGTTATAGTAAGTACATATAAAATGTTTACATTTAGAAACGGGTTTTGTTTCCTTGAAATAAAAACCAGTATAAAAAACGAACTTTATATAGGATTATCAACGGTTTTGCCCCACTGATTTGGCCAAATGATTTTAGCCCTTGTGTAAGCGAGATAAACCGATATGAATTGTTAAAGGGGTTGACACTGTTTTACTTTCAAACATGTATCTGATTTATAGAAAGTAATTTGTACCATCAAGTCTCAATTTTTCGAATAATCATCAGACTGCGTCTTCGGGGGAGTTCAAATGATTAGTGTTTCCAGACACAAATGCTTTCAAAGAAACTACTGGCATGGAGAAAGAATATTATCGATTATACACGCAATACTGTTAAATATTGCAGTACTCTGCTTAAGTGACCCTCTCGTCTGCGTATGCGGAGAATACGCCGGAACCAATGAACAATAGTTCTTTTCGTGTAGCAGCTATGTCAACCAAAATGGCATTTTACTACCGGAACTAAAACAATTGAAATTAAATATGAAATAATTATTAACAGGACATCGCCAAGTTAGCAAAGACCACAATCAAAGTTTGACAATTAAAAAATATATAGAAACCAAGAAAGGGCTAGATCTTCACAACGCTCAAACTTTAATTCAACATTAGTAACAGCCTGTACATATGACAGATAATCTAGAGTCTGATCTACCTTCTTTTATTTCTGCTCACATTGTTACTTTTCAATATCACCATTATAATATTTATTTATGAACTTAATGTTGCACATGAGTCAGCCATTTTAAACGTTTTTATATAACAACAATATTTGCCTGGATAAAAGATGTACATTGTTAGAACAGTTTAGGGGATCCCAGTTTGCGTTGTTTGCAATAAAAAAATGTTTGAACCAAAGGTTAATAGCAGCTGCATGAACACAGATGTCAGATTATGTCTTTAACTTAAAAAAAATTCAGCAAAAGGTACGTGTACTTTGTCTCTCGATTTTAATTAATATATGCCTTCACCTGTATAATAATGAGTCGTTTCAGTGTTACAATATTTATATTCCCATTTGCTTTCTTCAAGTATGTATTTTGGAGAAAGTACTGAATATACATAAATATACAAAACTTACTAAAGCCATTATCCAAATTGAAAGTTATTTACTAGAAGGTTTTGGCTGATTTTTTTATATCATACAAATATTTTCATCATTTAAAAATAAAATAGTATAGATATCATGTATTAATTGTGCCTTACACAAAATAAGTTGTATTTCGACTTAGTGTAGGATGAGAGGATAACGAAAAGAAAGAACGGGCCCCAGGCCTTTCCCTAACCACTCCTCACCTACACGGCATTATACATCAAATGAATGTTTTTATTGCCCGGCCAAGTTTTTATACAAGGAAATGATATGGAAATGCGATCAATAGTTTCACTTAACGGTGAACAACCAATTATAATTAGAGACACAATCATACCTTGTGCAGCATGAAATTGTCTCGATATGAGATTACGTATTACGAAAGCTTGTCTATCATTATAACATCTAGCAGATCGACCAATTGATTTGAAAATTGCATCAATGGAAACCTGTCATTATTTTTCGACTTTTTTAAAAATCAAAGTGACTGTCTTATGGATAACAGTAAGTAACACGGTTCACAATTGGTAAACATTTTCTCTGACTAAAATGTAGCGTTGTGAAAAGAACGTTTCGATTCTTCTTTTCTGTACACACGCGTAACTTGTCATTTACCGTTGTATATAAATCGTGTTTTGTACAAGAAGGACTTGTTTATCATGAAACGGAAATCAATATGGATGCAAAATGGGAACAAAATGTCCACGCATTTCTTTTAATTCAACCTTTTTTCTTTGCTGTATGCATAAATTAAGGAATTACCAAAATATTAATTGTTATTTAACACTAATTTGAACGACTTTCGCTCGAGTGAATTTTTCTTTTGAAACATGTTTGCAGTCAGTTGCAACTAAACAAGCGTAGGTGAAATGGTGGCCCATAGGACGGATCGATACGTAGATACATATAGAAAACCTTTTGTTTTTAAAGAACGAACTATTAAGTTGCTCTCAACTCTTTCTGAACTAGTACCGCATATAGCTGAGATTCCAATATCACAACGAACTAGCAGCACGTGTAGTTGAGATTCCTCTATCACAACGAACTAGTAGCACGTGTGGTCAAGATACATCTTTCACACAGAACTAGTAGCGCATGTGGTTGAGATTCCTCTTTCACATAGAACTAGTATCACATGTAGTTGAGATTTTTCTATCACACAGAACTAGTAGCACATGCGGCTGAGATTCCTGTATCACATAGAACTAGTATCAAATGTAGTTGCGATTACACCTGATGCATAGAACTATCAGCAAATGTAGTTGCGATTACACCTGGCACATACAACTAGCAGCACATGTGGTTGCGACTACACCTGGCACATACAACTAGTAGCACATGTAGTTTCCGTTACACCTGACACAGAAAGAACTATTAGCAGATGCTCTACTACAAAACGAGTTTAGGAGAGATATAAAAATGAAATTTTGGAGTTATGCTGTATTAAGTTTTATTTCTATTTTATGATAAGTTGTAACTATTATTTGTAGGAATTTTAACTATTTCTGAAGAAAACTTTTAAAAATGCAAAGGCAAGATTATAAGTTTTGCAAACGCTTTAAGTAGTAGAAGAACCGAAGTTTTACTTAGAAACGCTTAATGCAAAATATTATTTTTCGACTTTCTGTCAGAGAATACTTTACCAGTAGGATGTATATTTTGATTAATTTTTAGCATGTATGGTGTTACGTTTGATTAATATTGTGTTCCTATGATGTCTATTTTGATCAATCTTTTGTCAGTAGAGTGTTTATTTTGATTAATACTTTGCTTATAGGGTGTCACGTTCGATTAACATTTTGTTCGTATGGTGTCCCGGTTGATTCATATTTTGCCCGTATGGTGTCTCTTTTGATGAATACTTCGTCCGTAGAGTGTCTCTTTTGATTAATATTTTGCCCGTAGCTAGTATCTTTTGATTAATATTTAGCCCGAATGGTGTCTTTTTGTATTAATATTTTGCCGGAAGGGTCTCATTTGATTACTATTTTTCACGTAGGGTGTCTCTTTTGATTAATATTGTACGTAGGGAGTTTCCTTTAATTTATATTTTACCGTAGGGTGTCTTTTCGATAATATTTTTGCCCGTATGGTGTCTTTTTTTATCATTATTTATTTCCTCTCATTAATCTCCCAATCGTCTTAATGACCAGCAAACTTTGCTCTGAAGTAGTATCTATGCAGCTTCTGATCAAATATTATCTAGATGGCCGGCACTTTTCATCATGATTAGTCGTTTTAATAATGTCTGTCTGTACCGCCGTGTCTGTCTCTATCCGTCTTTAAGAAGTTAATTATTCCCCCGCCAAGGACAAAATGGGTTCTGTCTGACCATATGACCCAATGTCATATTTTACCTTCTGAAGAATATCTCCAATACCGTTAAAGTTATATCTAAGAAAAGTGGTACATAAAGTATACATATGTGATTTTGCCATTCACAGTTCTTCAGTTTCAGTGTTGTTAATGTTTGATCAATTGATCATTCCATGCATTCCTCCATTATCAGCACTTTCTTTTCCGTGGCAAACATAAGGAAAGACAACAACAGAAATGAAGTTTTGGTACACTTATAAAAGTGTTGTCTGTATGTGGCTATCTACAATTCCTCAGTTTAATTATATTTTTATATTTTCGTCAATTTTCGTTTTCATCTATTCATCAGTCAAACTTGTGTTTAGGCAGCACACCTCTAAGAAAATTCCAGATATACATATGAGACGTAGGTAAATATATTAGACATGTAGTCCTGAGGTTTGTCTACATTTGGCTGTCTAGTCAATGCTCCATTATCCACTACAACCAATTTAACCAAGCAAGCACATTATGCATAACGCATCTTTGTATATTTTTTCAACATAAAAATCCGTATATATGGCACCTTCAACAAATCCATCGGAGCCCCGGGTGACCGAGTGGTCTCAAGCGTTCTCCTTTACCGATCACTGCCATCTCACCTTTGTTCACGCGTGCTCAAACCACAGACTCAGCCAATGTTGATATGTGAGCAAGCTTGCCAGTACCTTCCAGTGGGTTGGTGGTTCTTCCCAGGTTCATCCTCCACCAGTTAAACTGGTCGCAATGTATAGCAAGCATATCGTGTGCTGAAAAGTGTCGTTAAATCATCACTAATACAAACAACACCATAACGGACATTTTGGCAAGGCATGGGACATATATGATTTCGATTTCATTTTGTTAAATATTCAGTAGCTGCTTGAACGTATTGCATTAGGAAATACAATGGCATATGCCATTACATGCCAATTAAGAAATGCCATGGCATATGCCATTACATGCCAATTAGGAAATACCATGGCATATGCCATTACATGCCAATTAGGAAATACCATGGCATATGCCATTACATGCCAATTAGGAAATACCATGGCATATGCCATTACATGCCAATTAGGAGATACAATGACATATGACATTATATGCCAATTTAAAAAGTACAATGACATATGACATTACATGCAAACACAAGCACTCATTTGCACTTTATTTATAGAAAACCACAAATGTCCAATCTTAAACTATGGACTTCTAACGTTGACAAGTCGCACTTTCAGGTCGCTCCTTGTAAACAAACTGATAACAGTTTGTAAATTATCAATTCGTAAATGAAATAGTTGACATAACATTTATTCATGAGACTTAAAACTCACCAAATACTAAAGACAAGTTTGTATAGACGAAGAAGTTTAACAATATAGGAATAATTTCAAACACTATAATGCTAGATTAGCAGACTCGTATAGTAATTTTCCAGTCGCTCCCTTTCACCTTCAAACACTATAATGCTAGATTAGCAGACTCGTATAGTAATTTTCCTGTCGCTCCCTTTTACCTTCAAACACTATAATGCAAGATTAGTAGACTCGTATAGTAATTTTCCTGTCGCTCTCTTTTTACCTTCAAACACTATAATGCTAGATTAACAGACTCGTATAGTAATTTTCCTGTCGCTCCCTTTTTACCTTCAAACCCTATAATGCTAGATTAGCAGACTCGTATAGTAATTTTCCTGTCGCTCTCTTTTTACCTTCAAACACTATAATGCCAGATTAACAGACTCGTAAAGTAATTTTCCTGTCGCTCCCTTTTTACCTTCAAACACTATATCGCTCGATTAGCAGACTCGTATAGTAATTTTCATTTCGCTCCCATTTTACCTTCAAGCACTATAATGCTAGATCGCCTGTTATTTTAGCAAACGCATATAGTATTTTTCCTGTCTTTTACCTTAGTTTTTCCATACAAAAATATCAATGGTTTATATTACAAAAGTAATTTCTTCTTCTTGTTAATTATGCAGGAACGTCCATGTCCCTACACCGTCCTATAATTTTATCGACCTGAAAAAGCAATAAACTTCCGAGCGAAAATACATAATTCACCTGGTTCATTATAAATAGTTTTCTTTTCTTGCATGGTTGCTCGTTTTAGAGATTTTTCCGTTTAATGTCTGTGCAATTCTGACTGTTTGCCGCAGTAGTACGGACTTCAATAAGTCAAGCTCCACGGCCCTAATAGTATGACCCAGTTAAAGTGGTTAGTTATCTGACAAGGACTAATATGCATATTTCACACAGCTATGACTAAGAGTTGCATATTTAGAAATCGCACAACCCAATACAGGCCATTACTAAGCCACTGGTTTGTTGCTGCAATACTTTTTGATTGCAATCGTTGGTGCCGGCATTTTAATGGTTATTTTAACATAACATGTAACAATGAATTCTAACCTAACAGTCAACTTTGCATTTTAATAACAGGTAACTAAGCAGTTTAATATGAGGAAACTCTGCATTCAAACATAACAGGTAACTATTCATTTTAGCCTAACAGGTAGTATGCTGTTTAAACTATGAAGTAAGTATGCATTTTAAGCTAAGAAGCAACTGTGCATTTCAATCGTCATTGTAAACTTTTGACAATTAAGTGGAATATGAATAATAGATGATATAGAAAAGACTATCAACGCAATAACGTTCAGGTCCAATGCGCCCTAAATTCACCGGCCTGGAGAATCCTGAAGGCGGAATTATATGTGTATTAAGGAAGAATATTTGGCTATAACACGAGACTAGCGCGATTGCTACTATTGACTACTGCGAAATTAGGACTTATACAGTTTAATTCAGTTTTTTAAACAAATATGCATTTATTTGGAAGGCACATTTAGCAATTAATTGAATGTATGATGTGAAGGAAATTGGAACTAAGTGCCATTTTCAAGGACACATATAGCCTGCGGAAGTTTGAAAATAGCGATATCTCTCCCCACATGACTTTGTCCTCATACCACACGCACTCTCCCACATGTGAACGTTGCCTACAGGTGCACCTGCGACACGAACATCGTATGGGACTGAAGACTTCAAATAAAGAACAAAACTGCTTTGTCATATTACTAGGTATTCGGTCGATTATAACCACATGGTCCAATTCCTCGGTTCACAACCACGACAATAACATTTGCATCAGTGCCTGCGTAGGCCAAATCGTTAGTCATAAATGCAGCCATCGGCACTGTATCGCAAGCAGAATCTTTGAACACGAGTACAGCTGTTAGCGCAGACTAATCAATAGTTAATGTTAGATTCCTGTATTACTTTCTAGCATAGTTGGGGAGAGGGCTTTTATAAGGATGTGTTTAATTGTGTGTTGTTGTTTTGTTTTGTTGGTGCCATTCAGTTCTCAAAGGCAACATAGACGTAATCAAGACATAATTCTAGGACGCCAAAATATTAAAAAGGAAATTATACATTTCTTGTTCCAGCCAAATGAATAGTCACCTGTGTGAAAGTTACTCAAATTAATGTTTGGAGGAAACTCTTGCACGTATGTGAGACACCAAAATTTATTAATACGCCATGGAATATTAATTTAAAATGGCAAAGCTTTCCAATTGGCTTAATATCAGGAGGATGCGCGCGCAACTTTTATTTTCCATTTACTTGTTAAATATGTGCCGTGGTAGAGTTTGTTATAGTGTTATACTGCTGCTCAGAATATTTTCCTAATAACTAGCGAAACGTTGAAGCATGGTTAAACATGAAAAACTGAGAACAAATATGGCGATGTGAGATCAACGTCAAATACAATTATGAAGCATGCATAATTCTTTGAGAATTACTAGGATTAGTCACGGAACCTTCTAATATATCATTTAGGGTTGCATTCAAACTGCCGTAATTAATTTGGAAGATCGGGATTGTATGCGTACTTATGTGTAATAGCTTGCAATCAGGAGCATGCCTAAAATCTCATTGATGCAGATTCACGAGCACAACCTGAGCGGAGATATTTTCATGGATAAAATAACCATTATCATACAAACTACGAATTGTCTGACCTATATGATAATGTTACTTACTCGAAGTAAAAAAAAATCCTGATGATATTTTAAAGAGTTCTCTTGTAGATTCCAGAATTATCATGTTCCGTTCAGTTTTGGTGTATTTTTGAAATTCTCTCTCTATCTCTGTGTCTCTTTCTCTGTCTCTATAAGCAGCAGAGGGGGCGAATCCGACATTTTGTCCAATCGTTATTTTGCTTAATTATTACTTTCTGCACTCAACGGATCCGGTGTAGTCAGCGCTGGTAAAAAAAAAAACGACGACGTCGTTGGGGGATCGTCCAATCGTCATTTGGTTTAATTAACACCTTCTGCGCGTCGATCCCCAGCGTCGTCAGCGTCCGGTAAGCACATCGACGACCGCGTCGATGTCATCGCCCCCTCTGCTGCTAAGTGGTTATTTACAATGAAAATTATTTACAACTAACCGAATATTTGGTCAAGTCCGATACGATATCGTGTCCGAGGATCATGTAAATTTATCGTTACAAATCCATGTGGGGTCGACTGAGCATGACTAAAGAAGTTTCGAAAACCATTAAAGTCCATGTCACCGCCGCACCATGTCTGCCAAATATTTCGTAGCGTGTGTGTATCAACGCCGTTGAATGCAGCAAGAATATTACAGTTGTCTCTGATTACTTTTGGAATCTGAGTGTATCGTTGAGTGACATATATCACGTCAGTGTTTTTATGCCTGCCTCTGGAAAATATCCTAGCTGGGTTTTTTTGATTGTCTAACATAACATCATCGTACACGACTAGATTGTTAACGTCGCCATCAATATCATCAATACCCGGTGCATCATTGATATCTGTAATAAACTCGATGACATTTTTTTTAGCGATCGCTGATGCATTCTCGTTGAAATCTTTCAACACCTCGTAGCATCGTTGATCATCTACGCTAGGAGCAACCAAATACAACTTATCCCACTTCATCCATCTCATTATTAAATTGAGTAACAATTGCGTCTTGCCGGATCCAGATGGTCCGATGATAATCATCCGGATCGAGTTTGGTAACGCTGCAACATGCTTAACTGGTTCTCTTGTTTTAGTTGCCGAAAAATCAATTATATTCATATCTCTATACATAAATTATGGATCTATATTGTGTGAAGTGTAGAGTACGTACTGGCACAAATGATATGACAACCGCTACAACAAGAAATAACAGATCGGCGCTTAC
This sequence comes from Sinohyriopsis cumingii, assembly GCA_028554795.2. Lineage (NCBI taxonomy): Eukaryota > Metazoa > Mollusca > Bivalvia > Unionida > Unionidae > Sinohyriopsis > Sinohyriopsis cumingii. Next base: position 33,686,335 of record CM068839.1, read on the forward strand.
TGGTAAGTGTGTACAATGCGGTACAAAGAAATTTAGATTTATTTCTATTAAACCCGGGGATGTTTTAAAAAAAAGCGAGGAGGTGATATTGCACCAAGTTATCAAAACTCCCCGGAACACCGTGGGCAAAGTATCCAGGAGAAAAGCACCTCCCAGGATATAACTACTGTGGCCCCGGAACACGATTAGATATTAGACTCGATGATCAAAATCAGCCCAGACCCGGTGAGTATCCAATAAACGCTATCGATAAGGCGTGTCATGCTCATGATGTTGCTTACAAAAGTAGCGATCTGCAACAGCGTCATATCGCGGATGTAAAATTAATTCACGCATTAAATGCTATTCCTGATAAATCCGTCAAAGAAAAATTGGCCTCATGGTTGGTAAAATCGGCTATGAAAGGTAAATTAATGATTGGAAGCGGAGCTTCTCGCGCTGGTAATTGAAAACGCTAGAATTTATAATAACAACATGGAATCCATCTATTATTCTCCGAGAGGATACTGGAAGGGGAAGGCCGCAATTGGTAAGCTTGCAAGCGCTGCAAAGGTAACAAAGACCACTGCGGCTAATTGGTTATCCAAACAGGCTATATGGCAAATCTATCTACCACCGCCTAAACAAATCAACTTCTCGCGCTTTGATGTCAGCGTACCTAATGAAGTTCATCAGGCTGATATACTATTTTTGCCGCATGACAACGGTTACAAATACGCGCTAACCGTAGTTGATGTTGCGAGTCGATACAAACAAGCGGAGCCGTTAAAAACAAAGTCAGCAACTGAAGTAGCCGCTGCGTTTGAAAGAATTTATCAAAGAGGTTCTCTGCGCTGGCCAAATCTATTACAAGTTGATCCCGGTAGTGAATTTCGCGGCGCTGTTTTATCAACGCTGAAACATCATAGCGTCGCGATACGACGGGGTCATACTGCGCTACATCGTGATCAGGCAATTGTTGAACGATTCAATCGGACTCTTGCTGAACGGTTATTTGGATATCAATACGCGAAGGAATTCATCCAAGAAAAACGATCTCGTGAATGGGTCAAAAGGTTACCAGGCGTAATTGCAGCGTTAAATAACGAGATTACCCGAGCAATCAACATGAAGCCCAGCGACGCGATTAAATACGAGTACATACCCGGAAGATCAAAAATAGATAGCGTTTCCAAGCCGATTCTTGGCGATGTCACTGTTAGATATCTATATGAACCAGGAGAGCTTGAAGGCGGTAAAAAAAGAGCTACTGATCCTATTTGGAGTGTTACCACACATAACATATCAACGATAACACGATCAACTGGTAGACCACCGATCTATAGACTGGATTTAACTGCTCCTCAGCGCGGATTTACACGCGAGCAACTACAAGTGATACCTAACGATACTCAATTACCCCCGCGTGGTCTTAACTAGCGCCGTTGCGTCTATTACACTCAAGACAGGTCAACCTCACATTGTTTTTGACATGACCGAGACTGTTATCGATCCTGTCCACGGTAAATTGGCGAGCGTCTTTATCCGAATAGCGCCAACTCATTACACAATTACAACTCGCGCAGTGATTATTCTGTTGTTGTCGTAACGCAATTATTAATTCGGCATCAATATCAAAACGCCGCTGTTTTTTTTTATCCTGTTGGCGGTAACCCGAGAGTTTTTTATCAATGACGCTAGCATCAATAATGTCATCGTTGTCGCCGGCTTCGTCACTGACTCCGTCAATAACAATTCTTCGAAGCTGATTTATCCTCCGTACTCGGGACACTGCAAGATAGACTAGATTCGACCATTCGATGCGATTATCAACTATCCAAACAATTGTGTCCGTGATGGTTAGTCCCTGCGAGGAATGTATTGTTGTTGCGTATCCTAGCGTCCACGGGGATTTATTAGCACGTAGCGCGTCCTCGACGACGCTGATATCAACGAGCACAATATCATTCAGCACGAGAATTTGTTTTTTTGTCCCTGACGCTGTCGGGGCTGGAATTTCAACTTCAATGTTCTGCCGCCGTGTGTCCGCGGGTCTATAACATAACGGCACTGGGCGCGTTGGAAACTTTTCCTTATGCAACGTAAACAACTTCCGCTGAAGTGTGTCCCTGACTATCTTTCTACTCGCTACAATCAAATCGTTTGGTCTCCATGTTTCCCAGAATTCATTTAACGGCGTTTCCGGAATCACCTCGCGGATTATTTCACATTGAATTCTATCCGGCTGTAATCTGATTAATTTTTTAACCCCGCGCAGTTGTTCATCAAGTGCCCGGTAATCAGTATCGGTTTCTTCATAATAGTCCACGAACCCGCTCAACCAATCATGTGGACCCTCGCCGACAAATGGTGGTGGTTGGCCATGGTCGCCACACATGATCACCGCTGTATTCGCGCGCAGCAACCAATCAAGAAACATTTGTAAAACATCTAACGAAACAGTACATATCTCATCCCAGATGATAACTTCAGGAATAAATTTTTCACCCATTCGATCAGGAGTCCTCTCGCCACCGCTGTATCGAAAAAAGCTGTGATAAGTAACGGCGTCAACATTTCGTTGTTTTATCTCTCGCGCTAGTCTATGGGTCGGTGTAAGCACGATTATACTTGCCCGCGTTCGAAATAATTCAATTGCCCGAGTCGTCTTTCCCGACCCGCCACAGCCGCTTAAATAAACCGTCTTGTGTCTACAAATTGGATCAGAACACGGTGGTGCATTAGACCATTCTGACAATTTATCACCGCGTAAGTAATTGTTTTCAACGGCGACATCTGCTGACGAGGAATAATCGCGTCGTATTTCATTTTTAATTCTCCATGTACCCCAACTCTCGTCCGGACTAGTAAACTCGGCTACGTTTTCCTTATACGCTACTTCAACATAAAACGAATCAACGGCTACTCTAACCGCGGTGTCGGGGAATCTATTTATCATCGAGAATAAATTGATAGCGGCGTAACCCAGCATAGACGCCCTCAAATGCGGGTATGCCGGGCTGTCTCCATCGCTGTAGGAAACAACTGTACCCAACTTTGTTCCATTGGACAAGAAAGCTGTTTTGCAGTTCACGTATCTATTTTTTGCCACTGCGTCCTTGATTACGAAATCATATTCTGCGTCATCTATAATCAACCGTGAGCAATATCGTTTGTAGTCGTGGTTTTTTCCACCTTGTGTGAATTTACCAATTATTCTTCTACCGAGATCTTTTGCCTCGCGGTTTCGTTGGTTAAATATCCTCCTGGACCATTCGATGATATATTCCTCGTCGGCATCAATGTGTTTTCTGGATTCGTCAATTATGCTATCTAGACACTCTGGTTCTGGTAACCAGACTTCAGTCTGCGCCCGGTATGATATAATCGCGTCACTAACAATCAACGATACAAGCATGCTACAATCAATCATATACCGTAGCAGCGCTATTGGCAGCCACTTCTTTTCAGACATGTGTCTACCGATCCAAATATAACAACAGCGATGAAGTCCTGCCGCGAACTCAAATGATACTACGCGAGCGAATCCGGTTAAATCAAAATCAGGCAGTGGTCCATTAATAGCAACACGAGTCATTTCATGTCTGGGGTGTCCAAATCGTTTGAAATACTCAGCGGCGGATCCATACCCGAGAAAACTCGCTGGATAACAGGCAACCATATCAACGGAAACCATAGCGTCGCGGTTGTATTCAGTGTTCCATAGTCCACCGTGATAGTATTCCAAACAACTGGATTGTACATCCGGTAGAAATTCCTTGCGCGTTGGTCTCCACGCATTTTTCCTTGCTGCAACATGAGCCGCAACCGATGGAATCGTAAAACAATTTGTTAGCAGTTGTTCATCATGCTCTTCAAATTCCATGGCGGTTTTTTTCATCCTGTTGTGAAACGCTTCAGTGCGATATAATTCACCGTTTGGTCTTACAAACTGATCAAAGGTATCCGCATCGTTTTCAGCGCTGCGAAGTAACCACACTGAAACAGGGTCGTTTTTACACAAACAAGCAATAGCATCAAATAGTTTCCTCTCCGCGAGAAAACCATCCCGGGAGAATTCTTCTCCTAAAAATTCTTCGGGTATATACTTTACTGTTCTATCCCGTGGAAATATTGTGATCGCGGGCGTCCATGCGTGTTCGTTATGATCAATAATTTTGATTGGGGCCCCATTTGATTTGTACTTTGATTCGTATAATACTTCACCGGTTATTGTTGTAACGGTTATTGGAAATCTCAACGACGTTTCTAATCTCGCTATGTCGCTGATGGTTGCTCCACGCTCTTTTACGGTTAGTTCCCACTGGTTGATTTTGCTACGTCGTAAATCAGTCAATTTGTTTCCTCGACACGCATTTGTAAAATGCTCTATTACTCGTTCTGCTACACAATCTATCCCCGTTGACTGTTTCATTGGTTTCAGTTTTCCGATATCAGGTTTCTTATTTAACGGGTATATTCCATAAACAACTGCTGTTTCAGGATACGCTCGTTCATAGTATGGTCTGTCAATTCCGGTTAACAGCCCCGGCTTGGAGTCGCGGCTAACAATGACTGTTTTCATGTCGCTGAGAACTGGTTCAAATTTATCACGTATGATCCAATTACCTGATTCCACCCGGACAATGAATTTTACTCTGAAGAAATACCTTTTACCGTCAAGTTGTGATATTATCGTTGCTGCGCGGTTGTCGTTCATGGTAGCATCAACAACGCCATCAATTCGAAATGTTGACCAACTATGAGATGCGCCATCACGCTTGAATTCATCGATACAATCACGTATTTTACTCAACAGGGTTCTATCGTTTATTAACGCTTTTGGTGTGTCCTTGAGGACTCTATCGAGATTGAACTTAATATTTTTCCGGGGCTTAATTGCTGCCAATCTCTCGAACTCATCCATATAATTAAAACAAGTATTTAAATGAAAGAATATAGTATAATGAATAAATGCAAATGGTTGATGATTGGGTCGATAACCCCGTGCAATAAATCATGTAGAGGTGAATTCTGCGGGTATCATTTACAAAGCGTTCGTAATGGTTCTCTTGGCCCCCTCCCATGCTTGGTTTGCCACGTCGGTGTAAGAGGAAAATCGCAGTTGTGTATTAATTGTGGCGGAAAGCGATACAGGGAACTAAAACGCTATTATGACAAGCGAATTAAAAACGCCGTCATTGACCCCACCGCTGACTTCGTCATCAAAACCCCCCAAGACTACGTTGAAAGATTCATAATCAAACCAAATAATAAATTAGACAAGTAGTATTATTATACAAATGGACCAAGAATTTCAGCCGCATCCTGTGCTCGTCAGTTACGAGGCGTCTCGCGACGGCATTGTTAGAAACCGCAAACTGAAGAAGCCGGTTGGATGGAAAAATAATCAGGGGTATTTGATGTTTGGTGCCGGAAAGAAGAAATATCTCTGTCACAGAATCATCTATGAATGTTTTCACGGATTAATCGAGAATGGACTTGTGATTGATCATATTAATAGTAATAAGACTGATAATTCTCTTACAAACCTGCAAGCCATCTCTCAGAGTGAAAACACCAAAAAAGGTAAAACAGGGAAGCACGCAAAAAAAGCAAAGAGTGTCAAATCGTTTGATACAACAACGCACGAGGAAAAAACATTTCACTCCATGAATGCGGCAGGAAAATATTTTGATATTTGTATGCCCGCAGTGCGATTTGTTGCAGAACGAGTATATCAAACAGCAATCTCAAAAAAGACCGGACGCAAAATTCGATTTTCATATATAACAGAAATTAGCGAGTGACGAAGTCACCGTGACAAGGCCACAGGCGCCTATGGCGCTGACGAAGTCGCCATGACAATAAATTGTCCATTCCGGAAGAAAACAAAGTATGAACACCTCGGGATTGATACACGGGGTTCATTTTTTTTTATTTAAAAACAAGATGTTTTATAAGAATAATGAATATCGAAGACATCAATAATATATTAGCCGAGATTTCAAAATTAAAAAATCAAGGAATTGAATTATCTGATGGTCTCGACAGTGAAAAAATATTATCCGATTATGAGATTATTAACGAACAATCAAAACGGGGGCGTTTTACCCTGGCCCGCGAGTACTTTTTTATAAAACGATTACAACATACGATCAATGAAAACTTGTACCACAATGACGCAAATGCATTCATTGGACTATTCACTGCCGTTGAAATAATACGAAAAAAACTCGGACGTGTTTATGAACGACGCCGGGAGATTTCTAGCAAGATCAAAAACATTAGAAGGATTATAGACGAAAACTCCGGCGAGAAATTAGAAATTGCTTCGCAATTGCAATAATGGTAGCCGAATCACTTACTACTCGGCTAGCCAGAGAGCGGCTAGCGGCGCTTAAAAAGTTTATACCGTTACGAGACAGGGTCCGAGAGCAACTTCAAACGCGGCAGCAACTACAAACCGATTTTACTGTTGGAAGCGAACAACTCTTTGCCCCGGTAACCAAAGCGACCAAAGATGTTACGGCGGCAACTGTGCCCGTCCTCGATGCGCTTGAAAAGATAGCGGCAGAGACAAAACAAACAAAAAGGTCTTTAGAAACACTCCCTGCAAAAATAGCGGCTGCTACAACACGGAGGCCACCACCACTCGCTATAACGGAACCACAAGAACCTTATGTTACAATGGCCGACGAAGAAGAATTAGGTGCTACTGCGAAAGAACCAGAAGAAGAAATACCAGAAGAAGAAATACCGGAAGAAGAACTAGGCGCCACCGCAAGAGAACCGGAAGAAAAAGAGGAGAATATACCCCGTGTTATACTCAAGAAGAGCACAATAGATCAAATTAGAGGCTTCAGCAGCAGGGAAGAATTAATTAATTTTGCTGCCAACAATTTTGCTAAGAGCATACGAGATAAGAAGCATATCAATAGCGGTTACGAGAAAAATATAAAGTCGTTAAAGGACTGGGCAAGAATAGTGTATTTAGCGAGTAAACATAGAGACGCATTACTACATCGTGGTGATCCCGATTACGACACATTCCACAAGGAAGTTAAGAGTAGAACACCAAAAAAAGGAAAAGGATACCCTGTTGGTAAAGAATCCTACGGCGTTACCTGTCCTGGTAGTGTTCTCAGTGATATATCACGGCTAGAGGTACTAATTGGAGGAAAACGAGCCGGAAATAACTCTCCGGAAATAATCAATGAGGCCGCTGATATTTGCAAGCGGTTATTTGCAGGCGGTATTATGGACATTAATGCATATCGAACGCTCATAGACGAGCTCGTGGATGATTAATTGGAAAACTGGTGTCTTTAATAAGGATGATCATACACTACAACCACGATAAACCAGTACTCGTCTACGTGGTAAACTCGCGATTGCCTGTTTACCGCGCGTACTATGGAGATGGTCTCGGTAGCACCATTGCGGGATTATTTACAAGAATGGCTCCAAAAGTAGCGCCGTTAGCCAAACAATTAGGAATGAAGGCTATTGATGTTATTCGTGATAAGGGTATTAGTGCCATTGGAGATGTTGCCGGAAAGGCGCTTTCAGCCGCGCGGGACAAACTAATGTCGTTGGTGAGGAGAAAAAAACAAAAACCACCGGTGATGCCATCAACGACAGTGATGCCTGCGAATGTCAGTAAAGTAATAAATAACGCCGTGGAAGAAAAACTAGAGTCGTTGGCGACTTCGCCATCAGCCGATGCGGCAACCAACGCGCTCATGAACGCGATAGCGGGGAGTGGTTTAAATTCAAAGAATTTACGACGAAAACGACGTTGATAGATTTCAATTGAAAACACCGACATGAATAATAATAGAAATGTTTGCGCGAACCGCTGACCCCGCGTTTGATATGGACGCCCCAGTGCGCAGGGATGATTCTGTCCGTGATTATCAATATTATTCTTATTATGCAGCGCAACCTGACCTACGATCGCGAATTGAACTTCAAGTCCAAGATACCAGTAAATATTTTTTGCCGTGTGAAGCGTTTATCGAAATTGAGGGAGAACTCGTGACAAATGCCGCCGATAATGCACCATACGCAGATGACCATCGTGTTCGAGTTGGCTTCGTCAACAACGGTATCATGGCGTTATTTGAGAGCGCCAGATATCTTATTGACGGGCGAGAAATTGAATCAATAGAACGCGAGGTTGATGTTGCAACGACGATAATTGGGTTGGCGAGATACTCGGATGATTATACAAGATCGGCGGGCCCATCTATGATGTTTGCGAAGGACTCCACCGATAACGCTGACCATCTTCAGTACGTTAACGTGCTGGTGGAAAGAGATACCGCAACTGACCCACAGGCTGAAGCAAATAACCCAGACCGCAGAGCAAGACCAGGCGCTAATTTCAATATTATAAAAGGTCTTAACGATAATTACAATATGGGATTCGCAACACGAGTAGGGATGTTGCAAGGACCACGCCGAAAGTTTTCATGCGCGATTCCACTCCATCACATATTTGGATTCTGCAGAAATGTTAGAAAAGTCATCTATGGGGCTAAGCATACAATTGCCCTGACGCGAAGGGGCGATGATAACAATGCAATATGGCATGCTGCTGGCGTCGCTGCCGGTAAAGTCATTTTAACTAAAATGGCATTGTGGATGCCGGTGCTGACTCCATCAGTTACCACGGAAGCACGATTGTTAGCATTTATGGAACGGGGGGGGAATCGTTGTTGAGTTGGCTAGCGGTAACAACTGATGCTAAAGAGGATAACGTCGCCGATACGTTTACATGGCACCTGGCATCAAAACAGGGTGTTTCAGCCCCGCGTCATATATTCATAGCGCTACAGAATAGGGAACGATTGGGTAATCAAGAACGCAGCCATATGATATTTGATCGATTAGGAGTCATGGAGGTTTCGCTGAGAATAAACGGACAACAGGAACCATCCGAGGATATACAGCTTAATTACGGCGACAACCATATCGCACGTGTGTATCATCGATTGCTGTCATACATGGGTCGTGATCAAAACGTCGACACTGGTTTGCAAATATCACAACTTGATTTTAAAAACCTGTATCCGATTTATTACTTTTCGTTGGAACATCTTGATTTAACGAGACAATCCGTCGTTGATATACACTTCCGAGCTCGTATAGCCCCGGCTGGTGCCAATTATAGAGCGGTTGCTGTCATTCTCAGCGATAAATCAATGCTGCTAGAAGGCGTTGGTGGACGAATGAGAATCGTTGATGCGCCAGTGGAAAACATGTAATTGAAAGCACAAACGCGTTTACAATAAAATGTCGTATAGTGTCGTCAGTGTAGAGTTGACTGATGGTCAAGTCAAGAAATTACGATCAAAGTCGGCTAAACAATGCGGAACCACAATAACGCTGAAGCCGTCGCAGATGGCGGGCGGTAATCATAAGATATCGTTGACGGCGCGTCAAATAAAACATTTCAATGATGCGATGAAGAATAAAAAGGGTGTTCAAATAGATTTTTCAGCCGCAGCAATTAAAAACATGGAAAAGACCGGTGGGATATTTCCGCTGTTAGCTGCGATTCCAGCGTTGATTGCCGCGGCCGCACCAGCAGTGGCTAAGGCGGCGGCGTTAGGAGCCGTTGGTACCGCGGCGGGAATGGCATTGAAGAAGGCAACCGGGAAAGGCTACAAAAAAAAACGACCCGTGGCCGGAAAGGGTCTAAGACTACCGGGAACCCCGTATTCATGGTACTCGGGGAAGGGTCTAAGACTACCGGGAACCGTTTAATGACTCCAATGTCTAATTTTGATTTAATAGACGCCGCAAACGCGTTAGCGATAAAAAACTTCAGAGGTGTTTTCATGAGGGATCAATTACCGGCGGCACCAAGGAATATTGAAACCGGCATAATTAACCTCGATGGGTCCTCTGGAGCGGGAACTCATTGGGTTGCATACGCGATTGATCCGCGTGCGATCATCTATTTTGATTCATACGGGTTAGCCCCGCCGAAAGAGTTCATGCGGTATGTCCGGGCGTGTTCAACCCGGGCGTGTTCAGCCCGGGTTTTTTATTCCACGCTGCCAACACAGCGATTAAGCGACCCACCGATATGTGGCCGTGAGGTATTGAACGTACTCGCGGCGATTTCATCATCGCGGAAACCACCTCATGTGGTTGTAAACGAATACACTAGTGGGGTCGTAGAAGCTCAACGGATTTTAGAGAATAACATTTACAATAATAATGATTGATATTTGGGGACGACCGGTTTCGGCGCTGAAAGAATCCACTGTAACGGCCGCCGCCGACATAAAAAAACTAATTGAGGATGAAATCGCTGATACGTTGAATTTAACAAGTGTTGACCCAGGCGAAATAGTTGTATTTCAAGACCGCCAGGGTAAATTGAAATCCAGTAATGTGTCGCTGGATGATGTTTTAACACGACAGCGTGATGCCGCCGAGGACGCTATCGCGTTGTATACCGGCGACGGACGACTCAAACCGGGTGAATCCATCTTGACGATAAATGGAAAAATAAGTACACTTGGCGACAATTATATAACCATGTCAAATTCGTTAAAGGGTTTACGTAGTGAAATTAACTTGCATGAAGAACGGTTCGAGGCGATGCTAACGCATTTCGCCGATGTGCAAGACATTGTCGATAGTTTTTTTCGGGGACCCCCGACGGCAACCGAACCGAATTTTGTAATGATAAAAAATGCTATTTCGGAGCTTATGGCGCTGTCGGCCAGTTTACCCCCGTTGCGAAAAAATGTTAACAGGATCGATGACAACTTTGATAAATTCTTTGGTAAAAAAAATACCAAGCCGGATGAGATTACAATAACTATAAATGATATCACTGCGTATGGACAGGAAATAAAAACAATCAAAACTGATGTTGCAACAAACAAAAGGAGTGTAGACGCGCATGAACGGGAAATAGAAATAATCGGCGCTAATGTTGCAACGATCATAAATAATGTAGACTCGCATGGACGGAAAATAGAAACAATCAAAACTGATGTTACAACGATCATAAATAATATGGACACGCATACACAGGAAATAGGAACAATCAAAACTGATATTGAAGCGAACAAAAAAAATATAGACGCGTATTGGCGGGGAATAGGATTAATCAAAACTGATGTTGCAGCGAACAAAAAGGGTATAGACGTGCATACATATGAAATAGGAACAATCAAACTTGATGTTGCAGCAAACAAAAAAAGTATGACCGAGAATACACGGGAAATAGAAACAATCAAAACTAATGTTGCAGCGAACAAGAATAATATAGACGCGCATTGGCAGGAAGTAGGAATAATCAGAACTGATGTTGAAGCGATTAAAGACGGGCTACCGAGAGTAGCAGAGCAATTCGAAAAAATAAAAACCCCTCATGAGAACATCATCAACACAGTATACACAATTCGGCATGGATCATTCGATTGGACTCCTACACAGAATACAGTAAATATTACCGCAACTATTAAGGGTATTTATCGATTGACACTGGTTTCAATGATGCAGTTTAATATATTATCGTCGAGTTCATCCGGGTTTAACAATACAATATCAACAATTATAGACAAGAACGCAACTGAACTGTTTACAATTTATGCCGTTGATAGAAATCTAGCCGGGGCAAACATCACATGGTATGTGGAATTTGTAGCGAATCTAAGTAATTAAAAACACTAGCTCTTTTAAAATAAAAATGACCACCAAGGAAATTGAATCAGAGGTATCACCGACGTCACATCAATATCGATTCGATACCGCAAAAGAATTTTCCGCGAACTTGAAAACGCTTTCCGAACAATACCGTGCAAAAATAAAAAAATACCGCAGAAAAATAACCGCCATCGACGCGGTCGTGTACTCGGTGTCGGGTATAGTGGCCGGTACCGGCGTCGTTTTATCCACGGTGACCACGATAGCCCCGATCGCTGTTCCAATCGCTGTCTCCGCGATGACAACAGTTGCTGGAGTCGCCAACGCAATCACTAGGAAGATATCATCGTGTTTTCAGAAAAAACTCAACGAGTATACAGTAAAACATCAAATAGTATCCGACGCGTACTCGAAATTATCCGGGTTGATCTCGTTGTCAATTGATAATTTGTTCGTATCCGATGTTGAATTCTCCACGATGGTCCAGTTGTATAGCTCCGCGATGTCAAAAATCGAGGATTTTCAACTGGAAGCCGGAACCACCTGGTTGTTGAAATTAGACACTAAAGACAACGAATAATAATAATGTCGCTGAACCCCGAAGGGTTTCAATTACTTCAGCGGATCGCGGAGAACACCACTCCGGTACAAACAAATATGATATCGATAACGTCAACGAAACCCGAATTCAGTGTGAACTTCCCGTCGCCGGTTCCAGTGAAGGAAATAGCGCTGGCAAAATTGCGAGTATATCACAGTTGGCCTAATATTCGAGCGGACGCATTTAACGGACAACAACCTAATAACTCGCTGGTTTTTGCACGGACAAATAAACCCGATGGGACCCCAGACTGGGAGGAGGTTACAATACCAACTGGGTCATACCAAATAGAACAAATCAATAAAGAATTTCAACGCAGGATAAAATCGATCACAGGAAAGGAATCAAAAATCGTTATTACGGTTCATGAACCGACGTTATCGTCGACGATTGAAATAAGCACACCGGGGTATATGGTTGATATTTATAACAGTTCAATAAGAACCATACTAGGATGGCCTGAGAATCCACCTCATAAAACCCCCGCGGACAAGCAATCGTATCATGATATTAATCCCAATTATCAAAATAAATTGTATAATATGAAAAACGCGTTATTACCCAGTATATTTGCATTTCAAGACAGGAATAACATGCAATGGTATTTTCAGCATGGGGAAACTCCTAAATTGCACACCACATTCGTAATTAGTTTAAAGAATATCACTGATATGTTTGCCGAAATTAATCATTATTACCAATTACAACTAGAACAGCTACGAGAGACAAAAGCACAAAAACACGTTGAGGTGTTAAATCAACTTATATCAGACATGGAATATATCAATGAACGAATCGTTAAAGTAATATCCGATAGCAGCGATGATAATAAACAAAAATTCCTAACCGAGTATAATATCACAGAAGCCGATTTACCTGATTTCAAGTTTCCAGGATACAACGCGCCAGAACTAAGAAAGTCTCTTAATGATTTTATCAGTTCATCAACTTATATCCTCAGACACGATAACGGGGATGATGGTAGGCATATTGCCCCGTACAACGTAAATATCGCATCGGTGATAGCAATTAATCTAGTGTGTGATGCTATCGAAGGGAGTTACCAGGTGGATACCAATCAATCAAATCAAGCTCAACAGGGATATATCCTTTATTCATTTTCACCAACAGCCCCTCCGGGATATTTAATCGTTGAGAATCCGATTAATCCGGTCTATATGCGATGCCATGATCGGTTTTTAACGAGAATTAATTTTAAACTCACCGATCAGTCAAATAACCTAATTGATCTACAGGAGGAGGAGTTAGTGATCACTCTGTTTGTAAGATCATAAAGACCCTCATTGTAAATAACCACTTAGCAGCAGAGGGGGCGATGACATCGACGCGGTCGTCGATGTGCTTACCGGACGCTGACGACGCTGGGGATCGGCGCGCAGAAGGTGTTAATTAAACCAAATGACGATTGGACGATCCCCCAACGACGTCGTCGTTTTTTTTTTACCAGCGCTGACTACACCGGATCCGTTGAGTGCAGAAAGTAATAATTAAGCAAAATAACGATTGGACAAAATGTCGGATTCGCCCCCTCTGCTGCTCTATAGGTCTCTGTCTCTGTCTCTCTCTTCCTCTCTCTCCCTCTTTCTATATATATATATATATATATATATATATATATATATATATATATATATATATATATAACGGTACTCGGTTTTCATTTATGTTAATAATATTCCGGGTTTTTTGTAAATATTCAAGCGCGTAATCTGAATAATCCTTAACAAACCAATCAGTAATCTTGTGCAAAATGTCCCTTAAATGAGTGTTGGTGCAGATCAGCTCAAATTATTGATCACTTAACGCTGCTCCAACTCTCGTACTGCCGTTAGCTGTGTCAAATCCGATAATTATACATGTTTTGGATTGTTTGTATATCTCAGGTATGATTTTTGCTTCTCTGGACATAGACGGAGGGTTGTAAAATCTCACCCATTTGAATACCACTACGTTAGTACTAATCTCGGTCATTCGGGTGCCATTAAGTTACACATAAATATGTGAACGTTTGGCAACGATGATATTACAGTTTTTGATGCTGCTAAAGTAAAATGAATAGTACAAAACATGTCTCAGTTAGACAGTGACATTCTTATATGGAAGTATACCAGCTCTGGTTCATCAAGGCAACTCGCCTGACAACTTTGAAATATGAATACCAAGTAGCATGAGAAAATCTGACATACTTGTAATGTTAGGTTGTTTTCCACATGGTTAGCTGTAAAGCAATTTCAAGAAACGGGATGCTTTATGATATCAAGCTTCCTACAATGGCTATCCGGGTTGATGTTGTTGTTGTAGGGTTTAACACTATTTTTCAGCACACGATAGGCTATACATAGTGGCCAGTATTAATGGCGGAGTAAGAACCCGAGAAAACCCCAGAAAGAACCACCGACCCTCGAATAGCGAGCTTTCTCAAATACCCACATTGGCTGAATCCGAGACTCGAACACACGCAGACAGAGGTGAGATGGCAGTGATCCGTAACGGAAAGTGCTTTAGACCACTCGGCCACTCGGGACCCCCACTATCCGGGCTGAAAAGGCATAGATAATTGATGATGAACAAGAACATCGTCGCTGTAATAACATACCACTGCCCGGAAGCTGTCACAAAGCATGACAATTTCAAGTACCAGAATTTGAGTTACATAAATGCCGTGGTGATATACAAGATTATCAGGTAATTATTCTGGTTGAATACTATACAGGTAAAAACGCAGTAAACCTCCTTTCAAATGTGTGCATATGAATTATATCAACGTTACTGCTCAAAGATGCATCCGTGGTTAAGATAGAAATTAATTTCCATCTATGTTCGATTATGCCATTTAACGATGTGTCGAAAATACAACTCCGCGGATTCATAGTGGCGCTCGTGTTATCATGAACCATAAGATCCATAATTCTTAACACGTTGAAACACTTCACCAATTCAAGATCATGATGACCGCTCCGGTGGCCTTGTGGTTAGAGCATCAGCTCGGAAGCGGGACGTCGTGGGTTCGAACCCCGGCCGAATTACCTGTGTGGTTTATATTATACTGTGGACAGATGAGATAGATAAAATGAGTCACCGTTTTTTGCATCGTGGTCAGGATTCTGTTGCGGTGTCTTTCAAATTACACTAGGTTATGGCGAAAGGCATCAGACAACAGCTCTCCTCTCCTGCTGACATGATATTGGCTAAGGACAGCCACTCACTGTTAGATCTGCAATCGCGCTTTTAACTCCACTCATACCAAAGAGTGACCGTGACCACACAGGTAATTTAAAGAAGCCGTACACAAAAACAAAATAAATGTCCCTGTGGTGCTTCATAGCTTCATAACCTGCATGTGTATGATGTGTATTGAATAGAACAAAGAGTCATATCAGCATCAAAGACGCCAATAAGGGAGACAGACAAATGACACTGACACAGAAAAATATGATGTTTATACTGGGTCAGCTGTAGGTCTGAATTCCAGCCTGGACAAGCTAGTCAGTAACCTTTCAACGAATGACAATGATCGTTTAACAGTCGATATGGTACAGCTAACAATAACAAGCTGAAGCTTACGACTATAAAATGAATCTTTCTCCAGGGATACCTGAGTGATGGGACAATTTTGCTTGCAATCACATACTGCCGATCTAGACATCACATTCTATGTTGTCTTGCGCTGATATTTCCGCCAACGTCTATGAACAGAGAAATCAAGTTTTGTCCACGTTTGATTATCACAGCCTTGGTGACTATCATGATCTGTATTAAAAACAGATGGAATTCCGCTTGCGAATATTTTTAGACTTTCGCGATAGAGCCAAGCGAGTGTACAATCTCGAAACCTCGTGCTCTATTTCATCAACGGGAATGACTGAGAATGCGTTGTTGTCAACAAACTAATGTTGAGTTGGAATTACTCACCGGGATAGACTAACAACCTGTTTCTTGAGCATGCTGTCGGTGGCGGTCTTTCCGTGTCGAGTGTCCGCTACGCGCGCACCAGAACCCAACAGTGGACGGATATGATCCTGATGTTCCACATGGTTTTATAATGTATCTCATCATCAACAATCTTTATGAATAGGCCATGATGCAGTCCATGCCTATGGACATGAGTGTATGTCCATTCCGAGAGCGTAAACATTTACAAGTACGATATTCACAGTGATGACCTGGAGCATCCGACGTTCCATAGCAGCCACTATGATTATCTGCTAATAGCGGAAGAGGGCTAGGTGCCCCATGAGTGGTTGTTCACATATCTGTGTGAGACAGTAAAAGATACTGGACGCAGGAATACAGAATTTATAAAGCAAGCACCAAATTTGAGGAACATATACAACTATGTTGATCACATATGTAATATGAAATTATATCTTTGATTTGGTATGTGTGGTTCAAGATCCATCATGTACTTAAGTTTCTTCAGAACGCATATATGTCTTCGTACATTCAAATTAATAAAGTCTTATTGCTGACCTGGCTTACGAGTCTCGAAATATCTTTGATGGTGGACCCTTTGTCGTGCACAATAAAATGCCGAAGCTGATACTCTCTAGGCCTGCCTATGCTATGCATTCAGTGTTGGGCTTATCTAAACTGCTCATGTGCGAGTTTTATTATGATAAGATCACACCATAGTTAGCAACAATGTTAAAATAATGGACACGGACACCGATTCACTTCTTATGCATAATACAACCAATAATGTGCATCTGAGCTGGTATAGCGGATGTACTTCTCAAATTTACAAGTGGATTAACCATAACCGTATCTTCAGCTAGATAAATTCCAAGTAATAAATGAATGCCCTCGATGGGTAAAGACCACAATGTTCCGACTGTCACTGGTTCTGAAGCTAAAAAGCCTGATGACAAATTCGAACAATGGAGAGGAACATTAACAAAGCCGCAGTCTACTTTTTAAATAAGAACACTGTCATTAGAAGAAGAATTTTGAGGAAAGGCAAAGTACCTGATAGTAAAAGAGTACGAGAAGCTACTGTGTCATTTAAATTTTTAAATGGGATAGTATTGGCCGAGCCAAATATGAGTGATATAGAACCACTCAACATGAATAGTTCATAATTCTCCATAACAAAATAGATTGTGGTTTGTTTAACCCATCAAATGTATTGCTTTCAATAGATGCCTATGACCACGATATCTAAGAAATAAGAACATTTGGAATAGGCCTGTCTTGATTCTGTTACTAAGTCTTAAGTTTGGAACGATCAAACATAACGTCCAATTTCTTCTTGTACTAGGTACACGTAGGGAAAGACAAGGACTTCTGATAAATGTTAGCAGAAGCTTTATTTCTAATCGTTGTGCCAGACTGAGATTTGGAAGTGCTCGTATTAGACTGAAATATATTTGTTGTTACCAGAAAACTGCTGAGAAGAAGATTCACTGACAAAAGAAATTTTGGGCTCAGGAATACTCGTCAGCTCTACGAACAGCATTTTCAAATGTTACACATCAATGTAAGTCTTAACATCATTATAGAGGCAGTTCTTGAGCTCTTCACCTAATATGAGTTGCCTGAGAAATTCGTATCTTGACCACCGTTCCTGGCTGAGCAATACCTATCAAATAACTGCTCTTTTTACTCTTGCAAACTCGACATGAGTTTATACAGTTTCGTTGTTATACTTCCTAAACGTTTGTCAGTCAGCCTCAAGTACTAGCTCATGATCCTTTAAAGTGTATTCCCTAGACAGCTCATAATCAGAACTTGCTTGTACTGGAAGGGAAGTACAGATGCCACGGGCTTTGCCAAAAAGTGCACATTGTAATAATGTCCAACGCTCTCCTGACCATTTCAAATTTTCAGCAATTATTTTTTCAAAATATTTAAATCTTTCCTTTCCTAAACGCGGTTATTAACATAATGTTCTAAGTAACATCAAACCATAAATTTGTATGTAAAGTAGGAATATGCTTTTCACGTTCCACGTCTAATTATTTTAAAACAAACTGTAATTCTCTTTCTTCCTTTTCTTCCTTTTCTTTTTCTTTCCGTAATTATCTCTCTTCTTTTGTACACTGCATCTTTATTTGCATTAATATATCTTCTCTGTCTATCTATTTTTCCTCTGTATGTAACAAGAATTCTATTTGCCTCTCTCTCTCTCTCTCTCTCTCTCTCTCTCTCTCTCTCTCTCTCTCTTCTTTCTTTAGTTGAAATTCTTTTTCTTTTTTTCTGTAACAGCGTTTGCTTCTCTCCACTTTCTCCAACTACATTTGTTTTTCTTCTTACTGTAACTGTATTTATATCTCTCACTCCTCTTTCTCTAAATTCAATTGCATTTCTTTTTCTTGAAGCTCAAGCTTGCTTAACTTAACTCTTTTTTATTTTTGTATGTTAATTTCAATTCCGTAACTTGCAATCTACAATCAGATAGATACTTACTAATCAAATCCAAAGGCCTTTCGCCACAAATTCTCTCAACAAAATACTTGACCAAAATATGTTTTATTTCCTGCTTCGTTAAAGCAGCATTTGGCTCAGAAAGATCACATTTTCTGGCTAGCTGGAACAATTCATCCTTTTTCAAAGTCTTACTTTTTCTGAGTAAGATTTGAAATAAATATCTCCACTTTAGATGATTTCGTAAAAAGATTGTTAGTTTCACTAAAGATTTCTAAAATGTGAATTAATGCCTGGGACGTAGATAATTCCAAAACAAAGAGAATTTTTTTTTTTAAAAAAAAAACGTTTTCTAAAATACATTAGAGAAATTCGTATTTTTTGTTACGAGTTTATGCTCTTATAATTAGTAACAGAAAAGAGTGAAACGCAGCAAGCTTAGTAAAATTCAACAAATAATGTATTTCCCTAGAAGATAAAGTGAAAATGAAAAAGGAACATACGGTATTGCGAATTAAATCCCAAACATAATCCTAGGATTACAAACAGAAGTCTTAGTAATTTAAAGTCCTGAATAAACTGTAGTAGAAATTTAAATTAAGTCTAAAACTGTGTTGATGTGCCTTCGGCGGCATGTATTGTGTTGCTGTATCAACAGTCTTTTATTGAAAAACAGTAATTTTGTTCCAGGTTTGAATAAACTATAAATTCCTCTGAAGATCTCTGTCCAAGAATATTATTTTTAATGAGAATTCCTCCTTATTTCAAAAGAAATTCAATTTAATTCAACAATTTGAAGCAATAAAAAGAAGTAAATTCCGACCCAAAAAACTACTAGACACAACCATAATACATATTGATTCCGCTAGATATTAAGCACGAATGACAAGATTATATAGTCCTCTAATTAACGTCAGGTCACAATTAAAATTTTCTAAAAGAAACCCGTACCAAATGGAAAAATACCTTCTAAAAGTTTATTTTGTTTTCAAAATTAAATGTTAGTTTTTATTAGAAAGTCTGTCATCAAAATTATAATATATAACCTAAACAATGTAAAGTACCCCAGGTAAAGTTTAGGGTAATTTCATTAACCTAGACCCAGACAATAAATATATTTTCTTCTGTTACGTATATCTGATTTAATTCATATTTATTTTAATTTACTTGTTTGTCAGTTTTAAATTTTTTATTCTATTATATGCTAGTATAATACAAATTTATTCACTAGAGATGATACTTTTTCAGAAAATTGTTTGACCTTAACTGTTAGTTTATAAACACCAGATGTTGATCTAAATTCAGACATTGTTTCAGAACTTGTAGCTACTTTCATAAACAAGTTCTATTTTATTTTAAAATGATTGGTTGTTTCCAAGGTCATGATGGGACTACATGATTTAAGATGAAAACAATTTTTTTTATTTCTTGGAGTAAAAATGATTGGTTGTCATCAGGGTCATTTTTGGTGTACGTGACATAAACACGATCACATGAAACCCACCCACCCCTTCGATTTCGCAATTCCGGTTTTTCCATTGCACGCACTTGTTAGTTTTAATAGAGATGCTTTGAGAAAGATTTCTCAGTTTTGGGCTTTTTACACTGATGTCAAGTTATTTTGTTGTAGCCAGATTTATTGTTCGAATTTTCTTCAGATCAGTTGGATTTCAAAAGTATTCGTTCTTTTTTCTCTGGAAATATTTTGAGGAGTGCTCACACAGAAATTTTGGAAAGACATTGCTTACAAATTTAATTTGGATTTCCAATACCGGAATGTCATTATTTGTATTTCTACAAGGAACTGTAGAGAAACACAGTACTGACTAGAGCATACGTCATCGTTATCCATCTTGGATTTTCTATCAGAATTCGAACTTAAAATTATTAGAACATTTATTTCTAGGACGTTTGCAATTTAATTCGTGGATTATTCTTAGATTATTTTTGGAATTGATTCTTGAAACCGTAAGTTCTTCTCTACTTTTAATTTTTACAGAATTTGTCAGGAAAATAAATTGTTTGTTAAATTTTGAAAAGCTTGTTGTTTTCACTCTTTCTGTATTACTGTTTATTAGAGCCTAAACACGTAACACTTCTATCAATAATGATCCTGATATTAAACCTATATACATAGAGATTAGTTCAGATTTGTATTGGTTGTTTACAGGATAAAATAAAAGATAGTCGATAATTCAGGTGAAGTAGCAAATAAACTTGATTATGGGCAAGGTTGTTAAGTCCAACATTCAATACTGCATTACAACAACATCTAATAAAATAATAAAAATGTATTAACAAAATAATAAGCAAACAATGCAAATTAAATATGGTGAAGTCGACAGAAACTTCTGACATAGATAAAAGAGATTGAAATCCCATCACTGGTAATCTACAAATACTGATGGGTGAATTCGTTGATGTGGAAAACAAAATATCAGAGCTGGATACAAATATCAAACCAACGAAAACACTGTGATGCCTTTACAAAGCTCCTTACAGTTGTAATCCGTTTAGTTTTATACGGACGTTTTACTACAAAATGCAAAAAACATTATTGAAATAACGTTGATAAAATTTAGGCAAAGACTAGACAGAATAATTGGTAGAGAACGTTAAACATACAATTGAGAAAGAATAATGGGATTATAAACCAGTGTGCCGATTGTATTGTACTCGATCGATTTGTTAGCCATGTGAGCATATCATGTATTTCAGGTATGTCTTCGCGTAGATATTAAAGAATGTATGCATGTATGTACTTGTGCATATGTTGTGTCTGTAATGCAAATCATGACAATAGATAATAGACGTACTCGCGTAACATCCGCGCCATGTCCGTGCTTGCATATGTGCGCTGTACTTGTCACATTGACGGATGTGTACGAAGTAGTATAATAATAACGATTTTATTGATTACTGAAGTAGATTGAATTCTCTTACTCCACCTGACATTACACTTGCAGGAGCACCTATGGATAACGTTTACTCGTAGCTATGTTCTCTTCGTTTGATGACAAAGGCACGTGGAAGAGAGTCCATTATCGTCTGCAGAAAAATTCCAAAGCTTCTATCATCGTACTACTGCAGTCGACTCAGTCAACCAACTGAGCTACCGTGGCTCGCTCACTCTAAGTGTATGAAAGTGCACTTGTTTTATCGTGTGGATAAAGATAAACTCTGAAAAGAAGCATACGTTACAAGGGCATCATAATGGTAATTATTGTTACCTGCTGAAACGAGGCATACGTTACGAGTACGTCGTAATGGTAATCATTGTTACCAACTGACAAGAAGCATACGTTACAAATACATCGTTATGGTAATCATTGTTACCAGCTGAAACGTGGCATACGTTACGAGTACATCGTAATGGTAATCATTGTTACCAGCTGAAACGTGGCATACGTTACGAGTACATCGTAATGGTAATCATTGTTACCAACTGACAAGAAGCATACGTTACAAATACATCGTTATGGTAATCATTGTTACCAGCTGAAACGTGGATACGTTACGAGTACATCGTAATGGTAATCATTGTTACCAGCTGAAACGTGGCATACGTTACGAGTACATCTTAAGGATGTACCTTATTACCAACTAGCTAGAACAACTAATAACAATTAATAGCATCCTGGTTTCTTTATAGAGCTTTTCTTAGAACTTTGTGTTTTCAATTGTTTGTTATGAATTTGATTCATCATAAAACGTGTAATCAATTACAACTCCCAATCTACATTTGACAATACCCTCCCTTCAACGAAAGAAAGCAAATTGTATGCACGACAGTGCGAAAATACCATTCTGTTCAAGTGCAACCATCTCAAAGATACCTAAATAGTCACAAGCGATCGGCCCTCTTCATCATTATTTAAATTATAGGCGTTTTCGCCCATACCGGCATGCATGTCTGGTTAATGTCCATAGGCGGACTGTTTAATTGATCCCGGGGGAAGGAATTAGAGCCTCATCCCCCAGGCATTACTGTGCATAAAAAGCACTATTTAATTGAGCCGTCAGGTCTTGGGTCAATATGACTGGCTTCATAGACCCTAGCGACCTGAATGTAAGGCTATACTCGAGTGGGGATAGACCAAGCACACACTCGAATTAAATGTAGCAATACAATCTGCATTATCTGCGCTAGGTGTCAACAAAGCAGTATGTGACGCCAATAGCGACTGGTCGTCACTATGACGTCACATCGGAACACCTAGGTTTTAATACCATGTGGAGGGTTAGTTAATAGTTCATAAAGAGAGGAAAAAGTGCCTCTCCCTTCATGTATCTAATATGCGATATGCACGTTTATTAACTTAATGTCCGGCGGTGGCGAGGAGGAAGGTTCAGTCAGGGAGGAGCCTGCTCACTAGGAAGGCACCTTGGCTTATCTAGGGTATAAATGTTTGGCTCCCTTGACGTTTTTTGTGAGATAGCACCGCATCAGTGACCACTTAGTGATAGTCTGTAAGGTTATTTAAACTTTATCTACGGAGTCTGATTTGGGTGAGGTGGTTCTTGGTTTGGGTTCACCATTTTGTGTATGGTTATTTAAACTTTTCTAGGCTTAATGGTGCGCCGCTTTGTGCAGCTGGGCCAGATGGTCCTTGGGGTTTGGATCACCTCATATTTTCTTAAGCTTAGGGTCCTAACTATTTTCGCTAGGTATTTGGTTGTCGCATTGTTCAGCCGGGCCTGATGGTCCTCGGGGTTTGGAACACCTTATAGGTTTTAATTTTTGGGATATTAAGTTCTCCTATCTTGATAGACTTTGCCAAACGTGTAGCAGGGCCTGATGGTCTAGGGCGTATTAGACCACCTTATAAATTCTAGTTTTTCGGTCTTATCTATGTGTTCTAATTGTTTTTAGAACCTCGAGGAGAGGTTGTGCCTTAGTGCAGTTGCGTTTATTGTACTACATATAATCGGCGGTCACCTTGCGGTAGGAAAAGAAGCTAGCGTCCTTAATTTCATGTTGTGGGATTTTGGTGCCCTAGAAAAATATTATTATTTTTGTAAATAAGAAAAAAATACAAGAAAAGAAAATATATCTATTTTTTAAAATAGATTAAGGGTTATTGCAGTTTATTTGTTTTTATATCTGTAGGTTTAGGGTTGGGCTAAATAGTTGCTAATATATCTTTATGTTTGATTTATTTTCCTTGTTTTTTGGATGAAACTATTAGTATGTTGTTATTTTATTTTCAGGCTAAGACTATTTGGTTACAACAGATATCTTTGCCGAATACTCGGGTCGCTAAGACATGTCAAAGATATCTGTTCTTTTTTATTCCCTAATTTTAAGTTTAATAGCCTGTCTTTTACCCGCCATCGTCTGCCTGCTCCAGTGGGTGTCTGGTGCTGAGTGTGTTCCTCAGCATGACAAGCAGATGGTAATTCCACACCAGACAAAAGAAGAAAGAAACCGATAAAGAAGACTCCACTCTTCGATTCGCAAGCTGGTACGTGCGCACAATGTGCACAGGCATCTCTGACAACCTCAGGGAGGTGGACGACACCAGGATGACGGCCATCATCGATAGAGAACTCACCAGAATAAATATCAGCATGGCTGCCCTCCAGGAAATCAGGCTCGCATTCAGTGGCTCCCTCCGAGAGGAAAACTACATCTTCTTCTGGAAGGGTCGAGAACCTGAGGATCCCCGCCAGCACGGAGTGGGCTTTGCCATCAAAACCAGCCACCTGTCCTCGGTTGAGCCTCACACAGGGGGCACTAAGCGTTTCTTGTCCATCCGACTCACCACTACTCCAGGTCCTGTCAACATCCTCAGTGTCTACGCCCCACTCTTACCTATTCAGAGGACACAAAAGATCAGTTATATGGGCAACTGGACGAACAGATCAAAGGATGCCCCAAAGACGAACCACTATTCCTCCTCGGCGGCATTAATGCCAGAGTAGGTGGGGACCACGAGTCATTGTCTACCCACATCGGACATTAAGGCACTGGAAAGACCAAAGAAAATGGTCACAGACTGCTGAAGCTGTGCACCTACCATGACATGTGCGTCACAAATACCTTCTTCAAGTGTAAGCCGCAACACAATGTGTTATGGAAACACCCCAGGTCTCATCGCATGCACCAGCTCGACTTGTTCATCACCAGGCGCTCTGCCCTTAACAGCGTCCTCTCCACCAGAACCAACCGCGGTGCAGACTGCTACTCCTACCATGCCTTTGTGATCAGCAGGGTGCGTCTACAGCCAAACACACTACACCGATCAAAAATAAAAGGACGCCCTCATATAAACACTGTGCAGATGTTAGTCCCCTCCAAGGCGAAGGAGTATGCGTCCGCCCTGGACCAGGCTCTTCAGGACCTGCCAGAGCCCGATGCAACGGCCAAGTGGAATGTCATGAAGGGTGCCATCTACAGCACAGCCATGTCCACGTTTGGCAACAATGAACGGCCCAGCCAGGACTGGTTCAACGCACACCTATCAAGGATGGAACCAATAATCGAGGACAAACGAAAAGCCTCCATAGCTTACAAAAAATGCCCTAATAAACGGACGCTTGCTGCTCTAAGAAGTGCCCGAAGTAACACCCAACGCATCGCTAGACGGTGCGTGAACCAGTACTGGCAATTACTGCGTGAAGGAATCCAGAGCAGTGCCGAGGCCGGAAACATCCAAGGTATGTACAGGGGCATCAAGAAGTCTCTAGGCCCTACAGTGAAAGGGGTCGCCCCCTGAAATCTCTGACGGGAGAGAAGATCACTGAATGTGAGCAACATATGGCCAGATGGGTGGAGCACTACTCAGAGATATACTTCCGAGAAACGTCAGTCACATATACGGCCCTTTGCAGCATAAAGAAACTGCCCACCATAGAGAAGCTCAACAAAGTGCCCACCTTAGAGGAGCTTATCAAAGGAAACAGCTGCCTCCCAAACTACAAAGCTCCAAGTGGTGACAGCATCCTGCCCGAAGCTATCAAACGTGGGAAACCAACATTGCTTCAGCCGCTGCATGAGCTACTTTGCCTCTGCTGAGAGGAAGGAAGGGTCCCCCAAGACATGCGCGACGCCACAATTGTGACCCTTTACAAAAACAATGGCGACCGCAGTGACTGTAATAATTACAGAGGGACTGCATCATACTCAAAAGGCTGCACCTGCTAACGGACCGTGCGTACCCGGAATCCCAGTGCGGCTTCAGGGCAGGCAGGTCGACGACAGACATGATCTTCTCCCTACGACAACTCCAAGAGAAGAGCAGAGAGCAAGGTCAACCACTCTATATGATGTTTATCGACCTCACCAAGGCCTTTGACCTACTCATCAGGAAGGGCCTTTTTGAACTTCTCAGTAAGATCGATTGCCCCTCAAAACCCCGCATCATGATAATCTCTTTCCATGCCGATTTGAAGGGAACAGTCCTGTATGATGGATCCTCCTCAACCTCCTTCCCAATCAAAAGCGGCGTGAAGCAGGACTTCGTGCTAGCACCAACTCCTTTCGGGATCTTCTTCTCCCTGCTCCAGTCCCACGCCTTCGGCTCGTCCACTGATGACGTATATCTACACACCAGGTCCGACGGGAGGCTGTTCAACATGGCATGACCGCGCTTGAAGACCGAAGTGACGTCGGTGCTCATCAGGGAGATGCTTTTTGCAGATGACGTGGCTCTTGTGACCCACACCGAGGATGCCCTCCAGAGACTGGGAAACCGTTTCGCTGATGCCTGCAAGCAGTTTGGGCTCACCATCAGCCTGGAAAAGACAAACGTCAGCGTGCAAGATACCACCATTTCTTCTTCAATAAAAATGGATGGTGTCACCCTAAAAGCAGACAACAACTGTACGTACCTCGGGTCAACCATCAGCAACACTCACTCGCTTGATGTCGGATGTGGAGCTGGACAGAAAGCTTGGAAAGGCAAACTGCATCATGACACGACTAACGAAGAGGGTGTGGGAAACAACGCGCTGACAGATTAAACCATGATCCAAGTCTACCAGGCCTGCATTCTCAGCACCCTTCTATATGGAATGAGACCTGGAGTACCTACATGAGGCAAGAGCACCGGCTCAACTCCTTCCCTATTCAGTGCCTAAAACGCATCCTGAAAATCAACTGGCAAAACCGCGTAGCACACAGCGAGATCATTCAGCGTGCAAGTTCCGCAGCGTGTACTCCCTGCTGAGCAAAGGCCGCCTTCCATAGCTGAGACACGTCCGACGCATGGAGGATGGGAGGCTGCCAAAGGACATCCTATACGGACAGCTGGCCACTGGCACCAGAATAATTGGCCGGTCCTCACTCCAATTCAGTGATGTGTGCAAGAGAGACATGAAGGCATGTGACATTTAACTTGACGGATGGGAAGTGCTGGCCGAGGACCGAGGCACCTGGAGACTGACGTTAAGCAAGAGCATAGCAGCCGCAGATGCGAGAAGATGCCATTTTGCGGCAGAGAAACGTGACAGAACAAAGAGGGCAGCAGCAACCCCAGTAACTCAGACTGCCCAGTTTGTCTGCACATACTGCAATAGAGAATTTCACTCGCGCATAGGCCTCCACATCCACAGCAGACGATGCCAACACCCCAGAGACAGACAATACTTCAAGGGCGCTATTGGCATGTCTCTCGAGACGTAGCCACCAGTGATGATTAGTCTATCTACTAGTTATGATAACTGTTCCTGTTTTGTTTTATTTATATGATGTTATTTTATTTTCAGGCTCAATCTATTTTGATAAGACATATATCTTTGCCGAACACTTGGGTTGCTAAGACTTGTCAAAGACATCTGTTCTTATTTATTCCCTAATTTTAAGTTTGTTAGCCTCTCTACTAGTTTTGGTAGGTTTAGACTTATTTTGTTTTGATTATTATCCTAGCTTGCTGATAGAGTTGTTTATGTGATGTTATTTTCTTACTAAATCTATTTTGATAAGACAGATATATTTGCCAATTACTCGGGTCGCTAAGAAATGTCAAAGACATCTTGTCTTTTGTTCCTTACATTTAGTTTGTTAGCCTGTCCCCTAGTTGTAATTAGCTGAATGGTATTTATTTATTGTTTAGCGGGTCATACACTTTTGTTTACCCACCCCCTTCCCAATGTCGGTGTGGAAGTTTGTAATATTTTGTAAGTAATGTCCTTATGTAAGTCTTGTTCTTTGAGGAAATCTGAATAGGTCGGTGGGGACCCTATTTTATGTTGTTTAGTAGGTGTTAAAAACATGTTCTAAATCTTGATAGAGTGGACAGTGTGGGCATTTGCCATTTGAGTGTATGTTGATTGTCAACTATTTCCCAAAGCTGCCGACCAATTTAAGTTTTGTCTATTAGTATCCTATTGATAAGTTTTTTATCCTGACTTCTAACGAGTTGTGGTGGGTTGGAATGTCTTGCGACCTTATTCATTATGGAGTATAGCTTGCGTCCCTTTCTGCTGATATCCCATTGTTGTTGCCACTTATTGTCGATTTTAATTATGATGATACTATGCAATTCTTGGAAGCTGTAGTAAAATGCTGTAGAGCCAGGTTCAAGGAGATAATGTTTAGCTACTTGGTCTGCTTTATTATTACCTGCTAGTCCGATATGGGAGAGCACCAACATGAACTCTATTATAAGTTTGTTATTTAGTAGTTGTTTAATTAAGTGGTTGGTTTCCTTCAGGAAGTTGCTTCTTGTGATAGAGTGGTTTGATTTAATCGAGTTGATGACGCTAAGGGAGTCGATAATGATAACTGCTTGTCTAGTATTCATTATTTGGATCCATTTTTGAGCTTCAATAACGGCCAAGAAGTCGGCCGTGTAAATGGAGCAGATGTCGGGTAATCTAGCTCCGAATTCTGTGTTGGTTTCAGGGATTACTATTGCCGCAGCAATTTTGTACGGTTTTGTAATTTTTGAGCCATTGGTGTATATCATTGTGTACCCTATGTATTTTTCTTCTAGCGCGGCTAATATATTTGTCCTTATATCATGTACCTGGTCTTGTTTGTTGTCAGAAGTAAGGGCTATTATGTTACAATTAGGAATACCTCCCGTCCATGGTGTTGGGTCGGGGTAACTGCATTGCACAGCTTGCCGAGTGGGTAGGATAAGATCTTTAGTTAGTTCATGAATTGCTTTTGCACCGGATGGTTGTGGTTTCAGTTTTTTTAATGAAAGGGATATTACTTTGTTGGATACTTTTCCTGGCTGGGTGGCTTGTTTTGTGGGTCGAAACTCGTGCGGCATATCTTAATATGGTTTCGTTTCTTCTTAGTTGCAGTGGTAGTTCTCCTGTCAGTATTTGGAGCTCTTCTAGAGAGGTTGAGTTTAGTGTTCCAGTGCAAATGATTAGTGCCTTATGTTGTATGGAATCTAGTTTACTAAGTGATTTTGGTTAGCTGATGCAAAGACCTGGCATCCGTAATCTATTTTTGCTCTTATAAGTGTCTTATATATTGTCAAAAGCGTTTCTTGGTCTCCCTCCCCCATGTAGTTCCCTTGAGGTTTCTTAACAGACTTAGATCAGCTTTTCATTTTTGGGTGAACTCTTTAATGTGATGTTTCCATATTAGGTTTTCGTCAAGGAACATTCCTAGGAATCTGGCTATTTTGGCAAATTTTATTATTTTCCCTTGTATGTGCAGTTTAGGGTATTCTATGGTATTTATATTGTGTGGCTAGAACATAATGGCTTCTGTTTTAGTGTTGGATATTTTAAAACCCCATATATCTGCCCACCGACCTATTTGGTTAAGACTATCTTGTATTTACTCGATCACTGTTTTACTGTTTGGATTGCCTGCTTTCGAAATACCACTATCGTCAGCAAATCGGGATAGATCTACCTTATTTTCGTTAATTATAGTGTCAATGTCGTTTACCATGATGTTGAATAAAGTGTGTCTAAGCCCGCCACCTTGTGCCGTACCGTTTTCTATGTTATATATATCTGAATATTGATCCCCTACTTTTGTCAGTATCTTCCGATATGTTAGGAAGTCTGCTATCCAGTTATGTATGCGGCCAGTTTATTTCGCATTGATTCGATCGGCCCTCGGGCTGATGATGGTATATATAGTTTCTGGCCTAAATGATACATGTAGTCTTGGACTGAAATGATACATGTAGTCTCGGACTGAAAAGACAAGCGTAGTCACGGGTTTAGATGAGTCTTACGCAATTAGTCTATCATATCTTTAGTTCACCAACGTCGTGTGATAGAAGAAATGGGCGGAGAGAGGTTTGTTTCACAAATTATATACATACAAAATTATCTGTATTAATTCCACAATATTTATTAACTTTATACGTGACTATTATTCGCCAAGAATTTTAATCTCTGTCTCTCTAATCTCTCTCTATATATGCCAGGCAAAGGGAGAAAATATTCTTCTAATAATGCAGTAAGACTGAACAAAGCTACATTGGATCTCGTTTTCTCTTAACGCGTACAGTTTTTCACCATATCCTTGTCACAGAAAGCTATTTGAATTGAACCGCGATAACTCAGGTAGTGGATTACCTACCAACTAGGATAGACCATATCGTCCTCCACATTGTGTTATTGGGAACGACATTTAGCTACCATTTCATATGCAATATACGATAATTATATTTTTGAAAGCGCCGTTAACACAAACCAGCCAACCACCAATAAGCTGATGCGAAAAATGAACTAACCTTGCATTTTGCGGTCCAACTGACTTCTCGTCGTGAAACGAACTGGCAGAGAGGGCCGAGTCTGGAATTTCATGAGACTGCATTCCCAGAGCATTCTTACATTCATCTGAAAGAAACAAGAGAATTCGCTTAACCATCAGATTACATAATTACATTTATGCTACACATTATTGCTCGATCATTTGCCTTAATCTTACGCCTGAGGTACAATATTTTCGTATTATTATAGTGTAGAAACTAAATGTGTCTATTATCATACAAACTGTGTTAATGTTGGAAATGGATTTGCTGACAACGTAATAGAAATTGATGGTAAAATACATTCTCTTTAAAATACGTAAAATATTACCTTTCAAGAGATATATAATAAACAAGAAACATGCAACGACAAAATCAACACATATAAATCTACACATTTATTTGGTTCATAAATGAAAAATACATCTCCGTGCTTAATAAGCCAGCAAGACCAACTTGATAAATAGGGTCTACCAGCACCTCACGACCAAGTGAAACAAACATTGTCGAACACGTGTGTAAGGGTGGCTTGATGTCAGTGTTTCCATTATCAACGTAACGACCATGCATGCACGAGATTTTAATTCCCACTTGCTGCATTTACTTGCTTCACATTCATGAATTAATACAGTACGCTTTCAAGGGTGCGTATTGGTATTACATGTTACACACTACATAACATGACTAAAAGGCGTATTACACTGGACTATTCCTGTTTCAAATTACTAAATAATACCTTTCAAGAGAATATCCCAAGAATTCCTTATATTAAGAAATTAGGAAGGGGCCAATTTTACGAAATTAATCCATGCTAACATAAAATCTCTTTTATACCATTCAGTATGAATGAAGCTTGTACCATAATAATAAATCTGTTTAATATATATCTTCATAAAACTCATTGCCCAAAATCAAAGAAAACTATAAACGGTGAGGTAAATATAAATATCACATAATCTTGTGTTATTACAGAATTTCCAACAATGTAAATCTTAACACAGTGCCTATCAAATGCATGAAGATTATTGACAGTGGCGTCAGCACCGCATAAAGAATTATATAATAGTATATATAGCAATGTAAACTCGTATAATCTGTTTTCATTAATTTGTTGAAGATGGTTTTTATTTATGATTTCGTTTTTCTCAGTTGAAGTTTAATGTTCCTGCCATATTTCCTCTAGAATCAAAACATGTCTTTCATTTATTTATATTTTAACATATTCATCACATTTCTTTTTAAAAATCATTAATATAAGGATATTGTTAGTGAAATAATTTAAAAAAGTCAAACCGACACGCCTTTCTAGGCCCGTCATCCAGATCTCCGTGGAGATGTAAATGCTTTTCAAGAAACTCCCTCCATGAGACAACGGCAAAATTTACGTTAGCTGCCATATTTATTATGGCGTTTTGGCTAATTTAGTAGAAAATGAGTCAAGAGATTTCTACATAGCCAGCGAAAATTAGAAATGGACTTCTAGCCGTTCGTCTTTCGAGCCTGCTTGCTCTTTACAAAACTTATAGTTGTCTTGAAAGCATGGTTCAGATGAATTAAATGCTCCAAAATTAAGTCAACCTAGTAATTAAATGGTCTTTAGTAAAAGAAAGAGCTCGCTCTTCTAATATGTAAAGTTGAACTTTCAGCTGTTCGTGTAGTATTTATGGTATCCGTGACTGTGGTTGTTTTGGTGGAAATAGTAGCAGTCGAGTAGTTGCAACTGACTGGTTGTCGTGTTGCCTATTATTGTGATTAGTGATAATCATCATCGTCATCATTATCATCATCATCATGTTATTTATATCGTTAATTTTTATTGTATATTTTACTGTACATAGACAATGGTAGAGAGACATACAACTACATGGATATTTAGACTTAATGAAATGGTGTGTGCAAACAAATTAATAAGAAAAATTAGACAAGTAGATGTTTGAACACAGATATATGTATGGACAAGAGGCTTATCCTTCAATTGATTTTTACAGCTGACGGGAATACAAATGCCCAAGTACGGTGTGACTATATCCTTCAGGTCAAACTTTCCTAATTACGATGAACCATTGGTTCATTGGAAGGGAGCGGACATATTTATTCGTCTCGACGCTGTTGGCGACGAGCAAATAGCATACTATTCATACCTTTATCATGCAGAGCTATTAATTTTCGATTAACAAATGCTGAGAGAGGTGTCCGAACTGCCATCACTCCCTGTATCTTCCTTCAAAAAAAGAGACTATGAGAAAGTCTCACTGTTCAAACAGTGGACGGGATGGTATTATATTAGCAATGGTTTTCACTGAACAACGAAATCAAAAGTGCTTATGTTCACCGGTCCATGGAACACGGTACTGCCAATGAATCGTAAACAAAATTCAGCAACAATTCGAATAATTGAGACCTTTGAAGAATTTATTCATCCCCTTCCTAATTATTTACGACAATCGCCATATCTTGAAGCTAATGTATCCAGCGTAAGAAATTTTTTCTATTGATCACGCGGAGTATGCCAAGATTTTACTGGCATGAGAAAAATAGGGTCCTTCCTTTACCCTATCATGTCCGGCATTTAATAAACGACAACTCGTGAAATCATATTCTGGACAAAAAATTATTTCTCATTTCATGTTCGAAGAAATGTTGCCTGTCAGAAACGGACCTTATCAGTAAAATGAAACTGTTAGGCCTACCATTTATCGATTGTAACGTGTCTTTCCAAGTTGAAGTGGTTGACCCAGCTTAGGATTTCTCTTAGAGTGTTTGAAAATATGACATCCGCTTTCAAAAGATAAAAAAACTTTATGAGGATGTATCGTGACCTCAGAGACTCTTGATTAAATGTTCGATTGACAAGTGCCAATGCGCACTTTATTGTACGAGCCATGAGTTGTAATGATTTAAATATTCGAATCACTCGTGTCCTTACGGATGATTCTTTGGCCAGATTAAAGATTCGTTTGCTTTACATTAAGGTCAAAATATTTTTAAATTTTTGTGTTGTTGTAGGTTTTAACGCCATTTTTCAGCACACGATAGGCTATACATGGCGGCCAGTATTAATGGTGGAGGAAGAACCTGGGAAAACCCAAGAAAGAACCACCGACCCTCGAGAAGTTACTGGCAAGCTTTCTCACATACCCACATTGGCCGAATCCGAGACTCAAACCCACGCAGATAGAGGTGAGATGGCAGTGATCCGTAACGGAAAGCGCTTTAGACCACTCGGCCACTCGGGGCCCCAAGGTCGAATGAAGAACCTCTTTTGACACATCAAGGAATCTAAGTGCGACTAATTTTGAAATGTGTTAATTAAATATATGCCACAGTGGAATAATTTGTTGCCGGACCTGAGATCGTACCAAGTATCTTACTATCTCTAGACGGATGCTCCACTACTGAGCTATTTTAAACGATCTACCAAACACTCTCACACAATGTGCATATGTGTGTGTATGCATATGTTTGTTTATGTTTCATTTTATTTTTTTATTTGTTTTTACTGAAAACTAGCGTGAAACATGCCTAATTCAGCTCGCGGTATTGCAATGATATGATTATCGAGATCGCATAATTAAATCAACAAAATTCAGAATAAAATCGTGGTCCCTTAAAGGCTAGATAATGGACGTACCAAAGTAATTTAAGCAGCAAAAACCATTTTCTCTCTATCAAGCGAGACATCATATCGTCTAGTGTGTTTAAATTTGCCATCCAACCCTTCATCAGTTTCCTGTTGCGTGTCCTGATTAAGGTTACATCTGGAGTCTAGGGAACCGCTCGGCTGAATAGGTCTATAGGTCTGTTGCTATATATATATATATATATATATATATATATATATATATATATATATATGCCTTCGGGAGAAATTAAAAGATGTTCATCTAGCAATGCGGTGCTTTTATTCTACAGAAAGATAATGCCAAGACCATGCTTTGATTCCGTAGAAACGAAACAAACTTATGTCATTTGAATAAGGAAGATTCTGTCAGTGTAGGGTTTTATTATTAAACGTACATCATTTATTTTCTTTTAAAAATCACAAAGTTTCTAAACGCAATTGTAGTTGCGAATATTTTGTTCAGGGTCATCGCGTGTTAACTCACCAGCCCTTATGACGTTACTGTTTTGATGGCAATAATCCTACAGTGAAGTAGGATGACTTATAACAATGCATATCAAATCCTGATAGGTATATTCAATATGGCGATGAATCATGGACACGACTACAGTTTAACACTTATGTGATCTTTCATTTTTATTTTTAAATCTGATCGTTTCACAAAACCGTCTCAAACATTCTGGTTGATTATCAAATTATTTATTTCATAGTCACTTTTTTTTAAAATTAGCAAAAAGGAATATGCAGCATATATAACCGATTTTTCATCGTGCAAAACAATTTTGAGATAATAATTGAAATCTCATCTCTAACGTTTTTCCGTTTCTCTCATGTGATCGTGTCCAAAAACATCCTAAGACTTGAAATACTTCGCTTTCTAACTGTAAATTGATAGTCATTTGGTACTGATTCATTGGTAGTCGATGCTGCACCTCATTAAGTGCAGGCTAAATGGATCGAGTAATGCATTCAGGCTATAATTAAGTGCAGGCTAAACGGATCGAGTAATGCCTTCTCGTTCACATCATTAAGTGAAGGCTAAACAAATCGGTTAATTCAGTCGTGCTAACATCATTAAGTTCTGGCTAATCGGATCGAGTAATGCATCCTTGCTGATATCATTAAGTTCAGGCTAAACGGATTGAGTAATGCATTCGTGCTAACAGCATTAAATGAAGGCTAAACGGATCGAGTAATGACATCTTGCTATCATTAAGTACAGACTAAACGGATCGAGTAATGCCTTCTTGTTCACATCATAAAGTCAAGGCTAAACGGATCGGTTAATTCAGTCGTGCTACCCTCATTAAATGAAGGCTAAACGGATCGAGTAATGAATTCTTGCTAACATCATTCAGTGCAGACTAAACGGATCGAGTAATGCATTATTGTTCACATTATTAAGTATAGGCTAAACAGATAGATTCTTGCTAACATAGCATGCATATTATTAAAGAATTTTAGTTGTAAGAAAGTCTCTTAAGAATAACTACAATAAATTTATGGATACGAGTCAATGACAGAGTGAACCCGTGAGTATCAGTTTGAAATATAACAACAGTCTTACATAATGAAACTACAATGGACACACAACAGGCCGCTTTACAAATATTTGCCAGTTTATAATGACGTTAACTTTGTAAACAAAAATAGAAACGGGTTAAGAAAAGTTGGCTTTATGAGGAAATACTCTTAATATGGATATTGTATCTAAAGATGTTTTTGCACCCACGATTATTTAATGAATGGTGTAGAATTCTGGACTGGAATAAGTAACAATAGATTATCATGTTTTGTATGAGTAATGATCTTTCCTAAACCCCTTGTAGGACGCTTTTGAATTTGTGTACTTGAAATATAAATATGTCTGAAGGACGTATTCAAAAAATGAATGCTGAAGAAATCAATAGAATGTTCTGGACGGAACATTTAGTCATTTCATACAAATCACGATGCTGCGTTCATGCGTCTAAACGTACTATTCTAATGTTTCTTTATTGATCATATTCTTGATATGTTGTTAAAAGTCATTGCAACATAACTAGCATCTTCTTGTATAAGTGAAGATTGCAAGTTTACTCTCTCTCTCTCTCTCTCTCTCTCTCTCTCTCTCTCTCTCTCTCTCGTTCGTTCGTTTCTAAATCAAATGTAATAAATTATTTGAAGAGATGGTTGTATGATAAGGTTCTGTGTTTTGAAGTGTGGGGCGTTTACACGTCCTGTTATCAATCTATTATATTAATAGTAGCACACTAGCTATTTTTAAGTGGGAGAGCCATTATTCCGTCTATTTAAAAAGCGAAGGGTTCGATTGGCGATCATTAAGCCATCTTGTGTATTTTAATTTGTGCACAAAGAGTGAAAGCGCTGAATTATTCAGAAGATAATATGGAAATTTAGTAAAATTAAAGTAAATAATCAATGCCTCACATTAATGCCTCTCATCTAGAGCTGGTATTATTGAAACATTGTTTTGAGGTTGACCCCCCCCCCCCCGCAAAAAAAATAAAAAAATTCTCTTATACAACATAATTATTCTAAGACAAGTCTCCATTAGATCGGGAGAACATATTAGTTTCAACGAATATCTTACATGAAGGTAATTAACAAAAGACATTATATGCCCATGTATATGTTCAAATGTATCAAAAATGTATACTGACTCTACATAGTACAAAACAAATACTATATCTTCATTTCCACTTAAATTAACATCAACTACGTACAGTCAAGCTATCGTTGAATGTTGTGGGGCACGATCAAAACCCAAGTCAGGTTTGTGTTGACTGTAGAAGATTATCTTGTGCAAGAGGTACAAAAAGACAAAATACCATCAGTTCGCATGCAAATAAAACCGAAAGTAAATGATAAGTAAATTTAGCATTGCGGCTGAATAGAAAAACCATCTGGAATAGATCCACCTACTATATCTCACCTTGTAATCAACAACAAAAACCCCAGCACTTGAATCCATTACATTATTGCGATACATTGTTGAATTCCTAAAGCTGAAATGAAAAATGTTAGTAGAAGAGAGAAACAGAGCGAGATCGTGTGATAACGCGAGATCTGATGCTGTGGTTTTCAGATGTTATATACTTTTTCTACACTAACTATCTATAGGAACCTCAGTCCGGCCCGATATCGCCTTGGAACGATGTTCTTGTCTTGTTTTAACTAACAAGTAGAACTCGTCTCAGGTTGTCCTATAGTCGTCATCACTACAGACGCCACATGGATGTGTCACATGGCTCGATCATGCCATGGGCTCCCGCAGCATTGTTTTCAGGAGGGTGTGAAGCTAGCAAACATGTAGTGGTCAGCTGTTACGTTTTACAGATGTAGGCCAAAATATATTTAGAGGTGCAATCCGGGGGCCGTCATGTGCGGGCGCTCATGGATCGTCCTCCAAATGATAATGAGGCACGTTCAAAAGTTATCTTAATTTATATAGTAAAGAAACGTTTTGCTCTCCCTTGACCAGTTGTGGAGTTCAGACATAAATATTCTTAGTTCCTTGTAATACTCTTTGGCTTTGAAATTGAGCAGACAGTGGAAAGAAGCCTAGAGAAAATATAAGCCGATCTCGAATAAAGCCTGCCTTGGCGACGAGACATCTAAATGTTGATGTGTTTAGATGTAAAAACGACTAAGAAAACAATACATTTAATGTATATTTTGCATGCAGGAAAGCAGAAAAGGAAGAGGGGTGTGTATGAGAAAGAAACAAATAAATTCTAATCTATTCGTGAAAATAAAATTGTAAATTTATGTGTCAGTTAAGATTCTTCCTCAATGCTGAATTTAAAGTTTGAAAATAACCAAAACTCCTTCATGATTATTCTAAATTAATTGCAGATAAATATAACGGTTATTTATATCGTCATCCGATATTTTACTCGAAATTAGAACGATGTCAAACTCAAGCCGTCCTCGAAAATAATTCTTTTAGAAAATTACTGCAAAGTAATTTAAGCTGCAACTTAAATTTGAAAGTTTAGCAGATATCACAGGTCTCTGGTTTATACTGATAGTAAATAACATGGTAGGCAGTTAAAGGAATCAGCATGTACTGGAATTTCCAAATAGCTGGGGCCATGGCTGGTAAAAGCTTTTAAGTTAATGCCTTTTCATACTTATAAAGATCCCTAAATTAGAAAATTCCAGAGACGAAACTATTTCAACATCGATTCTTTCTGATAACTGGATATCCCTGCCCAGCCCAAGGCCGCCTTTACTCGTGTCATATTAGATTACATTTTTCGTCCATCGGGTTGACTTAAGTACCATTGTGATACTTTTAAATACTACACAAAGAAGAAATAAAGTCAACAGCATAATGCTTTCTTGTGATTGATTATCTTATTAACTTGGCAGTTAAAACTATACTGCATACATCGCGTACGATTTCGGAATATAGAAACCCCATGCTGCAGGAAAATCTTATACTTTTCTAATTAAATTGTCAGCATGAACTGTCATTATATAAAGATGTGCACGCTATTGTTGTAAATAATTCACAGTGAGTGGAGGGAAATTAAATATACCACTTGAATTTGTCTGACAACACAGTAGATTTATCCATCTGTGTCTGATATCAAATATTGGTTTTCAGTTTAAAAGATCCTTGAAAAATTAATTCTGACATATCCTTCAGGTGATATACATCTTCGTCAAAATAAAAACAGATTTGCAAGAAATCTCTGACCATCAAAACAGTTAAATGTATGACTCAAGCACTCCTAGGGAACACGCATACGTACCGCATGCTACTAAGTACTTTCCAAAGTATATTTTTATAATATAAAGAACACATTTAGCTTTCTTCATTTTTCAACATTTTATTTACAAAATTAAATTTCTATAGAATTATATCAGTACAACACTTATTATACGTTTAAGTTCACACATATATGTAACTCAATCGGAACACCGTCTAACCTATCCACTAATGATCGATAAAACGCTCGAAAGTACCGCATTAGCAGCGATTTGATATATACATATGCTTTGTTTATCATATGACGTCATGCGCATGTCACACACTATCAAGAGGTTCATTAGAGGCCCTTATCCATTTAGATGACGTATTCTTGGCCGAAACGTTCTCACGTTTTTACCTTGAAATACAATCTTACCAAAGTTTTTCTTTGTTACATATCTAGTGCACAGGTATCATAATATTTTATGACTTAGTGATAGATTGTGAGACAATTTTCGGGCACTTTCTGGCGATTTTCTTTATGAACAAATCTTTAAATTCATCAGATACTATGTTCTTTCTCATCTTTGCAAGCAAATTCTCGGTAATCGATACATGAAACTGAATTATCTCCCCTTAATAATTTTACATACGACCACGTTTACAACTGTATATCAAAAGAAATGAAAACGGTTCATTTTATTTTGGGCAAAGAATTTAAATTTGTCAAAGAAACACAGGTGGCACTGTTTATAATTTGTTATAAAACATTTCGGATTGCAATACCAACTATTTTACAACTAGCCACCCAATTGAAGTTGATGCTACCATCCAAGGTGTAGAGAGGTGCATTTCTGATGTGAAATCATGGATGTCATGTAACAAGCTGCAGATGAATGATGATAAAACTGAGGCCATTCTGATCACAAGACAAAGACTTTCTCATTCACATCCTTTACCTCAAACAATAAATATCAGCAATGCCAACATTAAATTCACATAATCAGAACGAAACCTAGGTGTTACTCTGGACAGTACACTCACATTGCACCAGCATGTCATGAATATATGCAAGGCTGTATATCTTGAGCTGAGACGCATCAACTCAATTCGCGAATATCTTTCAGTTGATGCCACTAAAACACTTGTGTGTTCATTAGTACTTTCAGGACTGGACTATTGTAATTCAATTCTGTTTGGTTCATCTCAATATCTATTCCAGAAACTTCAAAAAGTTCAAAACACAGCTGCTCGGGTCATACTTAGAGTACCACGATCAGATCACACATCCCCACTGCTCTGTACCCTACACTGGCTATCCATTCGATCCAGAATCAAACACAAAATGTGTTCTCTGTGGTACGTATCACTGTCGGACTCTAGTCCAACATACATATCCGACCTCACCCATGTGTACACACCAGCAAGATACTTACGCTCCTCTTCTGACAATCGTATACTCATTATAGCCCATTTCATGCAGACTTCGGTGAACTTCGGAATTTGCTCGGAATTTTGATCACGTGACGGGTGGTCAGCTGACCGTAATAGGTGGTGGGCAAAATATGGCAGACGCTTCAGCATCAGCATCAAGTTCTGTAACTACTTCAACATCGTTTATCGAGTTGAAAAATGCATATTCAACAGCGATGCTGCCGCAGATATTGACGAAAGTTAATAGTGGGACCAGCCTGTTTTATTTTCTGGAAACTAGGGCGGGTTTCAAACCCATACGAAAGAGTAGCTTTGAGCTGTTTACATCTGGACATGTACATGTAAGTAAGGAAACTGTGTCGAAGTAAATTTAATCCTGACAATCAAAGAGCAAGTTGTTCAAACTATTTCTCTGCATCCGAAACGTCACTATAATAAAATGTGTTTCATATGAGTTTATCAGATTTGTTTTTGAAAGTATGTGGATAATATACATATAAATTTCAATCATTTAATTAATTTTATTTCTGAAATATTTCTAAATAACAATGGACGACATTTTGTTATGTACATGTGCCCACCAGCGTTTGATTGGCTGGAGTATAAAGTAACTCGGGAGGTTATTCGGATAATTACGGAGCAACTCGGTCAAATTCGGTATGAAATGGGATATTCCCACTATGAAAACAAAGTCATATGGACAGCGTTCTTTTGCATACCAGGGCCCAGCAACGTGGAATGAATTGCCCACAGAACTTAGACACAAAGACACAGTGATCACATTCAAGAGGGCTCTCAAAACGCACTTATTTCGACTGCAAGAACAAACTTAAAGACCTAATAATGTTTCCTACCTGAAATATTCTCAGCATGTTTTTTTTATGTTTTTCTAATTTCATGGTGTTTGTTTTTGTAATAATATTATTATATGTTTTTTTATCTTATAGGTGTTGTCTGATGTTGCAAAGCGCTTAGAGCTTCTAAAGATTAGGCGCTATACAAAGTCCTCATTATTATTATTATTATTATTATTATTATTATTATTATTATACACGAGTCATTGGCCTTGTAAAAAAACACCAGGCTGAATTTTTTCATATTGTTTCAAACGTCTCTAAATTACATTGGAGGTATTGCCCTTACAGAAAAAGCGAACATTGCAGAGGTATGACAAGCACTCTGCTTTGGGGCAAGTTCATATTTTAAAAATGATTTGAATGGTATCGAAAAACTGACGATTTTGCATTCTACACCTCATCCACATCAAAAGCTGGTTTCGAACTTAGTCTATATAAATTGTCGTACTACACTGATAGCACTTCAACGTTCTGTCGTATTAATTCATATAAGTATCTTCGATGTGGATTTTGAGAGAAAAGCCACTAGGTGCTCTTATTGATACATATTTATGTGTACGTCATTTATATTGAAAATGTTGTGAAATAGGATACAAAATATGCAACTTATAGAAAATTCTGGAAGTTGAATTTGTACATTTAACACAAACATAAATGGGTCTGAGTTCTTAATGTTTGAATTCTGTCAGTTGAAACAAGCGATCTGATCTAAATGTACGACATCCCAGTTGAATCGAGGGTCCAATTGCTCAGCGGCCAAGAGGGTTCAGTGATTGTTGTTGTTGTAGGGTTTAACGCCATTTTTCAGCACACGATATGCTATACATGGCGGCCAGTATTAATGGTGGAGGAAGAATCCGGAAAATCCCCGAAAAAAAACACCAACCCTCGAGAAGCTACTGGCAAGCTTTCTCACATACCCACATTGGCCGAATCCGAGACTCGAACCCACGCAGACTGAGGTGAGATGGCAGTGATCCGTAAAGGAGAGTGCTTTAGACCCTCGGCCACTCGGGGCCCCAAGGGTCAGTGATAAGCACTGTATACGTGACAGTTGTTAATAGGTTAATTTGTGTACCGATCGTCAACGTTTTACTAAGTAAGCACAAACAAAAATATTAGGTATGTCGATTTTATTTATCTGTTTGTTTGGATTTGATCAGCTTTCTAGGTACATGCCAACTTTAGAGAACGATATTTGTTCAAATGATAATTTTGATACTTAAAGGTATATCTAATTCATAGAAAACTTTCGGTAAATCAAATTTAAAAAAAAAAAATACATGCTCTTATTTTCAGCTTACTCCCCCCCCCCCCCTTCCGGAAGAATTCAAACTTTTAAAATTTTAGGGCGTGGTATTTTAATGAAATCGCTATTGTTTTTCATGCAATGAAATA
Organism: Sinohyriopsis cumingii; assembly: GCA_028554795.2. NCBI lineage: Eukaryota > Metazoa > Mollusca > Bivalvia > Unionida > Unionidae > Sinohyriopsis > Sinohyriopsis cumingii. The sequence continues at coordinate 33,728,663 of CM068839.1, forward strand.
TGAGCATTACGTATTTAAGTGCTAACATGCGCACAAAAGTATTATTTTCTCCTCATCTCTATGGTTGGTGGCGGTTCTCTCAACTTTAAAGTATTTGGTTTAAACAATATTTATTTACAGATGTCTTCGCGGTAAATACCTAGAATTAAATAAAACATATAGAGGATCGAGCAGCAAGTATAAGCTTATTTCAAGTTCTCTCCTCATTAACAATAAAAAATGTACATTTTAATGTGGCTGATGTTATTAATGAAGACATCATGTTGCAACATGCTAAAGAGGTATGAAAACGTAATTGAACATACAATATCATAATAATGTCAGACAGTAACCTATATTCATTTACAAGTGACATATGTTACTGGATACTTGTAAATCAACAAAATAAAAATGAACGAAGCACAGATCTGGAGAATATGACATTGTTGGAGTTGGGGTTCATGAAGGACCTTCAACTTCAAAATTGAAAACGAGACAGATATTTTCATTCGTTTTGGCAAGTCTTTAAAAATTTGTTATAATACCTCCCTCATTAACCATTACAATGTATATTGTAATATCTTAAACCAGCACTTCACAATATACTAATATATTTTTGCTATGATAGTTGTACATCATAAGCCCCAGTGAATAGGAATCATTTAGTGTTGTCTTCAAAACCTCTAAATATATATTTGCTAAGCTGTAAGTGTCTCTTTCATGGCATTAAGCAGGTATAAATCTCAAACTTGGGAATGATTATTTAAGTTAGGTTTTAGCAGTCTCTTTACAGATTGGTGACTTAATTCTTTCTAAAGCTGTGCGTTTCTTAATGTATTTCTGAAGTATAACTATGTTGTTTTTTTAGCTTGCGCTACTAATGTTGTCCGTGCTTCGGTAGAGGAACCACCAGAGGTCATTGCAAGTCCAAGATACTAGTTGATCACTCCGGTGGCCTAAGTGGTGGGAGCGTCCGCCTCGTGTGCAGGAGGGCGAACCCAGGCCTAGGCATACAAAAGACATATAAATGGTACTAGCAGCTGCCTCGATTGGCGTTCAGCATTAAGAGGTTATTGTTAGGCCTGGTCTACCTGGCGTCATGACTAGGTGGGAAATGATGCTACATGTCTGCGGCATGTTGCCTAAGTGCTAGACATCACTATTAACTGCCACACTACGTATCGACTAGCGATATGACTACAGTTGCAATGCCTACCTTAAAACGCTGAATCACACGCACACACTTACCAGCTTTTAATGACCGTTTAGTTAATTCATTATTACAGAAATTGCTATTTGTGAATCACTTGTCCAGGTGTATTAACTGAATGCCAATCACTAACCATACTGCATATAAATCGACTCGTTCGGATGCATTAACTAAGATTGCATTGCTGAGCATACTGCATATAAATCGACTCGTTCGGATACATTAACTAAGAAGCAATGGCTGAGCATACTGCATATAAATCGACTCGTTCGGATGCATTAACTAAGATTGCTTTGCTGAGCATACTGCATATAAATCGACTCGTTCGGATGCATTAACTAAGAAGCAATTGCTGAGCATACTGCATATAAATCGACTCGTTCGGATGCATTAACTAAGAAGCAATTGCTGAGCATACTGCATATAAATCGACTCGTTCGGATGCATTAACTAAGATTGCTTTGCTGAGCATACTGCATATAAATCGACTCGTTAGGATGCATTAACTAAGATTGCATTGCTGAGCATACTGCATATAAATCGACTCGTTCGGATGCATTAACTAAGAAGCAATTGCTGAGCATACTGCATATAAATCGACTCATTCGGATGCATTAACTAAGATTGCATTGCTGAGCATACTGCATATAAATCGACTCGTTCGGATGCATTAACTAAGAAGCAACTGCTGAGCATGCTGCATATAAATCGACTCGTTCGGATGCATTAACTAAGAAGCAATTGCTGAGAATACTGCATATAAATCGACTCGTTCGGATAAGATTGCATTGCTGAGCATACTGCATATAATTCGACTCGTTCGGGTGGATTAACTAAGAACGAATTGTCGAGCATACTGCTTATACTTCGACTCGTTCGTTCACATTAACTGAGTGCCAGTTAAAGGAAACATTTTTTTTTGTAAATCGATGCGTTTTGCATTATTTGAAAGCAAGTTGCATACATTACTCTTGATTCGATATATATATATATATATATATATATATATATATATATATATATATATATATATATATATATATATATATATATATATATAATATATATGTGTGTGTGTGTGTGTGTGTGTGTCCTGTTGGTAAGTTATGTCCTGTTTAGCTACAAATACTCCTATACAACGACTTCTACAAATGAATCACCATGCTTGAATCCAGCCAATCAAATTTCAAATAAGGACAGAGTTTCAGTAAGAATATTTGTCTGAAAAATGTGACTATGCAAACATTTGGTAGCTTTGAAGTTTCAGTAAATGAGACAATCTCCTTGGACTTGGGTATATGCTTCAGCTTTATAATGATTAAACATAACACTCCATAGTTAATGCTTAACTGTGATTTAGGAAAAAAGTAACAGAGCATTATTTATCCTAAAACAATATTTAATAGGATCTGTATTAATTAATTAATTAAATGTCTGCGGCATGCTGTCCAGTGCTGTACATCGCAGAAAACTGCCACACTGCATACATCGTAGAGATATGACTGAAAAATTGTTGAAGCTACGTAAAAAAATCCACACACACACACACACACACACACACACACACACACATTAATTAGCTGAAAGCTTACAATATTTGTAAATACAAAAAAGGGAAATGTTTACTGCCAGTCGTTAAACCCAAATTAACATTAGAACTTCTTTTACAAAAGATTTCATGTATTTGAGCTGAAATAAAAATAATACATATAATTCAACCGAATTAATTTTACAGAATTATTGTTCATCTTTCCCAAATATTCTAAAATATCGAATGCCATTGCAGATGTAACACTATTGTCTTTGCAAAGGAATACTTTACGACGGAGTCATATGAACATTTAAATTCAGATGTTGAGTCTGTCAATGGGGGTAATTAGTTTGCTTAATGTGCTTTCTTTGTATCTTGTACATGTTTTAGAACCTGCGTAGCTGGAATTCCGATTTTTAAGTGGCTGTATATTGTTGGGTCTTCCTTGGTGTTTTTGTTTGTGTTTATATGTCGGATTACAGACTGCGTGCTAAATGACTTTTTCTTTTTCTGCTTCTATCTTGATAAAACAGTGCAAATTCCACAGAACAGCTTAAATTCTGGTTCATTTGTTTTTATTCCACACTTTAAACAATTATTGATTTCACTTAATGTATACTGAAAAATAATTACTTAAGTCATAACGTTTAACTAGTATCTGCTTATTTCGCTTTCTAAAGATTAGCAACGGGTGAAACCTTTGATTAGAGAGAGTGAGTTAAACTAAAGCTATTGTAAAGAAAATACTGTGGCAAGGTGATGATTAAGCTTTAGTTATTAAAATCTTTAGAAGTGAATATCTTGAACTTTATTTCCAGCAGTTTACATTAAGGTGATAGATGTTTACGCTGTAATTAAGTATTTGTAATCAAATACCTGTTGACTTGTTGTAATTTCAGAAAGTCGAATTCGTACAAGAACACCAGGTCATTAGGAAATAATAGACATAAAGCTGCATGGCTAATTTACATTCTAATCAAGATGATATGATTGACTAGGTGTACGTATGTGTGCGTGTGTGTGACTAGGATTTTGAACGTGGACTTAACCATTTTTAGTCATATCGCTACGATGTCTGCAGTGTGGCAGTTTATAGTAATGTCTAGCACTGGGGCATCATGCCGCAGACATGTAGCATGACGTCCCACCCAGTCACATTATCTTGACACCAGGCCAACCAGTCCTAAAACTAACCTCTTAACGCTGAGCCCCTAGAGGCAGCTGTTAGTACCATATTCGTATGTTTTTGTTATGACTCGGCCGGGGGTCGAACCCACGAACTCCCGCTTTCGATGCGGAAACTCTAACCACCAGGCCACCGGAGCGGTCTTGACTGGATGTAAAATTCACACCGATAACTAGATTATACTTATGTCATTAATAAATTGTTCGCTATTAGAATGAATTTGTTTTTTTCACCCTAACTGCTTTAGCATTTCTTTGCGACACAATTGTAGAGAAGAGAAAATGAAAAAAAAATATTCAATATTACATTACGTTCTTAGTTTAATTTTCCATTTTAGTTAAATGTAAGTTGGGAGATTGCCAAACAATTCACACCGTAGTGTCAAAAGGCCAAGAATAAGTCTAACTGAATTAAAGTTTCAACATTCAAGTGAGCTAAACATATTCATTCCAAATTAGTATTACTACGGAATGTTTATTTCATTTTCTGTGAGATATTTTTCTTGTTTCTTAAGCAAAATGCATTTATCGTACCTTGTGCAAGGTTCCGTCTTTCGGTACAATGCACTACAATGCACTACTACTATAGACAACACACAGCCACAACCAGTCATATCAGTTGACCAATAACGTAACAGACAGCCCTATCGGTGGCCAATAACGTAACACATACAGCTCTATAGGTGACAAATAACTATATATATATGACTGACATTACCCATTATCAATCATATAATCACGCGATATTGCATGTTTCGTCCCTTTAATTAATGTAGATAAAAACAAATTTACATTTTGAAACAGGTGCTAATGAGATCCATGAAACCTATGATAGGAAAAACGCTCTTCATCGACATGTTAGCTTATTATAACGATATTCTCTACAACAACGATTCATCGACATGTTAGCTTATTATAACGATATTCTCTACAGCAACGATTCATCGACATGTTAGCTTATTATAACGATATTCTATACAACAACGATTCATCAACATGTTAGCTTATTATAACGATATTCTCTACAACAACGATTCATCGACAAATCTGCTTATAATTATAACGATAGTCTATACAAGAACGATTCATCGACATATCTGTTTATTATAACGATTGTTTATTAAATCAGACGTTGTGCTCAAAGCAGAAAATAATTGATTATGCCACATAACGAGCACTTAATATAAATGAATGCATAAGCACAAGCGAAACTAAAAACAACCCCAAAATCTCTTAAAACAAATCGTAATATGACTGAAGTAACAAATAAACCCGACAACTCTTTTCTTCCCATTCTTCATCTTTTACTTAAACTTTTTTATTAATTTATTTGCTGGTGTTTCCTTTTGAAACTGTCTGCGATTATCTACAGTCCTACTGAATAGCAAGGACACAAGCTATTTCGTGTTATTTCGTGAGCTATTTCGTGATATTTCGTGAGCTATTTCGTGTTATTTCGTGAGCTATTATTTCGTGTTATTTCGTGAGCTATTTTACCCCGTTTTTATAACAAGACTCAATCATTGACGTTGCGATAAATAGTAACCACTACTTAAAAACTTTCTCCTTTCCACATCATGATAATATAACGAATTAACTTGAACGCCCGATAATTGCTTTTATCATATTGTTCTGAAACTTTCCAGATCGGTTTGTATCTTTAATAATCAAATTTTGATTTGGTAAGTTATTACAAAAGATTACCTTTTCCTCAACCACTATTCTCTGTCACATCACCTTATGCGATTCTTTCTCACATCAGTCTTTTTCACCGATTATTTTCACGAAAAGGAAAACTTATATGTCACGCAAAATACGTTATCAAACCGTTCCTTTTCATAAAATCTCGACCATGCCCAAATAACCAAAAAATATGATCTTACAGTATTTGTTATATACTCACCAGTGCGCAGCTGACACAATCACATGTCGACCTAGTCATTTACTACTGCTGTCGTTTTTACAAGCAAGGGGATGATTGCCGTTTTCCCGCTAACACGATTTCGAATCTCCCTAGAGTGCAAATTAAATTTCTCGAACTTGTATGATAATGCTATTGATTCATATATATATATATATATATATATATATATATATATATATATATATATATATATATATATATATATATATATATATATATAAATATATACCTACTACCTACCCATATATATATATATATATATATATATATATATATATATATATATATATATATATATATATATATATATATATACTCTGTGCAGTTATTACATTATGACTTATGTTATAAATATATTGTGCACTGTATCTTGCTGCACTGCAACAACAATCAAAACTTCTGAAAACCGAATCACAAGATCGACGTTTATTATACTTACCTAAGTATAACGAATGTGACAGTAATGGGAAATCAAGCAGGAAGTAAACAAAACACGCCGAATGAACACGTCTTCCATGAAACATCATTAAATAAAGTTCACGTAACTAAATCACGGGAAAAACAAATCCGCTTTCCATTTATATTCTCAGTTTCCACAATAATTTCACAATAACATTTCAATCCAGGCATCTTTTCATTTTACTTGTTCAGTTGCATTGAAGATTATATTCCAGATATATTCTACGATACTTTCTTGTTAAAGAGATTGATTGCACTCACAAAGCTGTAAGTGAACACGGAATAGTCCAACTTACTGGGTGGGGATACAGGTTCTCTGCTTGCTTATATTTTGCAATTCACGAGGAACGAATAAATTATATGTGTAATTCTTTTCATGATATTTTCTGTCCCCATTATGTAATTAGTTTACACACGCCAGTGAGGGCGTGTTTATGAAAAATATTTTATTGATTTTGTCGTGATTAGCATTATATGTGATTATCACCCAAAGCATTAATGTACCGTATACCATACTATGCAGGTTATCCACAAGAAATAATGGAATATTTTTATCACGAGAGTTGTTTTTATTTTATTTTTTTAACTGTGTCAAGATATAATTCACTTTCAACTTGTCCATCTTGTGGTGTCGAAAGTTTTCATTGAAAGAATACATTTTTTTCTCGAAATGTCTCATTGCAAATGGACGGACATTTAATTCATCCTATCATTCGTTCGTTCGTTTGTATGTTCATTCGTTGATCAAAAATAGGCATGGACACTACCAGCACATAGGGGCGGGATTAGGGCTCTGGATTTGACTCCAGACATGTTTTCTCCCACATCCCTAAAATTTAATAGCTGACCACTATATGTTTCCCCTTCCCCCAAATAATACTGCGGTCGCCCCTGAGTATAGGATCACTGTCTTGTAGATTAAAAGCGTTTTTTTTCTTCTGTTTTTTTAATGTTCATTGCACGACATTCATAAAGCACATATCTGCATTATCAAGTCTAGAGCAGATGAACCGGACATTGAAGTTTATGACCAGGCTAAAATGTCAGATTTAAGCGGTAATGTTGATGTCTTATTGAACGCGTTGCTGAATTTAATTTATTTCTCTTTAATTGCATTAACTGTTTCATACTATCTGTATATTTGATTTGTTCTTATGTTTCTCTGGTCTAGACTAAACGCGTATTACGTAAAAGAAAACCCACTTTGATTTACGTTTCAATGAAAACTTGAACACAACACTAAGACAGATTCATTTTCAAGTTTGGATGTTTAGAATTAGTAATTGCTGAAGAAAGCAGCACTATATAAAAAGCTAAGACATATATGGAACGAGAATGAGGGTCAAAAGTTCATTTCTAGAACATTCTAAGTTATCAAAAAGATAAAGTTTATTACTAAAAGCATATTAAAGAACTTGACAAACATCAGGTACCTCAAGTATTTCCGTGAAGGAATACAAATGTCCTAGACTAAGATTCAGATAAGCATGTTTGCCTCCATAGATAATGATCTAATATTTAATCTATACTCACACATAAATATTAACTGTATATTATCAAAATGCAATCATGCATAACATATAATCATGGAGAAAAATCCAACAAATAATACAAAGTAAACATACGTAACAAAAGACATATTCAAAATGTGAGGGTAAGTTTGAAGAATATATTCTCATTTTGTTTTTCATGTATCATTCGATACGTTATGTAGTAATAATGAATCGTATCTGTCGGCATATACTGTAAGATTGTTGTTGTTGTTGTTGTTGTGGGGTTTAACGCCATTTTTCAGCACACGATAGGCTATGCATGGCAGCCAGTATTAATGGTTGAGGAAGAACCCGGGAAAACCCCAGGAAGAACCATTGACCCACGAGAAGTACTGTAAGATAGCATTAGATTGTTTTATTTCAAATGATCCTGGGTGTGGGTAGATGCTTCAAAACCGTGCTTGTAACATAAGAAAATGCTAAAAGATAGAAAGACAATAAACAGTAAAAATGAATTAGTTGAGCATAAAACGTATTTGCTGTATCAGTGATATTTTCATATAAATCCGATCTTGATGTCAGTGTTTCAACTGATATAGTATAGCCTTAAATGAAAATAATCCTTTTGCAAACATTATTAAATCTTTACGAAATCTGAATAAGCTCTGCCTCACAACGAACAGATGCGAATCATGTCTAGCTGGAAATGAACAGTTTTTATTACTGCCCTCTCTCTCTCTCTCTCTCTCTCTCTCTCTCTCTCTCTCTCTCTCTCTCTCTCTCTCTCTGGCACTACATAACCAAGCAATGCTAGTTAATGTTTCAAAATGTTTGTTTGTTGTTGCTATTTTTTCTTAATTACCAAATAGGTAGAGGATAACAATAAACGTCAAATTTAAAAATACTAGATTAACACTAAACGGAGGTATTTTAAACAATACAAAATTACTAAATCAGTCTGACTGAACTATGAGTAAATTAATTGTCATCTGTAGGATTTGGGTTTTGTCTCCTCGCCAGACTAATATGAGAAAATTGTATTCATGCCACTTAGGAAAAGCAGACAAAATGCGTTATGATGCAGCAGGGCATTCTATTACAATTCCATTAAATTAATGTTATTTTATAGCTTCTGATATGTGTAACTAGCAATATTGTTCTTTAAGGTTTGATCTGAACACTTAGCAAGTTTGTACAATAGCATTTGTTCCGAACACTTAGCAAGATTGTACTATAGCGTCAACTCTGGACACTTAGCAAGAATGTACTATAGCACTTGATCTGAACACTTAGCAACATTGTATTTTAGCGTCAGATCTGGACACTTAGCAAGAGTGTACAGTAGCGTTTGATCTGAACACTTAGTAACATTGTACTATAGCGTCAGATCTGGACACGTAGCAAGATTGTACTATGACATCTCATCTGGACACATAGCAAGATTGTACTATAGTGTTTCATCTGAACCTTTAGCACTATTGTACTATAGCATCAGATCTGGACACTTAGCAAGATTGTACAATATCATTTGATCTGAACACTAAGCAATATTGTACAATAGCGTCAGATCTGGACACTTAGCGACATTGCACTATAGCATCTCATCTGGACACATAGCAATACTGTATAATAGCATTTGATCTGAACACTTAGCAATATTGTACAGCAGCGTCAGATCTGGACACTTAGCGACATTGTACTATAGCATCCCATCTGGACACATAGCAAGATTGTACAATAGCATTTGATCTGAACACTTAGCAAGATTGTACTATAGTGTTTGATGTCAACACTTAGCAACATTGTACTATAGCGTCAGATCTGAACAAGTAGCAAGATTATACTATGGCATCTCATCTGGACACTTAGCAACATTGTACTATAGCGTTTCATCTGAACCTTTAGCACTATTGTACTATAGCATCATATCTGGACACTTAACAAGATTGTACAATATCATTTGATCTGAACACTAAGCAATATTGTACAATAGCGTCAGATCTGGACACTTAGCCAGACTGCACAATATCATTTGATCTGAACACTTAGCAAGATTTATAGATTACTGCATTTGTATGGGAAAATATGAACGAGTTTTGGGACAAAACGAGTTCATATTTTCCCATACAAATACAGTAACCTTTTTATTATATGCTCATTTTTTTATTCTACCTAAGGTATATAAACAAAATACACTACAAGAAAAAATGTAAATGAATGAATGCCGTATTCCAAACTAAATACACAAGCGCAGATGTTTCATTACACAATGACATCATTATTAATGCACACATAACTCCGCCCAGAAAAAATTGAAGTTAGTCGCGCGCTCGACATAACTTTCGAAAGAAAATGGCGTGTCTAGTTAAAATTGAAATATGAATGAATGCGCATTGCAACAACTTTTCTATTTGATCTGGAATGAATATATTTTGGTATTTTGTTTCGAGTCGACGAAAGTTTGTGATTTTGGACTGGATTCATCTGTGCAAATTATACATAAAATACATCCGATTGAAGTGGCGCGGGGGAAGCGTGTTTACGTCTGCAAATGTGTTTCTGTTTCTGTCATTGAATGTTTGAAATCATAACGTGGGAAAAATATGAAGCCTTTCAATTGCAATTATCAAAAAGACGCTATGGAATTTAATGCTTATTTCATATTGAGTGCAGTAAGGAGGATGCAATTACACTTATCATCGAAATTACAGCACAATTTCGAAATGTGTAATCCAGATTGAAAACCTATGACATGGCTCATGTAATTCGGATTTGCAGAATTAAGAAAAAACATTTTGAGGAAATTCAGGATGTAAAACTGTAAGTATATTTTATTTTGCCATTCTTATCACCAGATAAAGAAGACAGTATATGCCTTGTCACTTGTATGTTATTTGTAAGGACCTAATCTTCCGTCTTTTATATAATATAGCTAGCCTAAATCCGTAACATTGTATCAACGTGGAATGTGCCAAAACAGCCGTGTGTTTTGTAGTCCACAAAACTTGTTTTAGTTCATTCAGAAACAAATTTAAACAACCACAACGTAAAAAGCCTCTTACGCGAGCGTATATGATTTGTTTACAAATCAAAAGTGCTGGCGTCTGCGTCATTGTTTGTTTACAATAGAAAGTAGTTCCTTTATTCACGTGAATGCTATATGTGTATTGTCGAGCGTGCAGTATCGGGGAATATTGAACGATTCTGACAATGTAAAGTTAACGGGGAAAAAATGAGCTTATAATAATGTACTATAATGTCTGATCTGAACACTGTGCAAGGTTGTACTATAGTCTGGTCAGAACACTGTGCAAGGTTGTACTATAGTGGCTGATCTGAACACTTAGCAAGGTTGTACTATAGTGTCTGTTCTGAACACTGTTCAAGGTTGTATTATAGAGTCTGATCTGGGCAATTAGCAAAATTTACTCTAATGTCTGATCTGAAGACTGTGCAAGATCGTACAATAGGGTCTGATGTGAACACCAAGCAAGATTGGTCTATAGCGTATGATCTGGATTCATAGCAAAATTTGCTATAGCGTCTGATCTGGGCAATTAGCGAGATTATACTATGACATCTGATCTGAACACCGAAGGCCATTGTTCTAAACAAGTATCAAATTTTTTTCTATAACATCAGATCTGGACAAGTATCAAGATTGTACTATGGCATCTCATCTGGACACTTAGCAAGATTGTACTATAGCGTTTCATCTGAACCTTTAGCACTATTGTACTATAGCATCAGATCTGGACACTTAGCAAGATTGTACAATATCATTTGATCTGAACACTAAGCAATATTGTACAATAGCATCAGATCTGGACACTTAGCCAGATTGCAAAATATCATTTGATCTGAACACTTAGCAAGATTGTACTGTAATGTCTGATCAGAACACTGTGCAAGGTTGTACTATAGTGGCTGATCAGAACACTTAGCAAGGTTGTACTACAGTGTCTGGTCTGAACATCGTTCAATGTTGTATTATAGTGTCTGATCTGGGGAGTTAGCAAGCTTACTCTAATGTCTGATCTGAAGACTGTGAAAGATCGTACAATAGGGTCTGATGTGAACACCAAGCAAGACTGGACTATAGCGTATGATCTGGATTCATAGCAAGATTTGCTATAACATCTGATCTGGGCAATTAGCAAGATTATACTATGACATCTGATCTGAACACCAAAAGCCATTGTTCTAAACAAGTATCAAAATTCTTTCTATAGCCTCTGATCTGGACAGTTAGCAGGACTGTACTATAGCATTTTACCTGAAGACTTAGCAAGATTCTAAAATTGATTCATATTCTAATTTAGTTGCAAACAGTGTACTTTTTTATTGTGAGTAAATGTTTCTCTCTAAACTTTCCAAAAATTCTTCAAATAGTGGCAATAGTAAACGTGTCTGCGAGAATATGGATATTTCTTTACAGTCTTGGTAACGTCTTGCTTTCACATATAGTATTACATCTATTTTTATCATCAGTACATACTATATGTATTTCACAGTGCAATCAATAGTATCTGCAGCATTGGTAGTGTCTCATAAATAAATTGTGTATGTATATATGTATAAATAGTTGTGGGAAAGTCTAGAGTCATCTGGTGGGTGGACTACCTGTTGGACTGCAGAATTTAGATTGGCCAGATAGTGCAAACATATGCAAGCAAGGCACGACCTCCTGTTTCATTATGGTATCAGTGGTCACATTGTGTTCTAAGAATGGGTGCGCCCTCCTCAGGGCTTGTAATACTAGCGACTACGCGCCAGTTCCTTATTAATGGAGTACCACAGTGGAGCCACAAGGCGAACTGTTCATTAATATGTTATATGTATATATGAATTAGTAGTCAAGCACCCTGTCTTGGACATTATTAGTTATTACATATTTTTAAAAAATATGAGATACCGCTCAGGTGGCCTAAGGAGTTAGAATGTCTGCCTTGGATGCGGGAGGTCGCGGGTCCGAACCCCGGCCGAGTTGTACCAACGACTTATAAAACTATTACTAGCGGCTGCCATGCTTGGCGGGCATCATTATGAGGTTAATTATTTAGGACTGGTCTGCCTGGTGTGAGAATAATGTAACTTGACGGAATATGATGCCACATGCCTAAGGCGTGCTGACCCAGTGCAGGATACCAAACATAAATCACACATGTAAAATATTTAAACATACATTCCATTAAGTCTTTAATATACATTGTATATATAATGTATTGTTTTAAAGAGTGTAAAATGAATAGTTCTCAAAGTGATGATCCATAATACCAAAATTATTAGAATAAACTGTACGATATCCTTTATACGTCTTAAACTCTAGAAAAGAATTGAAACTTATGAATAACAAAAATATGAATAGTATAGCCAGTAAGGACTCATACCTTTCCACGTTTTATTCAGTTTTAAATTTATCTGCTTTTATTCATTTTGTTTTAAATCTATCAGAGTCTCTGTTTAATGCAATCGTCATTTTGTATTCTTTAGTTTTGAATGCACCTGTCCTTTTTGTACATGATAAATCATACTTCAGACGTTGTATCCTTTTGTCTGACGTTATATCCGTTTTTCTAATTCATTAGTAATCTCATGCATAATTCGAATATTTCGGACCACTTCTCGATAATCATATTCTGTGCGTCTTCTTTATTTATTGTTCCTTCGAAGACGCTAAGATCTTTAATTGTTCTGATATTCCATTCAAATAAACACCATGTAAATGATCAAGAGTGTTTCATTGATCCAAAAGCGTTTTAGTTTTAAAACACTACCGTAAACGTTTCCTAAACAGACTTCCTAGCAAGTTCAACTGTACCTAAGGTTTTCTATGCAGACTGCTTAGCAAGTTCAACTGTTCCTTTCAGGCTCGTCTTTGCTGATACTGGATTCTTCTTTGCGTTTGCCTGATTCATCTCCCATTTAATTGTAATGAAATTTGGCAAGTTAAGTAAACATTAGTTTAAGTTATTAAAAACAACTTGTAAGTCATCTTGCAGAATGCGTGCAAGCAAAGCACAACGCCTACTTTGAGCAGGGACAAATACTTTAAAAACTAGGCAGGTAAGTTACTGAGTTGTGTTCTTAAGTCTAGTGAAACAAAAAGGATGATACGTTAGACTTTAATAATACCTGGGTCTGCTGCAAACTTTCTCAAAATAATACTGCAGACATAATTTCAAACGGTAAACGAAAACGAGTGTACATGCAAACGTATTCAATGCAAAGGTATCACAACGAATTAAACTGTTTAAGAACCAAGAAAATAAAACATAAAATCAGATAATATACTGACAATAATCGATGTTTCATCTATTTGCTTCAACCTCCGGTGGATGCATGTTACAAAACCTGACGGTGTCAGTGATGATGACTTTCATATTGATCATTTCAGTCCATGGTCATCGATTGATCTGTCTTATCCCGTTCAGCATAGGAAATGTTGTCATTCGTCCAATACCATGTATATGATTGCCAGTGAAATCAGGCAAACAATTGTCAAAAGCTTTATAAACATGAACTAGCAAGTGGAATGACAAATCTGAGGTATTCAAGAAGGCTTCATACAACAGTCAGTACTGCGCAAACTGTCTGTCACTGCCAGCAATTTTACTGCATACTATAGAACGATTCCTAAACAATTGTTGCAACAAGTGTGGTTGAAGGTACAAATATACAAACAGTACAGCAACCAATACACATTCTGTTTATACAATGCATGTATTGAGGAGGTTTTCAATGTTTTTGTATTATCTCATTTTGTTCATTTGAAAATGTAAAGTTTAAACGTAACATGTTTAATTTTTATCAAATATGCATCAAGTGTAGATAAAGGCATTCCCAATTTTAAGCGATAAAGATACTCCAGTTTAAGCTATAGGTACATATTAAAGTGTTCCATTTTAATTGACGTCAATTTTGTCATCTTTCATTCATATTGCAAACAAAGTTGTCGATAGGAAACAATCCGATAATCATTGTTATTAATTCTAGCAGCTGTAGCATTGACAAAGATTTCAATTGCCGACTTAGTTTCTTTCCCTTCCATACTTTCTGAATCGCTTGTAACTCTGTTGCATCTGCAATTGCCGTGTTCAGATTGGGTTTCTTCTCTTCCAGTTCGATAGATAATTAATTATGTTCTGCCAAAGGCCTAAATTTTGGCTTTCAGTTCAAATTTCCTTTTCTTTGTTTTGTCTATGAGAAACACTGTTGTACAATAACACAATAGTGTACTCGTGGAAAAAACGATGCGAACTATAGGCAGTACTGAGTCGTTTGATGAAAGTAGAGAACATCTACTTGCAGTGAAACCTTACTACACAGGAGGAACACTAAATTGGGGGTTATGTAAATGCACAAAAGTCGCAAAAATCAATAGCACAATCGTCATCTGATAAGTCAAGCCACGTTCTGTGATAAACGAATACATTGTGCGCAAACAATCAATTTTGTATCCGTATCATATCTCCAAGCAGGATGAAGTGGAACATTTCAACTGTTGCTGCTGTGCTTAAATGTTACAAGTCAATGCAGTTGTTACTGGGATTATAAGCCTTTTAACTAGATAATCAATTATAAAAATTCTGACAAAAGTGTTCTCCTGAAATTAAATATAAAATCTGCAAACATATTTTATAAGCTCAAGAATATTTTTATGCTAAATGCCAATATGACATACAACAACCCTCTGTTGCCAGCCACATCGCTCAATTTATTTGATTTTGCTAGAGATTCATGTAATTGATGATCGGTATCTATTGTTAATTTATCTGAATTGCAAAATGCGTCATCAAAAAGGTGCCCTATTTGTATCTGAAAACTAAATTCGTATGGTGCATATTATCTCGTTAAAAATGTTTCCAGTATCAAGATTGGGATAAGTAATAAACTGCGTTGTGAGACAAGGATGACATGCGTGCTTGTCAGTGTTTTTGGTCCATTATTTAGATGGGTCAAAATAGTAATGTACTGGAAAATGTTCAGACGTGATTTGTATATGAACGTGACTCTTCTTGCACAAGTACATTCACGCTGTATTTACTATTCTCCACTTTCAGGTGCAATGTCATCTGTTATAATACAAGCCTGGACTATTTTCCCTAATGCAAGTATTAAAACGTCAGTATTTTCCATTTTCTATTTGATCTATCTATTTGTCTTTATTGTATTTATAACATTTTGCAACTGCACATCCGGTCTACGTTGTCTGAGGCCTTGTTTCAAAACAACACTTCACTGTGACTTCGGCAAATGTTGTCCAGCACACATCGGATACGACTTTGTCAAATATTGTCCAGCACACAAACATATACGACTTTGTCAAAAGTTGTCCAGCACACATCCGATATGACTTTATCAAATATGGGTTTTATTTTTTATTTCTGCAGTTGTATTCCAATTATTGATAGATGACAAATATAATTTATTCAAAATCTCATCTCACAATATCTAATAACAAGTGAATTTAGATAAGTATGAATATCTCCAGGCTTATGAAGATATTCCAAATATGATAAAATTAAACATAAAAACTGTTTTTGTCCACTAAAGATGCGTTGTTGTTTGTGGAGTTGACACGATTGCTATATATTCTTTACAAAAGAAAAGTTCAAAGAAGTTTAAATGCCCTCATGGTTGTGTGATTTTTATTGCCCTTTTTTTGGTCAACATCGTAAACACCAAATTTCAATTTTTTACACTGTGACTCTTTGCAGTGTTTTCGAAGTACAGTTACTCATCTTTTAATATTTATCATCTCTACCATTTGGTATTTACTGTAGATGCGTTGAGGCGTACCTTTTGGCACTGACTGAATATGCTCTGGGGCGTACCTTTGGTATTAACTGAAGATGCTTTGGGGCGTACCTTTTGGTATTTACTATACACGCTTTGTGGTGTACCTTTTGGCACTTACCGTATATGCTTTGGGCTGTACCTTTTGGCACTTATTGTAGATGCTTTGGGGCGTACCTTTTGTTATTTACTGTAGATTCTTTTTGTTGTAACCTTTGGTACTCTCTGTACGTATTATGTGTGCACCTTTTGACATTTACTGTACATGCTTTGGGTGTACCTTTTGGCATTTACTGTACATCCTTGGGTGTTCCTTTTTGGTATTTACCGTACATGCTTTTGGGTGTACCTCTTGTTACTTTCTGTATAAGCATTAGGTCTACTTCCAATTTTCCCTTTTGATATGTGATATTTCAAATACTATAGTTGGGTTTTTTGACGATTCTTGATTTGATATGCAAGAGGTTTTAAACTTTGCATTTCTCAGCTTGTGTGTCGAATAGAGTACCCATGTTGAGACAATATGTCACAAATGATCTCATACGTCAAGTCTTCCAGATTGTAAGCAACTATATCACCTAAAATATCTCGCTTGCGTTTACATGTTCCCTCATTCAATAATCAGGCAGTTAGGCTTCTGCCAATAGTTTGAATTTATTGGGAGTGAGCAGGTTGATGTTTAAGATTCTAATAATTTCACTTATTTCAAATTTAGGAGTTCAAACGTAGTCAATGTCATGATAATTTCTCAAAAGGCATCAGGTATGTTATCTGCCTTCGCTGGTTTCATACTTTTCACTCTAAGAGTAATTTAAGAAACCATCAACCAATGTAAAAACATATTTGGATATGTTATTCTATTTTTTATATGCTAGCATGTCCACTTTGTGTGTTTGTCAACGTCCATCCAAGCTAACCTAAACTTTTCTTACTAAATCTTGTTGTTCCTTGCTTGTATTTGATATCTTTCAGTCAAGCAATCCTTCAATTTGTGATTATGTTTTCATTACGCCCCATTTAATTTGCTCCAATAACTGATTGATATTTGTGTAAGTAACTGAAACGAGAGGATCACAATTAGTTGATATTTGTTTAAACTGAACGTGACGATGACAGTAAAGATGCATTAAGCACTATGTTTCCCTTTGACAAAGTTCTTCTTTGGCGTTGCCACTCCGTCTCCGACAACATACATTTTACAGGTAAAAATGCACCCTAAGAGTATTCTTGGCATACACATTGGCTTTGTCTTTTATACATAACCGAACAGGACAACAATCTGCAATGTGACCATTTAGTTTTAATAGCTTTGATTGAAGGCACAGGTTTCGCCTTCACGACTACTGTCATGTAATGTCTACCTGAGTTTTGTCATATGTATTCGTGGTAAACAACACGTTTACTTGAATCTGAGTTATAGACAGACCTAGTTTACGAACTTAGAGGGTTCAGGAAGTGAACTTGTTTACGAATGTATGGAATGTTCCGTCAACAATTACCCACATCCAGGACATATTGTTGAGTCATTGGTAAGATTTCGATTTACATATAAAGAAGACTAAGTAATGGATTATTCTGGCACGTCAACTCATTCAAGACTCTTGGTACACAAGCACACTCGAGATTATTTGATTTCATTGAGAACATCTTGTACATTTTAGACTTGAGATATAATATTTATCATTATTTGTGATTAAATACAACACTGTAAGCTCCTCTTAAGTTTTCACTTTCAAATTAGAGAACTAAAGTTTTGTAGAATGAACAGAACTAGTTTGTTTCGCTTCTTTTTGTTACTTAGTTTAAAACCCTAGAGTCGTAACAATTGTAGTTTTAGCTGAATACAAAATTGTGCATTTAATTGCAGTAAATACTTACTTTAGTCCTTCCTAATACCAGACTGATTGAAGTAACTAGTTAGCAAGGCTGATTAGGTCGATGTTTTTAAATGTAATAAGCCAATTAGCACCTGCCATAAAACAATCTACATTGTTATTTAATAAGCCAATTAGCATCTGCCATTAAACAATCTACAGACTAAATTTAGGGTCGTTTGAACGAAGCATCTTAATCTTTTCTATTCTCATTTACTTTACTCTGTAAAACAACTTGTTTTTACTACACTTGTATCAATTCAAGCTTGTAAATATTAATACCTTATTTCTGTTTGTTGCCAATGAAGTATATGTATCAACTGTTTGAAAACTGTTAAATTGAAAACACTGTAATTTTGTGTCATTAATGATGAAAAATGTACACATATTTTATATTAGTGATATGCTTTGCAATTCCTCCAAGTAGTACTGGTCAAGTGATTTTTAATTTAGATTTTGTTTTAAAAACTGATTGGCCCAGCTCTCCCATATTTTCACAACATATTCCATTTTTGCGAAACTCGTCTACCCAACACATATACTGTTTAATTCCTCTAATCAATTGTAACTAGAAACATCAGAATGTTTATAAACCATCACATAAGGATGTACATATAAACGGTCGATTTGTCGTGTCCGACATCTTTTTTCAGTGTTATACAGGTCAGTACATATAAATAATGGATCAAAGTACCAACAATGTTAATTAATCTTATATAGGCAGACGAAGGGATAGAAAAGATCCAAGTTTTCCAATAGGAAAAAAAAACGTAAAGAAAATAAACGCAAAGTTATTATAGGAATAGATGGAATGAAGTAAGATTAGAAAACCAGTTTTCGACATTTCTATCTCTATTTTGCAGGATTGGCTAACTTCTTAAACAAATTTGCTTCAACTGAATTTGTTTGCAATATATTGAGATCTTATTTGTAAGGCATATCAATGCTGGCTACTTTTTCTTGAAAGACAAAAGTAATAAATAAAAAACTGCAACAAAAATATCATGAAAATTGCAAGTCAATCTGACAAAATCAAAATACGTGTCGAATTTGTATTTCGTAACGTCTCAAGTGCATGAATAACAGGAATTAGTTCGCAAAGTTACCAACTCTTTTTAGAACCGTATGCAAGTATGTCATCGCCATACATTATAGCTTTCTTTTCCGCAGGAGATATACTTTGAATTTGAGTTTTGACTCTTGCTTTGTAATGAATAACTGACAGTTTTCTAATTAGGAATTATAAATCTCTCTTGTTTCTGTTATAGCTGGTGCCCTGTCAATAACTGACATATTCCTAACTTGGAATTAGAAATTTCTTCAGTTTCTGTCATAACTGGGACTCATTCAATAACTAACAGTTTCCTAACTTGAAATTAGAAATCTCTTTAGTTTTTGTCATAACTGGGACTCATTCAATAACTGACAGTTTCCTAACTTGGAATTAGACATTTCTTCAGTTTCTGTCATAATTGGGACTCATTCAATAACTGACAGTTTCCTAACTTGGAATTAGACATTTCTTCAGTTTCTGTCATAATTGGGACTCATTCAATAACTGACAGCTTCCTAATTAGTAATACGAAATATATTCTTTTTCTGCCATGCCTGGGAAGTTATTCACTTTGTATCAGTTCAACTGATAGAAATGGAAATATAATTTAAGGTATTGGATGAAACCTGATCTTTGCTCCAGACGGTCGTTTAGATAGCATCAGAAAAATACATGCATATATGGTCAATATATTATTATGAAAAGAAGATCACAGTTTATTTCGGTTTTCTTAAGGAACAATATCTTTAGATCAAATTGACAGAGGCCAAATGAGTTTATGTCTCGATCCAGCCTCTGCCAGACGTCTTTAAACACTTATTGTTTTCCATTATATTAGCAGCATTTGAAAATCTATTTTGACCAAACTTAGTTTATACTTAATTTAGCTCTGCCCTAACTACATATATAAAAGGTTCCCTATAGGGTTCGCTAAACAATAATCATACCTGGATAGTTAAATCCACATACTCTCCAAACAAATATGCAATTTAGCTTTTCTGAGGCCTTTCATAATTTGTTCATCTCTGTGGCCATTCTGACATTCTTGACGACATGTCCTGATATATGTTAACTCGGGGATCATGTCGTGTTCTGTATAATAAATTGGCTTTTTGTATACATCAGTATCGTGTTGATTGCATTGGACAAAGGACTTCAGAAGTTTAGACAGAAGCAAAAGGAAAGGTGAAAATTGCTTCAAATGCTCAGCATTCCAGTAGTTTAATATAAGTCTGTGAAAAGAGTTATTCGTTGACCCCATCTCTCTGGTATACTGGTTATACCACACTGATATTATTTCATTTCCCTGGCATAGTTTTGCAAGGCATTGCTATTCTCCAACCGCTCTGCAACATTGTTAGCTAGGCGTTGATATTACCCCATCTTTATCATATTGGTTGCTTGGCGTTGACATTATCCCATCTCTAACATAGCGTTTCTTTCCGAGTTGATATTATCCCATCTCTGGCATATTGGCTGCTTGGCGTTGATATGATCACATCTCAGGCATATCGTCTGTTTAGCATTGATATTATCCTATCTCTGAAATATCGTTTGTTTTCGGCGTTGATATTATCCCATCTCTGGCATATTGGTTGCTTGGCGTTGATATTATCCCATCTCTGATGTATTGGTTGCTTGGCGTTGATATTATCCCATCTCTGATGTATTGGTTGCTTGGAGTTGATATTATCCCATATCTAGCATATTGGTTGCTTGGTGTTGATATTATCCCATCTCTGGCATATTGGTTGCTTGGTGTTGATATTATCCCATCTCTGATGTATTGGTTGCTTGGAGTTGATATTATCCCATATCTAGCATATTGTTTGCTTAGTGATGATATTGTCGCATCTCTGGCATAGTGGTTGCTTTCTGAATTGTTCTTATCGCATTACTCTGTCATATTGGTTGTTTTTTCGCATTGATATTATGCAGTCGCAGATATATTGGTTGCTTGGCAATGATATTATCCCATCTGTGGCATATTGGTTGCTTGGTGTTGATGTTATCACATAATCTCTGGCATATTGGATGCTTGGCGTTGATATTATCCCATCTCTGGCATATTCGCTGCTTGGCGTTGATATTATCTCATCTCTGGCATATCGTCTGTTTGGCGTTGATATTATCACATCTCTGGCATATTCGTTGCTAGGCGTTGATATTATCTCATCTCTGGCATATTCGTTGTTTTGATATTATCACATCTCTAGAAATTTGGATGATTTCCGTTGTTATAATCACATCACTCTGGAATAGTGTTTACTTGGCTAGAGGATAGTCTTTTGCATATAACGGTCACAATGAATACTAGAAAAGTATCCATTATTACATCAATGGAATTAAACAGTTTTTCTTAAGTAGTTATCATTACTGGTGCCTAAGCTCTAAGTTGCAATGTGTTTCAAAATGCTGTGTGTGTGTGTGTGTGTGTGTGTGTGTGAGAAGATCGAATTCATTCTACAAGTTATATCTCCAACGAAATAAATATAAATATGTAATCACATTACGAAATAAATATAAATACAGTCTCACTACGAATAAATATTTATAAATAGTCGCACTGAGACATAACCAACTATATTGAAGAAACTATGAGAAAAACAACTTTTGTAAAATGTTGACCTTAAAATAAAACTGTACGAATTTATCATTGCAACTATTCCCCATGCAATGTCATAATAATAGGCACGTACAGTGCGTGCGAATATGGCCGGATATTTTCATGGAGTAATATGGAAAATGGAAATACTTTTTATCAATATTTTTATCAGACACATCACTTACCAGACATTCGTTTTCATTTCTCCTGGATAGGCAATATACGGTATAAATACAAAAAGTTGACCGCCACCTTATATGTGACGTTGTCATCTTTTTCAAATGGTTATTATTCTGATGAATTAATGCGTATCCATGTTCATGCTTTTGTTTAATTTCAAACAAAATTCATCAACCAGATTCATAACATAATGTTACCTTAACCAATTTTCGATGATGCGAGGCAGAGAGAGAGACAGACAGACAGACAGGCAGATAGACGAACAGGATATTTTTTTAAAATTAATGAAGTCAAAAATATAACTGATATAGTTTATATAGGTAGCAATCATAATCCGACGTCAAATTCTCTTTAAGTCATGCTGATAACTGTTACAGTTTATACAGGTAGCAATCATAATCCAACGTCAAATTCTTTGTAAGTCATGCTGATGACTGTTATATTAAAGTTTATACAGGTAGCGATCATAATCCAACGTCAAATTCTTTGTAAGTCATTCTGATGACGGTTATATTACAGTTTATACAGGTAACAATCATAATCCAACGTCAAAATTCTTTGTAAGTCATGCTGATGACTGTTATATTACATTTTATACAGGTAGCGATCATAATCCAACGTCAAATTCTTTGTAAGTCATTCTGATAACTGTTATATTACAGTTTATACAGATAGCGATCATAATACGACGTCAAATTCTTTGTAATAATTGCGTAATCGGCAAAGTAAATTCCTACTGATTGTTGGATTTTTCTTGCTGCCGCTACCGCTGCTGTTGTTGTTATTTGTTATTTTGTTTTGGTTTTTTTTTTCGTTATTTGTGTGTGGGGGGGTGATGGGGGTGGGGTTACCATGCGAATATATTTCATTATTTGTTGAACGCTGATACTTTTGTGATGCACATACTAAAGAGATGGGAAAAAAGGTCTTGAAGGACAAACCTGAATTCAGCTGTAGCTTTTTTCTCTCTTCTTTTCTCAGCAAATGATGTATAATACATTCCTTGGTAAATATATCATCCCCCTTACACTAAGAAAACAGCTGGAATCATGCAATGTGTCTGATAGCGCTAATGCAGTCTTATAACGATAAGACGGGAGCATGTGTGCACTGTAATTCAGGAAATCCCAGACTAAGTTATATAACACAAGTCTGCATTTACTGGCTAAGAAGTATCTATTCAGTATAAACGTCTGCACGGGGGATTTCTTTGTTACGATAACACGTGTGATACGCAAAAAATAGAGATGAAGATAAACACAGTGAAGATATTACGATAATCAAATAGATCTTGTAATACAATTAAGAAGTTTAAGTTCATATTAGACAATAAAATTAGGTCTTAATCAGAGATTAACTACATTTTCAAACAAATGCAAATTAAAACTTTGTTACATAAAGACTACGAATAAAACAAAATTTGAATGAAGTAATTTAGATGAACGAATGGTTAATTTTCAGGTGCTTCTTTGTTATCTATCTAAAACCAAATTGTAGCTTTACAATTCTTCAACGATGACTAATATCCTTAAATTATGAGGGTGTTGTGTGCATTCAACAATACAAATTCCGGTGATTTTGCCCTAAAAAGACGTACATTATGTTACGACTGGTCGATCCATGACAATCTTCTTCTGATAAACAGGGTACACAAGACTGCATGATTCTCGAAGGCAAATAGACTAAATAAAAATGCAGATATTATCCTTTTGCTGTCATTGAAGCATAGTGCAATGGTAGAACGGCCCACTCTTCCTCTGGAATCAGGAAAACAGATCTGCACTATCTGTTAACACTATTCGCTGCTAAATTCAGGAGATGCTTCTGACTGA
Source organism: Sinohyriopsis cumingii (assembly GCA_028554795.2). Taxonomy (NCBI): domain Eukaryota; kingdom Metazoa; phylum Mollusca; class Bivalvia; order Unionida; family Unionidae; genus Sinohyriopsis; species Sinohyriopsis cumingii. The sequence goes on from CM068839.1 coordinate 33,752,788, forward strand.
AATTTTTTACCTAAACTCATACATGTTATGGCACATAATTAACCGTGATCCTATCAATACAGTTTACCTCTTTTTATGTGTATGTTAGTTCATTGTGTTTTCTTTTTTTAAAAGTAGATGTAAAGAAGACCTTGATACAGAAAGAACACTAATATCCATGAACATGCTAGAACCCTGCTGAGGTTTACAATACTTTGAACATTATGTCAAATTTACGAAAGCTTTATGTTTCATTATGACATATATCTCATTAAAAGTGTCTGCTTACCTATCTATCTATCTTTCTCTCTCTCTCTCTCTCTCTCTCTCTCTCTCTATATATATATATATATATATATATATATATATATATATATATATATATATATATATATATATATATGTATATATATATATATATATATATATATATATATATATATATATATATATATATATATATATATATATATATATATATATATAGATAGATAGATAGATAGAGAGAGAGAGAGAGAGAGAGAGAGAGAGAGAGAGAGAGAGAGAGAGAGAAAGATTAGAAAACGTCTGTATGTGTTCTCATAAGTAACGATGGTCACCAAATGCGTTTGCCACGGAGATTGAAAACGCATTTTCAATGCAATTTGTGTGACCAATGGGAGTGAGGTTCCTTTAAAAGGGACCAATCGTTGTGGCCGACCAGACACGGTCAGATCATGATTGGGATCTGCCCCCTTCGCGTCGCACTGAGTCACACCGGTTCTTTCCAATAGAAAAAATATACTCTTACTTACATTTACAGGTACGTAGAAAATAAGTTCAATGTATTGTTTTCTTTTTCCTCGCTGTTATTTCAGCATTTACATTCATATAATGTAATTTGTAAGAAATGAAGCTGTTGCGTAAAAACGTAACACGACATTTGCAATACACTTCGCAATGATGAATTATAACAGCAATGCGTGGATTAACAGAATGCAATTTGTTGAATGGAATTATAATATAATTAAATAAGTTCTAATTCTTAAGTTAAAAAGTAAGATGCAAGAGGCAATGTAAAATATGTTAATATTCCAGACCTTTATCTGTCTGAATTAAGCGTCCGATAAGATGGCATTATTCTCTCTCTGTGTCTCTGTCCCTGTCTGTCTCTGTCTCCTTCCATCACTCGATCTCTCTCAAATACACACACACACATACGTGTATATATATATATATATATATATATATATATATATATATATATATATATATATATATATATATATCATTATTTGTTTTAAAATATTTATTATGCCCGTTATTATCAAACATACTTCTGCAGGAATCCAGGGATAGCACTTTCCATTCTGTCTGGTGTATATTTTTAATACTCTATAATTAATTCTATATACCCTGATTTATTTCATAGGAATCCGAAATGGCTGTTTAGATACATGAGAAATAATTACAAGTCGTCATGCGAGTTTGTCTGCTACACACGAGTGCATATAACACCGACTGAGTAACATCATTTTTGGTGATGTGTGCTTAGTCGTGAGGGATTATGGGCTCGTGAGTGAGGAAAGGCGATGGGTGCCTTTTACCCGCGGACCTTGGTTCGAATCTCCGTAGAATAAAAATATATCTAACCTGTATGATAGCTATATATATCAGAGAGAGAGAGAGAGAGAGAGATAGATTCGTCATATCACTTTTATATCTCGACCTCGCCACCTACAATTCTGGAAATATCCAATAATTTGATCATGAAAATAAATTCAAGGTTATCCACATCATTACCCATTATTTATTTGAAATCAGCCTCATAACAAGTAAAGGTCAGTTAGTTCTAGTGCCAGGTGAATGCCTGAATAAAAATATAGAATGTTTGGTCGATATTTGTGGCTTTTCAGCACCATAATCGAACTAGACAGAGTTATAAAAAAACACACACACAGCAAGACACGGAAATGCTGCGGGATTAGCTTTTCTTGTATTGTATCAAGTCTGATTAACACCTGCCGTCGGTTAGAACTCCTGGAATTGTAAATTTCCGGAGCACGCGAATTCCAGCAGAGACATGCATCCCGTGTTAATTTATATGAGAAAATATAACAGAACATTTCACGATGGACCACATCTGCTTCAAATAGAAATCATTAGTACACCGTGTATGCGAAACACAGTGCAGCCACATAACTCATAACTAATAATAAAGAGTTGAATAAATCAAATGTTCTTCGTGTGGACAAATTTTAAAGACATAAATAAATGGTAGAGGTCTTTAAATATTTTATGATTAAAGTACTGGACGTGTCTAATCATCTTCACCATGTAATTGGTTATTTTTATATCGGCCAATTAATCAATTGACCAGCAAAATCATTCTCCTATGGTGATATTAATTAACAGAAATTCAGCAGAATAAGGCAGTAGCAGTCTAACATGAATAGTAGCAGTACAAACTAATCCAGAAACCACTGATGGTAACAACAGCTTCTGAAAGAAGGGCTTTTGAAAACAATTATCTAAATGTATATTCCATGTTTTGAATCAATTTCCACTGAGTCAGGTATTATTCTCTTTTAGTTTGCGTAGCAACCCATACACGTCACATGCCTGCACCCGATTTGCATATTTAACGATATGTTATACATTCTTCTGACATACTCCTTTCGCTCGGGTTGTACAACCAGCAGTTAGGTCGATTTAATTTGAAATGGCTGTATTGTACTCCGTCCTAGGTTTGTGCCACCGAAGTATTGGGACAAAAACGTCAAAGCAGATTTTTTTCTCCTCCAACAGAACGTTACATGAACGTAATACAGCGAAATCATGGACGGTAAACAACATGACCCTACATCTGTGAACCTGGAAACGCAATCTTTGCATATTTATATTGGCTGGACAAGGCTTGAGATGAAGCCTGCGTGCATGTAATATATGCAGACTACTATAATGGAAGAACTTGTCCCTTTGTAAGCCTGCATTTTATACTGACTGATCATTTAGTGTAACCGCAATAGAGCCATATCAGAAGTAATAAGACTGTCCGGTAAAAATGTTTGATTTCAACTGTCTCCACGTTAGAGAGCTTGTACTGGATTTTGACGTCACTGACATATTCGCACAACGAGGACTGGTGCGTATCGATCTGGCATAAACGCGTGAAAAACGTATAATTAGCAATTCTTGACCCGTTATAACGTTGAAATAAAATCACCTTCTCCAAATGAATATTCCAGTATTTAAACCATTTCTTCTGGCACTTAATTATAAGAGAGGATTACATATTATTTAGTAAGAATTATTGATGAAGCAAACGTCATTGTTCCATCTCACCGAAATTCACTATGACTCGATCTATTACTATAAATTAGATTGCGGACAGATCTAAGACTAGCACCGGATTACACAATGCGTTATATGCCAAATGAATCTTTATTGATGATCTCACACCGATATCTGAGACTAAATGAGTCATTAAGGACTTGGTAAATGCATTATCTTCCCACCGTCGAGACAAAGCTACTGCGAAAGAATAATAAATTGTAGTATTTTCCGAGTAATAAAGGTATTGTTTTGTTTAAAGACACTGTTGTATTAGAGGACACGTGAACAAATGAGGTTGAATCACTCTGAGCCTATATTAAGTTAAATTAATGTCATTTCTGTCCAACGTTTCGAGAGCAGCCAATCAATAATAATAATAATAATAATAATAATAATAATGCATATGTGAGAGATTTGGATTTTTCACGTAGCTTTAACTATTTTTCAGTCATATTGCTACGATGTCTGCATTGTGGCAGTTTATAGTGATGTCTAGCACTGGAGCATCATACCAAAGACATGTAGCATGATGTCCAACCCAGTCACATTATCGTGAGACGTCAGGCCGATCAGTCCTAACATTACCCTCTTAATGATGAGCGCCAAACGAGGCAGCTGCTAGTTACCATCTGTATGTTTTTGGTCTGATTCGGCCGGGTTTCGAACCCCTTGACCTCCCGCATCAGAGGCGGACGCTCTAACCAATAGGCCAACGGAGCTGTCTGTCTTCCGTGTACAATTGACGAGTAAAACTTTGAAATCGTCAAAATGTCGCATAAGCTCAATCAGGGTACGATGCAATCTTTGGGCCCTATGTGAGCAAAGTACCTTTCCCAGGGACAAATCAGTGCGGCCAACCTGTTTTTGTCTGAGCAGGTTTTGAATCTTGACCAATCTGGTCGCACTGAGTCACAACAAATTTTTTTAATAGAAAAATTATATATTTTAACATGTATGAAACAACAGTGAGAAAAAAAGTATCCTTGTATCCCACATTTTATGTGTGATGTCATGATTATATGAAATATATTTTATTGCAGATGAGCACACGACAGAGTGAGTTAGGGTGTTGGGTATGAGAGAAAGCCGATAGTTGTCATTACTGCATGCACGGGTTCGATACCTGATTGAATGAATTATTACTATCCTAAGTTGTTGGATATTATTTCTAATAAATTTACTTCATATAAGCATTTAACCTAGTATAAAATATCACATAAAGGAATAATCACTTTTCTGTCTGTTGGTATATAGGTACAATGTATAAGTATGCTTTAATTTAATACCCCTTGCATATCTATTAGAGAATACAGTGTGGTTGTTAATGTAGCTGAGAGCTAACACCACTTATCTAACGAGTGAGTTTCGTACACCATGAGTCCTTAACATCGACTCTGTTCCAACATTTTAGGGAGATGAACGCATTGAAGAGTGTGTGTTTGAGCCATGATGCAGGAAAGATGAAAGTAACGCGATATGCTATTATTCGCAACTCGGCCAAGATTCCCTCATAGAATGAGTCAATTTTTTTAACCTGGCTGTATTACATTGATGCTGTATATCATATATTTGGTTAGTTTAACAGCAATCACGGAATTCATAAGGTATGAATATATGACCGACGTCTTCTTAATAAAAAACAGTTTACCATGTATGTGCTGTCATATGGTGTTAGTTATCATATATACAGTCTATGTAAGGGGTTCAAATTTTAAATTAATTTTACCTCTTTTTCATTTTGTGTGTCAATTGTCTGTTCTTCATCAATTTCATTTTGTTTTTCGTCAATATTTTTAATTCTTCATCAATATTTTTAATTCTTCATCAATTTCTTTTCATGAGTGTTATAAAGAACTGATACGTTGTTGTTTTTATGTGCTAACATTTTGTAAATGCCTGCGCATGCCAGATGGACGTAACGACTTATTTTTGTGAATCTCTCCAAATGGCTGGCATGGAATTGCCATGTTATTAATTGGTTTTCAAAGAGTATCCCTTATTTTATACAAACGATCTTTGAAATAGACGAGTGTCCATCTGACCGGCTTGGTCGATTGAGCATTTAATGATATATTAGTTTAGATTTTAAGTAGATTACAATCATGATGAGGATTAGCACAGGAATGATGTATAAACCATTGTGAAGCTTACACTAGTGTCTTTGATAGAAATACTGTATAAACCATTGTGAAGCTTACACTAGTGTCTTTGATAGAAATACTGTATAAACCATTGTGAAGCTGACACTAGTGTTTTTGATAGAAATACTGTATAAACCATTGTGAAGCTTACACTAGTGTCTTTGATAGAAATACTGTATAAACCATTGTGAAGCTTACACTAGTGTTTTTGATAGAAATACTGTATAAACCATTGTGAAGCTTACACTAGTGTCTTTGATAGAAATACTGTATGAACCATTGTGAAGCTAACCCTAGTGTTCTTGATAGAAATGGCGCATTGTGAAGCTAACACTAGTGCCTTTGATAGAAATACTGTATGAACCACTGTGAAACTAACACTAGTGTCTTTGATAGAAATACTGTATGAACCATTGTGAAGCTAACACTAGTGTCTCTGATAGAAATACTGTATGAACCATTGTGAACCTAACAATAGTGTCTTTAATGAAAATACCATATGAACCATTGGGAACCTAACGCTAGTGTCCTTGATAAAAATAATGTATGAACCACTGTGAAGCTAACGCTAGTGTCTTTGATAAAAAATATGGTACGAAACAGCGTGAACATAACACTAGTGTCTTTGAAAGAAATACTGTATGAACCATTGTAAAGCTAACGCAAGTGTCTTTGATAGAAATACTGTATGAACCACTGTGAAGCTAACGCTAGTGTCTTTGATAAAAAATATTGTATGAACCAGCGTGAACATAACACTAGTGTCTTTGAAAGAAATACTGTATGAACCATTGTAAAGCTAACACAAGTGTCTTTGATAGAAATACTGCATGAATCAGTATGAAGCTAACGCTAGTGTCTTTGATAAAAAATACTGTATGAACCAGCGTGAACATAATACTAGTGTCTTTGATAAAAATACTGTATGAACCATTGTGAACCTAACGCTAGTGTCTTTGATAGAAAAACTATATCAACCATTTCGAAGCTCACACGAGTGTATTTCGCACATGTTAATAAATGCTACTAAAGACCTACTTTTTGTGTTTTAGAGTGAAATGTGCACATCATACTTTGTTACACCAAGGAATATTTTAAGCCGACATTGCTGGGAAGCATTGCATTAAATGAACAATGGCTGTTAAATAGTTTATCTTAGGGATAGGCCTGGTAGCCATTGCTATCGATATGTACCTGTTTATAAGATTGGCGTGAAATCGATAATACAATTTCCTACCTAAAAATTTAATTTATTCTGATAAAGGTGATTGGTCATCATTCAACACTGGCAATGATCGGACAAGTGCGATTTACCAATACATGTGTTTTTTTTTTACCCCCAAGAGATTAGTCTAATGAGACAGATGCCTCTAATATAGCTGGAATAAGGCTACATAGTGCTGGTGTATAATCGAGATCAATATCCCTTTCAATGCCAAAGACACACATTTAAATTGGCCGTCAGTGAATCTTATCTATGTACACAGTTATGAAACAATTCCCATCTTAAGGGGAAATATCAAGTTACCTGAGCAAAGCAAACTCTGTATGTAAAAGCCAAAGGTAAAGTCAGCCACATGCTTAAATGATAAAAAAAAAACTTCAAAAATGAGGATTAGAATGGAATAAAGGTAAACAACCAGACAACAATGATGTTAATTAAAATGAGCAGCCAACGTGTATAGTTTAATCTCTTATCGTAATAATAACATATGAAAGATATATTTGCTTATGTGTGTGTAACTGTAATTTGTATTTGTTTTTTTTTATTTCATTATATGCTACTGGATATGTAAAATTCTATTTTGCAGCTGACTTTGTCCAATACCAAGTTAATTGTCTACCTGACCAGAATTTTTTGTATCTGTAAGCAACTAATACATAGCTAATATTTCTCTCTGAGTGTGAGCTCATATTTCTCTCTGAGTGTGAGCTAATATTTCTCTCTGAGTGTGAGCTCATATTTCTCTCTGAGTGTGAGCTAATATTTCTCTCTGAGTGTGAGCTCATATTTCTCTCTGAGTGTGAGCTCATATTTCTCTCTGAGTGTGAGCTAATATTTCTCTCTGAGTGTGAGCTAATATTTCTCTCTGAGTGTGAGCTAATATTTCTCTCTGAGTGTGAGCTAATATTTCTCTCTGAGTGTGAGCTAATATTTCTCTCTGAGTGTGAGCTAATATTTCTCTCTGAGTGTGAGCTCATATTTCTCTCTGAGTGTGAGCTAATATTTCTCTCTGAGTGTGAGCTCATATTTCTCTCTGAGTGTGAGCTCATATTTCTCTCTGAGTGTGAGCTCATATTTCTCTCTGAGTGTGAGTTTCTATTAGCATTATTACAAATTGAACTAAACATTCGTCCTGGTCTGATTCAAGGACAGTGTGGTTAACATGTTCTTTATAATAATTTTATTAAGAGTTTTTGTCTAATTATAGCTTGGATGATTCTGGAAATGAACTGTTTTTCTCCATCCAAGCCCTTCTTTTGTGTCTTAGTTTTTTGTTTATATAATCTTGTTCATTTAGAACTTATTTATTCGTGCTATAAGATTTGTTGTCAGAATCATTTGTTGTGTTCAGTCATTGATTTAGTCTTACATTATTTAATTCAAATTAATCTTCTCTTGAAATACAAATAGATGGTCGTATTTCTTGCTACTTATTTGTTTAATAATATATTTATAAACACTTCTATGTATGTATGTATGTATGTATGTATGTATGTATGTATGTATGCATGCATGCATGCATGCATGCATGCATGTATGCATGTATGTATGTACGTACGTTAGTATGTATGTATGTCTGTGTGTGTATGTATATATGTATGTATGTATGTATATATGTATGTATGTATGTATGCATTTATGTATATATGTATGTATGTATGCATTTATGTATGTATGTATGTATGTATGCATTTATGTATATATTTATGTATGTATGTATGCATGTATGTATGTATGTATGTCTCTATGTATGTATGTATGTATGCATGTATGTATGCATTTATGCATGTATGTATGTATGTATGTATGTATGTCTGTATGTCTGTATGTATGTATGTATGTATCTATGCATGTATGTATGTATGTATGTATGTATGTATGTATGTATGTATTTATGTATGTATGTATGTATGTATGTATGTATGTATGTATGAATGTATGTATGTAATGAAATTATTCCAGCAAGAGAGAGAGTGTGTGATGCCTATGCACTAACGCACCTCATGCCTACCACTTTAGAATTTTCTTAACAAAAGTTTCTTTTCTCAGCAATATACATACAAATAACTTTCCAAGCACCACCCAGTAGTTCCAGCTAATGTTGGTGTGAAAGTCAGATAACGCACATACCGAACCTACAAATATCACATTAGTAGCATGTATCTGTCCAAGACTTGAAGCAGAATGAGATTTGTCTGACATTCGTTACGTAACTGCCATCTAAATATTTAAAAGAGAAATGTTTAATTAATTTATTGGAGGAGATATAACATGTTCCTTTCTGTGCACGCCAACGTTTAGGTTTTACTGAGACAACGCTTAATTTGTTGAACCAAAAAATAAAACAACCTAACATTAATTTGATTAATTTTGACAATGACCCTTGTCAAGATAAAATGACAAAATTATGGTCGTTTTTAAACTAATACAGTTTTGCATTCGTGAACAAATTACATGTCCATATTTTCAAGCATAATTTGAAATTAGAAAGGTAAATATATAGGTTAATCGAAGCATATTTAGAAATCGTTTCAATGGAATTCAAAAGGGGAAGTTATAATTTAATTCATCTAAAATAATAGGTAATACAACTTTAAAACTTTTGTCATAAAATGATGTTTCTTTCAGCATGATACTTATTGCTTATAATTACGACACATTATTGCATGGAAACATGTGACTATTTGAAGAACGCTAAAGCCTATGAATGAATCATGAGGCAGAACAGATATTTGTTCTATCCTTAGACACAAGCAGAAAAACAAATTTCCAACAATTTAAATATAAGAAATATCAAGACGTTTACAATATTTGGACTTGCATACGTTGCACTCAGAAAGAGTGAGCTACTTGTTTTATTTACTGCAAATATAAATGCATGTATAATGCCTGCAACTGGATTCACCTCGATGGCATTCCTTGTTGAACTCGGTTTTTATATTCGCCTGAAGTCGACTGCATTTCCACTTTTAACGAGATTTTGTTTTACATTTTTCTAATGAAAAGTCGTGACACATTTAAAGGACGCCATGATATGTCTAAGGTCACTAAAATAGATAAAGAAAATTAAACGCACTGTTAGTAATCACAATTCAAATTTATATCACAACATTAGCACATATATATGTGGAAAATCTGCATTATATTTCTACTGAGTAGTTACATTTACTTTTTCCTAATCAAGACTTAATGAAAGCACAAACATAATATAATCATCTCACGCACGCACGCACACACAACGCTTACCCTTATGTATGTATGTATGTATGTATGTATGTATGTATGTATGTATGTATGTATGCATGTATGTATGTATGTATGCATGTATGCATGTATGTATGAATGTATGTATGTATGTATGAATGTAAGTATGCTTGCATGCATGCATGCATGGATGTATGTATGTATGTATGTATGAATGTATGTATGCATGCAAGCATGTATGCATGTATGCATGCATAGATGCATGCATGCATGTATGTATGTATGTATGTAGGTATGCATGCATGTATGCATGCATACCTACATACAGGTATGCATGCATGTATGCATGCATGGATGCATGGATGCATGGATGTATGTATGTTGTTGTTGTTGTAGGGTTTAACGCCATTTTTCAGCACACGATAGGCTATACATGGCGGATGACGGCCAGTATTAATGGTGGAGGAAGAACCCGGGAAAACCCCCGGTAAGAACCACCGACCCACGAGAAGCTACTGGCAAGCTTTCTCACATACCCACATTATGTATGTATGTATGTATGTATGTATGTATGTATGCATGCATGTATGTATGTATATATGTATGCTAGACTTCATTCAACGAGTTTCATAAATTTAATATTATTGTATTACTCATTGTAGATTTTTATCATTACATAATTATTATTTCAGTGGAAATTATTTCGATAGAAAGACTAACGAATAATTTCGTTAATTCTGACAGACATTGCACCTTTAATTTGTTGTGCGTAAAATTAGCAGCAAACAAAGTTAAAATAGTATTTTCGCTTAACAGTAGATTAAACTTTGTTCCAATTTATAAATCAAAGAACAAGCGTCCTTCCGAAAAAAAATATTATATTTTAAACAGACAAAATCATTTAAAACACAGACTGGACACTGCGTATGATGTCATGTTGTTTGATACAGTACCAGTTTGAGTACAGTAGACCATCCATGTTAACCAAGTGTCACTTTCACAACAAAACTACATACATAGTTGCGATATTCTTGTGAAAGGAGATTAATGGATGAAGATTTCCATATTTACTGTTTTGAATTTGTGACGGATATCTGAGTATTTGATTTGAAATTGTAAACTACAGAGGACGTAAATAAATATTATTTTTAGTCGGACTTACATCACATATATACAGTGTTTGCGTTAAAATGTAGTCACTATGATAAAAATGGCATCGGGACGAATACCATGATTTATCAATTTGTCCATAATTTCACAAAGAAAACAAAACAAATTTCAAAAATAGTTTAATTACCGTAAACACTCTGTTGTAAATTTGCAAACCTTATCTGCCACCAAGAATCGCAAAATTCTCCAAACTCTTGTCAAATGTACTAACCTAATACCGATTGAAATACCATAAAATTTGCGCTATTTGTGATATTATAAACTTTCAATGTTTGATAACGCACTTTATTTTCCCTTTTATAAATTTTGTAAATTCCAGGAAAATTATTATGTTTTGTCCCAAAAATATGATATTTATTTACACAAATGGTCTTATATCCCCCCCGCCCCCAATTTTGTATTGTCTTTCTCTGAGTGTAAATGCTGACAAGTGATGTGAAGCGTATCTCTAAAGATTATTGACGTTATAAAATTGCATCATGTTTAGTTATTCTCATGTGTCATCTAGGTGTGGCCTGTGATTTACTTTCATTAAAAATTGTGTACTCTGTTCTCTTCTATTTATCATAACTGTTAAAATGAATAATTAATCTTAACCCATAAGAGCCAAAGGTTAAGATTAATTTAGAGTAATACATTACCAAGGGTTTTTACTCAAATATAATGAAAAAAGTGACAACCGCGGTTCAATTGCAAATGTAAATAAAGCATACAAATACTACATGCATAGTGGTTGGCATCATTATGCCTTTTTAAAGTGATAGATCGCTTTGGATTCAAAATTTTACTACCTGTACTTTCTTATCCTTTTATCATTCCTAACACTCGCATAGCATTGTACTAGTGAATTGCACTATAAATACTCACACACAGCATTTAATCCACATGTCTCACTCCAAATACTCACACACAGCATTTAATCCACATGTCTCACTCCAAATACTCACACACAGCATTGTATCCATGTGTCTCACTCCTAAAACTCACACACAACATTGCATCATGGGTTTTATTCCTAATGCACATACATATCATTGTATCAACGTGTATCACTCCAAATACTCAGACCATTGTATCCATAGCTTTCGCTCCTAATACTCACACACAGCGTTTTGTTCATCGCATTCATTCATAATACTTGCACACAAGGCCGGCCTTAGTTTGAACCGATCTGGCCCAGGGCTCACAGTGGCCCCGCGTATTAGTAAATTTTAAAAATATATATATAGAGAGAAAATAATTTTAAAGAAATGGAAGAAGATTCTAAGTTCATTATCATATAAAACTTGTTTAAAAGTTTATTTTCAAATGCCGTGCTCATAGAGGGCCACGTGCGTAAATACAGGCAGCCCATCCAAAATGATCCTAATCGGGCCACGCGTTAACTAAAGCCGCTGCTGCTTGACGACGTTGTATCCATGGGTTCACTCATAATACAGAAAGTATTATACCCATGGGGGGTCACACCTAATACTCCTACAAAAATTATATCTGTGTATCTTATTCCTAATATTGTAACCATAGCTTTCACTCCCATTAATCACATTCACCAATGCATTCATAACTTTCACTTCTAATACTCACTCCCCCTGCGGGTCCGGGGTTGTAGAATTGGCCCGACGTGCCTCGCTACGTGTCGTAAAAGGCGACTAAGTAGAGGCAACCTGTTTGCCGTGGGTTGCGTCCCGTGTCGGGGGAGGAAAGGATCCTGGTAGTTGAGCAGTGGCTTTCCCTGCAATACACTACTTTGGCCTCTACTTCTCTTAGACGGGTGGTCGGGATGGGCCCGGTTCCGACAAATCGGCTGGTCACGCCGAGCCCTAGGAGGTCTTTATTAACTTTCTCACCTTCTTTCTCTCTCTCCTTGTATCTCTCTTGATACCACCGTTGCCCCTATATTCTTTTCCTTTATATTTCCCTTTTCCAAGTCTTAGAAGGCTTCCTAGAAGGCGGTGGCTTAACGGGTCAATCGGGGGGTAATTTTACCGACCTTAGAAATTGGCGACTTCAGGGTCATTCAAAGGTAATTTTATCAACTGAGTATGGCATCTGTGTATCCCTGACACTTGAAAAGTGTCCCCTTGTTGGGCTCCTTGGTGGGTGGGGAGCACGGGTGCTGAATTTTTAATCTAGCCATCATGGATAATTCCAAAAAAAATCAAAATAAAAGATCGAAACCCTTATCAGAGTCTGACGATGAACCATGTAGTGTGGAGTCATTTCCACGCTTCATGGTCATACAGTCAAAAGATGCCACGAAACCGCTTGCCGCACTATCTCCATTTGTCATCGAGAAGACTATCACAGGATCGATTGGCACACCTAAAAGTGTTAAAAAGTTGAAATCGGGTTGTCTTCTTATTGAGTGTGAGCGACGAGGTCAATCAGACAATATCAGGAAAATGAAAACGTTCTTTGATATCCCAGTAACCTCATTCGCTCACACCACACTGAATACGTCCAAAGGCGTGATTCGCTGCCGTGACTTGGCTTGATTCACCGACGCTGACATCATCGAAGGAATGAAAGATGAAGGTGTCACTGCAGTCCGACGAATACGTATTAAACGTAATAACAATCTGCAGGACACCAACACCATTGTACTCACCTTCAACAGGCCAACTGTACCCAAAGTGGTGAAAGTTGGCTTTTTGCAAGTAAAGGTAGAGATTTACATTCCCAACCCCCTTCGGTGTTATAAGTGTCAAAAATACGGCCATCACGAAGACCGCTGCTCCAAGAGCCAAATATGTGGCCGATGCGGAGACAATGCTCATCAGGAATCTGATTGTAGAGCAACTCCGCATTGTGTCAACTGCGGAAAAGAGCACCACGCAAATTCCAAGGATTGCGATACCTGGAAACAGGAGAAGGAAATTCAGAGGGTAAAATACACAAATAATATTCCCTATCCAGAAGCCAGAAAAATTGTACAGGCAAAAACAGCCCATCCTGGCCCATCCTTCTCCACTGTAGTGAAGAGCAATCATAAAACAACGAAGGACGCTCAAACACAAACAGAAGCACCCGATGCAACACCAAATTCAAACACCCCCCATTACCAAGCACAGAAAAACACGGCATCTACTCAGACTACATTTAATAATACCCAACAAACTAAATCACCAAAGAATAAAAAATCTCACGGAAACAGGCAGCAAAAGGGGTCAGATGACCCCATCAAACTTTATAACAGGTTTGGAGACATCGAGAGCATGGATGCAGAAGAATCTGCTCCATGCGCACAAGGGAACTCCAGACCTACAAACAAAAAATTCACCCCCGTACTTCCTCCAGAGAAATAACAAAACAAATTCCGTCTGCGAAAGGTCTAACCTAGCTCCACAATCTTTAATTTAAATTTATAATGAAAAACACTATCATACAATGGAATTGTCGAGGACTTAAAGCAAATTACAATGATATTCTCCTGCTTTTAAACGAACATGATCCTGCGGTACTATGCCTTCAAGAAACCTTCTTGAAAGATACGGACAATATCACATTTAAAAACTACTCCTTGTTTAACACCTGCTCTCCAAATGTTGACAGGGCATCAGGAGGAGTTTCTGTTATTGTGAACAACAGAGCTCCTCATAGTTTCATTCCTTTAAACACCAATTTACAAGCCATTGCTGTAAGCGTCACTCTACATCGAGTGATTACATTTTGCTCTATTTATTTACCACCAAACACTAACCTAGTACCAAACGACCTCGATAATCTTGTTCAACAGCTTCCCGCACCCTTTGTTTTACTCGGGGATTTTAATGCCCATAACATTTTATGGGGATCGAATCATGTAAGTGACAGAGGTCACAAAGTTGAAGACTTTATTTCTAGACACGATTTGTGTCTATATAATACCAAAACACCTACATATTTACACCCAGGCACGGGTACATACACATGCATCGATTTGACAATTTGTTCTCCTTCGCTGCTTTTGGACTATGAATGGAAGGTCGCTGATGACCTTCACAGCAGCGATCACTTCCCAATCTCCCTTGTAAATCATAACTCTACAATTGATGAAGTAATTCCACAATGGAATTTAAAGAAGGCCGACTGGGCCAAATTCGAAACACTCTGTAAAACCAGGCTGAATGAGGATACAGTTTTCAATGTTAACGACCCCATTCAGCATTTTACATCTATTTTAACCGACATTGCAGAAGAATATATCCCCAAGTCCTCAGCAAACTGTAAAAGAACCGTAAAACCTTGGCTCACTAAGGAATGTAAGGAAGCCATACGGCAACGCCGAGAAGCCTTGAAAAAATTTAACAATCATCCGACGCCCGAGAATTTAAGTAAATATCGTATTCTCCGGGCCAAAGCTCGCCGCATGATCAAAGAAAGTAAACGAGCATCATGGATGAAATATGTTTCCTCTTTAAACTCTCGTTCCTCAATTAAGAAAGTTTGGGACACGATCCGAAAAATAAACGGAAAGAGAAAACACAATTCTTTCCGACATCTAAAAGTGAACAATAACAATCTTAGCTCAAAACGTGACATAGCAAATGTTCTTGCTGATACATTCTCTAAAAATTCGTCATCATCTAATTATTCCGAAGCCTTCCAAAAATTGAAAACTCAAAAAGAAAAGTCACGTTTAAAATTCACATCCAACAACTCGGAAAGCTACAACCAGCTGTTTTCACTATCAGAACTTATGGAGGCTTTAGACAAGGCCCATGATACTTCCGCTGGGCCTGACAAAATACATTACCAGTTTTTTAAAACATCTTCCAGAATCATCTTTAACATCTCTTTTAAAACTCTTCAATGATTTATGGATTACTGGTAACCTACCTAAAATATGGAAAGAAGCAACAGTAATACCAGTTCCCAAACCCGGTAAAGATAGTGAAGATCCTACCAACTATCGACCTATTGCACTCACAAGCTGCATGTGCAAAACAATGGAACGAATGATCAATTCTCGGCTTGTATGGTACCTGGAAACTAACAATTTAATATCTCCTTTCCAAAGTGGCTTTCGTTATGGACGGAGCACCAACGATCATCTGGTTAGACTAGAAACATTCATTCGCGATGCATTTATCAAGAAAGAACATTTAGTAGCGGTTTTCTTTGATTTAGAAAAGGCCTATGACACAACATGGAAGTACGGGATACTAAAAGACCTGCACGATCTAGGTCTTAAAGGCCGTCTGCCCTCTTTCATATCCAACTTCCTCTCCGACAGAGAATTCAAGGTACGAGTGGGCTGTACTCTCTCAGATTTGCACGAGCAAGAGATGGGTGTGCCCCAGGGCAGTATTTTATCTGTGACACTTTTCAACATCAAAATTAATAATATCACCAAGTGTTTGACTCCTGGTGTGGATTGCTCACTATATGTTGATGATTTTCTCATATGTTATCGGTCAAAGCACATGCATACAATTGAAAGACAACTACAGCAAAATATCAACAAGATTCAAAATTGGGCTAGTACGAACGGTTTCAAATTCTCGAAATCAAAAACGGTATGTATGCATTTCTGTCAATTACGACGACACCACGATGAACCTCACCTCACGCTGGACGGAACACCTATTCCAGTTGTTGAGGAAACAAAATTTTTGGGTATTATCTTTGACAGAAAACTGACCTTTATTCCACACCTAAAAAACTTGAAAGCCAAATGCTTAAAAGCACTTGACCTACTTAAAGTAGTAGCACACACTGACTGGGGTGCTGATAGAAAAGTCATCCTGAATTTATATAGAACGTTTATTCGCTCCAAACTAGACTATGGATGCGTTGTGTATGGTTCTGCCAGAAAATCGTATCTTAAAATGCTTGATCCAATTCATCATCAGGGAATAAGACTGGCTCTGGGAGCATTTAAAACATCCCCGTGTGAAAGCCTTCTAGCTGAGGCGAATGAACCACCGTTATCGCATCGTAGAGAAATGCTTTCAGCACAGTATGCTCTCAAATTAAAATCAAACCCTCTTAATCCTGCTTTTTCGGCTGTTTTTCAACCCAAATACAAAACTTTATACGAAAATAAACCAAACGCCATACCTTCCTTTGGCATTAGAATATCATCCAGCCTTGAGACTACAAATATAGATCTTTCAAAAATTCAGAAAACATCCATCTCCGAAACACCACCCTGGCTAATTAAACAACCAAAAGTACGTTTTACGCTACACGATGGAAAAAAATCCGAAACAAACCCTTCTATCTTCCACAACTCTTACCATGAACTCCTCACCGAATTTAAAAACTACACGAGAATTTACACTGATGGATCAAAGGATGAGGAAAAGGCTGCTGCAGCCTTTGTTTGTGGAAATCACACAACGCAAGTTCGCTTACCAAATGGAGCATCAATTTTTACAGCCGAAATCAGAGCAATAGACCTTGCTCTGCAACATATAGAAAAGAACCGTATTTCAAACTGTATCATCTTCTCCGACTCGCTATCAGTACTCCAGTCACTACACAATAGAAAACTGGAGAACCCATTATTGAAAAACATACTTGTAAAAAATACCGAGTTGAGTGTCTCCCACAATATAATATACTGTTGGTTACCTAGCCACATTGGTATTAAAGGTAACGAAAAAGCAGATCGCGCTGCTAAAATGGCCCTTTCTCAAGAACCATCTGATTTTAAAATACCATATACTGATTTTAAACCTTGTATCAGAAAGTTCTTACGTCAGAAGTGGCAGGCATCATGGAATGATGCTGTAAATAACAAACTTCACGCAATCAAACCAACTCTAGGAGAATGGACTCCTTCCTACAGAACCATTCGTAGGGAGGAGGTAGTCATTGCAAGAATCCGAATTGGTCATACTTATATCACCCACACCCACATACTAAAAGGTGAAGACCCACCAGAGTGCGTTTCTTGCAATGAACCATTCACTGTCAAGCACTTTATGATAGAGTGCTTTGACCTACAACCTACGCGCGATCGTTATTACATTGTGCCTGACATGAAAGAACTTTTTGATAATATAAAAATCACTCGTATTATAGAGTTTTTGAAAGCTGTAAATATTTACTCTAAACTCTGACTTTTATGCTATCACCTTGTGCAGTTTTATGCAATATATGTACCGTCCCATTTTAATACCTATTCATCTTTTTTACATCTCCCGTTGATCGGGAAGCTTTATTTTGCACCGTTGCCATCTTACTGTTTTTAATTTCAACCATTTGTTCTTTTATATGGCTGGTCGATACAGGACCTTTTATAAGTTTTAAAAGATTATACAAATAACACTTTGTTTGGCGCTAAATAGCCTAAAAGTGCTGATGCGCCGTTAAATAAACAATCAATCAATCAATCAATCTAATACTCACACACAGTATTGCATCTATGTCTTTCATTCGTAATACCTACATGCAGCATTTTATGCATGGGTTCACTCCTAATACAAACACAGTAATGTATCCGTGGGTGTTACTCCTAATACAAACACAGTAATGTATCCATGGGTTTTACTCCTAATACAAAGTAATGTATCCATGGGTTTTACTCCTAATACAAACAAAGTAATGTATCCATGGGTTCACTCCTAATACAAACACAGTAACGTACCCATGGGTGTTACTCCTAATACAAACACAGTAACGTATCCATGGGTTTTACTCCTAATACAAACACAGTAATGTATCCGTGGGTGTTACTCCTAATACAAACACAGTAACGTATCCATGGGTTTTACTCCTAATACAAAGTAATGTATCCATGGGTTTTACTCCTAATACAAACAAAGTAATGTATCCATGGGTTCACTCCTAATACAAACACAGTAACGTATCCATGGGTTCACTACTAATACAAAGTAATGTATCCATGGGTTTTACTCCTGATACTCGCACACAGCATTCTGTATATGGCCGCCATTAACAATACTTGCACATGGTATCGTTTTTATTTGTTTCATTCCTAATTGTTATGTCACGATGATCACAATGAAAGTTACAGAAAAAGTAAAACAAACAAGTTTTATCAAACTTAAAAAACAATTTGATTATCGATGTTATAAATGACAAATGTGAGAGGAACTTACAGTATTATGAAGTGAATCCAAGCTAGTCCTTATAAGTCCTAAATGAAAGAAAAGTTCCTTATAAATTTCAATACCAAAAATGTACTGGTCCTCCAAGAACCTTGACGTTGTAAAGATGGCGTCGTCCAGAATTCCTTCGAGTAATTTATAACAATTCCAGAATAATATTATTGTGCAAACAATGAGCACTTACTATTTTAACCGAACAGTCCAAACTTGTTTTTCATCTCGAATAATATCTAAGTACAACATAAAACACCTCTGCGAACATAAAATAGCAACACAAAAATTTGAATCACTCCAGAAATTGGAATCAATGTGATTGCCTAATTGTTTCCTTATATACACTGTACTAGACCCCACGTGACAGCATACACTATCGAATTTGCGTCGAATTAAGCATATTCACGTGACCTCGCGCAACCAATGTGAATCTTCAGAAATAATCTCGAAACATCGATATCCCATTAGTCACTGAGAAACTACGCAATCGGAGTTATTTAAGTCTTATTAAGATTATTATTAGCATAAATTGTCAACACGTACGTAAACATCTATTTATAGATCCTATGCAGTATTATACTCTTAAAAGATTCAAGTCACATAGGTCTAACTTAACTTCAGATATTTTTTACACATTAGAGCCACGAATGAGAACGATAAAACTTAGATAAAATCATGTACCAGGAGTTACAAAAAATAGATATACATAACATAATACCCACACACAACATTCTATCCATGAGAAATATTCTTAATACTCACACACAACATTCTATCCATGAGAAATATTCTTAATACTCACACACAACATTCTATCCATGAGAAATATTCTTAATACTCACACACAACATTCTATCCATGAGAAATATTCTTAATACTCACACACATTATTATATCATTAAGATTTATTCCTAATACACAAACACAGAATTGTGTCAGTTGTTTTCATTCGTAATTTGTCATTAGTTGCAAAAGAAACGGGTTTTCAGGGAATCAACACGATGCGCTAGTTTTTATTCGACTAACAAAAAAGAACAAATATTTTATAAAGAGAGATGTATTATAATTCGACAATCGTAATTAACAAAAAGCTGCAACTAAAAGACGGATTGTTAGAAGCATGCATGACGTGTATTCAAGCAATTATTTATAAGACGATTAGTCATACTGCTTGTCTAACTTTCATAAAACGTCTTCAGTTTTTAAAGACATGTCTGACAATTGTAAATTGTTTTCAAACTACGGTTTAATCAATTTCAAACCCCGCATTCAGTAATAAGCGGCGCATACTGTAATAATTGTATTTGTTTACAACTAGTGGCGTTTCAAATATCACTGTTTCATCGTCTTACGCTCATCAGTGGAATCAGAGATGCCTTTTCAGCTGCCATGTTGTTTAGTTCATATTTAATTCTTTTAAATGTGTGCATTCATACGGACAAATTGAAGAAAAACGCTTTCAAAAGCGGTTTTACCCCTACTATATCAATAGTTTTTACTAGTCATGATCATTGATATCCATTAGCATCAATTTTTGAGGATATAACGTTTTCATACATTGTTTTGAAATTTGTTTATGACGAGGATGTTTGTTTGCGTAAATGTGGCTATTTTGAGCGATTTCATAATATTTATGGAATATATGGAATGATTGAAAAGAAAAATATTTTCTAACAGGCTATGCCAATTAATTATTCCATTAATTGAAACAGTCATACGGCAATTTCTGTCTCACCATTTTTGGCGTTACTTGCATATTCCAATCCAATTTCTTAGAAATGTGTATGTCTGTTGGTCTCTATGTTTTAATAAAACACTTCCATCCGTATATAATATATGCAAAATATAGGTTTTTGTGGGTTTTTCAAATCGAAACAAGGAATCCATTTTCCTCAGTCTCACTTAATCAATAGTTCATGCCCAAAGAGATTTACAATCGTTCAGGAACAATGCAACATTAGTTGATCGGGATATAATGCCAGACGTGTACGTCGTCAGATACACCGCTAACGATGCCAACACACTCTATGACTCTTTCATTAGGGGACAGCATATTCAATATTAAGATATAATAACAAAACAAAACAACGGGTAAATGCTGTGAATTGTATTTTGTTTATATTTTTTTTATTAATCTTTCTCTGGCCAAATAAGGCAAAGCTTTATAAGGAATACATATTGTTCAACTTTACTGAGGCATGCTATGCCTTTTTTCCTATTTTAATATTTAATGCTTTGTTTTTTCCCCACTGTATTACTTTTGGTAGAATCTATACAAACCAGTTTCCTTTAATATTGAATAACTGGAACATTTAAAAAAATATCCATTGACAATTTCTAAATACTAATTTCCGTTTATGTTCTATTTCAGAGTGCGCCTCAAAATATTGATTTTATGTCATGTAAAGTTTTGTATAGGAGGTAGGGTGCCTATGTTTTGAAAAGGAGGTGGGGTGCGTATTTCTTGTAAAGGATGAAGGGTGTTTATTTCTTGTATCGTGAGTATTTCTTGTAAAGGAGATAGGGTGTTTGTTTCATGTATGGTGTATATTTCTTGCAAAGGAGGTAGGATAATTATTCCTTGTAAAAGAGATTGGGTGCTTATTTCTCGTAAGGGGTTAGGGTGCGTGTTTCTTGTAAAGGAGGAAGGATGTTTATGTCTTTCAGGTGTTTAATTGTTGTAAAAGACGTAGGATGCGTATTTCTTGTAAAGGACGTTATGTGGGTATTTCTTGTAAAGGTTGTTGGGTGCTTATTTCAGGTGAAGAGAGATGTGCGTATTTCTTATAAAGATGTAGGATGTGTGTTTCTTGTAAAGGTGGTAGGATGCGTATTTCTTGTAAAGGAGGTTGGGTGCGTATTTCTTGTAAATGAGGTAGGGTGCGTATTTCTTGTAAAGGAGGTAGGGTGCGTATTTCTTGTAAAGGAGGTAGGGTGCGTATTTCTTGAACAGGAAGACGAGTGTGTCATTCTTATAAATGAGATAGCGTGCCTATTTCTTTCAAAGGTGATACGGTACTTATTTTTTGTAAAGGACGAGGGGTGCCTATTTCTTGTAAAGGAGGTAGGGTGCTTATTTCTTGCAGGGTGTGTATTTCTTGTAAAGGAGGTAGGATGTGAACCTCTTGTAAAGGAGATTTGTTGCGTATTTATTGTAAAATAGGTAGGGTGCGTATTCTTCTAAAAGAGATATGGTGCTTATTTCTTGTACGGTGTCTATTTCTTTTAAAGTTGGTAGGGTGCATATTTATTGTAATGGAGGATTGGTCACTTTTCTTGTAAAGGAGGTAGGGTGCTTATTTTATGTACGGTGTGCATCTCTTCTAAAGGAGGTAGGTTTCGTATTTCTCGTAAAGGAGATAGGGTGCTTATTATTTTTAAAGGAGGTATAGTGCATATACATTGTAAAGGAGGTAGGGTGCGTATTTATTGCTAAGGAGGTAGGGTGTTTATTTCTGGTAAAGGAGGAAGGGGTGCTTATTTATAGTAAAGGATAAAGGGTGCGTATTTCTTGTAAAGCATGTAGGGTGCTTATTTCTTGTAAAGGAGTAAGGGTGCTTATTTCTTGTAAAGGTGGTAGGTGTTTGTTTCTTGTAAGGTGCGTATTTCTTGCATTGGAAGTAATGTGCGTATTTCTTGCAAAGGATGAATTGTGTGTATTTCTTGCAAAGGTTGGAGGGTGCTTATTTCTTATAGGGTGCGTATTTCTTGTACAGAATATAGGGTATATATAATTTTATTTACCGAATGCTTAAAATTACAATAAACATAGCATAACCAAGCAATATTTTGTTTGAAAAAGCTGAAGTCAAATAACGTTAATATGGTCCCTTTTAATCTCGATTTTTAAAAGGACCCATTTTCTAGCTATAACTCGAAGCTTACCGAGCATGAAGCTGAAAGGGTAGAATAGATGTTTATCAAGATCCGAACTTACCAGGACAATAATAAGTTTAATCCTTTTCTGCATATCTTTAGAATACACTAGTATATTTTACATTTTGTAAATTATAACTTTTCTGGAAGATTTTAAAAATTTATTTTTGACGGAATGAGCCATGAGCTCAACATGTCATGTTAGTTGATTGAAGACTAGTTAAATTGTGTTCTGTCATGTGAGTTGTTTAAGGTCCAGTTGAATTCTGTGATATCATGTAACTTATTAATTGCCGATTTCATTTGTGTGCCTTCGTTTATATCTTGCAAGGTCTTGCTGAATTGTGTGGTGTTATTTATTTGCTCAAGGTCCAGTTGTACTGTATGCTGCCATGTAAGTTTTTAAGGTCAATTGAATGTTTGCTCTCAGTTAAGTTGCATAAGGTCTAGTAGAACTGTGTGTTGCCATGAACAATTGTTTAAGGTCTAGTTGAACCGTGTGCTGATATGTAAATTATGTAAGGTCTAGCTAACACGTGTGATGTCATGTAAGTTGTGTAAGGTCTAGTTGAATTATGTTCTGTCGTTAAGTTATTTAAGGCATAGTTTAATTGTGTACTGTCAGGTAAGTTGTTTATGGTCTATTTGAATTGTATGCTTTCGTGGAAGTTTTTAACGTATAGCTGAATTAAATGCTGCGAAATATTTTACACAAATGCGATATTCTGAGAGTAAATATAGTCCAAAATTAATTGTGGCTTGTGGCTTGGATGTCAATATAGGATAACGAACTACTTTCGAGGAAGCAGAAAATTGGCGATATTGGCCCAACACGGGCTTTGGGTGGGGACTGTTATGTTTTTTTTATTGATTTCTTGTGTAGAAAAACAAATGCATATTGTAGAGGTGCCTCTGGGTTATGGTGTTGTTGAGGTTATACCTTCTTACATGGTGTCCGTCTTTTAGGCTATCGTTATCAAGAGGGTGATCGCCCTTGGTATTGTTGCCCGGATCGAAGAAATTTTAAAATGAAGTGTGAAACTTATAGATGGAATAAAAAGAGATCTGAGCAGATATATAGAAAAGAATGACACGAGCCTCCGTACATGAAACAAACCCACACAATTTAATCAATTACATAGAGTGATAATACGTTACATTAGGTAGATACACTTCTTTTTTAAATAAATCATTCACCGAATTTCTAGCACAAATATACTTATATAAATCGCCGATCTGTTTTAAATGATATAATTGGTTCATCATAAAATCGAGTGAACAACTGAAGTCATTGCCTTGTACAACTTCATAACCTGCTTATTTCCGGTTCACTCCAACTTCACTGTGGTGGTTCCTCTAGGTCTTTTCGCTTTTTTCTTTATCCAACCTCTCTACTGTCCCCCCTCTTTTCGGCCCACAATCTTTGTGTGGGTAGGTGGATACGTAAATACGTATATAATTGGATAAGTAGTTACCTTGATACTTCAGTGGATACTGCAGTGGATAAGTCCGTAGATACGTAGGTGCATTCGTCCGTAATACTTCAGCGGATAGGTAGATTTATTTCCCCTTGAGCTTTCAAGCTTTGTTCGCTTCTACCGCCAGAATTGTGTCCGTTGAATTTATAGACATTCGGTTCCTTTGACAAATGTTTTACGAGTGAATTTCTTCCAAATTCAATATCGGAGTCTTCTATATTTTTTTCCTCTTGCAGCAAAACGTAGACTGACTAAATTTTTTCGATGAGGCAAATAAAACTCAAGCAATTTCGTGTGGAAACCAAGCCCCTTATTTAGTGTAACCAATCGGGATTAAATATATCTACCGCCTATTATAAACAGACGCAGAAATTGTGGTCAGACTGACTTCTAAATTTCCAAACAGCTGATTCTGCAAAAACTCAGTTCTTACAGTTCCGATATAAAATCGAAGTTAACCTTCCCTTTTCTAGTCAGGCTGCCGGTTAAATAAATGACGGCTTAATTAGGAATAACTTCCTCTCCCGACACAGACATTATAAATCATTGCAGTATAGCGATTTAACAAGCACCTGTCTCCATAATATAATAAAATTTTATTAGGCCCAAGTTAATGTTCTCTTTATAGATCGGCATAAATTTGCATCCTTACACACACACACACACAAATATATATATATATATATATATATATATATATATATATATATATATATATATATATATATATATATATATATATATATATATATATATATATATATATATATATATATATATATATATATATATATATTTAAGAGAGAGGGAGAGAGAGAGAGTAATCCACAGAGAGAGACAGACGGAGAGACAGAGAGACACATATATCATGATAGTTATAGTAAATTTGGTTATTAAACAAAATTCTCTATTCCACTAAAGACGTTTAAGTCTCTAAACATAGCTGCATGGCATAAAGTTGCCTAAATCAGGTGTTGTTTTTTAAGACCCATCGTATTTCCTTGCGATAACTCTATAACTGTCAGAACAAATTTGTCAGCAATTCAGTGTTCTAGTCTCCTGGCAAGAAATTCAAGCTAAGTCCATAAATTGAAGTGTAACTTGAGTCAAAAATTACTCAAAATGACATAAGATTTGCAAACTCTTTTAAATATATGTTATAATAGAGTTTGGGATGTTTTACGAAAACAATAAAAGGGAACGCATTTGAAGTACGAGTGTTTATTTTCATTCATAAAACACTCCAGGCTGTGTTATATCGCACCTATCGCACATCATCATCGTTTCCCTAGTGAGAACATGTTACCCTTAGGCTCAAGAATGGCTAGTGAAGAGTGTTGATAGTGTTGAAATCTATGTGAGGTCATTAACCCCAATGCCTGGGCTTTCGCTCATTCAAAAATAGGGAACGAAAATAGAACGGGTCCATGAACCTTTCTGGGGATTGTTGCAACCAGTCTAAATCTGACTTAGATTTTGCCTGATAGGAACCTGACTTGATGAGTATTTGTCTATCTTTGATTTGTATTTGCTAGATAGGAACATGACCGGCTGATTATTTGTCAACATATGTACAGAAGATCTAGAAAAATGAGACTATTTCTGAGTAGACTAAAACACATAGATTTAAATGTGCCATAAAGATGTCACCTGATTCATAGCACAAATATCAAGCGACTTCTTATATGGAGATAATAAACTCTAACAAGATCTCGGATTTTCATCATATGAGTTTTACTAACAGCTGGAAAATAGACTGTAGTAAATAAAGACTTTATCACTGGGTGATAATGCATAAATACCATGTCTGATTTTACTATGACTTTTAATTAGGACTTTTATTGTCTGTTCCATTTTAGTATGATCTTGTTATAACCCCATTTAATTATTCACTGTGACTTGGAATTTTCTCAATTTTGGCAAATAAGCTTTTCCGACAATGATTAAAATGTAACAAAAACGTATTTTATTCGATATAATTTTGTCCCATAATTTATATGTTCGCTTCCCTTCTGCTTTATCTTTCCTCTCGCGATCCGCGGTAGCTCAGTTGGTAAAGCGTAGGGGTTTTAATCCAAGGGTTGCGAGTCAGCTGTCTCTGTGTGTCTCTTGGAAATATATTTAGTTTCCATTTGCTTGGAATGGTATAGTCAATAATGTGTTCAAAGTTTCGCTGAAACCACTAAAATAAAACTATATTTTCCTCTTTCTATGCATTTGATTGATGTATTGATCTATACAAACTATATCAACTAGTTTGCGAAAACGAAAGCGCAAAATGAGGAGGGTTGTGACCTCGACGGTTTATTAAATCGGAACAAAATGATTGGTACCAACTTTACTTATCCTTTAAGGACCCTCGGTATAACATTTAACTCGTAATGCAAAGGTCTCGTTTTAGATATGCCCCGGTTTTTGGTCTGCTGTTTTGTTTTTACCTTGTGAATGGAACGGAGCTCCCAATACCTGGGATAATATAGCCAACAATTTGTTCAAATTTAAAGCCACCAAACAACCAGTAGGTTGCGTTAAGTTGCTTTATAATGTTTTATGAATATTATTGAATAGTCGGGTTAGAAAGGTCTCCTTGTAACACGAAGAATAAGTCTTTATGAAATAGAATAATAGAAATTCTTAAATCAGATTGGATCAGAGCGTTGAGCTGTGTGATAAATGCCGTTTACCAATACAGTAAACTGAAGACCATCTGATATCGCGGAACTAGCGAATGTGATTCCATGTCCTTTAGCAATCAAACAACGCGCAATTAAAGCAGCCGTGTAAAGTTACGGTACTAATTCTAAGGTTATTTATATCCTAAACAATTTACTTCATCATTAAAAAAAAACACTGGACGGTATTGCTCTTTTACAGTCATTTGATACATATACCCGCAATGTTCACTAATTTCTTTTATTTAAAAACAAGCATTTAAACGAAATTTAAGTTGCTGGAAGAGGCATTTCATCGACTAAATGGGTTACCCTGCTGCGTGGAAAAGAACTATAGTAGCATTACATCTGTAAGGGTGCAAATTTCTGGCGATCTATAAAGAGCACATTAATTTGGGCAAGAGAACAATGAAAATTAGATTTATGGGGACATGAGCTTGTTAAATCGCTATACTTCAATGATTTTTGATGTCTGTGTCGTGAGAGGAAGTCACTCTTAATTAAGCCTTCGTTTATTTAACCGTCAGACAGACTGGAAGAAAAAGGTTAACTTCGATCTTTGTATCGAAAATTGCAGAGTTGAAATTGTCCCTAATCGGTTATATGTCTGACCACAGTATTTGCGCCTTATTTTAAAAGTAAACCGTACAACTGTTCCTAATAAATTATTTACGTAGTAAACACCACAAACATTTCTAATAAATTACGTATGTAGTACCCTTACGACTGCATTAATAGGTATGATAGTTTATATGTCGTCATTAGAGCAACAAAGATGTGTGTCACTGTAGATGCTTTCTTAACTTTAAAAGAATTTTTAGTTTGTTTGGCTAGGCTATGATTGTTTAGTTCGGCTGGCTCGGCTATGAATTTGGACCTATGCCAATTTTCGCATTGTTCATTGCGAAGGCCATAAATTTGGACCTATCCCAATTTTCGCATTATTCGTTGCGAAGGCCATGAATTTGGACCTATGCCAATTTTTCATGTATGTTGTGAAGATCATGGACTTGGATGTATGCCAATTTGTTATGCTCGCAGTGCTTGGCCATACATTTGGATTTATGCCAGTTTTATGTCGGTTGCGCTAGGCCATGCATTTAGATATATACCAATATTTCATGTAGTTTGTGCTAGGCCATGCATTTGGATGTATGCCAATTTTGTTATGCTGGTTGTGCTAGGCCATTCATTGGATGTATGCCAATTTTTCATGTTGGTTGTTCTAGGCCATGCATTTGGATGTATGCCAATTTTTCATGTTGGTTCTGGGAGGCCATGCATTTGGATGTATGTAATTATCAACTATATTAACCGCAAGTCTATTTTCAGTCAATGATAAGACGGTTCATCTCGTTCGCACTTAAACATTGGTGTTCCAATTTATTCTACTTTTTCTTATGTTTCTTCATATTTTGCCAATGACAAACCTTATCATTTAAAAACAAAATATCCTGGGGATAACCCATAAAAAAAGATATGTAAGAAAGGACGAATCTTATTAGTACGTCTGGAACAGAAATCGTCGTAGGAGTAGTAGTCTTAGTTTGATATTGGGATTCTATTTTACGCAAATATCTAGCAAATAAAACGACATTTTCGTCGTGTCAGCTTCACCACACAAGGGCAAACATCAGACCTGATATGTCTCAGCTAATCCTCTAATGTACTTGACAATCAATGATCACATCAAGCTGGGCAAAATTTATGGACTAATTGCCTGACAGCAGGTTCTACATATTATGTGTTTTGTATTTAATTATTTTCCAATTATGAAATTTCGCAAAATAGGTGAAATTCTTAAGCAACGAAAATTGTAGTATTTGCGAAAATATGCTTGAACATATAAAACTAATCTGATCGGAAATCATATGCTTTCATAATACTATCGATAGTAAATTTTATTTAGATACCTGGGCGTTTTCCTCTTTTAAGAAGACATTAAATTTTCGATGCTTGTTTTAAAAAAATATACGCATGTTAGTTATTAACTTGCATTAATAATGAGAACGTAAATCTTAATAAACAGATTTTTTTCCCTCGAATTTTATATTTAATTGTAAGTCCGGTTTGGACTGAGGCAAAGAACTTGATACGCTTGTACGTGTATATATAATCTTGTCCATAACTGAAGGTAGAGTTTTGGCCTACCTGACTTTTGTCATGTAAAGGCTACCATAATTTTGCCTTATTTATAAGTGGTAAACAAGATGCTTACTAAAGTTCAAGTTCAAGGAATTGCCTTGTTTACAAATAAACGAAATTGGTCTATTATAAATCAAGGTTTTCAAGCACATTCTGTTGCGTCATTGGTCAGGTGAAAGTTTGCTTATCAAGAGGTTTTAGTAAACAATCCTTCATTCCTGTTTTACATCAGTCTTTGGGAATCGGATGAGGATATTAGTTATGTTCAGATATAAGTTGAGAGAAATTAAGAATTTCTTTGGAACCACAATGTACTTATTAACTGTTTGGACTAAAACATAACTTTGGGAGTATTGTTAATTCATTCAAAGTCATTCTGGATTATGTCATGGTTATTCATCAAGACTGTTGTTACGTCAACATATTCATAACTATTGGTACATCATTATATTCAAGAATATAAGTAAATATAGACATTTAAGACACTTTGATCGTCAGGACAATCAAATTTATTAGAATTCATTCGGAAAATTCTATACTTTTGGACTTGTAATAGATCATTTAGGACTATTCGGGATTTAGTTCACAATACTTAGGTTCCTCTCAAAAATTCACATTGTGACTTTTTTGATCTTATTAAACTTGTTGGTTTAGGTACTTTAATGCACACACACACACACACACACACACACACACACACATATATATATATATATATATATATATATATATATATATATATATATATATATATATATATATATATATATATATATATACATACATACATACGTACATACATACATACATTCAGAAAAGTGTGCAAGTCAAAGAGTCACAAGGTGTTTTATGAGTGTAACTGAAATATAGAATATCAAAATCAAACAGTCTCTTGAAAATAATAATTATGTTTACGAAAATATCAGGAAGAGCAACATATATACGTTGACTCCTAACAACAAAAACGTTAAAACATGAGAAATTCCGTCGTATGACCATGTGGCCTCAGTTTTGTACGTGGACCTTTAACGTAGTTTTCTCCTAAAGAACGTTTCCTCGCGCGTGTGTATATTTGTGTTTGAATGAATTGTGTTTTTAACATAAAATCAATGTTGAGAGAATATTTCAATGGGCGTGCACTGGCGACCGGCACCTAAGCTCAACCCATGACGCCAAACCCCAGCCCGCAAAACAAACCAGTAAATAAATGGAACAAAATCGAAGGTAAGTACAAGAGGTACATGATAACTAACTCTTCAAGCAAGTGGAATTTAACTTTCAGAGAGAGAGAGAGAGAGAGAGAGAGCGGGAGGGAGGGATGGAGGGAAGGGATCTCGAATGGGTAAAGATTTAATATTAAATTTATGAAATAAGTTTAATAATATCCAGCTTTTGCGAGCCTTGGCGAGCACAAGTTGAGCATTATTCGACGAGTTTCATAAATATAATATTAAATCATTACCCATTTGAGATTTTTTTTATCAGATAGTGTTTAGTTCATTGGAAATTATGCAGATAGAAAGAAGAATGAATAGTTTCGTTCATTATGGTAAACGTTGCACCATTATTTTGCTGTGCGTAAAACAATTGTCGCAAACTAGTTGATCTAGTATTAACGTTAGAAGTAGACTATACTTTCTTTTTACAAAATATAAATCAAAAAAAAGAGCTTCCTTCTGAATAAACAGAACATTTTCAAACAGACGAAATCCTTTTTCAACACATAATATCCAATGCCTGTGATGTAATATTCTTTGATGCTGTGCCAATTATAGCACAGTAGGCATCCATGTTTATCATAGTGTCACTTTCACTAAATTAATATTCTTAAGATACTAAATTGGATGGAGACTTCCTGGATGCAGAAATTCCCATTTGACTGTAATGTGTTTGCGATTGGATATTTGCAATATTTGATTTGGAACAGTTGACTACAGAAGAAGTAAACTAATTTGATTTCGAGTCGGAATTGCAACACATTTTGCACGTAAATATGCAATGGTTCGATAAAGTTCTGTCATTTGGGAGACCGGTTTATGTCCACATTCCCCTGTCAACAGAGAGAGTGTATCTACTTCCGTACGTTAACATTTGAACCACGCTTGTACATAAGGTGGATTGCAATTTATGATACACTGACCACCTCCACCTCACCCCTCCACACCCGCTATCAACTGCACAATACCTTTAATTTTATTTGTTACTCTTGTCTTGGGGTTTTACGCCAGTTTTCATATGATGAGATGT
Source organism: Sinohyriopsis cumingii (assembly GCA_028554795.2). Classification (NCBI taxonomy): domain Eukaryota; kingdom Metazoa; phylum Mollusca; class Bivalvia; order Unionida; family Unionidae; genus Sinohyriopsis; species Sinohyriopsis cumingii. Next base: position 33,784,294 of record CM068839.1, read on the forward strand.
TATACATGACACAAGAGGCCCCTTGTGGGAGTAAATTGCCCATATTCAGATAGATGAGATGTTATACATGACACAAGAGGTCCCTTGTGGGAGGAAATTGCCCATATTCAGATAGATGGGACCATTCATTCTCAATGTAATCAAACAGGCTTGTCAGGTAGAATTCGTCTCGAGCATAATGGAACCCGTGCCGAGAGTAATGGCGAGTATAGTCAGAATCACATGATATACAGATGAGAGATATAAATAATTAATTGACAGGTATGTACCAAATGGAGAAGAAAGCGCTTATCCATCGATTTCACACATACTCCTTTATTCAAACATACAATATAGCTTCTCTAGCGAGTGAGTATTGGTGAACTTCTAGTCCTTTATCTTCGATCTTGTTTCATCTTTCATGGGGCTATGAGCTCACGGCAGCGTAGTTTACGGAGCTTGCGATTTGAATAGAACCAAGGTCATTATGTTCCGAATGACGCCTTTCACTTTCACAAATGTCATAATCATTGTGTTCCGAATGACGCCTTTCGCTTTCGCAAATGTCATAATTGTAATTTAATTAGTTTTGTAACACAATCTCGTCTGTGCGATTGTTATTATGTCGGATATTTCAATTTTAATCCGTGTGGTGCACATGCGCATGTAAGCTAGGCAACATGTGCGATTTTCGAGGCACGGGTTCAAATTCTGATTGGAGGAATAATAACTCCCTGACCTGTTTGATTTTACTTGTGTCATTCTACATAAACTTATTTAGTGAATCAAGTATTTAAACATTAGATGTGGGATCCGTGGATTAGCGCTTTCATCTGTGTGAAATATTGGAAATCAGAAGCTCGACACATGTTATATGCCCACTTTAGGGTCATATGTTCTAGGTTTAAGGTCACAATATGTATTGCTTGACTTATGACGGCCTTTTAACTCTGCACTCCTATCGCAAAGGCCAGACTTCACCATTTTCTCTTTTTTACCTCACTACGGGTACCAGTAGACGAAAATTGTCTGTTAGATCTTTTTTATAATCAACAGAATTCTATTTAATGGCGGGAAACTCTCAAATACCTATTGATATTCATTGACGACGGCGTCGTTCCGGTCCCAGGATATCGAATAACTCTCGTACTGCCCGTCAGACTACATATCTACATGTTGTTTGTGACACAATGCGAGCATGATGTCGTTGATGATGACCCAACACTCATGCATGACTGTCGGGAAAATGTTACCATAAATTTAATAATAGATGATTGAGATATGAAAGCATCAAGAAACATTGATAAATCGATATGTTATCTTGTCCGTGTCATTGTTGCTTCTGTTCTAGATTATATGCCTGGCAATGAGACCGAATGAATAAATAAAATAGGGTTATATAGTCTTTTAAGTTGTAATTAGTTGAATGTTCAATCCCGCTGAAAACCTAACGACTGTCTATTATCTCTGCTCATTTTTGAAAACAAATTGGGGATTACGTGATCTGATTAGATTGGATTTGTGTCTGTGCGTAATGTCACGGAATTCATCGTACAGAATGTATGGCACATCCTTAGGATATGTTTGAGAATTGGCTTTAAATATGCACACCATTTCTATATAAGGATTCCAGCTGCTTGGGACGGAGGTTGAGGGCGGCGTACTTTTGCACACACACACACACACACACACACACGTGTTTGTAAATGGAACAAGCAGTACGATACGGCATAATCGATAAAATAATCACTGCTTTTTAAAAATTGTAAAATGTAAAGAAAACTATGATTTCTTTAGATAACTGAAGAATGATAAATGAAAGGTGTTTATGAAAATATCCTGAATTGTCGAGGACATAGACAATTAGAGGTTATTTGTGTAATTGTGTAAAATGTAATAAGAGATGTTGTCAAATGCAAATTAATGATCTTTGAGTACATTGTAAGGGCGGTGTTTCTAAATTTGAACACAAAATAAACATTTTTGTTATATATGGCTGAAGAATGGTAAATTAAAATATTTCGTGAAATTATGGTGCCTTCACAAACAGAGGATCTAAGATGCAAAGTGAGGACTTTTGTAACTGTGTCGAATCTAAACAGAGAAAGCCTGCTTTACATGTAAGGAGAGGACACTTGCGTGCATTGTTCATAGTACATGTGTTATCATTGTCAAAGGCGTACAGAGTACATTTCTGTTCATCGTCAAAGGCATACAGCTGACATTTGTGTGCATTGCCGGCTTCGTACAGAGGACATTGTTGCATGCATTGTCAACGGAGTGCAAGTGAACTTCGACGGAAACAAACAATTATATTTATTACAAACATCAAGAATATATTTATTTACGTACTTCTTTGTTGTGCTGATATCAAAATCACAGAATCTGATATCAATATAGCCTGGCATTATTCATATATATGGTACTTTGGTAGTATCCGAGACCCATAAATCATTAAATGAATATCAGGTTGTGCGAAATATACACTTGTTGGTGAAACAAGAAGCCAAAAAGATGAACTGTTTTTTGAAGCAGCATGTTGTATATATATGAGAATGACGCATGTTTTATCTAACACCCGATTTCAGCGATCAACAAGCCATAGCGGACAGTGTTCATTGTACATAATATATTACAATTTTACATTGTATTCATTTGAAATCAGATGTCACATATCTTTCATGAACAGAATTAGCTGGTGCAAATTTTACAGTACATTTACCAGTGTCATATTTGAAAATTAATTGACTGTATAATAATTAATATAAGTTCATAGCTGTCAACAGCGTTTTCTTTTTCCATTGCAAATTCCTATACATTTATTCTGTAGCCAATACAATCACGTTCTCATTGACTGCTTTTCCGCCATGGAACGAGTTTAACATGGAACTTGATTAACATATGGCGCCGACCAAGAAGCAGTACCGGAATAATGTCACGGTATAGAAACAGCAACCAGAAGATACAACTGCTTTACATCCGCAAGGAAAATCAATATTCCTGTTTTCAATTAATTATACTTTGAATTCAACCTGGTAAATGAGTATCGATACATTAAAAGTTGTATCAGTTTGGAATGCACTGATTTAAACCTTCGCTATAATCCGATATAAATAACGTTTTGGTAAACGTTGGAAGCTACGTTTTTAGAAAAATTTTTGACAAAATGGAATCATGCATTTCTTCTGCATTTAATTATTCTACCTTGGAGGGGTTGTACTACTGCACAAATCGTAGTTGTCATCATTAGTACTATCAATAATTTGTTGTTGTTCTCATTAGATATATCACTTGTCCTTATCAATAAATCTTACTTCTCCTCACTAGTTCTATCAATAAATCGCACATGTTCTCACTAGTCCGATCCATAAGTCATTGTTATTCTCACTAGTCATATTAACTACTCTCCTCTTACAAATTAGCATAATATTTTCATTTAGAAAGGATTCTTTCGGGAAAAAATGCAACAAAAACAAACAAAAAAGCAAAAAATACTATACGATACATGCGGAAATTGCACTGCTGAGAAAACTATCTTGAAATAAGTTGAAAAATGAAAAAGTTAGATCAAGATTGATTTGTAAATTTCAAAAAGGTAAAAGTGGCCAGAAAACACAGTATAATTATCCTGAACTCCGACCAACAACACTGGAGAGGTAGATGTGTTATTACGTGGGATTATCAATAGCAGAAATTGATTGACACTTCTTGGCTATCATGAAGAAATTGAAACTTCACTCTTTGACTAGAATGGACACAGTGAGAATTCTCTCTTTGATTATAATAGACAAATCGAGAATTCATTCTTGGACTATAATGGACAAATTAAGAATTCACTCTTGGACTATAATGGACAAATCTAGAATTCACTCATGCTGCTTTTGAACGGCTTAAAACAAACAATTGTCACGTATTCAAACATTTAATAGAATATCATACGTAACTCAAATATGTCTGTATTTTATATAATAGAAATTATAAAACTTAACATTAAAATGTGGAGATCAAGATCTTTATTTCATTGGCCACTTTGTGTGTGTGTGTGTGTGTGTGTGTGTGTGTGTGTGTTCCATTTTCTTAGTATATATTTGTGACTGAAAAAATATCCTCCACGTAGTAATGACATTTTTTGTCAATAAATATAAAATCAATATTTTTCTTCCAGCTCATTATTCCACACTACAAATATTCCCCGTGAAGAAGATTCATATCAAGTTTTGTTCAATATCTTGTTAATTTTCGTAACATTGCTATGACATTTTAAAACTCAAAGCTATCATTAAAGCTCTTAATCTGACATTTTATCTGTATTACGTGTATTCATGGTACCATATTTGTGGAGTGAGATTACACTCAAACGTATTTAATATTTTAGACTTTTTTTTATTGGGATCATGGTAAAATAATGACATGCAAGATGAAATACCGCGTTGCTATGTTAAATACAAGGAGAATATAGCCAAGTTATTACGCCTTTTCATCTTTACTCGTTGTTTTTTCATAGATCTTGTACAACAAAATTTGTTATCGATAATATGGAATAAATCAGAATTGGTAGGGAACATCAAAGTCCACTAAATCTGATTCGCTGTTTCTAGAAGTCCACTAAAACTGATTCACCTCTTCGTTACGTCATTTCCAAAGAAGTTTGTGATTCAGTAATGTGTGTGTGTGTGTGTGTGTGTGTGTGTGTGTGTGTGTTTCGCTTTAAAAAAAACTTCTATGTTTTAGGAGTGTTAATTATTTTAATATAATATTACATATTTTCTGACTTTATAATATGCAATAAATTTAATTTTAAGACAAAAGAAAACAAAAAATACACTTACCTAAATATAGTGAATACACAAATAATCCAGGTCGAATTAGAAAGTAAAGAAAACACCAATGTGATAGATGCACAATGGTGGGCATTATTGTTATACTTAAGTTACAAGGTCTCCCTGGAAACAAGTCTCATTTGTTAAACATCTATGCTCCGCATTTTTCCTTTTCTTACTTTCCATCATTCATTCTCATATCAACTCTTTCAGTTGAATTATAACTTTCGTTTTCACTGAACATTACATTCCGACGGATTCATGCTTTCCGGTTCTCGTTCTGTCTTGCAACGCAAGTCAGTGTAAAACCGATAGCTTTTCAAGCATCGGCATATTCCATTTCGCTTTATAGGGTCTGCAGGAACGTTGTTCGCTGGCTTTTACGCAACACACCAAGAGCCAATATGTAACAAGTGTAATTTATATTTTTTCTATACTCTGTACAGTGGCGGGAAGCATATTAGGAATGTGTCTCAACGCTTTATTCGTCGAGAGTGTGTTACAAGTCCTTCGCATCAAATTAATAAATGGTTATGTGACCGGTCGCGAAATTTCTAGCTGACACGTAAGTGTTAGGACCCTATTGATTATGATGGTATAATGTACACAGAAATGAAATAAAGTATATAAGGTTATTTATTTATTTATTTATTTATTTATTTATTTGGTTGTTCCTTCCTTGTTGGATTAATTTATTGAATGGTTGCCTTGATAGATTGTTATCCATATTCACGTTTCTTTGCAATGGATTTTTGAGTGATTTCCTTGATACATTGATCTTCGTATCCACGTCCTTTTTTGTTGAACACATGTTAAAACAATTGAAGTCTCATTAAGTTGCCAGGAAAATAAATAATCCATGCCATTTATTAGCAAGCAGATAATTTGTCTCAAGATTCCGGCATCACTGCATTTTTTTAGAATGAATTTCAATATAGTGATAAATTTATCGCGTATTTTTTGTTAAAATTGAAAATATGTGAGTCAAGGAAAATTATCAGATACGGTAAAAACGAAATGCAGAAAAAGGTTTAATCAGTCTACAACAAACAAATATTATTTATAATATCTGAGGCAGAATTAAAATATACCACATCACTTTGTTGCCATGAAAATCGGGTCAAAGGTCCTGTCATTTCCTCGTTTCTCACGACATTGGTAAAGACTATTTATTGATGGCTTGTTCTATTTTATCAGCGCACTAATATTTAATTACAACAAAAAATGCATCTTAAGGAGAAAGTGACTAAAGACCATGTCAACGAGTTACAACGCTAATTCCAGCTAGAAGTGTACCTCATAATGCCAAATGAAGACGAAATGGTTTTCATTAAATTCGATCGATTTTAAGAAACGGTCCAGGTCTAGTAGTTCCTTTCAGGGCTTGACGTGTTCAATAATAAAGCAAAATGTGAATATTATGTAACACACACACACACACACACACACACACACACACACACACATATATATATATATATATATATATATATATATATATATATATATATATATATATATATATATATATATATATATATATATATATATATATATAAGAAGTGAAGTGAGATACCCTAGCCTGAATGGGAAAATACAATACAGAAACACTCCAGGAGACTCTACCCTCAAGGCGTTTTTTTAGCCCACCCTGGGACACTCTAGTCTCAAGTTTTTTTAGCACACCCTGGGACAATTTAGCCTCAAGGGAACTGAACAGGGGGAATAGTGGGTCAGCATAGTGTCAAAGGAAAGTGAAGTTATTGCATAAGGAGAATAGTAATAGCACATGTGAGGTGACGTCACGGTACTGAAGCTTGGTAACAATGTTGCAACAATTGTAGGAACAGGTGAGGTGCCGTCACGAATAAAAAAAAACACAACTAAAACGCTTGGCAGGAACGGAACTGGCGAGACAGAGACATTTATAACACATAGTACAGACAAACATAAACAACTATACAACCAACTAAAACAAATTTGGCAAGAAGGCAAATCTTTTCGAGGCATCTGACTGCCCTGAAAAGGGACTTTCGGTTCTTTTTCTTCTATTTTCTCCAGTTCTTCCATCATTTCCTCACTTTCTCAATCATTCCTTTCATCTTCTTCTTCATTTCCGTCTCTCGAATCCAGTCAGGATGTCCCTCGGATCTAAATTTCTCCTGCACCTTCATCAGGTTGTTATGTATTCTGTCAAACTCCTCTCTCTTCTTTCAGTTTTCTTTATCCTTTCTGTTTTCTTTTTCGTTTCTCTCCTTTGCTCATGTATCTTTAATCTTTCTCACTTCTACTTCCAGCACCTTTCTCATCATTTCTTCTGCTTTCTTTAGCTGGTCTAGTCCCCACTTCACAAATGACCACTCTGTCCAATACAATGTGTCTTCTAGAAAGCATCTGACTTTGATGACATTATGAAGTGCCTCCTTCAAGCCACCCACTCTCACATATTTTGGTGGAATTAATCTTCTTAATTTCTGTAATTCCTCCTCTATCATACTGTTTCAAGCCACGGGTCTTTACTTAAACGAGCGGTGTGAAACCCTGGCGCGATTCCCGCTAGAAGTCATAAGTTTACCCCAAATTTCCAGACTTCCATACAACTTCAGTTGTAAATTAAAAAGCCCGACGTGTCCATTATATACATAAATTTTACTCTAATCAGTGCAAGACCACAGATCTCACAACCTGCCAAATATCCACCAACCGCACACCCATACGGTCTCTCTTCATTAGGTTTACGTACCGCCAGCAGTTCTCGCTGTATAAACTATGCAACTGTCCCATAACACAGGGAACTGTTTTAACTACGCCACCTTAGGCCAGTCAAACTATGGTTTCGAGGCACTTTCCGACAGTATAACTGCACTAAATTTACCACCATGGCAACATGAATGATATCTGCTGAGTCCCTTCTTATTGATTTCATTGTGTAATTTACCGGTTCCTAGCGTAAATACTGCCACTGCAGTCACACCACCAATGTACACCACTAGATTTTAATGCTATCTTACTCAGGGACACTAATTCAGTTTGGACTTGAATCCACTACTAGTGATCTATGGCATCATGGAAACTCACGAACACTTTACTCCGTGACGTTTGCTCCTAATAATTGTCTAATTATTTCGGGCAAAGAAATATCTCTATTGCACCGAATTCCAATGATCAGACAAGTAATCACAAAAATCTAAGCATTCCTTAAAACGGGGCGCTATAACCAAATGCGCATACTCCAAATTTATTAAAATACATTCTACCAGATCTCTCGCTAATTTCAAACTTGTCACAATGTCTAGGCTACCTTGACACTTCAATTATTTCTTAAGCCTTTCCACCACATATGCTACATCCATCAGCCAGTACCAACTATCCTCCAATGTGTTGAACAACTCTACTGTCATCTTCGTTTATTCAATGTCGAATGGCGCGAACGATCCTCATCATATTTAAAATAATAGACGTAATCGCACATACGGGCCTGCACGTCTGTTTAACATCCGAAACGGACTATTTAATTGGCCATGGGGAGCGGAATGGTGACACATTCCCAAGTCATTACTGTGCATAGAAGGCACTATTTAATTGAGCCGTCAGGTATTGGATCAATATGACTGGCTTCATAGACCCCAGCGACCTGGATGTAAAGCTGCACTCGAATGGGGATAGAGGTGGTAATTCAGTTTGCATTTACTGCGCCCGGTGTCGACCAAGCAGTATGTGACGCCAGAAGAGATTGATTACTGCAGTGGCAGTATTTACGCCCGTGACGTCACATCGGGACACCTAGGTTTTTTAGTTGTTTGTTGATGAAGAGAGGATAAAAGTGCCTCTCCCTTCGTGTAATTTGTTACACGCGCAGGGGTATTTACTTGACCGAGCGGTTGTCAAACCCTGGCGCGATTCTCGCTAGAAGTCATAAGTTTCCCCGACTTTCCAAAGACTTCCATACAACCTCAGTTATAAATTAGAAAGCCCGACGTGTCCATTCTATAACTAAATTTTACTCTAATTAATGTACGACCACAGATAAAACAACCTGCCAAATATATATCAACCGCACATCTGCATGGTTTATCTTCATCATGTTTCCGTACCGCCAACCGTTCACGCCTTAGAAAATATACGAGTATCCCGTAACACCGGGAAATATTTTAACTCCGCCACCTTATGCCAGTCAATGTATGCTTTTCAGGCACATTTCGCCAATATCACTGCACCACATTTGCCCCCATGACAACATAAACGGTATCTGCCAAGTCCCTTCTTATTTATTCTTTTGTGTAATGTACCGGTTTCCTACCGTAAATACTGCCACTGCAGTCACACCACTAATGTACAGCACTAGATTTTAATAGGAACTATGGTAAGACAGGGGCATTTATTCGGTTTTGGCCTGAATTCACTGCTAATGATCCAAGGCATCATGGAAACTCACTAACACTTCACTCCGTGACGTTTGCTCTTAATAACTGGCTAATTATTTCGGGCTATGAATATTTGCACTGCGCCGAATTCCAATAATCACACAAGTAATCACACAAATCTAAGAATTCCTTAAAATGGGGCGCTATAATCAAATGCGCATACCCATATGTATTACATAATTAATATGTGTAAGGAACATTAATTCATTTTTTGTCTGGTAGTGGCAAGGAAGAAGGTTCGGTCAGGGAGGTGCCCGCGCATCACGAAGTCACCATTGTCTATCCAGAATATTTATTTTTGACTCCCTTGCCTAAAGGTTACTGAATTGTCGTCTTGACGGACTTTTTGAGATATATTGAATAAATATTCTGTGCTGTTTTAATTAAGGATAGTACCGCACCAGTGACCGCTTAGTGATAGTCTGTAGGGTTTTTATACCTGTATCCAGTTTGTCTGATTTGGATGGGGTGATTGTGGTTGAGTTCACCATTTTTCTTATGGTTATCTTAAGCTTTCCTATGCTGTTTTTTGGTGTGCTGCTTTATGCAGGTGGGCCTGATGGTCCTTGGGGTTTGGACCACCTCATATATTCTTAAGTTTTGGGGTCCTAACTAGTTTCGCTAGGTATTTGGTTGCCGGATTGTGCAGCCAGGCCTGATGGTCCTTGGGGTTGGACCACCATATATGTTTTCATTTTTGGGTTATATTAAGTTATCTTATCTTGTTAAACATTTGCCGCCTTGTGCAGCTGGGTCTGATAGTCTTGGGCATTTTAGACGCGTTATATACTTTAGTTGGTTTGGGGTCTTATCTAAGTGTTCTAATTGGTTATTTTTTGTGTGCTTGAAGGTGAGGCTGTGCCTTAGTACCATAGCGTTGGTTGTACTGCAGATAATCTGCGGTCACCTAGCGGTATGAAAATATGTTAGTAAACTTAATTTTATGTTGCAGGATTTTGGTGCCCTAGGAAACAAATTATTAATAATATATTTTTCTTCTCTGTGTGTGTGGGTTTTAGGGTTGTTTGATTTGTTTTCCTAGTTATAATGATGAAGCTATTAGTACGTTGTTATTTTTATTTTCAGGATAAATCTATTTTAACAAGATCTATATCTTTGCCAAATATTCGAGTCGTTATGACATTTCAAAGACATCTGATCTTATTTATTCCCTAGGGTTTAGTTTATTAGCCTGTCTACTAGTTCTGATAATTGTTTCTATTTTGTTTTATTTATGTGATGTTATTTCATTTCAGGCTAAATCTCATTTAATAAGACATATCTTTGCCGAAAATTCGAGTCGCTATGACATTTCAAAGACACCTGATCTTATTTATTGCTTAGTTTGAAGTTTATTAGCCTGTCTACAAGTTTTGATAATTGTTTCTATTTTGTTTTATTTATGTGATGTTATTTTATTTCCGGCTAAAACTATTTTAATAAGACATATATATTTGCCGAGTATTCGAGTCTCTTAAGACATGTCAAATACATCTGAACTTATTTGTTCACTAATTTTAGGTTTGTTAGCCTGACTACTAGTTGATTGATTGACTGGCATTTATTTGTTCCTTTTTTAAAAATCCCACCATTTTTCCCAATGTCGGTAAGAAAATGTATGATATTTTGGTAAGTATTGTACTTATTTAGGTTTCGTTCTTTAAGGAATCCAGGGTAGGTCGGTGGGGACATATTTTGTGTTGTTTAGCCGTAAAGCTAATTTTTGAGTTCTATACTTATGGCAGGTGTTGAATACATGTTCTAAGTCTTCTTGGAGTGGGCAGTGTGGGCATTTGCCATTCGAGTTTGCGGTGATTGTCAAATATATAAAATAGCTTGTGGCTAATTAGGTTTTGCCTATTATTATCCTATTGATAGGTTTTTGGTCACGACTTCTAACGAGTTGCGGTGGTTTGTTATGTCTTTGTGACCTTGTTTAGTATGGAGTACAGCTTACGTCCTTTTTGCAGCTATCTCACAGTTGTTGCCATTTACTGTCAATTTTAAATCTGATAATACTGTACAATTCTTGGACGCTGTACTAAAATGCTATTGAGTTAGGTTCATGTAGATGTTGTTTAGCTACTTGAGCTGAATTATCGTTACATGTTAGTCCAATGTTGGAGGGCACCCACATGAACTATGTTTTTTGTTTATTTTGTAGTAGTTGTTTAATTAATTGATTGGTTTCCACCAGAAACTTGCTTCTTGAGATAGAGCGGTTTGGTTTGACTGAGTTAATGGAATCACTAATGATCACTGCGTTTGTTAATGTTTGTCAGTTGGAGCAATTTTAGGGCTTCCATAATGGCCCATAATTCGGCTGTGTAAATGGAGCAGGTGTCGGGTAATCTAGCTCCGAATTACGTGTATTGTTCAGGGATTACTATCGCTGTTTCAGTTTTGTTCGGATTTCTAATTTTTGAGCCATCGGTGTATATCTTGGTGTACCATATGTATTTTTCTTCAAGTTCGGCTAATAGTTTGGTCCTTATATCATGTGTGTGGTCTAGTTTGTTTCCATAAGTAAGGACTGATGTATTGCAATTCGGGTTATCTCCGGTCCAAGGTGTTGTTTCGGGGATAATTACATTGCTCAGCTTGCAGTGTGGGTAGGATACTATATTTGGTTAGCTCATGTATTTTGTTTGCACCGGCTGGTTGTGGTGCTAATTTCCTACTGAAATCGATATGACTTTGTTGGATAATTTCCTGGTGGGGTGGTAAGTTTTGTGAATTGAAACTCATGCGGCATATCTTAATATGCTTTCATTTCTTTGTCTTGGGGTTCTACTTCCACAGTATCCTCCCATTTCATTTTCCATAGATTCTCCAACATTCAAAGAGGGATTACAGGCTTCCATAGTTCTAATAGTCTAGAATAAATTCTCACAAACTGTTGAATTATATCGTATTGTCGAATTCGGTATACATGATGACATTCACTGTGTTATCTGGGAGTAGAGGATTTGCAAACTAAAGTTCCACACGAATCTGGCCGTATTTTAAGCGGTAGAAATGTTCCTCGTCGCTGACTTGTTCTGGAGTGAAATCAAAAGCCCACATAGCATAATCTCATGTATAATCGTCGTAAGTAATACCGTGACTGATGTTGGTCCCTAAATGCCCGGTGGCTTCGTACAGGGACAAGTACGATCTCAAAGAAAGTCTTGTCACCAATCCTAAGTTCGAAGGGTCTTGTACACAGTGTATTGCCATCAGGACTTACTTGGCGGTCGTTCTGCTCAAAGTGTGACTGATGTCGTTTCCTACTTTAGGTAACACGTCCACACGACGCACGTAGAGCCTGGCTTCTTGGATGATGGTTTTGTATTCGTTGGCATAGGCCATCAAATGGAAAGCGTCAGTGCTTCGATTGAGTCTCAGGTGGATATCCTCCCCGTTCAGCAAATGCTTTTCTTGCATCCACATGTCCAAATGCAAACGATCCAATAGTTCTATAATAGGAGCCCCGAGTGGCCGAGTGGTCTAAAGCGCTCACCGTTACGGATCATTGCCATCTCACCTCTGTCTGCGTGAGTTCGAGTCTCAGGCTCAGCTAACGTTGGTACGTGAGAAATCCTGCCAGTAGCTTTTCGTGGGTCGGTGGTTCTTCCCGGGGTTTTCCCGGGTTCTTCCTCCACCAATTATATTGGCCGCCATGTATAGCCTATCTTGTGCTGAAAAATGGCGTTAAACCCTACAACAACAACTACGAAAGTTATATAATACGTCCATGCAGGAATTTCTTTCGACGGTCTTTAAACCCCACATTGTGTTGACGTCAAATGCTGTCAGGACTATATCGTTAAACGTGTTCTCACCCGCTGTGTCAGGTTTCCATACCACGCAAGCATCCAGATGAGTGTTCTTGGCCTCTTTACCGTACGTCACGAGATTTTCCAGGTACGCTCGGTAAGGGAAGGTATCCATTCTACTGCTGACGAGTTTGTTATTCAAGCACATATCCACTTCACTGAACAAAGAATGCATGAAATTGTTGACTGAACTACTCTATTTTCGGCTCCTGGAGTGTTGTCCGTTCTTTTCACTTGAACTTTCAAGAACAAGTAACTGCTATTTAGATCGATGTAATATTCGGGTTTTCCTTTGATTTCAAACTCGATGGAAGCTGAATCCGTCAAAGAGGAGACGCGATGCAATTCGACCCACTGGGATACTTGCATCGTCATCATAGTCGGTAGCACGGCAAATATATCCAGTTCCGACTTGGAACAGGCGCGAGACTCTCGATGCATCATTTTTTTTTTGTCTCTCCGATTGAATAATCAAAAGCGTCTAAGCCTCGGACGGTTCTTCTTTTCTTAGTATTTTGAGTTTATGAGTATGAAGGTTTCTGAAAGGGTGTTTTCTTTGTCTTTGTTGTCTCTTTCTGCCTTGTCCTTGTTGTGGCGTCAGTGAAGCAGGAAAGCCTGACCCGACATTCTCCAGAGCATTTATAGGAGTTTCTCGTCGGCCCAAAATGTTTTTGCCTGCTCTCAAGAAAGATTCATTGGGTTTTATTTGTCGATGATGATATTTCGAAGGAATTCTTTGATGTGCGTCAATGAGGCATCGTTCAAAGCGTGCAATCCTCGTGTCACCATTGGTTTGAACACCGGAGCCACCAAATGAAAGGCCTATTTCAACATTGAGAGTCGTTATTCAAAAATGGAGTTTCACCGTGATTTTTCCTAGATTTCCTTTTATAGCAATGTTGACAGTGTCAAAATACGACTTGGTGACGGGTAAATAGTGAGAATATATAAAATCCCAGTGAACGTGATAGGTGTTTCCACCTTCCTCGTCAGTGTTCGTGGCAGAATCCCTTTTGAAAGGAATGACACGCAATAACGAAATTCAGTTCTTGGTTCATTTCTACCGGGCAACGAAATAACTTGGCAAAAGAATCGTGGTCGGAAATGACTGTTGATTCGTTTGTCCTGGTCATTGCCATCCTCATATCATTGTCCCCGCCCAAACTGTCAAACAATTCAGTAGAAAATAAAATGGACACCACTTTACCCTTGGGAAATTTAACCGTAGGCGACGAGCCACTTTATGGTAATCAATGGTGACTTTTTCCCTGACACCCTCCAAACCTTTATCAAACAGTGCATTAAACCTGGTAGCAATCGTGCTCACCAAATGTTGACCGCTAAAATAATAGCCTGGGGGGATTAGGTCGTGCGTTGTGTTTTATATCATATTTAACATTGGTATTCAAGTATTTTTGCCCTTGTTTGTCATGAACTTCGACCGCAAAAAAATATTTGATTTGGAAGGACATTTAGGACTTGTGTCGAGTGAATGATTTCCACCAAAGTCACTTCCCAATTGGAAGGCCTCTAGTAATTTGGCCGTGTAACAACACAAAGTGTTATTGGGAAACACCTCCATGGAACTAGGTAAGGTTAAGTAAAATTGACTGTGTTCATAATTCCAGAGTTCTGCTTTCCGAGGGGTCACTGGAAGTGAGAGGAGTGTCTACGCCGAAAATGTTGTTGTCGTTGCTGAGATGAGACTGAATTTGATGAGATGAGACGGAAGGCACGTCATGTTGATGCTGTGTGAAACATATTCAAAGTGTCGGAGGTTTTGATAGATTTGTTTTGTTAAGTCGACTACTTGGCATCGGTGGTGAAACATATGGGTAGCAAATAATCGGGGATGGTGGGTTTTAAATCCACGAGTAAATAGGCGTGTGTGGTTTGAGTGGCATAGTCGTACGCATTAGTAAGCCAAAGCGTTCCTAACTGTTTGGCTAAGACTTGCACTTGCGATTTATCTCTAGGGCTTTTAAACAAGACGACGGAATGAGCATTGAGACTGATGGTGCGATGGGCTTTGCATTGTTGAAACAGATTTTGGGTAATGTAAATGACACTGGCATTACCATGATGTCCTTTGCACGTAAACAACAGTTTAATTCTTTCTCGTCTTCTAACATGTCGTCGAAAATGACTAGATGGATTTGACTGTGGTCAGACACGATTCCGTCGTCTTCTCTAGGAATGCTTTCCACAAACACGATGCAATCACCTTGATTTTCTCGCAAGAGTCTTACGCCAATTGCCACTCTTTGTAACACCACACGACTCTTTGAAGTGAACGATCGATCAAATGATGTTTGTGTTCGATCAAACGTTTGACAAATTCTGTTTTGCCTTAACCGCTAGGTACAGCAATTAACATGTTAAACGGATAGTGAAGATACAAGGCCAGTCATCTTGCACGATCTAAGTATTCTTCAATGACTTTGAAAGTGGAGGAAGAAGGAGCAGAGACAACAAAGGTAGCCATAGTGCATGGAATGTCACTTTTGTCACGAAGACATACAAGACAAGAGTTTTTATACTTTTATCAGGACACGATTATTTTTTTATATTTTCTTTTGTTACATGGAAAACACGAAATACAAAAACTACATAAAAGCCAAATGGTTAAATACAGCATTAAAAAGCACATACAAACGATTAAAACAGAATATAAACAAATGACTGTACAACATGGTATTTGTAACCAATGTGTCTTTGGAACAGTGTGTAATGTTCTTAGAGTCTCTACATCGGGAAAAATCACAGAGGTGTCCTCCCGGAGTGGTCTTTCGGGAATGTCAATGACAGTCCTGTCCTGAAGGGAGTGGTTGTTCTCGGTGACAGGTTCTATTAGGACTGTCAATAACACAGCTTTAAAAGTTACTATTTCAATGTACGTTTGAAATAGGATCAGAACTCTTGAGCATAATTGGACACTTCTTTGGTCCAAATCTTGAAGCCCCAATTTTTCTAGTCACGTACATCTGTCAAATGAGGGTGTAAGTCACAAGCTACACACACACATTGTCATACACATGTTAAGTACCTAAGAGTTGACGAATCTTTTTCCCATAAACCGAGAAGTATCTAGATGAAAACGCAATGCCTTTAACAAAATGAGTTTCTCGTGGACATTTAAATGGATCACTTTCATGGCGTATTTGGTAGCAAGTACTGTTCGTAAAGAGCCCACAAGGAATTGGCTGGTAAACGAAATCCCAGAAAGGAAGTCACTAAGACACACACCACACGTCCACCTCAATTCAATGGAGACAGTTCGTGTAATATGTGTTGGTAATCCACCACCATTTGACTACTCTCATTGATTTCCTTCCACGGAATCTGTTGTATCGCCACTTATTAAAGTCGTGGCATGGTAGCCTGTTTTTATACCCTCTATTTGTCGAAGGTAATAAGTGCAACGTTTGCACACAACTGCTCGTACTCCAGTATCTAATCCAAATTTTTAAAGCCATTAGTGTACACACCATACATCGCACACAATTTTCATCTACATACAAAATTTGATAGCGTAAATGATTTGGTTATCCTCTAATTCTTCCTCTGGAACTCGTTATAGTATGGCCAACTTGTAACAAGTAGGATGAGTAGCGCCCAATGTATTCTGGTCCTAGTTCAGTTAAACAATGTCTGACCATTGGAAATCTTTCAAATGAATCAGTCCTCTTACATCATTCAGGTACCATTGGTTTAAACATCACTGACGTAACGGATGCAATTGTTCTTTGCGTTTCACTTTTATTTTGACCATCTCTAAGTAAATGTGTTCTCTCAACTCCACAGGCAAATCACGAATGTTCTTTTGTACAGTATCCATGATCATGTCAGCCAGTATTATTTCATTTAAAATCTTCTCCTAGAGCGAAAATAATGGACATAGTGAGTACTTTCTGACCACTGCCATTCAGGGTAACGGTCAAGGATGTCAATACAATCTGATGTTAACGGTCTAAAGCGGAATAATCGCAAGAACACAGACTTGAGCCAGAGACATCTGACGCATTTGCCGACTTTTTTCACTTTTTTCTTGTGAAATTTGTCAACACAAAAGTTCTACCGTCACCAATTAATATTTGGCTCTGGCATGTCACTGCCAGACCTCCTTGTAGATCTTCTCTTGCAATTCGTTTGGAAGTCCTTGAATATTTTTTTTAAATGGGTTTAAATGCTTGTCTAGGTGTTGTTTGACACCTAGCCAAGCTGGTTTCATAAAATGACATGATATGCCACTTCAATGACTAGGTCCCACTAAAGGTAGGTAGTGACAATCTGGAGACCATCGATCATGTTCCATGTAAGCTGAATCTTTCTGCTCCAACTGGTGTAGTGACACACCACAAATGAAGCACCTGACTTTATCCCCTTCGCCCAAGTAGAAATTTCTGGCTCTGGCTAATTCTTCGAGGGTAGGTCTTTCTAAATATTAAAGCCATCTTCCTTGGAAGGTTTGGAATCGACTTTCAAAGTTGCAGTATTTAGGTAAACGCACGGGGAACGAATATTCGTCTTTCACAGGTTCATTTCGACGAGAGTAAGGTGAAATCCTCACGGGTTTGATCAGTTTTGAATGGCATACGTAGGGTGGTAACAACATGGTTTCATTTGGAGGATGCTATTGACCACGAAAACAAGTAAGGTGATAAGGTGTTCTGTAACGAGTGGCATCACTTTCGCATCTGCCAGGTTTGATACGCACATCATCACTTTCCATGGTATGTGTTGATGTAGTAGTAGTCATAGCAAAGTTTCCATGATGTGGTACTGAATCGCAGATGTCACAGCGTACAGCTCTCATCGCAAGGCACAGTATCGCACTCCACTTGAAAATCCCCAAACATAAATGATTTCTTTTTAAAAGGATCCATGTTTCTCGCTTGGTCTTGGTAGGTACAATGAAGTATCGGTCTTGGACGTTGCCCCTTTTTATATGCTGACCAATATCGACATATCTATACGGCAAAGTGAAGTGGTTGGGAAGCTTCGCTAGATTCTGGTACACGATTTGATACACTTTTTCCAAAGGTCGACTGACAAGTTGGTGTGTCGTTAAACGTACAATCTTGTGCGGTTCATAGGTGGTCGCTTTAAAGTTTCCATCCTGTCCAGACTGCAAGGCTTCTTTCAGTACCCCAAAGTTCACCACTCGGCTGGTGCGATAACTGAGAGTCAATCCTTTCACTTTACACTCGTTGTGCACTTCTCCTTATTTGTTCTGGTATTCGTAGCCGTATGTTTAGGATCACCACTAGCGAAACTTATAATTTTGTCTTCCGGATGCTCGTCCGTCCAGGCTCCTAAATGCTCTCCTATGATGTCAGGGCAATCGATGTAAGCGAGCATGGTCTGTCACGTAAGCCGTAATGATGACATTTCCAAATTCGTAAGCTTGTACAACTTCATGCTCTTCTTCCTAATTGACTAAGATCAAGTCCTCACGAAGGACGTAAACGTGTTTCATGTATTTGGTTTTGTCGTAAATCATCTGAAAGTGAAGGGAAGGTTCTGTCAAATACTCCGTCTTGGGTAAACACGGTCGTTGTGCCATTTTACCACACAAGCAATGAAGCATCACTTTGGCAAATGATCGCCTTCCATCGTTTTCTCCACGTGGTCTAAAGTGATGCCTTCCTGCTCCCAGTATTTCTCTTTGAATTTTTCTTTGATCTTCGGGAGTGTGGCACCAGGAAGGATAGCCGCTGGATTCTTGTTTCAGTTTCAAAAAGGCATCCACGTATTCTCTGAAAATACCTTTCTGAGTCTCGTCGCCCTTGTCGTACTGTTCTGTCTTGGGAAAGTGGCATATTTCGTACACTTCTAACAGTTGGTATCCCAAGTCCAGAGCTATAAACAATTCCATACTAACCCAAGTTACCGTCAAGGTGCGTTTTTCCAGGGTGTGCTGACAAGGCCGATCTTGATTGCACATTTCTGCACAAGTACGGCACAAGGGAACCATGAGTTTTCCTTGGCAGTGGTGAGGTAAACCGGTACAGAACATGTCCGTAGGAGGCAAGACTTTGCACTTGATCAACCCTTCGTATTGTCGAATGTTGTCCAGATCGATGTGTTCGGGCAGCAATTGCGGGTGCTCTTAAGGAAAGTGATAATATTTGCACACGTAAGGATAGAGCGAACACATGTCCACGTATTTGATTTCTTCTCCATTTTTTTCGTCAGCGTGGTACTGCAAACAGGTGGCATTTGTCCTTCCTCTGTACAAACTGTCCCTAGGGTTCAGTGGGACCACCACATTGTAACTTTCCACGATGCGTTTAAATTCGGAATCTGTTTTCAAACGGTGATCATACTCGTGTTCCCACACTTGGTATCCTTTCTCTGACAAGTGGCTTAACTCATGTCTTCCATGGACCGTTGTAAAAACTGATTTTTAGTATCACGTTGATGGTAGCAAATGGGACATCCGTGAAATAAGCATCCATTAAACTATTACACGATCTTGGGGTTTTCTAAGTCACAGCCATCCACCAAATACCTTACGATGGTTTTTTCACCTCCTCCGTTGCGGTTATGTTAGATCCAGTTATCTTCCTTGTCGCATAAGTAATATACGGGTCCGACCGAGTATTCACGTTTTGACAAATTTTGTCGTTTGAGGGATAATGACAGCCAGGGTGTTTTAGGGCATGAATCGTTGGCTGTACGCCAAGGAACACGTTTTGGCAATGGTGCGAGCTTCTTTGAAAAGGCTCAGTCTCTCCGTGCTACATGAACAGTTCTTGAAATTGTCCACAGCACGCGGCATAAAATGCCTACGTTGGAACGACAATACTTTAGCATTTCTTCTTGAAAGTCGAAAGGGTCTGAGGTGTGAGTGTGGTACCAAGTGTAAAAGGCTTCTCGATGTTCGGTGCGCATGTTGTCAGGATCGTAGTAGTGAGTCTCAGGCAAATGGGGTAGAACGGCATGTTGATTGGCTTCGGTATTGAAAAAGTGCAGAAATAACCTTTGGCCTTTTCTGTCATTCCAAACGGTTTAGGCATTCAGCTCAAAGGCATGACCACGTATCTCATCGAATCTTTAAACTGCACTCGTCTCACTTGCATGGAAATGATTTTGGCTACTTTGAAAGTCACTTTCGAACGTTCCGTACTTTGTTCCATATAGTATCTCAAAAGAAACTGTCAATCGTATCCGGAGAACTTGTGAGTGAGCCATCACCATAGCATGGCGATGACAATCTCCATAGCGTTCGATGTCCTCTTGGCTCCACGTCTCGTCCATGGGGTCTATGATCCATTGGGCGAAATCGGCTAGAGTGCTTGCTCCCAGAAAGATTTTTTCACGTCCTCCGGGAATCTTGCTGTAGTGAGGACAATGACTAAAGATAGGTTATTGGAAGCACTTCTCGCACGCTCGATGAGCCACGCAAAACAAGGAATGTATATGCCAGTCTCTTGCATGCATTCGAAATCGAAAAAAGATGACATTGCCTTTCTTCAGGTCATCTTCTTCATGTTGACGTTAATATGTTTAATGTAACATTCGTGTTCTAAGTCCACGATTTAGTGACAATGTGATATCGTTTCGTTCCTGAACATACGTACACCTTGGCATGAATGCTACGTATGACTTGTCCACAAGTAGGGCCCAATCTCAGGAGTTGACATGCACTTTTCTGCTGTGAACCTTGCGTTTTCAGATGTTGTTTGTAACAGGTTGGACTGACAAAAGTGCGCTGACAAGTAGGGCAATGCACTAGTTTTTTGTCCTTCGTCCAGACAGGGTTGAGAAGCCAAACAATCTCAGCATTTCGATCCACAGTGGTTTAGTTGCTCTCGATTCTTATAGCCATAGTCACATTTCTCACAGTAATAATCGTATCCTAGGAATCCAGTGATACTGGTAATGGCATCTAAATGTTCATCGTGATAATAGACGTGAATGTATTTCCGTTGTTGAAATATTTGCCTCGAAACAACATAGGTCAGTGCACTTCTTGAGGAATCACTTTCAACGTGTAGCGTGGATCCAAGATGTCTTGTGATTGTTGCATTTCAGAAATACCACAAGGTGTGTCTTTGGATATCCCCGCTTGTTGTAACACTAGTTCTGCTTCTCTTCGTTATTTGGCTCGATCCGATTGTCAAATAGCTATTACAGGCTCTTTTCCATTCTGCCGTGTCGTTCTTGTCGGCATAACCTCGTCTCAACACGACGGCACAGGCTAAACACATTTGGGCTTGAGGGCTGCTAATTCGGACGAGGCTTGTTTGGATGTTAAGAAGGTCGTCCACCAATACCACCTATTTGCGTCCTGTTCCCTGGGGAAGAGAAAAGTGGGTCATGAACAGTATCGCCTTTCCATCGGTGATGTGAAACTTGTCGTTAGATTGTTGCACGTGTTGAATATTGTCGATGACTTAGGAAGGTGTTAATTATGCTGGGCTGCTAAACTCTAGCCAAACAGTGGACTTCAAACTGTTGTGATGAATGGAAAGTCTCAAGCGATCGTCTTCTTTGGGTTGACATTGCCGTTTCAGTATGCTTAATAAAGAATCCCACACGTCGGTAATTAAGCCCTCTGCTTTCTTCAACGGTACTTCCGACTTGAAATCTTTAAATTTCACCGTGTAAGTGTAAGCCGTCGTTCTAAATTTTCAAGAGGAGCGCTTTTTGGTCTCTCGAATGTGGTAGTAATTTTCAGGGTTTACTAATGTTATTGAACTTTGATTGTGTGTAGAATCTCTGGCTCTGGATTCTGAGTCACTCATATCATCTTCAAAATCGCTGGCATGAATTTGTGCCAAACCGTCAGCTACTGTGCGAGGCGATAAATCACGTTTCTGCCTCTTACTTTCTTCTCCTTTCTAGGTGACATGATAAATCACGTTTCTGCCTATTACTTTCTTCTCCTTTCTAGGTGACATGATGAGATCGTTTCATCTAGACTGCGAAAATTTAAATGACTACATTTTAAACGCAATGGACCCCTTTATATCTGACCGGTGTATATATAAAGGGTCAGTATTTTCCCTTCCAGTATTCATTTCACTCTCAAACTCTCCCGACCAGAACGATGGAAGGGCCAACACAGATCGAACTTCTGATCAGAGCTTTGCGAAGTGTCATAGGAAAGTTTTCTTCAGACTGTCACGAAATTGTGTATGATTTATATCAATATGTATATGTGATCACAAATGTACTCGGGTTTCGTTGCCGCGTACAGCGTCACCCGAGGGTGGTATAATTTTTCGGCTCTAGTTATTTCGAAATACTGAGCGCAGCTCAACCCATACTGCATGTGCAAATTGATTGCAGCGAAAACCTAAGTAGCTAGCTGCGCATATCTGTCACAGCTTGTATACATATAGAGCAAATTCTCTATAAACAAATTACACTACGACGAGTCTTGTTAGGAAGCTTACCTCTTTACGGGAGCACATCTCCAGCTGTAGAGGTATTGCAATTTAAATTTGTATTCTGGTTTATTATTCGTTTTATATGACAGAATTGTTTCATATATTAGATGTTTTAGAATTTATTCTAAATTCTACAGAGATTCAATACCTAGGTCATACAATGCCATGATGTTAGAAATACTATAGTCTGGTTCGAGTTAGTTATTTGTTGTAATTAAACAGACAAATTGAATTTAATTATACGCTGCATGCATTGAACGATTAATGTAATGGGTAACTAATTCATGTGCGCGCATGCGCAACATATATCAATGCAAAAGTACTTTACCGTGTCATATGAACTACACGGTTAATTGCTATAATTTTAGTTGCCTTATATATGGTTTGGTGATGTGGAGTCACAGAACTGAGTGGTTTCTTGTGACGTGTACGCTGTGTCTGGTGACGTTGGTTCGGAAGGGTGTACTGGTGTTCTCGATGCGAGGAACCAAGGCTTCGCGACCATCGGCTCTGTGTTGAATGTGAGGGCTCTCGAGGGATCCTTCAACAGACTGAGAGGGGCGGACCATGTGTGGGCGCTTTTTTGACCATTGACTAGAGCGAGTGGAACCGGAGATACATCTTGGACGTAAAATGGGCGCCACGATAGTCATTGTCAATGTTATTTCCAATATTGCTATCTGAGCAAAATTACATGCATTCCCATTTCAATATCGTTATATGATCGATATTTTCTTAATATCATGCATTCCCATTTCAATATCGTTATATGAGCGATATTTTCTTAATTTCATGTATTCCTATTGCAATATAGTTATATGAACGATCGATAGATTCATAATTTCATGCATTCTCATTGCAATATCGTTATATGTACGATCGATAGTTTCATAATTTCATGCATTCCCATTGCAATATAGTTATATGAACGATCGATAGATTCATAATTTCATGCATTCTCATTGCAATATCGTTATATGTACGATCGATAGATTCATAATTTCATGCATTCCCACTGCAATATCGTTATATGAACGATCTATAGATTCATAAATTCTTACATATTCCTATATCCTTGGTGCTTAATAAGACCTTGTTTATACTGAGGTGTAGATCATATACTTTTATTTTGTTGATCGGTGATAGGACGAAATTCACGTTTGTTTAAAATTCCATTCGTTAAATTCATGTTTGTGTTTTCTCATTGAGTTACTTGTTGTTGATAGTTCCATGTTAGGATATTTATAATTTTCCTTATCTTTTTGTTTATAATGGTGTCAGATTTGTTAATATTTAATTTGCGTTTATAAATAAACATCTTACTAACGCAGTTGCTTTGGGTGTATTCACTAATCCAGTCCCAACCCGGCTTCATCTTGTGACACAGACAAGCCGACGGACTACTCCCCCTCCTTTCCAGATAAAAGTCAAGATACTGCTATATATTTGTAAGAAGAAAGGGCATTGGGCCACTGAGTGTACAGACCTTCAAAAAGGCAAGACAGGTATCAAAAGAGATAAAAGGCAAGATGCCTCATAATTCTCAAGAGAAAGGATATTGTCTTTAGAATGCCCTAAGAAATAACAGGAGCAAGAGGAAGAGAGTGGTTTCGAACACGCAGAAGAGGTACCCTCCCCAAGGAAGAACTCAGACATGTAAAGAAGGAGAAAAAAAACAGAAAAGAAGACGAGGACAAAGTGATGAAGAAGAAGAGAAAAAACCTGTGAAAGTGAAGAAATTATTTTTTTAAAATGAGAGTGAGTCTATGAACATTTTAAAGTGTTATGTTGTATTTTGAATTAAATTGTAAAATTTGTACCAGAATAGACCAGACAGAAAACGTAAGTGTCTATTGGTTTTGATTTTTAGAATATGGATATACCTCACGCACTTACTCACACACGTACATCATGGGCAGAAAGAAGACATTTTGAGTTTGAATTGATTTTGGCAAAATGAATGATTTCTCTTTTCAAGAGAAGTGGGTAGCACTGAAAAGGACCTTTGGGTATTTTTCGTTTAGATAAAACAAACTTAGGAACGTGACGTAATCAGCTTTAGCTGCATTAAGGCTTTGCCACGGCTAAGGCCTACTTCTGGACTTGCTCCTGTCAATGATGATTTGGTAGAAATCACTAGAAGTGGTATCACAGGTGTTATAACATGGTTTGGTTGTTTGGCTCGGGAAGGTTATTTTTCTCTTGGGTCGTATTAAAGAAGTCTGAAATATATATATAATATCAAACATTTGTTTCAGACTCCTTAACTCTGCCAAAATGTCTAAGAGTACCGATACCGTTTGACTTTCACTGTCCTCTTTCTCTCCTAGGCTTTGTTTCTTCTCTGCTTCTTATTCTTCTTGTCGTTACTTTCTTCTTGCCTTTTCATTTTGCTGATCATATTGAAGGAAAAAAGCTTGTTTTGCTTCATTCTACTGTTGTAAAAAAATTACAGTTCTTCTTTCTGTCTCTGTTTAAAATCATCGACGTGTGGTAAAGAAGCCGAAGGTACAGGTACGGGAACAAATTCTTGCGAAGAAGAAAGAGGATCGACTAAATCCCAATTAAAATCCTACTCTTCTGGAAGGAGGACTGTGTCGACTTTGGTAGCAGCTGCTATACCATCGCTTTTCGTCACCAGTTGGTTGTATAGTTGTTTATGTTTGTATGTTGTATGTGTTATAAATGTCTCTGTCCCGCCAGTCCCGGCCCCGAAAGCGTTCTAGTTTTTTTTCCCGTGACGTCACCTCACCTGTTCCTACAATTGTTGCAACATTGTTACCAATCATCAGTAAAGTGACAACACCTCTCCTGTTCCATTCCTATTGTCCTTATACAACAACCCTACTTTCCTTTGACGCTATACAGACCCACTATTCCACCTGTTCAGTTTCCTTGAGGCTAAAGTAGAACAGGGTGTACTAGAAACCTTGAAGCTAGAGTGTCCCGGGGGTGGGTTTTGTAATGTATTTTCCCCAGTGAGGCTAGGGTATCCCACTTCACTAATTATATATATATATATATATATATATATATATATATATATATATAAAGAAACTTTGCATCCACGTCATACAGTCTTATGTGAGACAATCACGACAAATTTAGTTCTTTATTCTGTTGCAGTTAATTGCTTCAAATTTAAATGTAATGTGTTTTTATTTATCCCTGTCTTTTTCCTAACATCTGTCACTCAAGTCGCTAGATACATATTTTACACTTTGAAATGTCAGTTCCATAATAATATCTAACTGAATCTTCCGTGACGCTTAAGCCATTGCTTGCGAAATAGATTCACCTAATAAAAGATCTACACGAACAGCAATGTCTCCGGGAAATTCATTATATTCCACTGTTAGAAGAAAATTACGAGATAATCACACACAAAGACTAGACTGTTTCTTATTAAATTTAAATGTGAGATGTATATATTTTCAACACTTACACTCGACATGACATTATGGTCTAGTTAATGAAACCAATATTTCAAATCAGCCGTACTTTTACCAGACCAAATTATTATCCGATGACCCAATAGCTATATTGTGCATGATCTGTTAAGTCTATGGACAAATATATATATATATATATATATATATATATATATATATATATATATATATATATATATATATATATATATATATATATATATATATAATAATGAGGACTCTGTATAGCGCCTAATCTTTAGAAGCTCTAAGCACTTTACAACATTAGACAACACCTATAAGATCAAAACATATAATGATATGATTAAAAAAACAAACACCATGAAGTTAGAAAACATTAAAAAAAACATGCTGAGAATATTTAAGGTAGAAAACATTATTAGGTCTTTTAGTTTGTTCTTGCAGTCGAAATACGTGAGTTTTGAGAGCCCTCTTGAATGTGATCACTGTGTCTTTGTGTCTAAGTTCAGTGGGCAATTCAGTCCACGTTGCTGCGCCCTGGTATGCAAAAGAACGCTGTCCATATGACTTTGTTTTCATAGTGGGAATAATGAGTATACGATTGTCAGAAGAGGAGCGTAAGTATCTTGCTGGTGGGTACACATGGGTGAAGTCTTATAGGTATGTTGGACTAGAATACGACAGTGGAACGTAGCACACAGAACAAATTGTGTGTTTGATTCTGGATCGAATTGATAGCCAGTGTAGGGTACAGAGCAGCGGAGAGGTGTGCTAGGATCGTGGTACTCTAAGTATGATCCAAGCAGCTGTGTTTTGAACTTTTTGAAGTTTCTGGAGCAGATATTGAGATGAACCAGAAAGAATTGAGCTACAATAGTCCAGTCTTGAAAGTACTAATGAACGCACAAGTGTTTTAGTAGCATCATCTGAAAGATATTAGCGAACTGAGCTGATGCGTCTCAGCTGAAGATATACAGCCTTGCATATGTTCATGACATGCTGGTGCAATGTGAGAGTACTGTCCAGAGTAACACCTAGGGTTCGTACAGATTGTGTGAATTTAATGATGGTGTTGCTGATATTTATTGTTTGAGGTAAAGGATGTGAATGAGAAAATCTTTGTGTTGTGATCAGAATGGCCTCAGTTTTATCAGCATTCATCTGCAGCTTGTTACATATCATCCATGATTTCACATCAGTAATGCACCTCTCTACACCTTGGATAGCAACTTCAGTTGGGTGGCTAGATTTGTATATTTGGGTGTCATCAGCGTACAATTGGTGAGACACTGGATGATGATCTAGGACACTTGAGAGCGACTGAGTGTACAGAATGAAGATAGGTTCAAGAACAGACCCCTGTGGAACACCACAACATAGATCAAGTGGGCTGGAGTGTATTCCATTTGTGATACAATTTGTGTCCTGTATACCAAGTAGGACTTGAACCACGGTAAGGCTGTATCATGAATGCCAAATACGTGCTGGAGACGGTGAAGTAATATATCATGGTATATTGTGTCAAATGCTGCAGACAAATCAAGGAGGGTGAGGACTGTAAACCTTTCGCTATCCAACGCAGAGGGAATGTCATTAACTACTTTTAGAAGAGTAGTTTCAGTACTGTGGTAAGGGCGATATGCAGATTGTACATTGCTAAAAAGACTGTTTGAATTTAGATGAGATACAAGCTTGGATAGAACAACCTTTTCTAAGATTTTTGATATGAATGGGAGATTAAAAACTGGGCGGTAGTTCTTTAAATCGTTATGGTCTAGTGTTGGTTTCTTCAGCAGAGGCTTTACAATGGCAGTTTTGAAAAATGATGGGAATTCCCCGGATGAGAGGGAGATATTAATAACATCAGTTAGTGAAGGCAATGCTGGATCTAAGCACTCAAGCAACAGTGATGTTTGAATTGGATCATGTGCACATGACTTTGGTACACTCTTCATCAGGATTGTACATACGAAATCCATAAAGACAGGTTCAAATGCTGCTAATGGTTGCCGCTCAAATTCTGTATCCCAACTGTATGGTGACGACGAGTCAACTGAAACTGTGGTGTCAAGCTTATCTCTAATGGTTTGTATTTTGTCACGGAAGAAATTTGCAAACATGTCCGGAAGGTCGACTGGGGAGAAGGTAGTTGGAAGTGGTGTAGATTTGTTCCTTGACATTAGCTTGTTAGTTATCTCGAAGAGCTCTACAGCTATAACTTTCCACGATCTTAGTAGTGTAGTGGGCTGATTTCTCTGCATGGACTATATTTGTGACATTATTTTTAGCGGCTTCATAGATTTGCTTATGATTAGTGAGTCTGGTGAAAAGCCAGAGCCTCTCAGCTTTACGGCGGTCTCTTTTAGCAGTGCGAAGCTGGTCCCTAACACTGCTATACCATGGAGAACACTTTTGATACACTGCACTTGGTAGTTGGGGCATGTTTGTCAAGCAATGAACGCAGGCAGTTATCGAGTTGTTCTGCGGTAGGAGGTAAGCAAGTTGTTAGGTTAGCTTGGATGTCGCGCATTAGTTTGGTTCTATTTATCTACGGAGGTTTCTCTTAGTAGCAGATAAAGATGGAGGGTTAGGGACTGATACGTCAAGATGGCATATAATGCAGTGGATATAATGCAGTGGTGATCTGATGCAAGGTCATGGGATACCAGGGAGGACCGTAGAATGTTATCATCAGGTCCATGAAGAATCCAGTCTAAAATTTGACCATGTTTGTGGGTGGGTTGGTTAACTGACTGTTTGAGGTTGAAAACATTAATGGAATCTATGAGTTTGGATGTATTTGAGTTTACGGGACAGTCAAAGTGAAAGTTGAAATCTCCAAGAATAATCAGTTTGCCACCTATCGAATTTCCATAGTCCAGGAGATTCGGAAACTGTTCCAAAAAGAGAGAATCAGCCAGTTTGTTTTTTTCTACTAGGAGGAGGGCGGTATAGGTAAAAAAAATGGACTGACCTTTGCTCCAGTGTGAATGTGGTTTGGACTAGTTCAAACGATGTGTGGTCGAAATTGAATGTTGTGGTGTGGTTAAGACGTTTTATCATGGAGTTCTTTGTGATGACATCAATTACACCTCCGCGAGAATTACGGGGGAATGACTTGATGGAGTAACCAGTGGGTGTTAGATCCGCACACTTGGGCTCATCGCCTGATGTTTTTAGCCAAGTTTCTGTCAGGAAAAATACATCAATATTCTGGTCGTTGATAAAATTAACTATTTCTGTGCGCTTTTCCGGTGGTCCTACTGACTGGCCATTGAATAATGCAATGCGTAGATGTATATCTTGGATAGCTGACACGAAGGTTGACGAATTAATAGGGATTTGAATTAGGTTATCTAAATTAACGGTTGACATTTTTTTAAATTGTTGAGCCGAAATAAGGGAGATAATTGAAATTCTTCTTCCTGTTCAAAGCCGGCCTGCTTTGGAACTACGTTTCTTTTTTCGCATCTGTTTACATTTAGGTAATGATGAATGTAGTCCCAGTTCATTTAGTCTAGAGCACAATGTAGTGTGGAGAGCCAAGGAGTGATAATTTAAAGCAATTAATGAGGGTCCATCGTAGCATAAACGGGTTGAATGGCGAGTATCACGTGATGACGGTTTGTTCGAAAACGGTGGGACAAGACAGCTGAGAAAAAGTCTAATTGTTCTCTTTTCCAAAACAAGGACATGAAGAAACACATACGAATTTAGCAGCCAATACATAATGAACACAATAACGAAGATGAAAACAGACAGCAAGCACAAATATCATGAAAACGGCACTAAAAAACGGAACAGCTGCTTCAAGCCGGTTAAGCGATAGCGGCCACTTTGTCAAATATATATATAATATCAAGCTTTTCTCTAAGCATGTGAAATGAATCCATTTACAAAATGAAAGATTTTTGTTTAACTGTTGATTATCCAAGGATATCTTGATCTGGCTGAATGGGCCTGTCAGAATAACATACGAAATCTCATCTTACAACCAATACTTTTACCCAACGTATTTCTAGCATCGTTCCCCAAAGGACAAGCACTACTTTAGGGATTTTTTTTTTTTTTTTTTTTTTGGTGTTAATTTTCTCCCACTACTATTTCTTTTTCTTGCGAAGTAGAAAGTAGCTGCGGCAGGTTTGAAGATGTCTAAAACGCTGCACAGTCGGTCTCATGTAAACCAGACAGAAGGCTTTTTACAAAGTCCAGATAAAGTTTAATGAAATATCAATTAAATCGCTATTTACTTATCCCGCACATTTTATGTTATGATTATAGCAATGAGAAAGTACAGTTGTTTACTTAGCACACACTGGTAAATTGTACAATTAACGAGTAATTTGTCTTGTATCTGTTTTGAATCTTACTAAACACGTATTGCAACCAGGAACTCGTTTAAGTTCGTTTCCCAGCCTTCAAATACGAATATATATGTCTGTGTATGTACATAGATAGATCCATGCATACATACGCACGCACGCACACACACACGCACGCACGCACGCATCCATCCATACATACATACACACATACATACATACGTGCATGCATACATACATACATACATACATACGCACTGACGCGCACACACATATACACATACATACACAAATAAATCCTTTTTAATAGTTTATTTGAGCTTCGTCAGGGACATGTTTTCAAGAGAAATAGCCGAATAACGGTATGTCTTACACTTCAAGTACTACTGTCTTTTTCGAGTAGCTCATGTCTGGGTGTAATCTAGTGGGAACACAATCAACGGGCCAATGACCTTACTAATGAAAAAGTAGATACCTTATATCCTTGTGTACGAGTCCGATCCAACTCCAACCTGCATACACTCAGCTCAGACGTCCGAATATGCGCCGGCAGATCTGTGGCTTTGCAATTTCTCAGTAGTAATCAGTTGAACGAACAACATCGACCCTAATCTACCAGCATTTTATGCGACGGCAGATCTGTGTTTATGTTGTTTGCAGTTGGACTCAAGTTAAAATATAGCATATACGGTACTTTTAAAATACGCTGATAAATACAAACTAAAAAGAATGTAACTAATGGTTAATTTAAAACAATCCGAATCCGACTTACAAGACTTTTTAAACAGACGACATCACGCAGCATTTCGTCAAATAAACTCCAGCTTACTTAGATATCAACAACCAAGGATATATTTTACAGACGTACCGGTGGCTCCGAGACGAAATGCCGCTTATTATATCAACACAACAGGGAAAACATAATACATTCAAGATGTGAAAAGCTCGATAAATACGATACAGGACGAGAAGTTCATGTTAAATGGCACGAAATATTTGGAAATGTATTACATTGCATTTCATTTGCTTTGCAAAGGAAGCCACGTTTTATGAGAAATGAATCAGTTCACACAGCGCGGTGAAAGCATATTGTATTAAACGTCATATTTATGCTTTATTTAGGATGGCTAGATCAATTACTGTGTGATAATGGCTTTCTGAATTATTTCCGAATGATTAAGAAAAGATTATCCATCAATGAACGTGCATTTTAACGATGGACTTTGTTAAACAAGGAGGCCATTGGAATGCAGTTTAGTTTCGCTTTCCATGGGTGGATTTCATTTGTTGTCAATACGTACGTAATAAAATACAAGCGACAAATACGAAATTTGTTTCATGAATGGAAGTTGCTCTTGTTTTAATTAGATGATTTGTTTTGTCATGATTTTAAAGGAACTCGTCTAAAACATTTGCGAAATTTAGCATCAATTCTTGAAATTATAAGTTGCATTAGCTTTTTTGTCGGTATAACATCTCGTTATTTTGTTAGTGAGCGCTTAATAAAGAAGAAATTTTGACTGGCACTCAAAGTAGCTTGAAGTGTTTAATCTCACAGCTAATATAAATAGAGACTGTATGACACATTACATTTACGTGTGAAGTAATAAGCATCGAAAATATCAATCACATTTATCGTGAGTTCTCACGTACCTACCTGTAATCTCTGCTGAAAATAAAAATTCTGATTACACGTCGAATCAAATTTAAAATCTACATTGATTTATTTTTTATTTATTTGTCTATTTTTTATATAGACATAACTTTGAGACCACCATATATTTATATTCTTTATATGTATTATTTCGTATACGTCTCATAAATTATTTTATTTTTATTTTCCATTTGGAGGTGTTAATGAGAAATATCACCACCATTTATATACTCTTGTATGATTCACATTTATAAATTCTCTCTCTCTCTCTCTCTCTCTCTCTCTCACAGACACACACAGACACACACACAGACACACGCATACACACACATATGATAAATGTGATGCATTCATAGCACTTAGGTCATATGATCTATTCCAGATAAATCAACACCCTGTTTAGATCATATATTCCCTTTAAATCAACAGTCTGTTTAAATCATATATTCCCTTTAAATCAACAGTCTATTTAAATCATATATTCCCTTTAAATCAACAGTCTATTTAAATCATATATTCTCTTTAAATCAACAGTCTGTTTAAATCATCTATTCCCATTAAATCAACACTCTGTTTAAATCATCTTTTCCCATTAGATTAACACCCTCTTTAGATCATCTATTCCTATAAATTGAATAACCTGTTTAAATCATATATTCCCATTAAATGAACACCCTATTTAGATCATCTATTCCCATTAAATCAACACTCTATGTAGATCATCTATTCCCGATAAATCAACACCCTGTTTAGATCATCTATTCCCATTAAATCAACACTCTGTTTAAATCATATATTCCCATTAAATCAAAACCATGTTTAGATCATCGATTCCCATTAAATCAACACCCTGTTTAGATCATCTAGTCCCATTAAATCAACACTCTATTTAAATCATATATTCCCATTAGATCAACACCCTCTTTAGATCATCTATTCCCATCAATTGAATAACCTGTTTAACTCATCAATTTCCATTAAATCAACACCCTGTTCAGATCATCTATTCCCATTAAATCAATACCCTGGTCAGATCATCTATTCCCATTAAATCAACACCCTGTTTATATCATATATTCCCATTAATTCAGCACCCTGTTTAGATCATCTATTCCCGTTGAATGAATACCCTTTTCAGATCACCTATTTCAACACGATTTTTCGAGCTTTTTAATTCTTCCACAAATACATTTCAATTTTGGTCAATACGTTATTTTTTTATCTTGCTTCCAAATCATCGACTAGTCAAACTGATGCACAGTGGTCAACTCTCAGATAATTTTAATCGTATTCGCATTGTAAATTTTTTATATTGATTCTCGCAGAAAGAACGTTGCTTTTGCTTGATTGAATAAATAATGATAAAAACCTTTATACCCATCAGACTGCTCCAGTGGCCAAGTGGTTAGAGAGTCCTCCTCGGATGCGGGAGGTCGTGATTTCGAACCCCGACCGAGTCATACCAAAGATATAAAATAGTACAAACAACTGTCTTGCTTGGCACTCAGCATTAAGTGGTTAGTGTCATGATTGGTCAGCTTGGTGTCAGGATAATGTGACTGGGTGGGGCATGATACCACATATCTGCGGCAAAATGCCTCAGTACTAGACATTACTATAAACTGATACGCTGCAGGCATCGTAGCGATATGACTGCATTTTTTAAAAATTTACGTTAAAAATCCAAATCTCAAATCCCACACACACTCTATACACATCATATCCTGGCTGGATCATGGTGTACACCCCCAAAATTCTGCTAATGAATCGGAAACCTATTATATTTGTTTGGTATCCAATAGTTGAGGCAGACCCATGCGTCTGTCCACCATGAAAACCAAATCAGGCCACAAACATCAAATAAAAGATTCCAACCAGTAACCAATCCGTTGTGTTGTATGTGCCTTTTGTTCTTACAATTCATCCTAAGAAACTACTAAATTCACTTTTTTAGGAAACTCTTGTTTGAAAAAGATTATATCATTTGTCAACCACAAGATTCGAAGTAACATAAAATTACTGACTTTTGATTTCAATTGACACAAGACAGTATAACTGTTTCTATGTGGTTGACTCCATGTGTAAGTTCAAACTAAAAGACATCCTTCTTGTTTACGAACATAATCACTACTTTGTTTTAAAATTCTTTCGTATTTACAGTATAAAATCAACTGAAGTAATATTTGTTTATGAGTATCGCTCTTAAGGGAATGGTGCGTCAAATGAGTATATATGTTGTTTGTGAGTATGATTCAAACAGCAATAATGCATCAACGAGTAGTTATTTTGTTTCATCAGAAGCGAGAAGGTATTTTGTTTTATCAGATCCTAAATAAGACACTTTATCACTGTATAATATTTATAGCAATATAAATCCCACAACCCTCCTGTAATGGAAACTAAAGATAAATCCCACAACCCTCCCTCAATGGAAACGAAAGACAGATTTCCTTTACCTATAAGGATAGCTTTCAGAACAATTACATTCAATACAAATAGAAACAGACTACTCGTGCTGGTTACTCTCAAATGGAGGTGTAAAAGACAGTTTCGTACAGTTCTGAAACATTTTGTTTTGACTATGATTTAAATAAGTCACATTTGTCTTCCCTTTCTGGATATCTTACATTTCTACTCGTCTGTAAATGTTTGTGTAATGGACAGTTCTACATTGCAGATACAGGTAGATGTTTTTTTAATATAAAATTTTGCCACGTAAAACATAATGCCGTACTTTTAAATGTACATTATTTTGTCTTTTTGAATTTGTTAAAAAGATACCGCTATGCAGGTGAAAAATAAAATAATGTTATATACCCGTCAATAGTCTTTTTCTCTGATTCAAATTCATCTAACTGAAATTAGTGCATATCAATATATTATGACAATGATACCATAGCTTGCTATTTTCCAAGACAGAGAAGATTTGGTCCAATCAATAAATCGTGTTTAGGTGTTGCTTCCTAGAAATCAATACTCTATCTGTTACATTTGGGGACTGCTGAAATGTTTGGAATCAAGTGAATTTCAATAAAAGAATGCAAAAATCAATCAGAAAGTGAAGTCGGTGGTTGTAAGCTTTCCGGCGACATATCGTCTGGAAATTAGGGCGCCTTACAAAATTAAGATCCTGCAATGCTGATCAAACGGGCATACAGTAATGAAATTTACTGAACGAACAAGAAAAAAAAGTAAATTATTTCAAAGATACCAGGTTACATAAAGACAACAGGGTTTGTCCTTAATATATGCTTGATGTTATTTATATTGATATGTGGATATTTTTTACAAATTTGTGATAAATCAGGATCATCTATAGGAATGTGCAGAATATCTTTATTTGCCCCGACTTTTGTTTTGAAAGAAATATGGACGAGCTGAAACTGATTTTCAGCATAACTCTAATTACACAAGATCTGAATTATGCCCTGATGCGATCAAGGCCAGTAGCACCCTTCCAGTAATCGGACGATGATTTGCCTTAACTGCAACTCTAGCCATCAGCTGAGTATCTTCTGCTCTAAAGGAATGCAAGAGAGATCACGTGTTGGCTCTGCACGTAAAAAAGTATTGTAACTAAAGAAGCGCGGTTAAAATTAGGTTATATTATAGAATAAGTTATATCATGAAGGATATCCTGGACGATGTGTATCTTAACATAGTGAGCCATATTACAGTACTGCAACTTCAACATACAGAACATATACCTTTTTCACCTGAAGTTGTAAGGCGTAGCATGCCTGAGCGTAAGAGGGCATCCTACACCACATGAACCAATATAATTTTATATACTTATTCAATATATTTTATATTATACATTTAACAAAATACATATTAATCGTTCTGATATGTTATAGGAATAACAAATTTTAAACAATATTTCAACGTTTATTAAACATTTTATACTTCGTTCGTTGTACCAATAAAACATGTGTACCGAACAGTCGTAATACGTGCTACTTACTAATTGGATAAAGGAGATGATTCTCGTTCATCTTTTAACGAAACCAAGTTTTGAAAAGATGAAATGTCATGTAGCCAAACAAACAATGAAATCCCGGAATAAGGAAAGATGACGCAATATATAAATGAAAATTGTAGACAAAGTTATGAAAAGATGAGCCAGAAAAAGTACGTACAAGTCTCGTCTTTTATTGATTGTGGTGGGTAAATTTGAAATTGTGTATGCACAGCGAAATACCAGACAGTCAATTATGTGGTACTGACGACAAGTAGGAACGGATACTGTTGTTGTTGATCTCTGGTGGGCGTCAGTTTACGATGTGATCAGAGTTCGACCTTTCTATTGACATATTTATTTAACTGCAACCAGAAGTAATTCGTTTTTTTTTCTTCTATACTTCAATTTAGTTATACAGGTCTGGAAAAGAGACTGGAAATATTGTATGATGGACTTCGTCTTTTCTATACTTCACTTTAGTTAAACAGGTCTGGGAAGGAGATTAGAACATTTTTATGATGGACTTCGTCTTTTCAATACTTCACTTTATTTATATAGGTCCACGAAGGAGATTGGAGACTGTATGAGGGACTTCATCTTTCCAATGCTTCACTTCAGTTATACAGGTTTGTAGGAGATTCGAGAATTTGTATGACGGACTTCATCTTTCCTGAATTTCACTTCAGTTATATAGGTCAAGGAGGAGATTAGAGAATTTGCATGACGGACTTCATCTTTCCTATACTTCACTTCAGTTATATAGGTCTTGAAAGAGACTGGAGAATTCATATGATGGACTTCGAATTTTCTATACTTTTTTTCAGTTATATAGATCTTGAAACAGAGAGGAGAATTTGCATGACGGACATCGTCTTTTCTATACTTGACTTCAGGTATATACAGGTCTGGAAGGAGATTAGAGAATTACATGACGGACTTCATCCTTCCTATATTTCACTACAATTATATATTCATGATACTAAAATCTGCGTGACTTATTTTCATTCATAATCACCATGATCCATTCTTTTCTTACTGAAATTAATTTATACATTAATGATCAACGTGAAATGCGTTTGTCGCTTTCTGCAACCATTTTGAGCATCAATGTTATGCTAATTGAACTCAGTATCAGCCGATAGTCTGACTGTTAGGAATCAAGCAGTGTGTCTAGGTCCCTTCTCCACCAAACAAGCGTACAGAAAGTCTGTCACTATTTATCTTGGTTCCATCACCTTGGAAACGTTTTATTTCTTGTAGCAATAATGCATACATACATACATACATACATACATACATACATACATACATACATATATTATTATTAATCTATTAACCTGACTGAACCGCTCCGGTGGCCTAGTGGTTAGATTACCCGCTTTGGATGCGAGAGATCGTGGGTTCAATCTCCGGCCGAATGGTACTAACAGCTCCCTCGCTTGGCACTCAGCATTAAGAGATCAA
The DNA here is from genome assembly GCA_028554795.2 of Sinohyriopsis cumingii. Classification (NCBI taxonomy): domain Eukaryota; kingdom Metazoa; phylum Mollusca; class Bivalvia; order Unionida; family Unionidae; genus Sinohyriopsis; species Sinohyriopsis cumingii. Next base: position 33,821,550 of record CM068839.1, read on the forward strand.
TGTTAGGACTTGTCGTGTCAGTCGCAATGATTTCTACTGAAAACTAATCTATATTTGCGACAACTAAGCCGGAATTAGCGGTGCTGGGTAAAATTAATTGTTCCGTCGAGTGCCTATTGATTGATTTAAGTCTTGAATTGAAACAAGCTTACAGTAGAGAATCTGCAATGCGAATAAAAGCTCTGAAACTTTTATATTATTCCATTGTTGCAGATTAAGATCTAAAGCCAGTTAGGACTTCTTGAATTTCAAATTTCCGGAGCACACGAATTTCTTCGAATATATATACTGTACCGAATAATCCAAGCTTACAGTTACGGGCAATTTTTGAGACTTAAAAAAGAAACAAATTAAAATACTCAGTGCATTAAATCAACAGTCCTTAGTACGGAAGTTATTCAATATCCTTTGGCACTTTCATGCAATCTTTGTAAGGGTAGTATCTTTAAAAACAAAGTTTGTAAGTGTGTGATTTTCTTTTGTCTTCTTTCATGGAGGAGATTTTTGAAATATGTTTTCCTTAAAGAAAACAACTTGAACAGGACACATATGCAGGGTAAGAAAATATGATCATAAAATATTAGGTGAAAATAACTTTCTGTGAAGAAACCATTTATTTTTAACTGTGATTCGCAATTACTGAATTATATTTATAACATATACAATATAAATGCCAGGTCTTTTCAGTCATCGACCGCTTAGAATAATCTCAAATTCTTTAATTGTACCATTGTACTTCTCTTTAATATGTCTTTAAATGACAGTCAATTTCCTACCATACAGAAAACCGCCAACGCAATAGCTTGATTTCAGTAGGCCGATAACTGTTTACCTTTGAATTATCTTTTAGCCATTCTTCGTTGCGTTGTAAAAGTTTTTGAAACAATTGTATTGAAACATTTAAACATTTTTGTATATTTTTTGCCCGCATATAAGTATTTATATAAGTTACAGTCATGGAGTCTACTGAACAATTCAACAGCTTACTAACTCATAGATATTAATTATCAAAACACAAAAGTGCCAGAAACACAGAACTATCTGTGTATGTCTTTGCAATATATCTAAAGCATTTGGTCATGCATGGAACTAGCGTTTGTTATACAAAGTTTGTGATTATGGAGCAAGAGGAAACATGCTAAACTGGTTTTATGAATATCTGTCGTTAAGCGTTCTTCTAATTTTCAATGCATCATGCACGAAATGCATTAAAGAATGCATCCCCCAATGATCCGTATTTGGTCAACTACGCTTTTTTTATTTCAAGTAATTACATTATAGAAGGTTTGTCCTGTATAACCAACTTTTTTGCTGACGATAGTTTTTTTTTTGTTGACATTTCTGCAGGCATTTATATTACTGAACATCAAATAAACTAAGACCTACAAATATTACGTAGGTGGAAGAAACAATGGTTTGTTTCTTCAAATCCATCAAAAAATGCCATATCTTTACAGACGTCATGCCTACTCACATTTCCGATTCCAGGCTACATCCGGAAATGTATCCGCTTATTTTGTAGACAGGCATATACATCTCTCATAGTACCACTGCTGACCGATGGACGTTGATACTGCCAAACTAAACAATTTATTCCTCAAGCATCAAAGGTGATAAAAATAATGAACGTGGCAAGATCAGCATGAATAGAGATTAACTACATATTAATCAGACCAGATTTTGTGTATGCGGATGTTGAATTGGATGGAGACACTTACGAGAGACCTATACTTGATACATATTGTTGTCGTTCCATTGTGAAGCAGCACTGATTCAAACAAAAGGGCAAATCACATTTCCTGTAAGGTAAACTATACAAGAATATTCGAATCATCGTGATGAACGACCTACTCAAACGCCCAGTTGATACTGACCTATACTTGTTTCATTCTGCGACGATATTCATGACGTACTAACCATTTCTGATACTATGGATTTAACCAAAAAGTACAAGAAAATGAAAACCGCCGGTGTATTTTTTTTTCTTCTTGTTTGATATAGTTTTAACTCTTGCGTATCATTATTATCATTCTGCAAAAGCCTACATGTATTTGAAGCCATTATATTACTCAAATACGATTTCATTTATTCCTCTATGAATTCCACTAAAAGACAAAACTGTTTATATATTCCTATATCTGTATTGTAACGTGCTAACCCTGGTTTAATTTTCAGCGAAGGCTCACTTACATTAGATAATTATTTCCTGTTTCTGGACATCAGCAATCCTTAAAAGGATACTTTGAACTGGTTGCAATATTATAATTTACAAGTAGTATATAGAAAGTCGTCTGATAACAAACGAAATCCCCGTAGAAATTACAGCTTCTTACATTAGCTACTTATATATGAGGAAACTATTTATCTATCTAAGTAGACTGACAACATAAACACTGAATGAGAAAAATGGAGGATTTATTCTAGTCTTCAAATGTCAATACATCAATTAATATACCAGAATCTACATATTCCCTTTTAATGTTCTCTCTGTTTCATTACGTGTAACTATAACCATCAGTCTCTACAATTTAGACCGCTCCGGTGGCCTAGTGATTGGAGCGTCCGCATCGGATGCGGGAGGTCGCGAGTTCGACTCCCAGCTGAGTCATACCAAAGACTTATAAAAATAGTACTAACAGCTGCATCGCTAGGCGCTCATCATTAAGAGGTTAGTGTTAGGGCTGGTCGATCTGGTGTCAGGATAATGTGGCTGGGTAGAACATGATGCTACATGTTTGCGGCTTGATATCCCAATACTAGACGTTGCTATAAACTGACAGATTTTGTACCGATATGACTGTTATGGGAAAGGCCAATCTAAGTTAGACGTAAAAATGCCTAATATTTTTTCTTTATAACTGCTACGAGTCTATCCTCTAAAAATAAGTAACAGAAAAGAGGGAAGAAAACAAAATTTGTAAATTTTAGCAAATAATATATTTCCCAAGAATAGAAGGTGGAAAATGAGAAAAAAGAACTTACGGTATTGCGAATTAAATCCAAATTATAATCCAAGAATTAAAGACAAAAGTTCCTGTAATTAAAGCTCCTGAATAAAACTCAGCTTAAGCCCCGAATAGATTTAAAATTGAAGTCGATGACGTGTTTGTTATGGCTTGAGTCGCACTGATGTGTCAATAGTCTCTTGTTGAATCACAGAAGTATAATTCCAGATTTGAATTTAGTATAAATTCAAATGAAGGCCTTTGTCCAAGAATTTTATCAGAGCACTTTTGTATTTCCAGAGAAAATAATCACTTGAAATCAATAATGTGAAGAAAATTTCAGCTCAGACTGGACACAACATAATAGAACTTAAAGTGTCATAAGTTAAAGCACAACTGGCAAAATTAAGATGTTCACAAGGTAATATAGTTCTCTGTTTGACCCTAGGTCACAAACTAGCATTATCTAAAATCAACTATTACCGAATGGAAAATAACTTTCTAGCATGATTTAATGAGCCTTGTTTATTTAAAACATAATAGCCTATAAAATTTGCTTTGGATTCTCCAAACCCCTGACCCAAATCAACATGTCTACCTGAATAATAATTTGATTAATTAGCTCATACACATACAAAATAATAAAGCTATTATTATTTGTTTACATCAATGAAGTAAAATAAAATTAACAAAAGTCAATCAGGTCAAACAGAAATGAACTCAGTTTTGGATTAGATTAAGTCCAGTAAACAATGTTACATTACAATAAAATGTAATGGAATAGACAGTTTTAAAACTTAACAGACAGACAATTTAAATTAAATATACATAACACTAACCAAATCAAGTTTCTGTTTATTGCAGCACAATGCAAATTGTACTATTGAAGGTGGTTTCTCTGCGAATAATTACCAAATAATGTCAAGTAGATGGGGAATATATTACATTACATGCTAAAATAGATGTATGTCTTTTTTTAGATCACAGACAGATATACCATGAGTTTAACTAAATAAGAAAAGCCTTAGCGCCGAGCCTAAAATAAACCACAATTTTAAAAATTAAAGAAGACAATAATTTTTCATTTTCTTTTCTAAGTGAGACAGATAAAATCGTGATAAGAACGATTACGTATCACGATTAAGAACAGAGTTATATCCCCTTGCGTTCGGCACCTCTTCTATTTGAAATATTGTTAAGCGCTACGTGATCAGATTGTAATTAGAAGATCATAACCTAGATTTGAAAGTATGTAGCATGTCAGGTGGTAGTTGTAACATCATAACCGTTATATGAGAAGATGTGGCACGTCAGGTGGTGATTGGAATATCATAACCGTTACTCGAGACGATGTAGCAAATCAGGTGGTGATTGGAATATCATAACCGTTACTCGAGACGATGTAGCAAATCAGGTGGTGATTGGAATATCATAACCGTTACTCGAGACGATGTAGCAAATCAGGTGGTGAATGGAATATCATAACCGTTACTCGAGACGATGTAGCAAATGAGGTGGTGATTGGAATATCATAACCGTTACTCGAGACGATGGAGCAAATCAGGTGGTGATTGAAATATCTTAATTTTAATGTGAAACGTTGCAGCGAATCAGTCATAACTCGCTGTATCCCCAATAGTCTGAGTCTTCTGAAGTCTGAGTTTATGTCATAGTAAGTTCATGTTTTGTTGCCATGGTCTTCAGGTACATCAGGTAGTGTTATTTTTTCAAGCATTATTAACGGGAAACCAAAGGTTGGTCTGTTTAGTAAAGCTGGAAGAAAAAAAAAATACACACGTTCTAAATTACAAAATCAATGCTTGATTAGGAAGAATACTTTGAACAACTTTTGAAGGGCCTTGATTATGTAAGTCAGGTACATATAATATTTTTGTTGAGTCTTATAAAACAAAAGCTCACGCTTACACTTCTCTATCGGATGTGTATCACATTGCTTGACAACTCTTACATGTTCATGATCAAAACTGACTTCTTAATGATGCACGTATCCATCTAAAATGTTGATTCGTTATCATATATATATATATATATATATATATATATATATATAATGTGCAAGGAAGTCTTCAAAATATGTCGTTGATAATGTCCTATCGAACATGTTTGCCTTTACGTGGTCTTACCTACCTACGTCTGTTGAATGAGTCAAACACATATCTGACAGGAAACACTTTATATGTTCATAAGTACATGAGGGGCTCCAACACATTTAGATCTACAAATAGTCCTGGATGTATTATGTGCATCAGAGACGAAATTAGTAGACTATCAACTCTTTTACTTGGCTTGATGACAAAAATTTATTTTATCTCTAAAATATTTGAACCTGTTCATCTAAATAGGGCGATAGTATTTCAATTAAAGCAGAAATAATCAATGATTTCAAAAGTTCAAGAGTTGGCTACAAGTTTTGTGTATAAATACATCTAGCATTTGCTTTTTAACTACATCTGATGGGAGATTAGACAGATCATGTTGCCATTACTAAGGCTCCATCGCTACTGCAAAAGTAAATAGATATATTGTAAATAATGGCGATTTGCAGAATATTATGACGTCTGACCCGAGATGCAATTCTGTGTAACTCTACGATGATGCGCCTTCCGACAATGTCGAAGTACTTTCATTTGCACTCTTGCTGTAGAAACCGTATAAAATTATTTTGTATATAACTGAAAATACTGCCAAAAGCTCGAGATATATATTTTTTTAAACATTATTATAAATTTTTAGTATTGTTAGTATACTCCACATACTATGTGCTATAAAACATTTCTGGATATTATTGACACAATCCGCATACCATTTGCTATCAAAATATGAATATTCTTTGTTGAGTAATATAATTAAAATGGATATACCATATGTTTTCAAAAGATAGACGTTATCTTTTCAGAACTATTGATATAATGCTTATACTGCATGCTATCAAGACACGAACGTTCATCCCAGTGCTATTAATATAATCCACATACATATGTATCAAACCACGAACGTTCATCCCAGTACTATTAATATAATCCACATACCTTATGCTATTAAAACATAATCGTTCATCCCATTATTATTAAAATAATCCGCATACAATGTGCTATCAAAACATGATCGTTATCCCAGTATTATTAATATAATCGGCATGCCATATGTCATCAAAACACGAACGTTCATCCCAGTATTATAAACATAATCCATATACCACATGCTATCAATACACAAACGTTCATCCCAGTATTATTAACATAATCCACATACCATATGTCATCAAAACACGAACGTTCATCCCATTATTAATAATATAACCCACATACCATATGCCCTCAAAACACGAACGTTCGTTCCAGTACCATTATTATAATCCACATATCTTATGCTATATAAACACGAACGTTCATCTCAGAATTATTAATATATCTACATACCTTATGCTATCAAAACATGACTGTTTATTCCATTATTAATTATATACTCCACATACCGTATGCTATCAAAACACAAACTTTCATCTCTCAGTATTATTATAAAATCCACGTACCGTATGCTTTCAAAACAAGAAAGCTTTTCTATGTATTTTAAGACAATCCACTTATCCATATTGCATCAAACACGAACGCTTATCGCAGTATTATCATAAAATCCACATACCATATGCCATCAAAACACAAACGTTCATTCCAGTATTATCAATATAATTCACGTACATTATGCTATCAAAACGAGAAAGTTCTTCCCAGTATTATTAATAAGTAGTAAGGTGGGCCACCATAGCCTCAATGGGAATTAGCATTACAGAGACCCCTGGGCCACTATAGCCTCAATGGAAATTTAACATGGAGAAAAATCGTGGGCCACTATAGCCTCAAGGGGAATTTAACATGGGAAATAGTCTTGGGCTACTCTAGCCTCAAGGGGAATTGAACATGGAGAAAAAGTCTTGGGCCACTCTAGCCTCAAGGGGAATTGAATATGGGATTTTTTTTTTTTTTTAAATTTTAAATTTAAATTTAAATTTAAATTTAAAATAAGGGGTAGGCAATTCAAAAGTCATTCTCTTTTCGAGAAATATGGCTGGCCCTGAAAAGGGCCTTTGGGTTTATGTTAATCTAATCATTAACATAAAGGGCACCGCATTGGTCTTCTTCTTGTCCTTAGGCTGCGTCTCACTGTTGGCCCGTAAATCAGCACTCTTTTGAGGCATCCTTGTCTTTCGACGTAGATCCTACGTATCCACAGACTAGTGTTTGTCCTGTGGACAACGGTCCACTTGGATCGGACATACATGAGCATGTCCGTCCTGAACATCATGGAAGACACAAGCGTAGAAGATTGCACATCGGTCCACATCTTGAAGCGACGAGAACAGGTGAATCAATGCAGTGAACTGCGCTTATTTATAGGTAGAGGTAGGATTGAAACGGATTGAGTTCATTCACCAATCCGAACACGCGTTACAAAATTCAGTCAGCCCGCATCCAATCCGAAAAGAGCAGTCTGTGACGTCACGTAGTCTATATAGATTCGCTAGCGCTTGTGTGCAGTCAATCTATGCGACAGTGATTCAACATGACGGAAACTCAGAAAACGATCCATTGGGGTGCACCAACAGGGGAGACTGCCCAAGGGAACCCGGACTTACTTTCAGAAGAGGTGAATTGGGATTTTGTGGATTTTCTCTCCTCGCAAGAGTTTGTTCCGGAACCTTCGTTACCTTCTTCATTACCGCAAGTGGAGAATTTTAGACAGAGACAGAAAGAAGAATTGGAGAAATTTATACAACGACAAAAGGAAGCGGAACAAGCTTTTCTCCTACAGCAACAGCAGCAAGAAGAAGAGGTAAGAAAAAAAAAACAACAGCAAGAAGAAGTAGCAGCAAAGAAACAAGAGGGTGAAAATCAAACGGTCACGGTACTGTTGGACATTTTAGCGGAGTTAAGAAGTCTGAAACAAATGTATCAGACTTCTTTATCACGACCGAAGAGAATACGACCTTCCCGAGCTAAACACGTCAACCCTGTGACTAAGCCTACCGTACCACCCTTAGTGATTTCAAACCAATCATCATCATTACGCAGTCCAGAAGTAGGCCTTGGCCGTGGCAAAGGCTTAAGGCAGTTAAAGTTGATTGCTTAAACTCACCCCTACACCATAAAGAAAAAAGGCCCTTTTCAGGGCCACCCACATTTCTCGAAAAGAAATACAATTTCAATTTGCCAATAACTCAAAAAAAACCCCACCCATTTTATCCTTATAGTACGTTTCTGTGTATGAGCGCGTGAGTGTACGTTCTTATTTTAAAATCAAAACTCAAAGACACTTACCTTATATCATTAATTTATTCTTTTATCCATTTTTTACAATCCAATTCACAATTCACAACAAAACACTTTAATAAAAAGTTCATTGACTTTTTCTTTCTCCTTGTTTAGTCTCTCTGTTTTCTTGAATTTCTTCACCGTCTTTTCCTCTTCTTTCTCCTCATTTTCTTCCCTTCTTCTTTTCTTCTCCTGTTTCTTTGCCTCTTGTAAATAGAATTGTCTTCTTTCTTCCTCTTCTTCCTCTGAAGAATCCCTCTCTTCCTCTGAAGAATCCCTCTCTTCCTCTGAAGAATCCCTCTCTTCTTCTGAAGAATTCCTCTTTTTTTCTCATTCCTCTTGTTTCTTTTTTGGGCAATCTGGAGACCAATGTCCTTTTTCTTTACAATAATAACAGGTATCTTTACTTTTGTCTTTTTTAGCCCCTGTTTTTTTTTCTTTTTTGACGGTCTGGACACTCTGAAGACCAATGCCCTTTCTTCTGACAGATATAGCAAGTATCTTGACTTTTATCTCGAAAGGAAGGAGATTAGTCCGTCGGCTGGTCTGAAGAGAATTTTCTAATGACCCCTCGCAAAGCTCTGATGAAACGTTCGATTTGGTTAGTCTCTTCCATCGTTGTGCTCAGCTTGAGAGTGAAATGAATAGTGAAAGGACAAGACACACACCCTTTTATATACGCTGGTCTGCCATGACTATAAATTAGTCTATGGTGTTTAAACTTGAGTCATTTGACGTTTTTCACTCAAGATGAAACGATCCTATTCATTCGAGAAGAAAGAAGAAGAAAGTAAGAGGCAGAAACGTGATCTATCGCCTCGTACCAGGGCTGAAATCTTGGCACAAATTCATGCCAGTGATTTTGAAGAGGACATGAGTGAACCAGAATTTGAAACCTCTAAACTAAGTTCACCACCCTTAGTCAACCCTGAAAAATACTATTCTATTCGAGAGACGGAAAAGCGCTCCTCTAGAAAATTTAGAACCACGGCTTACACCTACACAGTGAAGTTTAAAGATTTCAAAGCCGACGTACCATTGGAGAAAGCAGAAGGGTTTATCACCGAGATGTGGGATTCTTAGCTCACCACACTCAAGCGACAATGTCAACCCAAAGAAGACGATCGCTTGACACTATCCATAAATCACGACAGCTTGAAATCCCCTGTTTGGATCGAGTTTAGCAGACCCGCAGAACTAACCCCTTCCAAAGTCATGGACAAGATTCAACACGTACAACAATCTAATGATCAGTTTGACATCACCGATGATAAAGCCACACTGAAAATGGCCCACGTCTCTCCTCCTCAAGGGACTGGACGCAAAAAGATGTTATTGGTGGACGATCTTCGCAGCACCAAAAAGAGTCTCGTCCAAATTCACAACCCTCAAGACCAGATGTGTTTAGCTCGAGCCATCGTGGTGGGACGAACCTATGCCAACAAGAACGACACGGTAGAATGGAAAAGAGCCTGGAAAACTATTCGACAATCGGACCGAGCCAAACAACGAAACGAAGCAGAACTCCTGTTGCAACAAGCTGGCCTGTCCAAAGACACACCCTGCGGCATTCCTGAGATGCAGAAATTGCAAGATGCCCTAGCTCCACGCTACACCTTGAAAGTGCACCCTCAAGAAATGCGCGGACCTCTGTTGTTTCGAGGTCAAGATTTTAAGGACGGAAAATACATTCATGTTTATTATCACGATGACCATATCGATACCATTACCACTATCACCGGATTCCTGGGATACATATATTACTGTGAGAAATGTGATTATGGTTATAACAATCGAGAGCAACACAAGCATTGTGGATGGAAATGCCCAGGATGTTTGGCCTCTCCACCCTGTCTGAGCGAAGAACCAGTGCCTTGTTCAACTTGTCTGCGCACGTTTGTCAGCCCTACCTGTTACCAACAACATCTGAAGACGCAAGGTTCACAGAAGAAATGTGCTTGTCAACTCCTGAGATTGTGCCCTACCTGTGGACAAGGCATACTTACCAATAATGCCAAGGCACACGTATGTCGAGGAAAGAAAAAATGTCACATTTGTCACCACATCGTGGACTTGGAACACCAATGCTACGTGCAAAAATACCAACCCCCACCAGAGAAAGAGGACGGTCACAAGAAGAAAGGCAATTTCATCTTTTTCGATTTCGAATGCATGCAAGAGACTGTCATTCACATTCCTAATTTCTGCGTGGCTCATCGAGCGTGCGAGAAGTGCATTCAAGAACCTACCTTCAGTCATTGCCCTCACTGCAGCAAGATTCCTGGAGGGCGTGAAAAAATCTTTCGGGGACCGAAGACGTTAGCCGATTTTGCCCAATGGGTCTTAGACCCCATCGACAAGACGTGGAGCCAAGAGGACATCGAACGTTACGGAGATTGTCATCGTCATGCCACAGTGATGGCTCACAATTTCTCCGGATACGATGGACAGTTTCTTCTCAGATACTATACGGAACAAGGCACCGAGCGTCCTAAAGTCACTTTGAACGGAGCCAAAATCATTTTCATGCAAGTGGGACAAGTACAGTTTAAAGATTCGATGAGCTATTTGGTCATGCCTTTGAGTCGAATGCCTAAAACGTTTGGAATGACAGAAATGGCTAAAGGGTACTTTCCACACTTTTTCAATACGGAAGCCAATCAACACGCCGTTCTACCCCATTTACCTGAGGCTCACTATTACGACCCCGACAACATGCGTACCGAACAACGAGAAGCTTTCTACGCTTGGTACCAGGCTCACGCCACGGACCCTTTCGACTTTCAGGAAGAAATGCTAAAGTATTTTCGTTCCGACGTGGACATTTTACGGCGTTGCTGTGGAAAATTTCGAGAACTGTTCATGGAACACGGAGGGGTCGATCCTTTGAAAGAAGCTTGCACCATTGCCAAAGCGTGTTCCTTAGTGTATCGACAACGATTCATGCCTGAAAACACCGTGGCTGCCATCAGTCCTCAAACGACCCACTATGTCAAACGTCAATACTCGGTCAAAGCCCTACGTTGGTTACATTACTTGTGCGACAAGGAAGACAAGTGAATTCAGCATGCTCGCAACGGAGGGGGTGAAAAGACCATCGGAACGTATTCGGTCGATGGCTGGGACTTAGAAAACCCAAAGATCGTGTACGAATTTAACGGTTGCTTATTTCACGGATGTCCCGTCTGTTACCCTGACCGTGACACTAAAAATCAGTTTTTACAACGGACCATGGAAGACTTGTACCAGGACACTTGTCAGCGACGCCTAAGGTTAGAACAGCAAGGATACCAAGTGGTGGAAATGTGGGAACACGAATACGATCACCGTATGAAAACCGATCCCGAGTTTAAACGCCTCGTGGAAAGTTACCAGTTCATGGACCCGTTGAACCCGAGGGATAGTTTGTACGGAGGAAGGACCAATGCCACCTGTTTTCTGTACCAAGCCGACGAAGAGAAAGGAGAAGAAATCAAATACTTGGACGTGTGTTCGCTGTATCCCTACGTGTGCAAATATTGTCGCTTTCCTGTAGGGCACCCACAATTGTTAACGGAACACATCGACCTGAAAAACATTCGACAATACGAAGGCTTGATCAAGGGTAAAGTTTTGCCTCCCACGAACCTATACCATCCCGTCTTACCTCACCATTGTCAAGGCAAACTGATGTTTCCCTTGTGCCGTACTTGTGCCGAAACGTGCAACCAAGATCAGCCTTGCCATCACAGCCAGGAAGAACGTGCCTTGACGGGAACCTGGGTCAGCGTAGAATTGTTCAAAGCTCTGGACATGGGATACCAACTGTTAGAAGTGTACGAAATTTGCCACTTTCCCAAGACACAACAGTACCACAAGGGTGATCCCAGTCAGAAAGGCATTTTCGCTGACTACGTGGATGCCTTTTTGAAACTGAAACAAGAAGCCAGCGGCTATCCTTCCTGGTGTCACACTCCCGAAGACCAAATACAATTCAAAGAGAAATACTATGAACAAGAAGGCATCACTTTAGACCACATCGAGAAAAACGAAGGCAGGCGATCGTTTGCCAAAGTGATGTTAAATTGCTTGTGGGGTAAAATGGCACAACGACCGTGTTTACCCAAGACGGAATATTTGACACAACCTTCCCGCTACTTCCAGATGATTCACGACAAAACCAAATACATGAAACACGTGGACGTCGTTCGCGAGGATTTGATCTTGGTCAATTACGAGGAAGATTTGGACTTTGTACAAGACGACCCTTTTGGAAATGTCATCATTGCGGCTTACGTGACAGCCCATGCTCGCTTAAAATTGTACGAAGCTTTAGAACTGTTAGGGGAACGCGTCCTGTACTTTGACACGGACAGTTGCATTTACATCCATCACCCGAGTCAACAGCACCCTGACATCGAAGGAGACCGTTTAGGAGCCTGGACAGACGAGCATCCCGACGACAAGATTCTAAGTTTCGTCAGTGTCGGTCCCAAAAATTACGGCTACGAATACCGTGACAAACAAGGAGAAGTGCACACGACGTGCAAAGTGAAAGGAATGACTCTGAATTATCGTACCAGTCGAGTGGTCAACTTTGGGGTATTGAAAGAAGCCTTGCAATCGGGAGAGGATGAACACTTTAAAGTGACCACCTATCAACCCAACAAGATTGTACGTTTACCCACTCATCACATCGTCAGTCGGCCCTTGGAAAAAGTCTATCAAATCGTGTACCAGAAGCGAGTTCGACTTCCCAATCATTTCACCTTACCGTATGGACACGTTGGTATTGGTCTGTATATAAAAAGGAACCCTAGGCAAGATCCATAGTTCATTGTGACTACCAAGACTAAGCGAGCAAGATGAATACTTTGAAAGAGACATCGTTCCAGTTTGGGGAATGTAAAAAAGTTGTATCTTCCTCTAGTGTGACTAATATTGGATGGATAAGACCCATGCATTGCGACGGAAAATGTCCGGAGGGAAACTGCGATTGTCCATGTGGTTACCATTGTAATTGCGTAACGGAGTTTGCAGACGAGTGCGATTGTGAGCCTTGCGATGGGAACGATGCTGTACGCTGTGACCTTAGCGATGCCGTAAAGCATCATGGGAACTTTGTTCTCACTACCCCTATCATGGAAAGTGATGCTGTGCGTGTCAAACCTGAGGGATGCGAAAATGATGCCGCTCGTCCTCTTGGACATTTTACTGGGTTTCGTTTTAAAGGGGAATGTTCACCTTCACGTCTACCCCCCCCCCTACGGATGTCATCCAGCCCTGAGCAAACTCATGTTCATGTCACCCAACCCTCATCGAAACGAACCTGTGAAAAACGAATATTCGTTTCCTGTGCGTTTGTCGGAACACTGCGACTTTGAAAATCGTCTTCAATCGTTCAAAGGAAAATGGCCTAAGTATCTGGGAGGACCGACCCCCGAAGAATTAGCCAGAGCCGGATTTTTCTACTTGGGCGAAGGAGATAAAGTCAAGTGCTTCAGTTGCGGCGTGTCACTTCACCACTGGGAACCGCAAGATTCGGCCTACGTAGAACATGCTCGATGGTCACCGAATTGTCATTACTTACCCTTAGTGGGACCGAGACATTGAAGTAACTTACCATAATCTGTTCATGGATACTTTACAAGAGAACATTCGTGCTTTGCCTGTGGAGTTGAGAGAATGCATTTACCGACAGCTGGTCAAAATACAAGTGAAACGTAAAGAACAATTGCATCCGTTACGTCACCGGTGTTTGAACCACTGGTACCTGAAGGCTATACATGGATTGATTCAATTGAAAGTGTTCCATCGGACAGAAATTGATCAACGATCCTCTAGTTTTATAAAGGATTGGTTTGTTATGGACGATTCTACCTACATCATTGTAAACTTACTGCATCGAATTCCAGAGGAAGAGTTAACGAATTACCAACATCTTGAACACAATGTCAACTTAGTGAAAGAGGAAACTTCTGAACGAATTGTAATGTGCAAATTAGTGACTAAACGATTTAAATTCGACACTGAAGTAAAACCATGTTTGTGCAAAGAGTACATTTCTTGTGTCAGACCAAAGAGGATTTAGTATGACCTATTCATGGATACTTTACTAGAGAACATTCGTGCTTTGCCTGTGGAGTTGAGAGAACGCATTTACCGAGAACTGATCAAAATACAAGTGAAACGCAAACTCAAAGTTATTCATCCGTTTTTAAATTATGCTCTGTTCCAAAGTACAAGAAGACTGATTATGAGTGGATATTACATCAGGCACAAAGTTAAACGAGGCTATTGGCCAACATCCAACGATTCCAAAAACAGTGTATATACTTATGGATACTTTACAAGAGAACATTTTGGGCTTGCCTGAGGAGTTGAGAGAAAGGATTTACCGAGAGCTGGTGAAAATACAAGTCAAACGTAAAGAACAATTGCATCCGTTACGTCACCAGATCTTTAACCACTGGTACCTGAATGGTATAAGAGGACTGATTCGTCAGAAATTTTTTCAGTGGTCAGACCTTGTTGAACACTTTCAGTTTGGGAATGATGATGGACTAGACGTTCGTAATTTTGGTTACTTCGAGATTCACTTACTGCAACGTATTGAGGAAGACGAGTTAAAGGATTACCAACATTTGTTACATGGAATCTGCTTAGAAAAAGACGAAACATCTAGACAAACTCTGACGTTTCAGTTACAGTACGTAACATTTAAATTCCCTACTGGAGAACGAACATGTTTAGTTAGAAATTACCTTTATTGCTTCCGAAACAAAGACGCTATAAAATCAAGTTGCCATGCCACGGATTATGTCACATATCATTGAACAGATTCCGTGGAAGGAACTCAATGACCATATTCAAACCGTGGATCATTACCATCGATTATTACAAGAACTGTATCCATTCAATTTGGGTCGACAAGTGGTGTGTGTCTTAGTGACTTGTTTTCTGGGATTTCGTTTACCAGCCGATTCTTTGTGGACTCTTTACGATCAGTACTTACCACCTCAATGGCCTTAAATGGTCACGAAAAACTCCTTTTGCTCAAAGCCTTGCGTTTTCATCTAGATACTTCTCGACCTCAACGGGAAAAAAAAAATTCGTCAACTTTTAGCTACCCAAGACGTGTATGACGATGTGTGTGTAGCTTGTGACTTACATCCCCATTGGACAGATGTCCGTGCCTGGAAAGAATGGGATTTTGAGGCTTGGACCCAAGAAGTGGCCCAGTATGCACGAGAGTTGTTCAAGGAAAAAAGTTACTTTTCAACCCGTGTTAGTGACGGTGCCAGAAGAACCCGTCACCGAGGACGGGACTGTCGTGGACAGGCCTGAACGACCCTTTCAGGAGGACACTTGTGTGACCTTACCCCCTACTATAGAACTGGTTAGAACATTACCCAAAACATGTTGTTGTACAGACACTTGTTTTTATTCCACGTTAATGGTTATCATGTGCCTTTTATTCTTGTACTTAAGCCTTTGGCTTTTATGTATTTTTGTCTTTCGTATTCATCTTTGAAAACATTCAATAAACGTGTTCTGAAAAAGTATATAAACTCTTGTCTTGTTTGTTTTCGTGTCACAAGTGACATTTCTCACACTATGGCTACCTCTGCTGTCTCTGCTCCCTCTTCCTCTACTGTCAAAGTCATCGACGAACACTTAGATCGTGCTAGTTGGGAGGCTTTGTATCTTCGCCATCCCTTTAACATGCTCATTGCTGGACCTAGCGGTTCAGGCAAAACCGAATTCGTCAAACGTTTGATCGAACATAAACATCATTTGATCGATCGGCCACCTCAGCGGATCGTGTGGTGTTGAAAAGAGTGGCAATCGGCGTACAGCCTCTTGCGAGAAAGTCAAGGCGATTCCATCGTGTTTGTGGAAGGCATTCCTAAAGAAGACGACGGCATCGTCTCTGACTGCCGTCAAACCCATTTGGTCATTTTCGACGACATGTTAGGAGAAGACGAAGAAGAAATTAAACTGCGGTTCACGCGCAAAGGGCATCACCGTAATGCCAGTGTCGTTTACATCACCCAAAATTTGTTTCAACAAAGTAAAGCCCATCGCACCATCAGTCTCAATGCGCATTACGTGGTCTTGTTTAAAAGCCCTCGAGATAAATCGCAGGTGCAAGTCTTAGCCAAACAGTTAGGAACGCCTTGGCTGACTCAGGCGTACGACGATGCCACTCAAACGCCACACGCCTATTTACTCGTCGATTTGAAACCTACCACTCCCGAGGATTTGCGATTTCGTACCCACTTGTTTCACAACTGGTGCCAAGACGGAGGGCCTGTCCTGTACACGTCTCCGTCCTCGACTTCATTTCACGCCACATAAAAAAATCTATAAAAACCTCAGACCCTTTTCGTCTGTCACACACACACACACACACACACAGTGTGAACATGACGTCCCTTCAGTCGCATCTTCCCGTCAAATTGATTCGTGCCTTGTATGGCATCAGTCGAGAAAAAAATCCACAAACACGAGCTCGTGTCTTAGAAGCTAGTCTCAAAGAAGTCTTACGATGGTTCACGGTGACGGCACGTCAAATACTCCAAGGAATCATTCAGATTCCTCATCAAACCAAACGCTTTTTCGATCGAAACAAAGTCGCTTTGGTCCAACTGGCCGATCCCCGCATCGACACTCAAACGAAAAAACAAATCATTTTGAAACCTGGAGGGAGCGGTACTCTAGGAGGGGTCATCATTCTCTCTCTCTTAAGATGGGATCCTAATGCCCCCAAAGTTATACCCAAGACAAAAGTCCAACGAAGCCCCAAGAAGAAAAAGAAAAAGACCAGGTCCCCAAGGAGAACTTCTCCAGTGGCAGGAAAACTCTTACCAGACACCACCCCGGAGAAAGAAAAGAAGCCCCCAGAAAAAGAAACAGAGAAAAAGTCCCCAGAAAAAGAAAAGCCCACAGAAGAAAACTAGTCGCAAGAGAGGCACTTCGGCCAGGACGCAACTTTACACTCGCAAACCACGACCTGCCACGGCAGTGACTGCGTCTCCGGCATCCTCACGTTCATCCACTTCTCCGTTGATGACACCAAGAACTGAAGAGTACTTGGAGACGTTGATCACACCAAGAACTTCTCCGGTGATGACCCCAAACAGAACTTCCCCAGTGGCAGGACCTTCCAATTTAGTGGCAGTGGCTGCTGCTCACAAAGTACCTTCTCCCAAAATCAAAGTCCAAGAAAGATCGGGCATGTTACAAAGTTTACTGGATTTGTCCAAGCAAGAACTGGCTCGATTTAGTCCGTTGCGTACCCCTGCACGACGTGTCATGCCTGTCCTCAAATTGATACGACGTCAAGACAATCAGTGGCGACGCATTCCAGTATAAAAAAGGTGTGTGACCAAGTAGGGTATCAGTGGTTTTTTTTTTGGTGCTCCTGAAGACTCAAAGATGTCACCCTCCAGAAAACCCCAAGGAAAGAAAAGGAAAGGACTACCACCACGTTTAGTCAAACATGGGGACATGTTATCTGTCCTGTCCAAAGCTTCTCCACCCCTACGAAAAAAACTCATTCAATCGGCCTCCAAAGAGGTCATCGATACCGTGTGCGAATGCTGTTTGAACGTCTTGAAAGGCACGATCCCTTTGTCCAAACACCAGAAACAATGCTTAGGCAAACATCGTCACGTTCTTCGCCAAATGGTTCAAAAGAAAATTCCCATTCGTCAAAAGAAGAAGATGCTGGTCCAACGTGGAGGCATTTTGCCTCTCTTGTTAGGCCCCATACTGAAAGGAGTCTTGGGAACCATGATGGGAGGACTGGTGGGAGCAAGATAAAAAGGCCCTCTGAAGTCCCAAGATCTCAGAATTGACCCCTGACAACCCCATGGAAGGACGAAAACTAGCTTTAGTACCTTACAAACGATGGATGGAATACCATCGGTGGCAAGAACAACGCACCCCGCATTTAACTCCCAATCCCAATTTGAGCGAGATGTCCCAGTTACAACACGAATTGCAGTCCTTGATGGATCGCCACGATTTGTCCGAAACAGAAAAATCGCAAAAGTACGGTCAACTCTTGCAACGACTGCAACTCTTTCACCAGAAAGCTTTAGACGAAACAGCTCTACCCACTCTGAAAGATTTTAAGACCTTGATGAAAAGTTCAGCACCATCACCAGTACCAGTACCAGTACCACCACTACCCGTGACCAAGACAGAAAAAGAAGAAGAAGAAGGGTTTCAAACTCCACCAGAGAAAGTACGCAAGTTAACAACACCACCTACCTCCAGAATTGGATGGATTAAAACGATGATGGCCACCCCTTCTTCATCACAAGAGAAAAAGAAAGTGAAGACAGAAGTGAAGACAGAAGTGAAACAAGAACCGATATCCCCCGCTCAGACATCCTCCTCTTCAACACCTATTGCCGGTCGCACACGCAAAGCATTGCAATCCAAGAAAGTACCCCAAGAGAAAAAGAGTACCATAAACAAGAGTGGGTGCCTTATTAACACACAAACACAAAAAATGGAAAAAGTCTTAGCTAGCATTTACTACGATCCCTCGCATCCTGCAGGTTACGCAGGAGTTCAAAAATTGTATCGTGCTGCCAAAACGCGACTGAAAAGTCTCCGTTTACCTCAAGTGCAACGATGGTTACAAGAACAAGCTACCTACACTTTACACAAACCCATTCGACTCAAGTTTGCCAGAAGTCGCACCCGAGTGGAAGGCATCGATCATCAATGGCAAGCCGATTTAGCCGATGTCTCTGATTTGGGCAGCTACAATCGTGGCTACAAATAGTTATTTTGTGTCATCGACGTCTTTTCCAAATTTGCCTGGGTCGTGCCCTTGACTTCCAAATCGAGCAGCGAGTTAGTGCGAGCCCTGCAACGAGTGCTGAAGCAAAGCGGTCGTCACCCTCTTCGATGGCAAATGGACAAAGGCACCGAATTTCTGAACCAAGCTTTCCAAAAAGAATTAAAGAAACGTGACATTCGTTTTTTTAACACCGAAAATCCCGAAACCAAAGCCAGCATCGTGGAACGTTTTCAGCGCACTTTGAAAGAACGCATGTATTTTACGCATCACCACACTCTGAAGTACATCGACATCTTACCGCACCTGGTGCAAGCGTACCAATCTTACCATCGAAGCATAGGACGTGCCCCGCAAGACGTGACTCTCGAGAACGAAGTGTTGGTGTTTGAGCGCCTGTTTGGTACGTCCCCGACGAGGACTGTCCCCAAGAAAAGTGGAGAGTTGGCCGTAGGAGATTGGGTGCGCATTGGCAAAACCAAACGCACCTAACTAGACGACCGAATTGTTTCGCGTCACTGGACGAGTGCATGGTCGTCATCCTACCGTCTATAAATTGGAAGACATGAACGGAGAAGTGCTCAAAGGAACGTTTTATTTGCCCGAGTTACAACGTGTCACCAAAAAAGAAGACGACGTGTACGACATCGAAAGCATTCTCGAACGCAGAACCCGTCAAGTGGGCAAACGACGTGTCAAAGAAGTCAAAGTACGTTGGAAAGGATATCCACCCAGTTTTGATTCTTGGATCGACGCTTCGCAAGTCATCGACTATAAAAAGAAGTGACCATCATGCCTTTTCACACAGACGCAGCTACGTCGACCACTCCTCCTTCACCTAGTTCTTCTGTGCAAGATTTACAAAAACAACCCTTGTGGGTGTGGTGTGGAGAACGTGTGCCTAAAACGCAAATCGTCTTTTTCTGCCAAATCTTCGTGGTGTATTGTGTCATCGGGGCAGCCATCGCCAATTTGAGTTTGCAACAAGGAGACAAACAATTGTGGACCATTTTATTGAGCAGTTGCATCGGTTACCTGCTTCTTAATCCCTCCCTGAAATTCACCTCGAACGGGAACCCCGGGAACCTTGTGTCCAGTGCCAGTGCCAGTCACCACCCCAACCATAACCAGAACCCCATTTTGGGCGGAGACACGCCTCTGACGTCCACTAACCCCTCGGACAGCCACAGAACTCTGGAATTATGAGTCACCAAAACCAATTTTACTTAACCTTACCCAGTGACAGTTCCATGGAGGTGTTTCCCCACAACACGTTGTGCTGTTACACGGCCAAATTACCTCAGGCCATCCCCTTAGATCACGAAGCCCATTGGGAAGTGGCTTTAGTAGAAATCATTCACCCGACCCAAGTCCTCAATGTCCTTCCCAATCAAAATTTTTTTGATGCGGAAATTCATGACGAGCAAATGCAACAGTGGATGGATAGCAATGTCAAATATGACAAGAAAACCCGTGCACAAAAGTACACCACCTATCACTTGTTTATTCCCCCAGGCTATTATTTTAGTGGTCAACATTTGGTCAGCACCATAGCCTCTAGGTTTAATGTCGTGTTTCAGAGAGCTTTGGAGCATGTCAACAAAAATGTCACCATGGAGTACCACAAAGCAGCTCGTCGCTTCTCGATGAAATTTGAACGGAGTAAAATCATGTCCATTTTATTTTGTCCTGAATTGTTTGACATGATGGGCGGAGACATGAACATGAGAATGACCATGATGAAGAAAAACGAATTACCCATCGTTTACGACAACGAGTCGTTTAGCAAGTTATTTCGTGCCCCAGTAGAACTGAATCAAGGACTGAATTTGATGTTCGTGTACTCCGATGTGGTGGAGTACAACGTGGTGGGACACACCTCCGTACCGTTACTGCTTGTCATTCCTTTCAAAGTAGATTCTGCCACGAACGCTGACGAGGAAGGTGGAAACACTTACCACGTCCGAATTTGACAATCCTCACTATTTGCCTGTCAGCAATTCGTATTTGGACACGGTCAACATTGCTATAAAAGGAGATTTGGGACAAAATATTCCATTCACCAAAGGAAAAGTCACTGTGAAACTCCATTTTCGAAAACGGTTCTCTCACGACTCGTAAGTAAGTCATGTATCCAGTGTACCGAGGGGTTGCTCGACAGCGAGGACACGGTTTAGGAGATATGTTAAAATCTGCCTTTCGTTCGGTGGCCCCGGTGTTGAAACCGATGGTGACACGCGGATTGCACGCCTTGAAAGATGCGGCACTGACGCAAGGCAAAGAAGTTCTCCAAAATGTCATCATCGACAAACAAAACCCTAAAGAAGCCTTCATGAGGGCAGGCAAAAATGTCTTGCTGCAAACGGGCAAAGACATTTTGGGTCGCCGAGAAACACCTATAAATGCCCTACACGCTACCGAGTCAGGCATTCAGCAAGGACAAGGCAGAAAGAGACGACGAAGAAAACACCCTTTCACCAGACTTCAAGCTAGAAAGGCCAAGAAAGGAAGAACCGTTCGAGACTTAGACGTTTTCGATTATTGAGAAAGAACAAAAAAATGATGCACCGAGAGTCTTGCGCTTGTTCCAAGTCGGGACTGGATCTGTTTGCCATGCCCCCCACCATGATGACGATGCAAGAATCCCAGTGGGTGGAATTTCACCCCGTCTCCTCATTGACCGATTCCGCTCCCATCGAGTTTGAAATCAAAGGACAGCCCGAAGATTACGTCGATCTGAATAGCAGTTACTTGTACCTGAAAGTCAAAATTCTAGATAAGACTGGAGGTGCTATAGACGATGAAGCAGTAGCTCCCGTCAACAATTTCATGCATTCCTTGTTCAGTGGAGTGGACTTGTACTTGAATAACAAATTGGTTAGTAGCAGCATGGATACTTACCCTTATCGTGCCTACCTGGAAAATCTCTTGACGTACGGAATAGATGCCAAGAACACTCATCTCAATGCCTGTGTGGTATGGGAAGCTGACGAACCTACCAAGTTTGAAATATTGGAAACTGATGAAAAGAAGGCAACAATGATGGATTTCTAGAACGAAGAAAGAGAATCACGGGAGTCGACACAAGTTTAGAACTGATGGATCGTTTGCATTTGGACATGTGGTTGCAAGAAAAGTATTTGCTGAACGGATGGGATGTCCGCCTGAGACTGAATCGTAGCAGTACCGCTTTCCATTTATTGGCTGATAGTGACGGTTACAAAACCAAAATCCAAGAAGCCAGACTCTACGTGCGCCGTGTGGAAGTATTACCTAAAGTGGGAAACGACATCAGTCAGACGTTGAGCAGAACGACCGCCAAGTATCCCATACGACGCGTGGAAGTGAAAACCTTCACCATTCCCAAGGGACAGCGATCCATGATCGAAGATCATCTGTTCCAAGGACAGTTACCCAAACGTTTGATCGTTGGTATCGTCGAGAATACAGCCTTCAACGGAGCTGCCGAAAAAAATCCTTTCTACTTTCAACACTTTGGCGTGTCCAAAATCGAAGTCAGTCGCGATGGCAAAACCTTGTGTACCCGACCGTTTGAACCTGACTTTACCAAGAAGAATTACTTGAGATCGTACTTGTCCTTGTACGAAGCCACCGGACAGTTAGGAACCAATACTTGTCACGGTATTACGTACGAGGTTTATGCAGGAGGCTACGCTTTGTGGGCTTTCGATTTCACTCCTGACCAAGGCAGCGACGAGGGACATTTCCACCCTATAAAATCCGGCCAGATTCGTGTGGAAATTCAGTTTAAAGACCTAGACCCTGATGAAACGGTGAACGTCATCCTGTATGCAGAATTCGATAATACCATAGAAATCAACCGTTTGAGAGAAGTTATTCTAGATTACTAGAAGCCATGGAAGACTGTTATCCCTCTTTACCTAATGGAGAAACTTTGGACATGAAATGTGAGGAGACCGTGGAAAAAGAAGAAGTGTTCATGATGAAGTCAAGATGGCCAGAACAAGAAGCCCATTTAGTCTCCTGTTTTGCCAAACACTTGGTCGAAAAATTGACGGAATTGATCAAGAAAAATTGCTATGGATGTCAAAACGCTCATCCCAGTCAAATTCAACACGATAAATGCCTGATGTTGAGTCAAGAAGAAAAATTGGACGAGTATCTGGACGAGGCTTGGAGTCTCATCTCGGACGAAGACGTGTTGCATCAGTGGTATAAAGACTTGCGTGAACATTCTTGTCCACCATTAACCACTCAAGAGATCCATCGTATCGAAACTCTCCTGAATCAGAGTGAGGAGACGAAACGAACAAACGGTTATTTGTCAGACATTTTCAAGCAAAAAGTCAGGATCGAATTGACGACTTATTATTACCTGTGAAGAAGAAGAAAGAAAACCACACAAAACAATGGATACCTGGGAACTTTATTACCTTTTGAACCACAGTTCGTATACGGCTTCTTGGAATCCTGTCGTCTGTGCTAAAGATGAACTCCCTCATCGCAAACCTAAAGACCATCAAGCTTACGTGATCAACACGGACGAGAGTCATCTCCCAGGAACCCACTGGGTAGCCGTCTACTTTCCTCAAGAAGGATGTGTGGAATATTTCGATTCGTATGGATTGCCTCCTTTGGAAGACGATATCATTGACTTTATGAGAAGAAATGCTCAAACCACCCGATTCAATAATGTGAAATTACAAGGCACAGATTCCTTGGTGTGTGGACAGTACTGTGTGTATTTTCTGCATCATCGCAGCCTGGGCTATTCCTTAGAACATTTAGTGACTCATTTTGATCCTCGTTCTTCTTCTAGAAACGATGTGAAAGTAGATCGATGGTTTTGTGACCATTATGCTTATCTTTTGTCTCAAGCTATGAAACGTAGTGTCCATCAATGGCCTAATGATTTCCAACAGTGGAAATCACAATTTCATTCACAACGTTGTCAGCCCTGTTTAAAGTAAATTGTGAATTGAAAAAATGTTTCTAAAAATGTTTGATGTTATAGTGTTGGATTATTGTTAAAAATGTTAGAAATGTTGTTTAGTGTTAAGTGATTTTTGAATAAAAAATGTTGTATTTTGAAAAAATGCCTTTGTCTTTTGTTTAGCTATAAGAATGTTGGATTGATGCCATTTGACTTCTTACTATCCCTCTCATGACACTCATTGAACGTTGCGACTCGAAATCCGTGTGGGGGATGTTTTCCTTCACGTCCGCACTTTGACTTTAAGAACCGGGGTTGTTTCCAGTCTAACCATCCATTGTTGACTCATCCTCCTACGAAGATGTGCTCCAAACTAAGCTCAACGAAGCCTACGTGAATTTGCATAGGGTCAGACACAGTCTGATACCGAAGCCAGAAGAAATAGAGAATGTGAGAATGCTAAAAGTCACTGAAGACCTGATAGAAGAGCTCTTCAGAGAAGAAGTGAACAGGGAGAAAGAAGAATGGACAGAGAAGTACAGACTTCAGAGACAGCAGCAACAGCAGCAACAACAACAGCAGCAGCAGCAGCAACCTGAACCTGACAGAGGCTTTGTCGATTGTCGTATCGACACCAAAGAGTTCTTCTTCTCTTTCCGAAGAAGCAGACCTATTGCCAGAAAGTCTATCCTCAGAGTACATCGCATTCTTAGAAACTAAAAAAGATTGCCATAGCAAACAAAAAAAACAGCCCTTTTCAGGGCTACCCAATACTCTAGAAAAGAAATAACCATCACTTTGCCAATGTGTGTTGGTAGAGTAGTGTGAATATAAACACTAACTCTTTTTTAAAAATGTGAGGGTATGTGTTTGTGTGTTTGTGTTTGTAAGTGCTCACGTAAGTTGGTATGGATAGTAGATTAAAATGATGTCTTTTTTTGGCGTTTGAGGTGTATATTTGGGGTTAGATTGGATTGCTTTGCGTATGTGGATAGCGTATTCAAGTGATTTATAAAAAATTTTAAAATAGTGATGGGTAGCATAAAAAAGTGAGTGAGTGTTTCTTTTAGGTCAGCGCGTTTTTGTTTCTGGTCATGATCTAGGTAAGATCAATTTTATGTTTTTTAGGGGGATGTTTTCCTTCACGTCCGCGCTTTCACTATAAATTGAAACTCGTTCGGCAGTCTAGCTACCCTTGTTGATTGATCAACACCAAAAATGAACACGAGACTGGAGAAACTGTTGGAACTTCATGTGCATCTGGAATATGCCAGGCGCCTGTTGAAAGAACTGGCGGCGGAGGCCATTGTGGTAGAGGGAGGATAAGAGAGGAGGAGGAAAGAAGAAACAAAGAAGAGGAGGAGAGAAAATACAAAGAAGAGGAGGAGGAGAGAAGAAACAAAGAAGAGGAGGAGGAGGAAAAGGAGAGAAGAAGAAGAAGAAATTTCAGAATCCCAGAAACCGAAAATTGGGATTCTGAAGCCACATATCCTGCCTCTGCTCTCTCCCCCAAAAAGGTAAAAAGTAACTGGGGGACAAGATGTGTATGTGGCGCCAGGCCTGGAAGGTGCCACCATTAACCAGGTGTCCATGAAGTTCAAAAAAAAAAAAGTCCTTTTCAGGGCTACCCAATACTCTAGAAAAGAAATAACGATCGATTTGCCAATGTGTGTAGGTAGAGTAGTGTGAATATAAACACTAACTCTTTATTAATAGTGTGAGTGTATGTGTTTGTGTTTGTAACGGTTCGCGTACGTTTGTGTGAATAGTAGATTATGGGTTACTTTATTGTTTCTTAGCGTATGTGGAGAGTATAGTTAGGGTTTTATTATATGAAATGAGAAAGTAGGGGATGTTTTCTTTCACGTCCGCGCGTTGTTTGGTCATGATATAGGTAAGATCAATTTTATGTTTTTTAGGGGGATGTTTTCCATCACGTCCGCGCTTTCACTATAAGAACCCACCACGTTCGTCGTTCGAAACATTCTACGGAATAATAAAAACGAAGATGGTGGTTGCAAGTGACTTGTTCAACAATTTGGTACTTATATACAACTGGATAATAGATGGTATCTATGTAGTGGAGAGACTAGAAAAAGAATGGAAGATAGCAGAGTACCTGGACTACGCTAAATGTCTAAGCATAGCAAAAGAAGTGATAGCAGGAATGATTGAAGAGGAGGAAAAGAGATTGAGAGGTATGATAAATCCCACCTATGTCAGAGTGGGAAGCCTAAAGGAAGAACTTGACAATGCAAGCAAAGTCAGGTGCTTTCTTGAAAAAATGTCACATGGGACAGAGTGCTCTTATGTGGAGAGAGGTCAGGAAAGACTGAGAAAAGGAGAGGAGTTGATGAGAAAAGTGATGGAGGTAGAGGTAAAGAAGATTAAAGAGAGATGGTATAAAGAAAGAAAAGATCAGGAAAACAAAAAGAAACAGGCTGATTTTGAAAGGCTAAATCAAAATTGGATCAAAGTCCAGGAAAAGTTTAGAGCCTTGGGCCATCCAGACTGGATGCCAGAAAAGGAGAAAAAGAAGACAGGAATAGTGACAAAAGTGAGAAGATGGTTGAAGAAGTGGAAGTGTTAGAAGAAGAAACCCAAAGGCCCTTTTCAGGGCCAGCCATATTTCTCGAAAAGAGAATGACTTTTCAATTGCCTACCCCTTTTTTTAAATTTAAATTTAAATTTAAATTTAAAAATTTTTTTTTTAAAAACAAAAAATCCCATATTCAATTCCCCTTGAGGCTAGAGTGGCCCAAGACTTTTTCTCCATGTTCAATTCCCCTTGAGGCTAGAGTAGCCCAAGACTATTTCCCATGTTAAATTCCCCTTGAGGCTATAGTGGCCCACGATTTTTCTCCATGTTAAATTTCCATTGAGGCTATAGTGGCCCAGGGGTCTCTGTAATGCTAATTCCCATTGAGGCTATGGTGGCCCACCTTACTACTTTAATATAATCGGCATACCATATGTCATCAAAACACGAACGTTCATCCCAGTATTATAAACATAATCCACATACCATATGTCATCAAATACGAACGTTCATCCCAGTATTAATAATAGAATCCACATACCATATGTCATCAAATACGAACGTTTATCCCAGTATTATTAATATAATGCACATGCCATATGCTATCAAAACAAGAACGTTCATCCCAGTATTAATAATATAATCCACATACCATATGTCATAAAAATATAAACGTTCATCTCTCAGTAACTTTATACAATCCACGTACCAAATGCATTCAAAACACAAACGTTCATCCCAGTATTAATAATATAATCCACATACCATATGTCATCAAAATATAAACGTTCATCTCTCAGTATCAATATACAATCCACGTACCATATGCATTCAAAACAAAAACGTTCATTCCAGTATTAATAATATAATCCACATACCTTATGTCATCAAATACGAACGTTCATCCCAGTATTATTCATATAATCCAATATCATAAGCTGTCAAAACAGGAATGTCCATCCCGCTATTATTAATATAATCCACATACCATATGCTATCAAAACACAAACGTTTATCTCTCAGTATTATTATACAATCCACGTACCATATGCTGTCAAAACAAGAAAGCTTTTCTCAGTATTATTATACAATCCAAGTACCTGTATTTTATCAAAAACGAAAGCTTATCACAGTATTATACATACCATCCAAGTACTAATATTGTATCCAACTCGCACGCTTATCTCACTATTATTATGCAATCTACATACCATATGCTATCAAAACAAGAACGTTCAGCTCACTATTATAAATGCAATCCATATACCTATATGCATGGCAAGATCAAAAATTTAAAGTTGTGTTTGTAATCGAGGGGATATTCTTTTAACTTTCCAGCTGTAATTCTTTTAATCTAAATTGTAATTTATTTTCTTTCCCTTCCCTTTTTCTCTTTAATTCTGTCCATTCTTTTTCACATTGCATCATTATTTGCATGAAACTCTCTCTCTCTCTCTCTCTCTCTCTCTCTCTCTCTCTCATCCTCGCTATATAATTGCATTTGTCTTTCTTAAACTTATAGCTTTCGTAACTCAGTTTCATTCATGCTTTAATTCCCATTCCATAACTTGCACGTTAAAGCCTATTGGAGACTGTTTGATCTAAACCAAAGCACTTTTATCCGAAACGTTCTTTTCCACCAAATATTTGACCAAAACGTTTTTTATTTCTTGTTCATTAATGAAGCCTTTGCCACAGAAAGACCATATTTTCTGGCAAGCTGGAGCAATTTATCCTTTCTCGAAAAGTCTAACTGTTTGTGGGTAGGATTTGAAATAAAGATCTCTAATTTAGATGACATTATAAAAACATTGTAGGTTTCACTAAGTATTTATGAACTCGAATAACATCCTGGAGTTGGAAAATTCCAAAACAAGGAGGATTTAGATTTCAAAAGCAATGTTTTCTGAAATATGTTAGAGAAATTCGAATCCCAAGGACAAGCCCCCAATTTTCTTTTACTAGTCTATGCACTTAAAATAAGTTACATAAAAGAGAGAAAAGCAAAGAGCTTTGTAAAATTCAAAAAATAATTGATCTCCCTAGAATACAAAATGAAAATAACGAACTCACGGTATCGCGAGTTAAATCCATAAATTATCAATGAATGAAAGACACAAGTCCTAATAATTTAATGTTCTGAATAAATTTCAGCAGCAATCCAAATTAGGTCCAACGTTTAAGATGTTGATGTGCCTTTGGCGGTCTATATCATCTTGTTATACCAACAGTCTTTTGTTGAAACACAGTAATATAACTTCATGTTTGAATTCATTGTAAATCCCATTTCATGATCACTCTGTATTTCCAGAGAAAATAATCACTGAATTAAATAATTTGAAGAAATAAATCGAAGTCCGAATCGACAATGAACACAACAATAAGACAAATTAATTCTGCCAGATGTTAAGCACAAATGAATAATCTTTCCAGCTACAACATAATATCGTCTTCTACTTCAGCTCAGGTTACAAGTAACATTTTCTAAACAAAAAAAACATTACCTAATGGAAAATAACCAACTAGAAAGTTCTTAATGTTGACCAAATAAAATGTTAGTTATTATTAGAAAGCCTGTTACTAAAATTATAATATATAACCTCGGCAATGTCAGGTACACAAGGTAAATTGTAGTGGAATCCCAATAACCTAGTTCCTTACCCAAATAAACGTATTTACTTCTATCAATAATGATCCTGATAATAAACCCATACGCATAGAGAATATTTTAGCTAAAAATTAGTTGTTTAAAGAGTAAAATAAATAATCAATAATTCAGTTCATTGACAAGCAGAAAATAAAATTGTTTTTGGAATAGATTAAGTGCAAGACAACGCTCAATTACAATAGCAAATAATGAAAAATTATAAAAACAAAACAAAACAAAACAAAAAACCAAACAATGCAATTTAAATATAGCAAAAATCAGTACAATCACTCTGCATGAGAACCCTTAGTTATACTTGCAAACCACACAGGTTTAATACTTGAATATAATGTAAGAATATCGCACAGGTTTAATACCTCAAGACGATGCAGGAATATCACACAGGTGTAATACTTAAATATGATGTAGGAATATCACACATGGGTAATACATCAAGGCGATGCAGGAATATCACACAAGTGTAATACCTGAATATGGTGTAGGAATATCACACAGGCGTAATACCTCAAGACGATGCAAGAATATAATACAGGTGTGTTGCATCAAGATGTTGTAGGAATATCACCCAGGTAAAATACTTCATGATGATGTAGGAATACATTACTGGTGTAATACTTCATGACGATGTAGGAATATAACGCAGGTGTATTTTTCTTCAAGACGATGTTGAAATATCACGCCTTTTTAATACTTTAACATGATGTAAGAATATCACACAGGTTTAAGACTTCAAGCTAATGTAGAAATATTACCCAAGTGTAATACTTCAAGATCATGTAGAAATATTACCCAAGTGTAATACTTCAAGATCATGTAGAAATATTACCCAAGTGTAATACTTCAAGATCATGTAGGAATATTACCCAAGTGTAATACTTCAAGATCATGTAGAAATATTACCCAAGTGTAATACTTCAAGATCATGTAGAAATATTACCCAAGTGTAATACTTCAAGATCATGTAGAAATATTACCCAAGTGTAATACTTCAAGATCATGTAGGAATATTACCCAAGTGTAATACTTCAAGATCATGTAGAAATATTACCCAAGTGTAATACTTCAAGATCATGTAGAAATATTACCCAAGTGTAATACTTCAAGATCATGTAGGAATATTACCCAAGTGTAATACTTCAAGATTATGTAGGAATATTACCCAAGTGGAATACTTCAAGATCATGTAGGAATATTACCCAAGTGTAATACTTCAAGATCATGTAGGAATATTACACCGGTGAAATACTTCATGATTATGTAGGAATATCATAAGGTGAAATAAATCATAATGATGATGGAATATCAAACAGGTTTAATGCTTCAAGATGGCGTAGAAATATCATGCAGACGCAATGCTTCAAGACGAAGTTGAAATATTACACGGGCGTAATACTTCATGACGTAGGAATACCACACTGGTGTTATACTTTAATATGAAATATAAATATCACACAGGAGTAATACTTCATGATAATGTAGAAATATCACACTGGTATAATCACGTGTGTAAATGCAACTGTTTAAATCTGCCCGAAGACACTGCGGGATGCAATACACACATTTGCAACTATTTTTCTTTCAAGCCTTCAGAGATAATGAATTTCATATTAAAAAGTTGTCATTCGTCCTCTGTATGACATGAACCTAATGCGTTTGAGACTTATAATTCGTCTTACAAACAATAATGCACATCCAATGCTGTATATCCAATAAAGAAGCACTTGGGGAATTGGCTGAACTTCTCACGATAACAACCAGATTATGGCAACATTTCTCTTTAATTACAAAGTGACTCCATTTTTCTCTTTTTGTTTGTCTCTTCATATCCGTATATCTCCGTCTCTGTTTGTATGTCTCTCTGCAGTTTCACTGTACTCTAACCAGAAAATAAAAGTGTACCGATCCCCATAAAAAATAAATGTGTACCGATCCCCATAAAACTTCCGGGTGTCGCAGACTCATAATTAATCTAACAGATGATCATAGCTGGTTACAAAGTATTTTAATCTACCAGTTTTGTTTGATTTTTTTTTCTCTCTTTCTGTCATAAACAAAACCATTCCGAAAATCAGGATATAATCATAGCTAAAGTTCTATCGTTTTGATCAGCTGATTAATTTAACCGATACAATTAAATTATTCTTATTACAGCATGAACATCATCCTTCATGTTTTCAATAAATCCAGAAATATATGCAGCAGACCGTTCGTCGTAGGAGAAAGTGAAAGTGAACCAGTCAAATAAATGAAAAACGAGCCCGTTGAAAGTTAAGTTATAAACACAAGAGCCTTAAATTATTACCACACGTTACACGATAACACGTTTGGCGTCAACTTATCGAGTCTCCTATAATCGATTAGTTGCATTCGATAGAATTCATTATATCTTGGTAACATATATATTTATAAGGCTTTCTTGAGATGCGGATCCACAACGAACCAACCATACATTTATTACGTCCGTGTTCGTAGAGTTATTTTATACTCGAATCAAGATGGATTATTTCCTCATTTCAGCTACAGACGCCTGATTCCCTCCTTATACAGAAAGCAGTTTAGTAGAACTTGAACAGATTATCACTTGCTTTGCGATTCAATAAACTACGATGAAGTAATCATCACACCAGGTGAAGCAACCACTAATGTTGTTCTTTTTCTCAAGACGATCCAAGTAAGATCTAGCACTTTTCACGAGGAAAACTCAATAAACAATCATTTAAAAGCATCCTTCGTTAGTTGTAAGTACTTTTGTATTTCCGAAAAAGTTCATCAGAAACAGTTTATCTATAAATCTGATGTCTTGTACAGTCGTCATGTTTTTTTTAATGATAATACATCAGATAATTTGGTTATGATAAAATATATATTTTGAACCATAGTGAATTTAATATCTGCCTCATATTGTTATGGAAAAGTAATACGAAACTGCCATCTTCTGATGATGGGGACCAACTTTTGTTTCAGATGATTCGTGCAAGAATAAGGCCAATTAAATGTCATATAAACGTATGGCCTAGCCATGTATGCATTCAAATCTTTATTATTATTTGGAAAAGTAATAAATAGTTGGATGTTTTGAATGCAGGCAGTATATTCCTTATCTTTCAGTCCCAAAAATGTAGTGTATCTCTGAAGATAAATGGAAATCCATTTTATTACAAACATCAGGTATTTGCTTTATTTGGAAATATTGTCTTAATGGAGACGAAAACACTTCTGTATTAATGAAAAGCTTGTGGGACATATCTTTTCTTTTATCCAGAGAAGCAATAATATGGAGTAAACCAATTTTATTTGAAAGCTTTATGCCTTATGCTAATGATGAAACATTACCTATTTCTTGGAGATCGACTATAAACGTCTAGTAGAAAGAGTATAAAAAGATAATATAATGTGAACGTTCTAGTTTATGTCTTGCTTAATTAAGATAAGCTTTAACTGATAAGAGTATTGATTCTCTGCTTGTAATTTTTACGAATCTATGTCTTACATTAAGTAACATAAAAACGTGAAGCCAATATTTAAACAGCAAGCGATTCATTTCAAAGTTACAAAATGAAAATGTAAGGGAAACTTACAGTATTGTGAATTAAACCCAGATGATCCTAAATGTCCTAAAATATAGAATATTCAGAATTAATTAAAATAGTCTCTAATGTCCTGATGCAATCCATAATTTCTTTGAATGGGTTCACAGTAGTCCCAAAAAAGAGTATACGCAAAGTCAATGAGCACTTAGTAATTCCAATGAATCATTTTAGTAAATAATTTCTCTCGAATGATGTCCGAACAAAACTGTAAATTGATCTAGCACAGGAATTAAGTGTTTGTTTATCACATCCCTATTGATTCACATTTTCACTCAACTATAACATGAGATAATTGAAACCTTCCAGCGGAAAAACCTGGTTTAACTGTAAACAAGATTAGCTTCGAACTCTTGCTACTTAAACCACCTGTTTACATCTCATAATCATGGACAAATTAGCTATGTGAATATATTGCTTACAACAAATTAGCATAGACAATACATAAGCGCATAATATAAATTAAATATAAATAACAATAATGAGAAATGTGCGCGAGTGTTCCACAATGATGGATACTTGTGTCATTATCGGGCTTCTCCAGTGAACATCGGTTGGTCTTGCTTTTTGCCATGCCCTCTATCTGAATGGGTTAGAGTCTCGAACTCGACCAATATGGGTATGTGAGAAAATATACCAGCGGTTTGCTGTGGGTCGGTACTTTTTACTGAGGTTTTCCCGGGTTCTTCCACCACCATAGAATATGATGTGCTGAAACATGGAGTTAAAACCCGGAACAAGAAGTCTGTAAAACACCAAGCGAGATGTTGACATCTAGCGATTGAATACATCAGTGGTCTGCACAAGGCGAAGCAAGAGGTTGATCTCGAGAAGTTGTTGGTGAGAGATCCAACACTTTTCATCGGACTTTGTTCGCCTAAATTTGTCCGGATGTTAAGCACCCATACATTGTTTTTAACTGTGTTATATTTACTCTCATATTTGTAACTGCTTTCTTTTGTTGCTATCTTGAATGTTAAATAACCTAACTGTAGGAATGTTCTTGTTGGTTCTCAAAAAAAAATAGAATTTTGGTTATCATCGGTCGCCCACGTCAACCAGTCTCATCTGGTTCCTCAGCATTGATCTCATCTGTCTCTGAAAGAGACAAATGAGATCAATTAGTGGCGGTCATCTCAATATGAAGTATAAGCTGTCCCTTGCGTTCATTTAAACCGCATTGAGACAAAACTAATAGCATAAAGCACACACTGGAAGTCTGTGCGTAATTATGCTATCAATATCAGTAATGCGGAAAGTAGAATTGGATGTATATTTACATTTCCCCAAAAATTTGCTCTTAAAACGTACCCAGACTTTAAGCTGCAATAATATGTATTGTTTTTAAATGTACTGTGTTTATTGCCCTGTCTTCAGCACTAAATGGTCATGTGAAGGTTGACCATAGTCTTTCTATAGCTCGATAAGTAAGGGCCTAACTTTCAATCTTTTATTCAGTTTCAATAACTACGAAGATGTTCGAAAATGAACGTCAGCCGTTACTCTCTTTGAGAAAAAACATGAAATTTACATTCGTTCTACTTAAACATTCCTCAAAAGATGAAATATGAAACAAAGAAGCTTCATATAACAGGTTAATGAAGGAAGCTAGAGACGAATAGTTTATTTCCTCGCTAAATCATTGCGAATGAACATATCTTTGTTACTTTTTGCATAATGTTGAACTATCTTCACTTTTCGTGGCTTACTAAACTTGTCATCCATGCGCAGCGTGATTATTTTTTGCTCTCCACCATAAATTAGATCTTCGTTAGCTAGTATTTAATGAAGGCTTTCTGTCGCGCTTTTTTAATACTTTTTTTGGTACATTTAAGTCTCAAGTCCTGATCGGCGGGGAAGGGGGGAGGGAGCCACTGAAATGGACATTTGGTCCAATGTCCACTACATATCTTGAAGAAGTTATTATGTTAGTATCTTTACAGTCATCTCTTTTCATAGCATATGGGATTTTACCAAAACAAAAAGTGTTACTAAGTCATTATACAATTAATTTACACCATGATAAAGAAACGTACCTCAACAATCCAGTTGACAATGCGAATGGCAACATGCCCAGTTAAATACAGAAAATAGCTTTTGTTCTCGGCTTTTGTACTATCGGTTGGGTTTTACAAACTAGAGATATGTGCAAATATAGTCAGAGGAAAAGACTGCAAATGGTGACAATGAAGACATTACAGATGTCAATGCTTGAAACATAACTCAGAAGATAAAATCATTCTGAGTAAATATTACACGATGCATATCATCAACAATGGCTCGAAATTGTTAGGATTCAATAGCCATATATCTATAACTGCTGAATCTGTGACAGTTTGTGGGATTCTGAAATCTCAACAATCAAATCAATAACACAAATGCTTTCTCAATGCCGACTGTTCAACATTATTGTCAGTAAAATATGTCTTTCCTGGTGATTTAGTTTCACACAGTGTTAATGGATAGTACAAGCAATTGCTGAGTAGCACTATTATCAGATGGCTTGTTAGGATATAGAAGTAAAGTATGTTTTGTAATCCATATGCATCGTTTAGTTAGCATGAAATGAACTGTCAAGAGACATCTGCAGATCCTAGGAAGCGTAACGGAGTAGTTGCATGTAACGCTAATTATAGAAATGTTAGAAGCATAAATATGATGTCTTAAAGAGGTCTTAGTGAACTATCACCTTTAAGCATTAACTATCACTTTTA
Organism: Sinohyriopsis cumingii; assembly: GCA_028554795.2. NCBI lineage: Eukaryota > Metazoa > Mollusca > Bivalvia > Unionida > Unionidae > Sinohyriopsis > Sinohyriopsis cumingii. Next base: position 33,857,046 of record CM068839.1, read on the forward strand.
AGCGGAAAATGAATAAGAAAGATGTTTCACTAGCAGAAAGAATTAACGCTCACTTAAACTTTAAAAAACACGATACCGCCAATTTAGCAGCTCTGTACAGAACTCTGATGCAGCAAATTGTCTCTTTGTACAATGAGAAATATTTACGACTCTGACAGACAACAGTTTAGAAGATATAAAGATTGAACAACCTCACAATAAATTATCGTTTGTTAAACAGAGTGCTACTGAAAGAGCCAGAAAAATCTGATCTTTTCTTGACGCAGTGACGAAAGCAGGTAATATATTTAGATGCGAAAACAATTGTCAGCAACATATTCAATTATTTATTTCATAATTTTCATGCTTGACAGACTGTAAGGGAAAGAGCATATTATTAATAAAATGTTAGACAATATAAGCAAAAGATCGTTCATATGATTAACCCCAAGACAGATAGCGATATAGCGAAAAGCTAAACAAAAGAATATATTGACTGGGAAATGACATCAGACTGGTTCATTGTAGCATTCACGAAATGAAAAACAAAAACAATGAAATGTTTGAAAAATAAAACTGTTATAAAGCAAAGTTCAAAGCAGACACAAATGTTTGAACGCTTAAGTACATCAGAGTTGTAACCGATACGAAACACTGTTACAACAGAACCAAATATATTAAATCCAAAATAAATATAATAACTGTAGCAGTAAGTAGTAGAATACAGTTACGTCATAAAAAATAATAACAGAGACATGATCAAAACTGAATAGAAAGCGGTAATACGTGTCAATTATGTAATACTATTGATAGAATTAGAATGTTAGAGGGACAATACGAAAAGAAGTTTTGTCCGAAAATATAACCAATGCATGGTTGTTTTCTGCTTTAATAGTTTCGCATTATGCTGAGTCAGCAATATCCAGATGGCTTTAGAGTTTATTTAGATTCAATACAACTTTTATAAAACCCGTTGTGAATATCAAAGTAATGAACGGTTACTGGATAATCTAAAGCCAGGAACTAAAACTCAAAAATTGGTTCCAACTTATGAATTTAACTTGGATTCAGCGATCTTTGCTGACTAGCTTAATAGATGATTAAAGACATTATTTGATTCACATAAACATGCAATTATAATGTTTGTTTTAAACAACAAACACAGGTGTACAAATAATCTGTGTCACCCTATGTAATACTTTTATATTTTTTTCATAACAACTTAGGGTTTTTTCAATAAATGTTGTGTATACACAACCTAATCTGTAGATGGTACAAAATAATTGCCGACATATTATTCACAAAACATGATAATTATATTTTATTTTCTGCATTAAACAACAATTCTAGATTGTCCCTTGATGCCATTTTACGACACATGTGATGCATATAAGTTTACTAATGGCCGCATCTTCAAGATATATTAATATATTAGTCATAAATGGTAACGTTTTGAAGACAAAACTATAATCAATTAAAATACGAACAAGTACATAACTATTCACGTCACGTTACTTGTGAAAGGTGATAGTGTAGATGATACTTACGTTTATAATGTTATATGTTCTGCAAAACATATTAAAGAAATTTATATTGAGTAGACTTATTTTTAAGCTCAGCAACAAATTTAAATGTGTTAATGACTAAAGAAAGCATATATATGTAAACCAAGTTTCACCAACGTATTTAGCTGGCATCACCAAAATTCATACAAGCTAAAATATGTATAAATGCTTCGTGTATAATTCTGAATTTGATATTCATAACATACAATATCATGTATACGCTAATTTTAAAGAGTAACATGCTATTAAGTGGAGTGACTAAATGTTAAATGAAACTATGACTGCACTAATAACTTACTAATACATAAACTATTTTAAGGTCATTCGTAATTTCTGCAGAACTGCTCTACTAAGTAATGTGTACGACAGAAAGTTGTTAAGCAAAGATGAAAGGTGATGCTGATAGATCCTGTGAGCAAACTGGGTAAATGGTTAGACCTATTGCTTGTTATGTACCAATATACAAACACTTGGTTTATGAATGTGGCTGTCTTAACCATTTAAGAAAAAGCAACTAATGTAACCAGGCTAAAGTTCCTGTAAAATGTAACGTGTATTGTTAGTTGTTTTTTTTTCAGCAGGACCAAACAAGGGTCTGAAGCAAGCCATGCTATTCAAAACAAAATGGCATACGTAATTGTTGACACTTTCGAACAAAACAAACAAAAACTTTTAATTATGTTGGAATACCTTTCCACTGCAAAGTGCTGACATGGCCGGAATGAAAAAGTCTTTAAATAGCCAACCCCCAAATGCTTGTCAAAAATGAACAATGCTCCTATTTTTCGTTTATCACGTGTCGCTTGTGATCATTAAAGACTTATCAAACATGGACAATGCTACTATTTTTCATTTTATAATATCCCACCACCCGTAATTGAATTATCTGAATAAATTCATTTATTGATTCGCTGTGATTAAATTCGGATCTTTTGTACATTTCAAATTTGAAAGTATGTTCCATCACTCTTTTTCCTTGGCAGCCTCTTTTGTCCTTTATCCATCTTAAAGGAAAATAGTTTTGCTTGTAAACATTGTAATCTTAAACTGTACATCATTCAACTCACACCTAAAATGTCCAGGAACTTTCTTTTAATTACATTATGGTTTAACAAATGTTTTATCCTTTGGATTGGCAAATGTGTTTTAAAACGTGAGATTGTCATTGAGGTTATTGCACAAGAATTCTGTTTCCAAGTCGATACAAAACAAATCAGTATCAACGATAACATTTTCCTATTACCACCGTTTTCCGCTCTCGTCTCGTACCAACTCTCATTCAGCAAACATATGGATAGTTTTAACACCGTAATTCCACCGTACTTTGTTTTGTTTAGTTAATTTGATTTTATTGTTCTTTGAATCAATCAATAATTTTCATGCTCCATAATTGTTTTGTTTGCAAAGGATTGATCTTTGTGAAACTTCATCTGTACATAATTTTTTCTCCAAGAGATCTTCCATCCTTTTGCCGAAAACGTTTTTATGCATTAGATTCTGGGAAAGTCTTTCAACAAATTCATTTGTGGCTTTTTTATTAATTTGCATTAAACTCGAGCTATGATTTCATCAGTAGTTGTTGATCACCCAATATGCAGTAGTGCATCGGTTTCATTTTTAACTAAAAGTGTATGTGTAGTGTAAAGTTTCTGAAATGAATTACGTATTTTTCGTTTATTTGTCAGTGTGCATACGTGTTTTTAGTGTTGGTTTTGTACCATTGTAACCATTTATGAACTTTTTCAGCAACGTTCGTAGATAGCTTTATAGGAATTAATCTTTTAAATTAGTAGTCCTTAAAAAGGCGAGTAACGGTGATGCCTTTTGGTATCACTATAATCTCGCATTTCGAATATTTAGTGTTGCATTAGTAAAGTTTTGGTGAATAATTATTAATTGTACAACTCTACAAGGCGCTGTATGTGCCTAATATATTATATTGAGTTTGTCATATCATAAATAGGGTATGTGCCAAATTAATTATTCTGACGTTGGCCTATCGTTATAGCGTACGAGCCTATTGAATTACCTTGAGTTTGTCCTATCATAAATGGGGTAAGTACCGAATGAATTACCTTGAGTTTGTCCCATCATAAATGGGGTAACTACCGAATGAATTACCTTGAGTTTGTCCCATCATAAATGGGTATGTGCCTAATGAATTAACCTGAGCTCGTCCTATCAGAAATGCCTAATGAATTACCTTGAGTTTGTCCTATCATAAGTGGGGTATGTACCTAATGAATTACCTTGACGTTGATCCATCGTAGTCTACATAACTGTCCAATTGGTATTCATGATTTTGCTTGCATGTGTATGTGGAATGTTCTTTAATTAATCTATTAACTATAAGATCATTTCTGGATGATTTGTATTTCTTATTGTTGCCCTGTATAACCTTCATATCCGCATCTGTAATCTTTCCATGATAACCCAATGGCTGTCAAAATCAGAAATGTTATGAATAAACATTTGTATGTATTTGGATATTTTTTATTCAAACTGAATTCATTGTGCACCTTGTACATTACCTCTTGCTCGATATTGGTCTCTAGCGCTGTTGGTAGGCTCCTCACTATCACGCACATTGCTGACACACACGGTTTTGTTTTTTATTTCTTTTTCACAAATGTAATTAATTTTGAATAATTAAAAGATATTTAATCTTCCTTTATGAACACCATAGGGTTTGCATATTTTCGTTTCTAATTCTGCAAAACACTACTCTTACAGTCTTACCCAGTGTATTGTAACCTATTTTTAAATAACATCTACCTTTGTAATCTACCGGTCTATGTTTGGTGTTGATTGAATTGAGGTAACACAGTACAGTAAAACTAAAGGCCCAAAGTTCTCTTTGGGTATTTATTTGATATATTTAGAGGTTTTGTTCTTTTGTAAGCATTTACATACCCATATTGTCCTTGCTAACGGGTAGTTCTATTCATTCGAAAAATCTGATTGAACGTTCAGCGATATAATGTATCTACGCTAGTGTAATTAGTTTCTAACTGGCATCGGATTGGTTCATGAATTATAGACGACTAAGGTTTTATTTGCAAAAAAATGTTAATTCATGTTAGACTTACTTCGATTTATTAAAGAAAACGTATTAAGGAGAGATATTTCACTATTTGATCTATTTAATTAAGACGAATTTCAATAAACCTTTCACTATTTTCCATGTGTATTTAACAATTTTACGTTTAACATTTACTATAAATTTTAGCAAAACCCAATCTGCAGTCTTCTGTCTATTCATCACTGGGAGCAGCCATCTCTGGATTTTTGGGTACACGCGTCCGTCAAGAAGAACAAAACTCATCGTTCTTGTTTGCAAAGAATAGGAAGGGTTACCTCCGCCAGGTTTCGCACGTCATATCAGCCGGAATGTCGTAGAATAATTTCAGTTATATGACAGGTAAAAGTGTCCTCTAGAGATTTTAGGTGCCCCTGTGTTCCACACAGAAAGCAATGTCAACTCTGTTCCATTAGTACCACCCTATGCCATACTTCCTTGGTACCTCTTGGTGTTATACTCCCATGGTACCACTCCGATGTTATACTCGCTTGGTACGACTGTGATACCATACTCACTTGGTACCACTCTGAGATTGTACTCCCTTGGTACCACTTTGATGCCATACTCCCTTCGTACCACTCTGATGCCATACTCCCTTGGTACCACTCTGATACCATACCCCCTTGGTAACAATCTGATGTCGTACTCCCTTGGTACCACTTTGATGTCATACTCCCTTCGTACCACTCTGATGTCGTACTCCCTTGGTACCACTCTGATACCATACTCCCTTCGTACCACTATGTTGTCTTACTCCCTTCGTGTCACTCTGATGCCGTACTTCCTTGATACCCATTGGTGTTATACTCCCTTGGTACCACTCTGATGGCATACTCCCCTGTTATTACTCTGATGCTATATGCATTGGTACCACTCTAATGGCATACTCCTTTGGTACCACTCTGATGTTATACCTGAAATAAGTAACGGACTGTAGAAACCTGCGTACTCCATTATTAAGGATAATAAAATTTCCTAAAGTGGGTACAAATGAAAATGAATACTTTGTTTTATTTTTTATATTCTCTTTTTGTCTTTTAGATTTAAAAATTAAAATCTAGACAATGTATAGTACTGGCTAGATCTCGTCCATATCTCCTCTAGATCTCGTCTACATATTCGCCTTAGCGATATCTTTTACTTCCTTTAAAACCACAGCCTACATTTTTCTCTTTCAAACCAGTGTTCGGAAATAGATGCATTAACTCTTGAACTCTATCACATACATTTAAAATCTAAAACATGCATGATATTACTGCCTTACTGTACAACTCTTGCTAACACACGCGAACCACTAATCTCATAACTGGTATTAATTCGTCATTCATAACTGACATTAATCTGTTATTTGTAACTGGCATTTATCTGTCGTTCATAACAGGCATTAATCTACCGTTCATATGTGGCATTTATCTATCATTCATAACTGGTATTAATCTATTATTCATAACTGGCATTAATCTGTCATTCATAGCTGGCAGAAATATGACGTTCATAACTAGCATTAATCTGTTTTTCATAACTGGCATTAATCTGTCATTCATAACTGGCATTAATCTGTCATTCATAGCTGGTATTAATCTGTCATTCCTAGCTGGCAGAAATATGACGTTCATAACTAGCATTAATCTGTTTTTCATAACTGGTATTAATCTGTCTTTCAAAACTGGCATTAATATGCCGTTCATAGATACCATTCATAGGACTAGTATTATGAAACTAATGGCATTGTGATTAATATTCCATTCTTGAAAACTGCACAGTATTTGTAATTTGATAAATTTGTCTTCTTGGAATGCAAGTTAACCTGAAGGAGCACTGTATATATTAATAGTCCGGGGAGTAATTTCACTTTTGAATTTTGAGTGGTTATGTGTATCGTTGAAACAAGATACTTAATGTCTACGGTTCAGGGACTTAGAAGTTTGTACGTTTAAAGAAATATGATCGTCTAAAAAAAGAATGATACAAGATTTTTAATTGCAAATATCTCCGCCTGCTTTAGGCTGTATTATACCAGATTAGATTGGTGAAGTTGTAATTTACGCCTCATCTTTTAACTGTTCTTCTCAGCGACATTAAGAGATATAATGCATTGTTAAGCATGAAAACTTCAGCTTCATAACACAAACGTGTCATGTCATTGTTTTTGCTCCATTATTATTCTAAGTAGCAGTTTCCACCATGATCGAAACCTATCACGACGCATTTGACAAGTGATGAACTTCACAAGGGGTGAGTAGAGAATGTTTTTGATTGACGTATGACTAAATTATCTGCAAAATAATTTCTTTATGGCTTCACTTATATGAAATAAATATTTAGCTTTTGTCAGAATTTATTCTGGAAATAGAATCTGGAATATATCAGTCAAAACTATCATCGCGAGTCAGGAAAGGTTTATTCCAAGTCGTGAGCTATGGAAAAGATAGATGTCTAGGAAAAAGCCATATTAATTGCATTTTAGATCGAATTGGCAATGATAAAGGTAGAAATGTTCACATGTTTGGGAATTAGTTCCAAGATGTAAAATTGCTCTTGCCGTTAGCTCATCTTTACGCCGACGCTTGCTTGATTTTAACTGTTCATGGGATATTTTCCCTGACAGGTTTTTGCAGAATTATTTCACATTACACGCATTTCTAAGTCTTAAATAACTTTTTCCCCACGTGGTATGGCATTCCCAGTTTTAAACACAGTGAAAAGTAATATTTGGCAAACAGTGCAACTAGATTAGGGATAGCTCGTTCAATAACATTGTGTGCAAAGGTTGCACTTTCTCTTTCTTTTACACTTGCATGGCCGTGCATACAGTCTAAGGCAACAAAATATTTACGATATGAAATATACAAATTAAATAATAACTCAACATGAGTAATATATTTTGCACTCTTGCGGATTTTACCTTAAAAAATCAAATGTATTGATGTCTGTTACGTTAATCAACCTTTTAGAGAGTTACATATAGTTATATTTTTAAGTACTGATAACAGAAGCGACCCTCTTCATTACGTCACGCTGTGATTATGCATCTTTTATGGCACAAACTCAGTTATACTTCCACAAAAGATGGTTACAGATATAAGCACAATTATGCACTAAATACATATCCATAAATTATATATATATATATATATATATATATATATATATATATATATATATATATATATATATATATATATATATATATATATATATATATACAATATGTGTTAACAAGTAATACATAGCTAAATTATTATGTCTGTGTATGGGCTTAATATGAGGATCGTTATCAATAGAAGAAGTAAATATCTTTATTTGGGTCTAGGTTTTGGAATTTCCTGAGTGTAATCCAGGTAATGGTTTCTATTTTGTAGACATCAGTATTCATTCTAGAATGTTAATTTTCATTAGGTAATATTTGTTTAGACAATGCTAATAGTGACCTGAGGACTGATTATATGATCTTGTAGCTGAGAGGAGTATTTCATTCGTGTTTTAAGTCTTAGCACAGTCAAACTGTATTTTATGTTGTGACCAGTAATTTTAGACTGAATTTTATTTCTTCAAATTATTGAATTCAAGTGATTATTATCTCAGGAAATACCAAAGGGCTCTGATAAAATTTTTGGATAGAGACATTCACTGGAATTTATAGTTAATTCAAGCCTGGAAGTATGTCACTGTGATTCAGCAAAAGCATGTTGTCTTTGAAACACTTTATAAGCTACCACAGACACACCATCGTCTTCACTTTTGGGATTTATTCGAGATTTTTACTGAATTTGATTCAAGACTTTAAATCGCTAGGTCTTGTGTATGTAATTCTTGGATTATTTAGGGATTTAATTTGCAACACCGTAAGTTCTTTTTTCTGATTTTCACTTTGTATTCCAGGGAAATAAATTACTTGTAAAATTTACAAAGCTTGTTGTCTTATACTCTTTCCTGTTACTTACTTTGACAGCATAGATTTGTAACTATATATATATATATATATATATATATATATATATATATATATATATATATATATATATATATATATATATATATATATATATTCGTGGCTCTGAAATAGGTAAAAAAATACAAGCTCTAATGTATATTTGCACCCCCACCCCGAAACCCCAACACCACATATTATATCCAATATTGTATTTGAGACAAAAAGATAATTATCTAAAGAAAAAAAGAAGATAAAGCATCTCTGGTTGAAAGAAAATAGCATCCGACGCACCCCTACCCTTCCCCACCGAAAATCAAAAAGTCGGTGCCTTATAATAGAGGAATTTGTTATGTGTGAGATAATTATTGCATAAAGTAGATACCTAAACTTCTGACAGCTTGACAAGATATAGTACTGACGTCAGAGTGCTTAATGTTACCAATTAGCAGTATTGACACTGAAGCCTACCATTTACTAACTCCATTATTGATATTAAACCCTGGGATACTTTGATTGCACCCCAAAAGATATTTTTCAGATTTGGCCAGCAAAGATGCAGCAAACTAATTCAATAATTGGGCCCGAAAATATTTCACAACATTGAATTCTACTGCTATATAGGTATAAGCGTCACGTGTCCAACAAGTGATTAATTGGTTCATATATATGATTAAATTTGTAATACCTAAAATTAATTTGTGACAAAGACAACTTATTTTGCAGATAAAAATAGTGTTTGCAATTATTTTCTCATGAAAACTTTTAATATCATTAAATTCGTAATAATATTACTAAAGGATTTCAATGGATTCCTTATTGATGGAATGGACCGAAGCACCAGTACAGTGAAAAAATATCAATGTTACATACCACAGCAAAAATAAACACCTTATTGATGGAATCGACCGAAGCACCAGTACAGTGAAAAAATATCAATGTTACGTACCACAGCCAAAATAAACACCGCCGTAAATCGGTAAATATATCCAAAGCAAGATTTATGTTGACAGCAAGAGAGGGAAAGAAATGAAAGATAGCTTAATCTTAACAATAATTTGGATGCTCTGTACGTAACTACAAATTAACTTCCTTTATGTTCTATGTCGACCGTGTCACTGCCACTTGTGATCTGTCATTGTCGACCGTGTCACGGCCACTTCTAATCTGTTTGTCATTGTCGACCGTGTCACTGCTACTTCGAACTGTTCTCTCATTGTCTATATAGGATTCTATAAATCTCATATTGTATAAAGCATAATTCTAACCTCTGCCAACTCGACATAAAACGTTACAGAGATATGAGCTTAAATGTGTACACAAAGGACATGGTCCTACGCAGAAGAATTAGTCTCTATGACCTACAGAGAACCATTCAGTATCGTTTAGGAAACACGGTACTAATTATACGGAAGAACTGTGAACCAGTCTAGAAATGGGTGAAGAAATAATAGAGTATTTACAGGTTTGGTGGTCCATAATTGGTTAATAATGAAAATTAAAATTTTAGGAAAAATATCTTTTGAGAGCTTATCCTATATGTAATGTAAAAAAAAAATTGACAAATTTCTACTGATGCAATTTTAGCATTTTTACAGGCTTGACTCAGGAGTACTCAATACTGAAAGTAGCACCTGATTCATTTGATGCAGAATCAATAACACGTGCTTCATGCACATGTATGTAAACAAAGTGCCTCGGGTCATATGGTGTTCTCCACAAATAAACTTGTACCAAGGTTAGATGTGCATGAAGAATTATAGGTGTCATTATCAGCACCCAAAAATTTTAAGTTATTGAATTTTGAATATGATAGTGTTTCCATATGTTTACCATTGGAGTTGAATTAGTACCGTGAGTCCTTTAGAGACAAGTATCTAGAACTTCTCTAATACCAGGCAATCAGATCCCTTCAATTTCATTTGACGAAGGAGGATAAGACAGTCTGTTTGTAATCATGAGATTTAGTTGATGGGCTGTTGTCATAGAATGATGGAGTTAAACATAATATTTGCCTAAATCTATCGAGCTGCTGATGAATGGCATAGTGATTATGGTTCATAGCACAGAAAGTATTTCAACAAGCGAATGTCTTTCGATGCTGACAGACGACGAAGCACGGAAAATAAACCCAAATAGCACCAAAATATAGATAAACGATATGTGAGGCATAATAGAGATTGCAGATAGGATCTCCTTCTTTTGAGGCAAAAACTCAATGTTAAGAGAAAAATGGAAAAACTAAAATATCATTTTCCTTTTACGGAGAGTTGATAGCACTGTGGGTATCATAATAAATTCGCGTCGAGAACTGCGTGGGTTGGAATCCTGTCTGGACCAGGCCGAATCGGCCGTTTTGACAGGTGACTATGCAAGGCTCTGTCCACCAATCGCCGTGCCCCGATATAACCTTTCATCGGTTGTTGCCATATTCAAAACCAATCAAGCAATCAGTCAATCTGGTATATGATTTCAACACAATTCAACCAATCAGTAAGTCTGGTACATGATTTCAACACCAATCAACCAATCAGTCAATCTGGCATATGATTTCAACACCAATCAACCAATCAGTCAATCTGGTACATGATTATCGCTTAATGAAGTTCCTTCAAAATTTAATCAGGACCAGACACTTCTGGACCAGACACTGCCTGCTTCGTAGTCCGATATAATTTTATTTAATTCCATATTAAAAAATGAAATTCAAGAGGCCTTTTGAAATCATGCGCTAGAAAACGTAACGTTACTTTTTGTCCTCTAGGAATATGCATTTGGGTGAAAGAATAATAACTGAAACACAAATAATGGGAAAACATTAAACTTTCAACCGGAAGACATTTTAAATTTTAATTCCCACTGCAGAGATAAAATATTAGAGCATACGTTCAATTAGCTTAACAAGTCGCTTTCATTACAGAAAAAAAAACATAATTTTCTAGTTATGCCCCACCCTACAAACCACACTACCGAATCAAACAACAACTATTTTAAAGGAATCATGGCATGTAAGTCTTTAAGCGATCTTTCTCCCGATAATATATCTAACACAACTGAACTAAGATTATCAAACACTGAGCGTAATCTCCGACCGACGACTAACCAAGATCTCCAGTGGTCGAAAACCAACTATTATATAAGCTGGTTCACTGTATCAGCACCTACTTTATGGAATTCCTTAACCCCGAAGATACGTAAAACAAATTATCTTGCTTATTTTAAAATATCGTGAAAGAAATTATATCTTGACCTACTGGAATGACATTAAAGCCTCTGAATAGAAAGAGTCATCATTATACACATAAATAATACGTTCATGTCTTATTCGAAGTATGTATATACGATCTAGGCTATGTTGAAATGTATGTACCTGTGTATAGAATATTGTTCATATGTGAAATCGTCAAACAAGTGAAAGCGTCATTTGATCAGGGAATGAAATGCTGCTATATGATTAATGATGCATAATTTGATAGCTGTTTCCAAGTATGTCAGGCAAACGTAATTATGACTTTCAGGTTGCCTGTTCAATAAATATCCTACCAGAAGCCTTAAAATGGCATTTCCATATAAATTATTAGAATGTTCAGCGTATAAAAAAATTAATGAGTCAATTAATTCTTTTTAAAGAAAAGAAATTAGAGAAAATATCAATTCAGAGTTAGCGGATAGATTTGTAGGTAGGCAAATAAAAATGCTAGTTTAACTTTTGAAGAATATAACATTCTTCAACAATTTAAAAATGTGTTTGTATTTTAGAAACGCATTCGATCAGTGCATAGTCTTGTAAAACGTGCATTTGAAACGTCCTGTATCAGTGCAAAGTCTCTTAAAGCGTGTATTACAACGCTGTCCTACCTGCGGCCCGTGGGCAGCATGCGGCCCTCGGGTTGATTTTAAATGGCAAGCCAGAGCTAGAGCAGCTATATAATAGTTCCTTTTCAGTTTTCTGCTGCGGCCCTCGGCTTGAAGAAAAACATTTATCAATGGCCCGTGGTGTCAAAAGGTTGGACAGCACTGGTGTATTACATTCTTCACTTAGTAAAACGTGTATTAGATTCGTGGATCAGTGCAAAGTCTCTTAAAACGTGTATTAGGAATGTATTTGATCAGTGCATGGTCTCTTAAAACGATTAGGAACGACTAGGATGGAGAGTCTCTTGAATGTGTATTAGATTCTTCTATTAGTGCTAAGTCTTTTAAAACGAGTTGTATCCGACAGTGGCCCAAAACATCTGCTCATAAAGTTCGTTTGCGTTCGTCACAAAATATGCCTTCAATTTTACTCCAGCTCTTCATACGCTAAATAATTATTGATGATTTTGCATTATGTCAGAAATGACCTGGCACACTAATTAAAAACAAAATAAATTCTTAGACATCACACTACCTTCATGTATGCGTAAGCTCATTGAGTTAAGTGTCTCTCTAGCAATGAGACTGCATTATTTCAGAAAGGACTTAAAATACTCGATCAAATGGGATTTAGAGAAATATCAAAATGGGTAAATCGATTTTCGATCTACTTCCCACTGTGTGCACATAGTACAAGCAGCTTTATCTCTCTTGTGGATTTTGTTGTACAAGAACACCAAAGCACCTGTACAAACTTAAGTGCACAACTATGTTTTCTTGATGAGATGACTATAGTAATATTTAAATTTACTGCAAGGCATACTAATTGGTTTCTCTCAGTTTTCATTGATTAGGATTATTGGACTGTCATAATCAGCGCAATGTAATGTATAGCTAGCGCTTCATGGGGTGAATCGACAATATTATCCACTGATTCATCAGTTAGGACGTCCTTAGATCTTGAACAGATAAGAACGTAATCACGGATCATCTGCAGAATAGCTGCCAGTTTCTGAACATGATCGGAATTCACAACGCGATTGAGTTAGGATCAATAATATTTAGGAAGAAGACCATCTTCAGTAGCATGCAAATTATTCACAAGTTCGAAGCAATTACACACTTAGCCCTGTTTCTTAATTTTCATTTTGTTATTCGGTACTTACTAGAGGAATCGAATGAGCAATTTTCAATCACACATTTTTGTTAACGTATGCATGTGTGGGTAGTTTAAATGTGAACTGATCTCTTTCTCTCCTTTACATGCATATGTGTTATAGTAAACAATCGTTGTTATTCTAGCAGTCCATAAAGGTAGGAGAACACTTGTATTCTTGAAGAATTGATCCATTACTGATAAAAGAGGGCTTTATCATTCCTGCCAATATTGCTAAATCCATTCAGTAAGAGCACAAGTCAGGCATTAATTGTCAGTCCTATCTCTACAACCATAAATACCGATTGCTTCAGTTACCACACAGATATTCGCATGTGATGTGATTAAACCTCTGTTAATACGTTTACACTATCACGGAAAATAAATCAGTTCTTAGAATTTTGCCCATATATCATTCTTAATGGATGGCTTTTAGAAACATGCAGTTATCATTTTCCCCACTGAAAGTATGCATTCTCTAAAATATTGTAAGCGGATTGTTATATTTTTCGTTGCATTTGTCCAAGTAGGAGTTCTCATGACTTACTTAGCCAACTATCGTCAATTTCCCTTAGGCAGAACCTTTTATTGGCATGTTGCTCTCAAAACATGGTACAGTCCGAAGTATTCTAGATTTTCTTGGTTAACATAAAGTCACTTTTGCATAACTGTCCCAAAAGAGTATCATCGGTTTTCATACATCCCTCTGTTAAGCAACTGCTTCTGACATGATGAAACATTTGCAAGCATAACTTTTCCGGGTTTAGTAACCGTACTAATTCTGAACATCATAGATCAATGATAGATCATTGATTAAATTGAACAATCACTTACGTACAGCAACAATGTCTATTAAAGAATTCCTTACGTTTGACCCGTTTACCACAGCATGTATTTTAAAGAAAGAGTCACTAATTTCCTTTCTCAAAAGGAACGGTATCATGATATTATTATTTCCCTGTTGTCGAATGTAAGGTATCCTAACACTTTGTACAGATACTCTAACAATTTGTACAGCTGCCCTAACAATTTGTACAAATAGTATGACAATTTTGTACAAATACCTGCGCACCGAGCAATCTGGAGATGAAAAAGAACTCTGTTAAAACAGGCAGGTAAAGAGTTCGAATATTTGAGATGGTCTCTGTACTATTTTAGCGATTAATTAGGTAACGATTAATTAGATAACAAAAGAAGCAAATGATTTGCGATGATTTGTCTTAGCAAGACAACGTTACCATGATTATCAATACAATACTATTGATATTCTTATATCAAACTACAATAAAAAAAGTAATAAAAATATTGGATCGCATCCGCATTGTGGCGTTTTTCAGATGTCAGTGGAGAGCAGATTCGATCTAGATTAATTGCTGGGTTTTTTACATGTGCAATACGCATAATGAATTGTTACCATTTAGTGAAATACGAGTCAGGCATATCAGCAAAGCCAATGCACGCCATTACCAGCATGCTTAATTGATACCCTAACAATTTGTAAAATTATCCCCACATCGAACAATCTGAGGATGATAAAGAACTGGTGAAAACGGTCAGGTAAACAGTCCAAATATATGGGATGGTCTCTTTACTATTTTAGTGATTAATTAGATAATGATTAATTAGGTAACAAAATGGCCAGTGATGTAAATGGAGAGTAAATTTGATTTCGATTAATTGTTGTTTTTACATGTACAAGAAGCATATAAAATTTATACCAATAAATGAAATTACCGGTAAGGTATATCATATCAGCACAGCCAGTGCGTGCCATTACCAGCAGAACGAAGAGGATATTTAATTTTACCATCTTAAAACAATTGCTCTGGGTTCTTTGTGATATCGCCTCTTTAATCGTACTTAATGACAGCCTCTTTAGTCTTACTTAATGACAGCCTAGGTGTGATATCGCCTCTTTACTCTTACTTAATGACAGCCTAGGTGTGATATCGCCCCTTTACTCTTACTAAATGACAGCCTCGATGTGATACTACCTCTTTAATCTTACTTAAAGACAGCCTCGATGTGATATCACCTCTTTAATCTTACTTAATAACAGCCTCGATGTGATACCACCTCTTTAATCTTACTTAATGACAGCCTCGATGTGATACCACCTCTTTAATCTTACTTAATGACATCCTAAGTGTGATATCGCCTCTTTACTCTTACTTAATGACAGCCTCGATGTGATACCACCTCTTTAATCTTACTTAATGACAGCCTCGATGTGATATCACCTCTTTAATCTTACTTAATGACAGCCTCGATGTGATATCACCTCTTTAATCTTACTTAATAACTGCCTCGGTATTGCGTGTCTTTCATAGTTAATCAGAGATTGTGAGGTCGTATTTATATCGAATGTTCATTCTACATGATAACAGTTGACATGAAAGCATCTCTCTCTCTCTCTCTCTTCAATATCAGTATTTGAGGTGTCATATTAACGCGATATGTTTGTCTGAGTTTGGTCCTATTGTGTTCCTTGTACACAAATCGAGCTACAACGATTTATTGTACCTTGCTTAGAAAGTCAGTTTTACAAACATCGTTTCCTCGATGTTTTCTACTTAATAGTTAAGAAGTGAACTTAATAATACACGTATGGCAAATTTATTTCCGCTGATGCACTCCATATCAAAGGATTATAAATAAGATAAGAACGAAGACAGAACATGTTCATATTTGTATCTTTATTACTCTAGATCTTAAACGTCCTTTTCGTAAACAGAGTGCTTACCCAGAATGTTGATTTTTAGTAAAGACTCCATTATCAACGCAACATTGCCTCTATCGGAGCCATTCAGACGGGGGACTGGACAATGATCATATAGCTTCCTACTTTATTAACGTAGGTTCAACAAAGTTACTTTACTTGCTTAGCTTTGGAGAAAGAGAAGACATGTTCATTAGTTTAAAATATATAGACAGTGTGTTTCCTTGTCCACTTTTAAACCGAAAGAGTCTTTAATAATGATTTATGTAGAAGCACTGATTGGCAAACATTTTATTTAAAATGGTACAGATCTTATTTATTGTCTTATACCCTGCAAATTAAGGCATCTTCCCAGAGTAGCCATAAAATAAGCAACAATTCCATTTTTGTTTCAAGACTAAACGTTATGTTTCAAATTAAATTGCATTTCAAGTCAAAAACGAAATCATTAATATTGTACTTCGTGCTTAATTGGACGCATTGTTACAAAGTTAATATTCTTCTTCATCCCCCCAAAAAACTAATTATCGTTTCTTATCATGTGAATAACATGAAGTTTAATCATCCCGAAGACAATTTAATTCACTTTACCATTCATTATTGTTTGACATGCGATGGGCTCAAATTTGGAAAGCCTACTTTGAAATCAAAGGAAAGATGCTAAATATTCGAAGCTTCAATGATTCGTCCCTTAATTAAAGAGGGTAGATACCTGCATTGGCTAATAGTATTTATTACATCAAAAGGATTGGTATAATATTTGACAAAGTTATTTTTATAACATGTTGACTAATCGACGCTAACTACCGTATGCAACCTGCGTATTGACTACAACGTTAGAAGACAGTTGTTTTCTTGTTAATGTGACAGATATATTGGCAAATCTAGCTTACTGCTTATGAATGATCTGTCCAAAACGAAACTTATAAAACGATTAAAATGATACTCTGCACGCGTAGTTGTAATAAATAAAATCCTTTGTATATGCCACTATAAGAACCCAGCACGGTTATCTTCTCTAGCCAGGTGCAGATATGATAACCCTATCTACACCTTGGAGGATGGAACAGAAACAGTGTTGCTTAGTCCTAGCGACTTCTATTCGATGTCATAAGTTGCCCCCCCCCCCCTTATTAGTATGTAATGCCAACTAACCAATAGTGTGGTTCATTGTACATCAGCAAAAAATTCTGGAGTCATTTGAGTTATAATGGTAACTTTGTAAGTTTAACAATGCAAACATGGGTACATACCAGAGTGAAGCCATTACGCGTGTATTTGAGTGAAAGGTATTTATGCAAACACGGACCGGCAGTGGAAAATCGCTTATTTATCAGTCCATTCAAGTTGTGTGATCCACTTGTCTCGATCATGTAGGAAGAGTGTTCAAATTCGGACAACTTAATTTTGATTGGACGCGGGTGGCTTGCCAATGTGTAGATACATCCATCACATAGGAAACTTGGCTAGCGAAGATGCAGCTAGGTGAGATCTCTCTGTTTTCATACATTTTCATACAGTAGTATATGCTTAGTTGAGTGATAACAAACATGGTTTCAGGTGCAAGCGTAATAATGAGAAAAAGTTACCAATACACAGCCTCCTTCTGAGTAAATACGTTACGTTTTTCCGGTAAATAGTCTCAGCCAATGAGCGACCTTCATTCTTTTAAATACTGTATTTGATATACCACCACACAAAGGCTGGTTTAAAGGCTCAACAATTATCTGGTTGGAACCAGTGTACTATAGTGTACTATAATAAATTACCTACCAAAGGATGCGATTGAACTACACGTCTCACAATAATTAAGGGGCCTCTATATTATAAGCATTTTTCATACAAATTACAAATTAAGGCTCATAAAACAATTGTCTGGTTGGAACCATTTGTGTCAGCTTATTATTTGAATGTGAAGCAGTGAACTGTTGTAATCTGTTCAATTATTAGCTTCTATGCGTAAGAAGCAGGAAGGAAAAGATAGGAAAAGAAAAATATACTCGGCTGTTTTTTTTTTCTTCACATAGTGTACTATAATAAATTACCTACCAAAGGATGCGATTGAACTACACGTCTAATAACAATTAAGAGGCCTCTATATTATAAGCATTTTTCATACAAATTAAACCGAATATTGGCCTCAAAAGTCATTGACTATGAAACTTCCGTAAACTGAATAGAGCAAGTGTCAAATTATATAAAGTACTGATGAGAACAAAATAAGAACAAAAATAAAGAGAAATATTATCTAAATAAGACAATGAACTGAATGATAGTGTAATTGTCTGTCCATAAAATCATGACTGATTGGTGTAACATGAAATACTACATAGATTTCGGCAACTTATATACTTGAATGTAGGGCCGACCGTAAGCTGATGGGACTGATTTGGCCGAATCGGGGGAAGGGACCACAGGAGCCACGAGAGTTAGTAATTTTGAAAAATATGTCTATCGAGAAATAGTAATTTTAAAGCGATGGAAGAAAATTTAAGTTCAATATCATATTAAAAAGGACTTGTTTAAAAGTTTATTTCCAATTGCTGTGCGCACGGCGGAGGGGGGGGGGGGGGGGGCGGGTCCAGTGCATAAATCCAGGGGCCCCAGCCAAAATGATTAAATTAGGGCGTCGCGTTTCCAAAGGCTATTCCTACATGATTGGACTAAATTCATGTATAGTATCGTTCAACAAAATAGACTGTAAATGAATCCATTCAATTACAAGTTTTATGTTTTAAAACTAACATTCCATATCTCAGTACCATGACTATCGTATCCGCTTCTACGCCAAGTGATACTCGTTTGTACTATGAATTCCACTCCATTCGGGAGAGAAAGAACCTAAGTCTTACTGATTATGGCTGTCTTCATCCAAACGATTTCTGGGATGCTGGATAATTCCGTATTTGTGCAGTCGTGAACAGAGCACTGCATGCAAGTCCTAATTTGCTAAACGGTATTTTTGGAATGCACCGGTACGTTAAAGCTGGTCGTACCGTATAAAACAGGTCACTCATCCATGTACGGATCAATTCAATGCTACAAACTAGAAGCGAAGTTTTAGTATGCCAAGGGTTTTACATTATAACAGCACATTGCTTCGCTTGGAAATGGATAGTTAATTTAACGTTTAATATTTAAATGAATTTGACCATTTTAATCTATATTTTATGAATATTTTAATTTTATTAAGGATGTATATAACGAAGTACAAACTGCATAGGTCCCGCAGAAAACTAATTTATTAAATACGTTTTTCGATACGTTTCGTTGATATTACTTGTAATGTCAGTACTCTTTTCAGGGGATGCTCTTAGGGGAAGCTGATTTGATGGTAGTTTATATTCCAACACCCTTTTGCGTTATCTTTGTTTAACTTAAGCGTTGTCAATAATTATATTTTGCATGGCGCACCCTTCATTACTGAACAAGTGAACTGTTTAAGAAATTTAGGAGCTGAAGTGTTTCATTAACCTAATATATTTGGGATAAAAACATACAGTATAGCACAGAAAAGACGAGCTCATGCAACAGCAAATGGTTTTTCTTCTTTAATTATAGACCAAAATTACCAGTAAAGTCACTGTAAAATACAGAGATGTGCACTTTTGCAATCCGAAAATGCAATAGGCTGGTAATAAATATCCTAGATTAAACACGAGGCAGTTCCGTACTTCTTCACAATAAAAATGGTGAATTTTTCAACATGTTATGGCGAAACTTGTAAACAATTACCTTTACTGCAGCTCGAGGTATTCATCAGACTCTATATCGTATAAGGCATTGGCTTACCGTTTACAAATCTAATTAGCAATGACATTTTGATGGGTACATAAATACCTAATTTATGTCATTTTTATGCCTGTGGTAAATGTTACGCCATCTTTATTATTTTAGCAGTGCATATTTAGTATCAGATAACTATATTAGTCTATGCGTGCGTTCATTAGCCAAAAAGACGACGGCTGTTCAAGGACATTCAATACGATTGTTTTAAATAAGTCCATAAGCATTACGTGTCGGTGTATGTTTATTACCCAGTTCCAATGGCATGGATGGATAGACATATAAGTGACTGTTTCTGTTTGAACGAAACACATAAATTACAATCATTATTTTCCATATAACGAATGCTTCCAAATACATACGGACGATGGGGAAAAAAGGGTATAAACCAATGATTCACGAGTTTTTTCCCCTTACAATATACTTCGCATGTGTAACGTATTTTCAGAAGCACACTAGACAAACGAACGGCAAAAATCATAATGTTAAAATGGTCAATATAGCTACAACTTTGTACCCATTTGGCCAAAGCAATGTTTGTGACACATGACAATCAGCTTTCATGATATTTATATTTAGATGAACTAGTTTTACCCTAGATTATACCTGAAATAATAATAAAGTTCGACCTGTAGCATAGTTACGGTGTGAGCTACAGTGAAAACCTCTTTGTGAATGTATATTTAACACAGATTTACGAGTCATTAAAAGAAAACAAAGAAAGCGAAAACAAAATTCTTTATGTTGGTTTAGTTTCCTGTTGAATTTACCTCCGAACTGGAAACTTGCATGTTTTAGGGCTGTGCTAGCAAAGCAAAGCAAAATCAGTGCAACACAATACGTTAGAAGGATGAAGTCTGTATAATTATTTTCAGAAACTTTTATATGTATTTTATCTCGTTTGCGTGAATATAAATTATATTTTCCCATAAAGCCACATACATTTAGCTGAATTAATGTAATGATTCAAAATAATTATTACACGAAGCTCCGAAACCTGTAGTTACTTAATTTGTTTTAGCAGTCATCTGAGACAAAAAGTGAAGGAAGTCATAAAACTAATTAGGAAAAGGTTTCAAGTAGGTTTTACAAATTATCTACGGATTATCAATGTATGTAAAAGATATTTACCGTGAGGAGAAATTATCACAACTTGCTGAATTTGACCGAAAGAAGTCGTATTTCGAAGATTAATTTGCTTTAACTTTCTACAGATTACAAGACAAAGCATATATTATATAACACGCAGTCATCTGAGCAGGATATGAAGCCATTCGAGGAAAGGGATCAGACCGATATCGACTTTGGATGGCACGCTGTCACGAAAGTCAATAATTGTACATTTTATTGGATTGTATAATTTTAAGACGTATAATGTTATACACGCCCCCACCAACCCTATCCAGCTCCCTCGAATCATAAAGTCCAATCTCACTTAGTGCCCCAAGGGTAACAAGCAAAAATCCATATATACGCATGTTATGGATGCATAGTAAAAGTGGTTAAAACTGGGTACATAATTTATGAATTCCCGCACAAAAAGCCAATGCAGATTTGTGTGTAAACTACAATGTACACTCCAGGATAGTTATGATATATCATATCCACAATTATACACAATATACCGAAGTACAGTTTTGAATAAAAGGAGCAAACCGCAAACACAATCAGTAAAAGTTGAATTGCGGTTGAATAAGACTAATGCAGTTTCCCAATGGTTATGTATTGTCAATATTTACTTGTGACCCCTGTAGACACAAATCAATTAGACTAAGTGCAATTATTTCATAGTCTGGTGCCATTTCTTCCGCTTCTTTTCAGGGGAGAATGCGTGGCTTGTTTAGGATAAGATCTCATATGAATGTCGGAGTAGTGATAAAGAGTACATGGCTTGATTAGACATGGCTTGATTAGGACAACACTTGATTTTGTTTTCGGGTTTAACTAAATTTATCAGGGCAGGATAGGCTGTACATGACGGCCTGTATAACTCATGGAAGAAAAACCCGTGAAAACCCCGGTCAGAACCACCTACCCACGGGAAGATACTGGCAGCTTTCGCGCATATCCACATTAGCCAAGTCTGAGACTAGAACCCACGAGGACAGAAGTCAGGTCCTTAGGACCACTCGGCCACCCTGGGAGAACAAGATCTAATATGACAGTTGGATTAATACTAAGGTGTATACGGCTTAATTAGGACAGTATCTAATATGTATGTATGTATGTATGTATGTATGTATGTATGTATGTATGTATGTATGTATGTACGTATGTATGTATGTATGTATGTATGTATGTATGTATGTATGTATGTATGTATATGTGTGTCTATGTATACATTTAAATATGTATGTATGTATGTATATATATGTGTGTGTGTGTATGTATGTATGTATGTATGATTGACTGACTGACTGACTTTATTTCCTCTTCAGAAGAGATTTCATTCAGTTAATTTTTCGTTAATACAGAAAATTATATTTACACTTTGATGCTTCATTGTATTCCATAGATTACTATCATGACGTGCTGAACAAAGCGGCACCTACAGTAACAACATCGTCTAATTTGCAGAGTGATTTCATTTCAAGAATTTTAGGAATTTGAAAACGTTCATCCTAACCATTTGCCCTTTATACAGGAATATGATCTGATGTTAAGTCGTCTCACATCCATATATTTCATTGCGCTTAGCTGCTTCCATCGCTTTACAGAAGCAGCTACGTTTAGGTTAACTGCGAAAAACCCAACAGTTTCTTCCAGACTGAATCAGGTATAACCTCATCCCCAGGCAAAAGATCAATAATGAATGTAGACTTTTTGATTACGTTAGAATCAACTCGCTCGACCAACGTAACACCTGAAGACAAGCGTAATGAAACACATTATGTAAGCCCCTCCAGTAATTTTGCGTAAATATGGGACTTATATATACTGCAAGTCTGCGCTCTGTTTCATAAAGAAATGCATCACAAATCAGCAAGTTATACATGGTAAACGTGGATACGAACCGGTGAATCATTTAAGTACGCAGTCATGTATTATTTTTTTTCAACTGTTCGGCCATTGTGTTTACGTAGTTACAATGATTATGCAATCTAACGGAGTTGAAATTCTGAATCATCTTTCCAAATCATAATCCTTAAACATCAAGGGCAGCAGTCTCATTATGGTCACATGCGATTTTCAGCAGAAATCTGTTTTATTGCACTAGATGTGGTCATATGGCAGCAATGGTAAAACTAAAAATAACATGATGTATACGATCTAATATTCCATCTTGGGAAGAGATGAATATTCATGCACAGCGGACTAGTTTCCATTCTTGCACTAAACGTGTTGTAACCGTGGTGTAATAGCTGTCTGTGCAATAGCTGATACCGAGTGGACTGGCCTAGGTCAGTAAACACAGACTCTGTGACGGAGCCACACCCCGAATACTCAGAGAAAACCAGGAAAACAATGGTGGCGAAAAGGGCTGGAGCCCATGAGAGAGGGATATGACTAGGAAAAGGAAGATCCTGTTGGATGAAGACTTAGATGAATATATTTCAATTTTGCCAAAGAATCAACTTTTGAACCTCATTACACAAGTGTTTCACTCAATGAAAGTCGTTTAAACTACTTCACTATGCCAAAGCAACATTGATTCATTACTCAAACCCAAACATCTTAGTTTCTGGTTGACACAGATCACAATCTAGGAATTTACAATGTATAACGAATTAACAGTGTTTTCCATCACGTCCGCGTGATGCGAGATTTCATTCCTATTTTGCACTAAGGTGCAACAAGAAAACTGAACACAACTGGTTTAAATTCAACTTGCCAAAGCAATACATACCGATTATTTCCCAACACGGTAGCTCGGTATAACTCTCAATTTGCCGAAGCAGCACTAACCAAATTTTCGGGGATAAAAACCCAGATAAACATTTTTCGTCTAACTATTTATATACAAGCATATACCATTTATTGATGTTGGCACCTTGCCAGAAGACCGAAATACGAATTGACAATACGTAACGAAATAATAGTATTTTCCATCACGTCCGCGTGATGGAAGATTTCAATCCTTCTTTTGCACCAAGGTGCAATAAGAAAACTGAGCACAACTGATTACATATGGCAACACTACCAACGTGGCAAATTTAACTAAATTACTTTGATTTAACTAGGGGAATAACTCTCCTCATTAACTTATTGTTTGCCAAAGCAACACTTACCATATTGTAATATAAGATTATATGATGTGCCTTATTTTCAAAATTTCCTTTTTGATTATTTTATTAAATCGACTGCACGACTTCTCAAATGGAGAAACCATGAATGGTTCTAGAATGAGACTCTAGGAAAAAGCCTTGCAGTTGCACCACATTTATAGCTTTAGAACAATAATTAAGACACTCTTATAGTGGGCTCTCTGTCCTGGGAAAGCCAACTTTGGTGCTTCAATAAGACCCTATGGGGAGTGTCTACCACTGTATATGGAAACAAAATTAACATCCATGTACCCCTCTCCTACAAGAACTATATTATAATAGCACAGTGACCAGAGTACGAGGGTATAATGGCATAGTGACAACTTCTAAAATCACGTATGCTTCCAAATTCTTTCTTCGTTCGAAAGAAGGACAAAACACATTTTACAGTATTAGTGGATATTAGAGACGTGGAATTCTTAATTAATAAACGCAAAAGTAAAGCTTGAAAGTATCTGCTAATTTGTACGTATGAAGGCATATTATCGCTTCTTTCTAACTGAAATTGTTCCACTGCATTTTGCTTCACAACGATAATGATTCTCTAAATCTAACATGCCACCAATCAGGTAACTTTCCAGTGTATAAATGACAATATTTTGCTCACTGAAGATTATCGAGACCTAAGTTTGAGCATTTTCTCCACCGTTCTATGAAACATTTACTATATAATTTTTATATGAAAATGTTTAATATTAAAATGTTCGTACGCTCATTACAGAAGTAGCGTGCCCAAGTATTTCATTCAGGTCAGCTTATTATTGTCCTACAGTGATATGTATGCAGATTTTCTGATGCAAATGAAACCAATGAAGGTGTTGTTCAAACTTTGTACTACAGTAGTATCTTGGCAACATGTATGATACGCCTACAACGAAAAACTTCATGAGAAAGGTATCATTAGCCATTTATGTAGTTTAGATATTAGGATCTACGTCAATGGAGGTAAACATGTTTACAGTATCTTAATATGAATCTAGGACATTGGTATTACCCCGTGTAAAGGCCTGGTGTGCCTGATGTTTCACATTTGCATTATGATACTTTTAGTCATAGGCCTTGTCTTTTTGACAACTTAGAACATTATAGAAATGAACATTTGACCCTCATCTTGGTTCTATTTTTGTGTATATATTATTCTATAATGCTGCTTTCTTCATAAACTAGTAATTCTTGCTATAACAATTTGAAGTATAATCAATCTAATTGTTCTGTTCAGTTTTTCATTGGTGGAAATACTTATCAAAATTAATATACAAAGTGCTTATCAATAATATTCTTAGAAACATTATTTTGGAATTAGAGTGATTTCAGACAAGAACGTTTTTGGATTATATCTTGTGCTACATCAAAAGACTGTTAACACATCATTACACTCCAGGCCATTGGCACATTACCACATTCGAGACTACAGAGAAGAGACATCAACACATTTAATATTGAAACTTATTTAGAATATCGATGGAATTCAGTTGTAACTTATTCATTTTGACTTGTGATAAAGCACTTACTACTATTTGGGACTTAATTCACAATGCTGTTAGTTCTGTTTACTTTTTATTCAATGGAAATCAATAATTTGTTGAATTTTACAAAACATATTTTCGGTTATGCTATTTTCTTTTACTTATGTTAAGACGTTATAGTCGTAAGTATATGTATATATATATATATATATATATATATATATATATATATATATATATATATATATATATATATATATATATATATATATATATATATATATTTCTTACTGGTTAATCTTATAAGTTGTACTCGGACTGTTTTTTATGAAACTTCTACTGGTTTGGATTATATAGATGGAAGTGAGACAAAGAAGAAACTGAAGACTAGGGATATGTAAACTAGACCATGACGAAATCATCGCTGCAATCGAAACTGTGGATCAGCTTGTTAGTTCTTAAAATAAATTCTCTAAATTGATTTACTCTTGCAAATAACAGAAGCAGTTGCTTCAGAGGAAAACTTTAATTAAGAAATCGTTTATTCTTGAGACAAAAATAACAAAAAACAATCTCACTCTTCGCTTTGTTCACATTGATTTCTTAGAGTAGTTTTGTACGAGTTTTTAGGTTTAAAACAGGATTCTGCAAGTATGCCTTAATTTCGTTATTCGCCTAAAATAACCCATCTGCTAAATCCTTTGATAAAAGAGAACCTTTCATTTTTCTATTATCAGAACAAATCGATTTCCTGGCGCGCAAGATGTGAGTGCCAATTATGTGAAAACCTCCAGGTCTCTGAACATAGTTGATGGTCTGTAAAAGAAAAACGCTCCTTTTCCCGTGCAATTTGGCCCTCTATTATTAGTCCCTATATTTTGAAAGGATCTATTTATTTCTCAGCAACTTGGATGCAGGACGACGAAAGCAAAAAAAAAAAAAAAAAAACACAATTATGAAGTAATGTGTGCGATGTGTGATTTCTATTTTTAACGTAGCTTTAACAATTTCCAAGCCATATCACTACGATATCTGCAGTGTGGCAGTTTATAAGTCACTGTATGACTCGAGGCGGACGCCCTAACAACATAGGCCTGCGGAGAAATGTTATATATATAAATGTATGTGTATATATATATATATATATATATATATATATATATATATATATATATATATATATATATATATATATATATATATATGGTGGGTGGGGTGGCAAAACACAGTCTGGCAGATTGAATGAGATACCAGTTTGAACTAGAAGTCAGCTGTAAGATACAAAATTGTCTAAATATTTTTTTCGTCATGCTAAATCTCCAGCTATGATGACGTTCAAGACAAACAACAAAATAATTCACAGATTCGGATACATACAGACACACGCACAAATGAGATATTAAAATACTCCACAAGCCTATATATGTTTGCATTTGTACAGATTAGATTTAACGGCACAGCAGGGCAATTATATTTATATAGTTCCGAGTAAACTATTTGACAAACATATAAGGGCTAAAACTTGCTACATTACAGCATATACTTACTTGTAAGTTTGAGTCCAACTACAAACAACATAGATCCTGATCTGTTGGTAGATAATACATCAGCATATCATAATATATATTGTTTGTTATACTGGTTCCTTCTAATAAGTTGCATAGATCCATATCTGCGGAAGATTTATTCTACGGTATAACCGATTCGTGCTGCACGCATTTGATTCGACTTATAAGCAATTATATACCATGCCCTTTAAAATAAAAGTAAACATGCGCACTCACAAGTAAAATATAATGATGTTCAAAATCTCAAAAGATTTTAAAAAAATAAAAGTAATGGTAGTAACCTTAACACTTTAAAACATAGAATCAAAATTTATCATATGAAAAGCATTGTCTGAAATATCTGGAAGGTGTACGTACAAGAGACACAGAGAGTGTAATTATCTCTGTGTGTGTGTTTGTGTGTATGTGTGTGTGATTTTGATGTTTAGCAGTTTGAATCATATCGCTACAATGTCTGCAGTGTGTTAGTTTATAGTCATGTCTAGCTATATGGTATCATGCCACAGACATATGGCGTCATGTCCCACCCATTCACATTATCCTGACACCAGTCCTAGCATTAACCTTTCTAATGATGAGCGCCAAACGAAAGCCGATAGCACCATTTTTAAAAGTCATCAGGTAGGAACCAACTGCGGTTAGAACCCGCGACCACTTAGGCCACCGGAGCGGTGGTGTAATTATCTAAGCAGAGATATTAGATATGTGTTCGTGGATCAAGGCGACAATTCATTTAGCAAGTATGTGGAGAGCTTTGGGGACTAAATATTCATTTCAGTACAGGTGCATCACACATCTGTTTCCTACTATCAAACAAGTCTTCTTCTGAAGTTTCAATTGGTTTGCTCAGATTTTTAACATTCTCTTGTTTTTAACTCATACTAATTATTCTTCTTGAATATAATTTCTTAGCATATGTTTGAATCAATATATCATGTACATATTCAAGTACGGCTGGTAATGGTGTACAGTCCACCATAGCCATGTATGGCATTCACGTAAGGCTGGTAATAATCTACAGTCCACCACAGTCATATCTGACGTTCAAGTAAGGGTGGTAATTGTCTGCAGTCCACAATGGTCATATCTGATGTTCACATAAGGGTGGTAATTGTCCACAGTCCACCATGGTCATATCTGACGTTCAAGTAAGGGTGGCAATAGTCTGCAGTCCACCATGGTCATATATGACGTTCAAGTAAGGGTGATACTGGTTTACAGTCCACCATGGTCATATATGACGTTCATGTAAGTGTAGTAATGGTCTACAGTCCACCATAATCATATCTGACGTTGAAGTAAGGGTAGTAATTGTCTACAGACCGTTGTAATTTATATACAGTTCATTTGATGCAAAGATAAATGCTGAAACAGCATAATGCTGTAGTTATATACTAGTACTTCCCAAGGATCCTTGCAGCACGAAAATAAAGATTTGCTTTGTAAGCATAATTTGCAAGAGAAAATATACGTTAGTTTTAAATTTGTTACCTGGCTTTTACAAAAGCAAATCTGTTCTTTTCCACTGTTAATTTGTCGTGGATCATACCAACTGTACGCTTTCTCGTTATTATTTTTAATAGATTATTTTTAATCCAAGATGTTTCTAGTCTTAACATATTGGGATACGATTTAAGAGTAAAGAAGCGCAGCAATGAGCAATGGATCCGTCTGTGGCACGTATGCTACATATATTATATACATGGCGTCTGGCAACATTATTGACCGCCTTGCTATTCTTTAGAGAGATTCACTCACGTAAATATTGATGTTATCGATTTCAGACACAATCACTTAAGAGATTTTACATTTAACAACTCTTGGCCAGCAACCTTGAGGAAAGGCTGATTGTACCTTTCTAACTGTATAACAACACAGGACTAAGATGGGGCGGTAAGGCTGATTGTACCTTTCTAACTGTATAGCAACACAGGACTCAGATGGGGCGGTAACGCTGATTGTACCTCTCTAACTGTATAACAACATGGGACTGAAATGGGGCGGTAAGGCTAATTGTACCTTTCTAACTGTGTAGCAACACATGACTGAGATGGGGCCGTAAGGCTGATTGTACCTTTCTAACTGTATTGCAACTCAGGACTGAGATGGTTAGGTAAGGCTGATTCTACCTTTCTAACTGTATAGCAACGCATGACTGAGATGGGGCGGTAAGGCTGATTGTTCCTTTTTAACTGTATGTATTATGTGTATGTTGTTTTAGCAGGTGTGTTAAATGACCCAAGAGTCCACGAGTATCCGAATGGTGGCATTGGATGATGCAATTGAGCCTTTCCCTGCCCCCACCTCCGAAATGTTGTTTTTGGTTGATAACATGGAATCTATTGCAATCCCGACCTTCGATAACGGTTTAATTTATTTACGTCCCTTGATTTATTAATTCCATAATTTACACATAATGCAACGCTCTTCTGGCAATCAAATCTATATAATAATAATAATAATAATAATAATAATAATAATAATAATAATAATAATGATAATAATAATGAGGACTTTCTATAGCGCCTAATCTTTAGAAGCTCTAAGCGCTTTACAACATTAGACAACACCTATGAGATAAAAAAACATAATGATATGAGTACAAAAACAAACACCATGAAAATAGAAAACATTTTAAAAACAAATTGCTGAGAATATTTAAGGTAGGAAACATTATTAGGTCTTTGAGTCTGTTCTTGCAGTCGAAATAAGTGAGTTTTGAGAGCCCTCTTGAATGTGATCACTGTGTTTTTGTGTCCAGTGGGCAATTCATTTCACGTTGCTGGGTCCTGGTATGCAAAAGAACGCTGTCCATATGACTTTGTTTTCATAGTGGGAATAATGAGTATACGATTGTCAGAAGAGGAGCGTGTACACATGGGTGAGGTCGGATAGGTATGTTGGACTAGAGCCCGACAGTGAAATGTAGCACACAGAACAAATTTTGTGTTTGATTCTGGATCGAATGGATAGCCAGTGTAGGGTACAGAGCAGCGGGGAGGTGTGCTAGGATCGTGATACTCTAAGTATGATCCGAGCAGCTGTGTTTTGAACTTTTTGAAGTTTCTGGAGGCCAACAAAAGCATATAATTTATGCTATCCAGCAGTATATAATGTGTATGTATCTTGTTAATCACGTCTTCATTTAATTTATAAAGTTCTCATTATCCTAAAATTATCTACTACAATAAAATTATGGTAAAATGCAAAATAATATTTTTTTAAAATCAGTATCGCATGCGAATTTACCAATTTTCATATCCTTGCAATGTGCCTCCACCCATGCCGTTTTGCGATGGTATCATATATTCCGAATCTAATACAATTTGTGTGAAGCATATCATTCAAGATATACAACAGTATATAATATGTGTAGATATGTTATTAATTACTTCTTCATTTGTCTGTCCGTTCGCCTAATGATTTCCTATACGAATGTTACCGATCTTTATATCCTTGCTACATACCTCCACCAATGCCATTTTAAGATGGTGCCACATATATCGATGCTAATACTATAAATGTAAAGCTTAAAATTAAATATATACAACAGTATATAATATGTGTATGTATCTTATTAAGTACGTCATCTTTTGTAGGTTCGTGAGCCTAATGCATTCATACACGAACGTTATTTGTCTAGACAGAAACGTCATACCAGTCGTAAACAACCACCGATTTGGACAAATTTGATATCAGTTGATAAGCTTCGCATCACCCTAAAATCATCTGTGCCAACATAAATTTCTGCAAATGCAAAATAACAAAGTTTGATTTTTTTTAATTCAGTATCGCTTGCGAATCTACCAATTTTATATCCAGGCTACGTGCATCTACCCATGCAGTTGTGTGATTAATTACCACGTATTTCGATGCTAATACTATTAATGTGAAACATTGAATTCAAGCTATACAACAGTCTATAACATGTGTAGGAATCTTATTAAGTAGGCCTACGTCTTCATTTGTCTGTCCGTGCGCCTAACGCCTTCCCATACGAACGCTCCTGATCTTCATATCCTTGATACATGCGTCTACCAATGCCGTTTTGGCATGGTGGAAATATCTCGATGCTAATACTATAAATGAACAGCATACAATTCAAGCTATACAACAGCATATACAATATGTATGTGTATTATTAAGCACGTCTTCATTTGTCTGTCCTTGCGCCTAATGCCTACTTATTCAAACGTTGCAAATAAGTCATGCCAATCGTATACAACCATCAATTTTGACAAATTTGATATCAATTTATATGGTTCCCGCCACTTTAAATCGATCTATGCCAATAGACCTGTGTACAAATGCCAAAAGAATAGTTGGTAATTTTACTTAGTATCGTTGAGGGTTAGCGACTTTACCGATCTACATATCCATGCTATGTGCCGCTACCCTTGCCTTGTTGTCATGGTGATACGTATTTCGATGCTAATTCTACATATTTGAAGCATAGACTTCTAGCTATCCAACAGTATATAATATTTGTATGCATCTTATTAAATACGTCTTCATTTTTCTGTCTGTGCGCCTAATTCCTTCCTATGCAAACGTTTTCCATTTTGGCAAACAGGTCATACCGATCGTAAACAGCCACTGACTTTGACAAATTTGATATCAGTTTTCTCATCAGCCAAAGTCGATCCATACCAATACAAATGTGTGAAAATGCACACAAAAAACAGTTAGTATTTCTTTTACAAAATATCGCATAGGGTTAGTGACTTTGCCGATTTACATATCCATGCCATGTGCATCTACCCATGCCGCTTTGTGAAGGCGCCACATATTTCGATGCTAATACTATAGAATTCAAGCATATAGTTCAAGCTATCCAAAAGTGTATAATATGTGTAGGTATCTTATTAAATACGTCTTCATTTGTCCGTCCGTGCGCCTAATGCCTTCATGTCATACCACTCTTATACAACCACCGACGATGACAAATTTGATATCAATTTATATGTTCCTCATCACTCTATATCAATCTATGCCAAAAGAAATGTGTAAAACTACAAAATAAAAGCGTTGGTAGCTTTTACTCAGTATCGCTTAGGGTTAGCGACTAGCTAGTTGATGCATGCTTAACGGGAATATATTCCAAGTGCAATTATATCCTCCTTGATGCACTCAAAATGAAATAAACATTTAATTCCATAGCGTCTTTTGATAATTGCAATTGAAAGATTTCATTTTTTCCCACATCATTTTTTAAAGATTCAATGACAGAAGTGAAACACACTTGCAGATGTCAACACTCTTCTCCCTCGCTGCTTCAGTCTGACTTATTTTATGTAGCTGTCACATATAAAAATCCAGTCCATAATGACGATTCTTTTACAGGAGCACAAATTTCTTTCCAACCTTGTCTTCGCGCGCATCAACAAATAAACAAGTCGCAATGCTAAACATTGATAGCTTCAAAAACATTTCTGGGGATCAGTTGAAAAATCAATGATTGCAATTGATTCAATCAATCCAGGATCCACTACAACAATTAGTAACTCAAGCACCAGGCGTAGAACCCAAGACGATTAGACTTCAACAGCAATAATACCCACATCAGACAGTAAAATCATCATCGAGGCTACTCAAAGGTGCAGTTCCGAATCACCGATTTTAAATTCAGAAAAGGAAATAGATTGGAAAGGTATTAGAGAAGCAGGTAAAACTAATAGCAAGATGTGATAAACTATCCTTTCCGCAATTGAAATAGACGAACGTTTTGTTTTAGATATATCAAAGCAAAAACGATAGTAGTGAATAGGGGCACCCTAGCCTCAATGGAAATTAGCATTACAGAGACCCCTGGGCAAACCTAGCCTCAAGGGGAATTTAACATGGGAAAAAATCGTGGGCAAACCTAGCCTCAAGGGGAATTTAACATGGGAAAAAATCGTGGGCAACTCTAGCCTCAAGGGGAATTGAACATGGGATTTTTTTTTTTTTTTTTAAATTTTTTAAAAAGGGGGTAGGCAATGGAAAGTCATTCTCTTTTCGAGAAATATGGGTGGCCCTGAAAAGGGCCTTTGGCTTTCTTCTATTTCCTCCATTTCCTCATCCAGCCCCTAATCTTTCCCCAAATTCCTTTGTTCTTCTTCTTTTCATTTTCCGGTATCGAGTCCGGGTGACCCATGGCTCTGAATTTCTGTTGGATTTTTATCCAGTTATTGTTCAGTCTCTCATATTCTTCTTTTTTCTTTCTATTCTCTTGTTCTTTTCTATCTTTTGCCCACCTGTCCTTAATTTTCTGCACTTCTTCCTCTATTATCTTTTTCATCTTTTCTTCCGCTTTCTTTAGTTGTTCACTGCCCCTTTTCACGAACTTCCACTCTGACCATTTCTCTAGCTCTTCTAAATAACATCTCACTCCTTTTACCTTGTCCATAGACTTTTTTATAGTCCCCACTCTTACATACTCTGGTTGAATCAATCCTCTCAATCTCTTAACTTCTTCCTCTATCATCTCCTCTATCATCTTCCTCGCTAATTGTAGTTCATTGACATAGTCAAGACTTTTTCTCAACCTCCATTCTCTTTCTATCCTTTCAATAGTATATTCTCCATCCATCATCCAAAAGTAAACATTTCTTAAGTCATTAAACAACGCCGACACTTCCATCCTGTATCTGTTATTCCGTAGAATGGTTCGAACGACGAACGTGGTGGGTTCTTATAGTGAAAGCGCGGATGTAATGGAAAACATCCCCCTAAGACATAAAATTGATCTTACCTAGATCATGACCAAACAACGCGCGGACGTGAAGGAAAACATCCCCCTACTTTCTCATTTCATATAATAAAACCCAAACTATACTCTCCACATACGCTAAGAAACATTAAACCAACCCATAATCTACTATTCACACAAACTTACCTGAGCGCTTACAAACACAAACACACAAACACATACCCTTACACTATTAAAAAAGAGTTAGTGTTTATATTCACACTACTCTACCTACACACATTGGCAAATTGATAGTTATTTCTTTTCTAGAGTATTGGGTAGCCCTGAAAAGGGCTGTTGGTTTTTTTTTGAACTCCAGATGCACCTATCTAATGATGGCACCTTCCTGGCCTGGCGCCACACACGCATCTTCTACTCCAGTCTTTCCAGTTGACTCGTTTGGCTGGGAGCGCAGAGGGAGGATGATTAGCTTCATCACCCCAATCATCTGTCTCTGGTATCTTGTAAGCCATCCTCTCTCCTATTTTCTTTTCCTCCTCTTCCCTCTGTCTTCTCTCCTCCTCTTCCTTCTTTATTCTTTCCTCTTCTACTATAGCCTCCGCAGCCATTTCATTTAACAGGCGCCTGACATATTCCAGATGAATCTGGAGTTCAAGAAGTTTGCTTATTCTGGTATTCATTCTGGTGTTGATCAATCAACAAGGGTAGCTAGACTGCCCAGCGAGTTTCAATTTATAGTGAAAGCGCGGACGTGAAGGAAAACATCCCCCTAAAAACATAAAATTGATCTTACCTAGATCATGACCAAAAAACAACGCGCGGACCTAAAAGAAACACTCACTCACTTTTTTATACTACGCATCACTATTCTAAATTTTTTTTCATTAATCACTTCAATAGACTATCCACATACGCAAAGTAATCAAACCCCAAATCTACTCTCCCCACACCTCAAACACCTAAAAAAGACATGATCTTAATCTACTATCCATACCAACGTACGTGAGCACTTACTAACACACAATCCTATACACAAACACATACCCTCACACTATAAAAAAGAGTTAGTGTTTATATTCACACTACTCTACCTACACACATTGGCAAATTGATGGTTATTTCTTTTCTAGAGTATTGGGGTAGCCCTGAAAAGGGCTGTTTTTTTTTTTGTTTTTTTTTGTTTGCTATGGCAATCTTTTAGTTTCTAAGAATGCGATGTCCTCTGAGGATAGACTTTCTGGTGATAGGTCTGCTTCTTCGGAAAGAGAAGAAGAACTCTTTGGTGTCGATACTACAATCGACAAAGCCTCTGTCAGGTTCAGGTTGTTGCTGCTGCTGCTGTTGTTGTTGTTGTTGTTGCTGCCTTTGCTGCTGTCTCTGAAGTCTGTACTTCTCTGTCCATTCTTCTTTCTCCCTGTTCACTTCTTCTCTGAAGAGCTCTTCTATCAGGTCTTAGTGACTTTTAACATTCTCACATTCTCTATTTCTTCTGGCTTCGGTATCAGACTGTGTCTGACCCTATGCAAATTCACGTAGGCTTCGTTGAGCTTAGCTAGTTTGGAGCACATCTTCGTATGAGTCGACAATGGATGGTTAGACTGGAAACAACCCCGGTTCTTAAAGTCAAAGCGCGGACGTGAAGGAAAACATCCCCCACACGGTTTTCGAGTCGCAACGTTCAATGAGTGTCATGAGAGGGATAGTAAGAAATTAAAGAGAATCAATCAAACATTCTTATAGCTAAACAAAAGACAAAGGCATTTTTTCAAAACACATTTTTTATTCAAAAATCACGTAACACTAACCAACAACAACTCTAACATTTTTAACAATAATCCAACATTAATATCAAACATTTTTTTCTTCAAAAAAATGACAAACATTTTTTTCTTCAATTCACACTCTACTTTAAACAGGGCTGACAACGTTGTGAATGAAATTGTGATTTCCACTGTTGGAAGTCATTAGGCCATTGATGGACACTACGTTTCCTAGCTTGAGACAAAAGTTAAGCATAATGGTCACAGAACCATCGATCTACTTTCACATCGTTTCTAGAAGAAGAACGAGGATCAAAATGAGTCACTAAATGTTCTAAGGAATAGCCCAGGCTGCGATGATGCAGAAAATACACACAGTACTGTCCACACACCAAGGAATCTGTGCCTTGTAATTTCACATTATTGAATCGGGTGGTCTGAGCATTTCTTCTCATAAAGTCAATAATATCGTCTTCCAAAGGGGGCAATCCGTACGAATCAAAATATTCCACACATGCTTCTTGAGGAAAGTAAACGGCTACCCAGTGGGTTCCTGGGAGATGACTGTCGTCCGTGTTGATCACATAAGCTAGATGGTCTTGAGGTTTGCGATGAGGGAGTTCATCTTTAGCACAGACGACAGGATTCCAAGAAGCCGTATACGAACTGTGGTTCAAAAGGTAATGAAGTTCCCAGGTATCCAT
Organism: Sinohyriopsis cumingii; assembly: GCA_028554795.2. Taxonomy (NCBI): domain Eukaryota; kingdom Metazoa; phylum Mollusca; class Bivalvia; order Unionida; family Unionidae; genus Sinohyriopsis; species Sinohyriopsis cumingii. Next base: position 33,893,573 of record CM068839.1, read on the forward strand.
TTGTGTGTTGTTTTTTTCTTCTTCAGAGGTAATAATAAGTCGTCAATTCGATCCTGACTTTTTGCTTGAAAATGTCTGACAAATAACCGTTTCTTCGTTTCGTCTCCTCACTCTGATTCAGGAGAGCTTCGATACGATGGATCTCTTGAGTGGTTAATGGTGGACAAGAATGTTCACGCAAGTCTTTATACCACTGGTGCCACACGTCTTCGTCCGAGATGAGACTCCAAGCCTCGTCCAGATACTCGTCCAATTTTTCTTCTTGACTCAGCATCAGGCATTTGTCGTGTTGAATTTGACTGGGATGATCGTTTTGACATCCATAGCAATTTTTCTTGATCAATTCCGTCATTTTTTCGACCAAGTGTTTGGCAAAACAGCAGACTAAATGGGCTTCTTGTTCTGGCCATCTTGACTTCATCATGATATCTTCTTCGTCTTTGTCTTGGGATTCTTCTTCTTCCACGGTCTCCTCACATTCCATCTCCAAAGTTTCTCCACTAGGTAAAGAGGGATACCAGTCTTCCATGGTTTCTAGTAATCTAGAATGACTTCTCTCAAACTGTTGATTTCTATCGTATTATCGAATTCGGCATACAGAATGACGTTCACCGTTTCATCAGGGTCTCGGTCTTTAAACTGAATTTCCACACGAATCTGGCCGGATTTTATAGGGTGGAAATGTCCCTCGTCGCTGCCTTGGTCTGGAGTGAAATCAAAAGCCCACAAAGCATAGCCTCCTGCATAATCCTCGTACGTAATGCCGTGACTGGTATTGGTTCCTAACTGTCCGGTGGCTTCGTACAAGGACAAGTACGATCTCAAGTAATTCTTCTTGGTAAAGTCAGGTTCGAAAGGTCTGGTACACAAGGTCTTGCCATCGCGACTGACTTCGATTTTGGACACGCCAAAGTGTTGAAAGTAGAAAGGATTTTTAGCGATAGCTCCGTTGAAGGCTTCATTCTCGACGATACCAACGATCAAACGTTTGGGTAGCTGTCCTTGGAACAGATGATCTTCGATCATGGATCGTTGCCCCTTGGGAATGGTGAAGGTTTTCACTTCCACGCGTCGTATGGGATATTTGGTGGTCGTTCTGCTCAACGTCTGACTGACGTCGTTTCCTACTTTAGGTAACACTTCCACACGTCGTACGTAGAGTCTGGCTTCTTGGATTTTGGTTTTGTAACCGTCAGCATCAGCCAATAAATGGAAAGCGGTACTGCTACGATTCAGTCTCAGGCGGACATCCACTCCATTCAGCAAATATTTCTCTTGCAACCACATGTCCAAATGCAAACGATCCATCAGTTCTAAACTTGTGTCGGCTCCCGTGATTCTCTTTTTCGTTCTAGAAATCCATCATTGTTGTCTCTCTTTTCATCAGTTTCCAATATTTCAAACTTGGTAGGTTCGTCAGCTTCCCATACCACACAGGCATTGAGATGAGTGTTCTTGGCATCTATTCCGTACGTCAAGAGATTTTCCAGGTAGGCACGATAAGGGTAAGTATCCATGCTCCTACTGACTAGTTTGTTATTCAAGTACAAGTCCACTCCACTGAACAAGGAATGCATGAAATTGTTGACGGGAGCTACTGCTTCAGTGTCTATATGACTTCCAGTCTTATTTAGAACTTTGACTTTCAGGTACAAGTAACTGCTATTCAGATCGATGTAATCTTCGGGCTGTCCTTTGATTTCAAACTCGATGGGAGCGGAATCCGTCAAAGAGGAGACGGGGTGAAATTCCACCCACTGGGATTCTTGCATGGTCATCATGGTGGGGGTCATGGCAAACAGATCCAGTTCCGACTTGGAACAAGCGCAAGACTCTCGGTGCATCATTTTGTTCTGTTTTTTTTTAATAATCGAAAACGTCTAAGTCTCGAACGGTTCTTCTTTCTTCGCCTTTCTAGCTTGAAGTCTGGTGAAAGGGTGTTTTCTTCGTCGTCTCTTTCTGCCTTGTCCTTGCTGAATGCCTGACTCGGTAGCGTGCAGGGCATTTATAGGTGTCTCTCGTTGGCCTAAAATGTCTTTGCCCGTTTGCAGCAAGACATTTTTGCCTGCCCTCATGAAGGCTTCTTTAGGGTTTTGTTTGTCGATGATGACATTTTGGAGAAATTCTTTGCCTTGCGTCAGTGCCGCATCTTTCAAGGCGTGCAATCCGCGTGTCACCATCGGTTTCAACACCGGGGCCACCGAACGAAAGGCCGATTTTAACATATCTCCTAAACCGTGTCCTCGCTGTCGAGCAACCCCTCGGTACACTGGGTACATGACTTAAGAGTCGTGGGAAAACCGTTTTCGAAAATGGAGTTTCACCGTGACTTTTCCTTTGGTGAATGGAATATTTTGTCCCAAATCTCCTTTTATAGTAATGTTGACCGTGTCCAAATACGACTTGCTGACCGGCAAATAGTGAGGATGGACAAATTCGCGGTGGACGGGGTAAGTGTTTCCACCTTCCTAGTCAGCGTTCGTGGCAGAATCCACTTTGAAAGGAATGACACGCAATAACGGCACGGAGGTGTGTCCCACCACGTTGTACTCCACCACATCGGAATACACAAACATCAGATTCAGTCCTTGGTTCAGTTCTACTTGGGTACGAAATAACTTGCTAAAAGACTCGTTGTCGTAAACGATGGGTAATTCGTTTTTCTTGAGCATGGCCATTCCCATGTTCATGTCTCAGCCCAACATGTCAAACAATTCAGGACAAAATAAAATGGACACGATTTTACTCCGTTCAAATTTCATCGAGAAGCGACGAGCTGCTTTGTGGTACTCCATGGTGAGACTTTTGTTGACATGCTCCAAAGCTCTAAGAAACACGCCATTAAACCTGGTGGCTATGGTGCTGACCAAATGTTGACCACTAAAATAATAGCCTGGGGGAATGAACAAGTGATAGGTGGTGTACTTTTGTGTACGGGTTTTCTTGTCATATTTGACATGGTCATCCATCCACTGTTGCATTGGCTCGTCATGAACTTCCACATCAAAAAAGTTTTGATTGGGAAGGACATTGAGGACTTGGGTCGGGTGAATGATTTCCACTAAAGCTATTTCCCAATGGGCTTCGTGATCTAAGGGGATGGCCTGAGGTAATTTGGCTGTGTAACAGCACAACGTGTTGTGGGGAAACACCTCCATGGAACTGTCACTGGGGAAGGTTAAGTAAAATTGGTTTTGGTGACTCATAATTCCAGAGTTCTGTGGCTGTCCGAGGGGTTAGTGGACGTCAGAGGCGTGTCTCCGCCCAAAATGGGGTTCTGGTTGTTGTTGTTGGAGTGGTGACTGGCACTGGCACTGGACACAAGGTTCCCGTGGTTCCCGTTGGAAGAGAATTTCAGGGAGGGATTGGGAAGCAGGTAACCGATGCAACTGCTCAATAAAATGGTTCACAATTGTTTGTCTCCTTGTTGCAAACTCAAATTGGCGATGGCTGCCCCGATGACACAATACACCACGAAGATTTGGCAGAAAAAGACGATTTGCGTTTTAGGCACACGTTCTACGCACCACACCCACAAAGGTTGTTTTGTAAATCTTGCACAGAAGAACTAGGTGAAGGAGTGGTCGACGTAGCTGCGTCTGTGTGAAAGGGCATGATGGTCACTTCTTTTTATAGTCGATGACTTGCGAAGCGTCGATCCAAGAATCAAAACTGGGTGGATATCCTTTCCAACGTACTTTGACTTCTTTGACACGTCGTTTGCCCACTTTACGGGTTCTGCGTTCGAGAATGCTTTCGATGTCGTACACGTCGTCTTCTTTTTTGGTGACACGTTATAACTCGGGCAAATAAAACGTTCCTTTGAGCACTTCTCCGTTCATGTCTTCCAATTTATAGACGGTAGGATGACGACCATGCATTCGTCCAGTGACGCGAAACAATTCGGTCGTCTAGTTACGTAAGTAACCTTTGTCGAAAGTGCGTTTGGTTTTGCCAATGCGTACCCAATCTCCTACGGCCAACTCTCCACTTTTCTTGGGGACAGCCCTCGTCGGGGACGTACCAAACAGGCGCTCAAATACCAACACTTCGTTCTCGGGAGTCACGTCTTGCGGGGCACGTCCGATGCTTCGATGGTAAGATTGGTTGTACGCTTGCACCAGGTGCGGTAAGATGTCGATGTACTTCAGAGTGTGGTGATGCGTAAAATATTTCCACATGCGTTCTTTCAAAGTGCATTGAAAACGTTCCACGATGCTGGCTTTGGTTTCGGGATTCTCGGTGGTAAAAAAATGAATGTCACGTTTCTTTAATTCTTTTTGGAAAGCTTGGTTCAGAAATTCGGTGCCTTTGTCCGTTTGTCATCGAAGAGGGTGACGACCGTTTTGTTTCAACACCCGTTGCAGGGCTCGCACTAACTCGCTGCTCGATTTGGAAGTCAAGGGCACGACCCAGGCAAATTTGGAAAAGACGTCGATGACACAAAACTAATATTTGTAGCCACGATTGTAGCTGGCCAAATGAGAGACATCGGCTAAATCGGCTTGCCATTGATGATCGATGCCTTCCACTCGGGGATTCGACTTCTGGCAAACTTGCATCGAATGGGTTTGTGTAAAGTGTAGGTAGCTTGTTCTTGTAACCATCGTTGCACTTGAGGTAAACGGAGACTTTTCAGTCGAGTTTTGGCAGCACGATACAATTTTTGAACTCCTGCGTAACCTGCAGGATGGGAGGGATCGTAGTAAATGCTAGCTAAGACTTTTTCCATTTTTGTGTTGGTTGGTGTGTTAATAAGACACCTACTCTTGGAAGATGCTACTCTTTTTCTCTTGGGGTATTTTTTTGGACTGCAATGCTTTGCGTGTGCGACCGGCAATAGGTGTTGAAGAAGAGGATGTCTGAGCGGGGGATATCGGTTCTTGTTTCACTTCTGTCTTCACTTCTGTCTTCACTTTCTTTTCCTCTTGTGATGAAGAAGGGGTGGCCATCATCTTTTTAATCCATCTAATTCTGGAGGTAGGTGGTGTTGTTAACTTGCGTACTTTTTCTGGTGGAGTTTGAAACCCTTCTTCTTCTTCTTCTCCTTTTTCTGTCTTGGTCACTGGTAGTGGTGGTACTGGTACTGGTACTGGTACTGGTACTGGTGATGGTGCTGGACTTTTCATCAAGGTCTTAAAATCTTTCAGAGTGGGTAGAGCTGTTTCGTCTAAAGCTTTCTGGTGAAAGAGTTGCAGTCGTTGCAAAAGTTGACCGTACTTTTGCGATTTTTCTGTTTCGGACAAATCTTGGCGATCCATCAAGGACTGCAATTCGTGTTGTAACTGGGACATCTCGCTCAAATTGGGATTGGGAGGTAAATGCGGGGTGCGTTGTTCTTGCCACCGATGGCATTCCATCCATCGTTTGTAAGGCACTAAAGCCAGTTTTCGTCCTTCCATGGGGTTGTCAGGGGTCGATTCTGAGATCTTGGGACTTCCGAGGGCCTTTTTATCTTGCTCCCACCAGTCCTCCCAACATGGTTCCCAAGACTCCTTTCAGTATGGGGCCTAACAAGAGAGGTAAAATGCCTCCACGTTGGACCAACATCTTCTTTTTTTTGACGAATGGGAATTTTCTTTTGAGCCATTTGGCGAAGAACGTGACGATGTTTGCTTAAGCATTGTTTCTGGTGTTTGGACAAAGGGATCCTGCCTTTCAAGACGTTCAAACAACATTCGCACACGGTATCGATGACCTCTTTGGAGGCCGATTGAATTAGTTTTTCGTAGAGGTGGAGAAGCTTTGGACAGGACAGATAACATGTCCCCATGTTTGACTAAACGTGGTGGTAGACCTTTCCTTTTCTTTCCTTGGGGTTTTCTGGAGGGTGACATCTTTGAGTCTTCAGGAGCACCAAAAAACACTCATACCTCGACTTGGTCAGAGGCCTTTTTTATACTGGAACGCGTCGCCACTGATTGTCTTTACGTCGTATCAGTTTGAGGACAGGCATGACACGTCGTGCAGGGTTACGTAACGGACTAAATCGAGCCGGTTCTTGCTTGGACAAATCCAGTAAACTTTGTAACATGCCCGATCTTTCTTGGACTTTGATTTTGGGAGAAGGTACTTTGTAAGCAGCAGCCACTGCCACTAAATTGGAGGTCCTGCCACTGGGGAAGTTCTTTTTGGGGTCATCACCGGAGAAGTTCTTGGTGTAATCAACGTCTCCAAGTACTCTTCAGTTCTTGGTGTCATCAACGGAGAAGTGGATGAACGTGAGGCTGCCGGAGACGTAGTCACAGCCGTGGCAGGTCGTGGTTTGCGAGTGTAAGGTTGCGTCCTGGCCGAAGAAGAAGTGCCTCTCTTGCGATTAGTTTTCTTCTGTGGACTTTTCTTTTTCTGGGGACTTTTTCTCTGTTTCTTTTTCTGGGGGCTTCTTTTCTTTTTCCGGGGTGGTGTCTGGTCAGAGGAGGGTCCCGCCACTGGAGAAGTTCTTCTTGGGGACCTGGTCTTTTTCTTCTTCTTGGAGCTTCGTTGGACTTTTTTCTTGGGTATAACTTTGGGGGCATTAGGATCCCATCTTAAGAGAGAGCGAATGATGACCCCTCCTAGAGCACCGCTCCCTCCAGGTTTCAAAATGATTTGTTTTTTGGTTTGAGTGTCGATGCGGGGATCGGCCAGTTGGACCAACGCGACTTTGTTTCGATCGAAAAAGCGTTTGGTTTGATGAGGAATCTGAATGATTCCTTGGAGTATTTGACGTGCCGTCACCGTGAACCATCGTAAGACTTCTTTGAGACTAGCTTCTAAGACACGAGCTCGTATTTGTGAATTATTTTCTCGACTGATGCCATACAAGGCACGAATCAATTTGACGGGAAGATGCGACTGAAGGGATGTCATGTTGACGTTGTGTGAGACAGACGAAAAAGGGTCTGAGGTTTTTATAGATTTTTTTATGTGGAGTGAAATTAAGTCGAGGACGGAGACGTGTACAGGACAGGCCCTCCGTCTTTCACCAGTGGTGAAACAAGTGGGTACGAAATCGCAAATCCTCGGGGGTCGTAGGTTTCAAATCGACTAGTAAATAGGCGTGTGGAGTTTGAGTGGCATCGTCGTACGCCTGAGTCAGCCAAGGCGTTCCTAACTGTTTGGCTAAAACTTGCACTTGCGATTTATCTCGGGGGCTTTTAAACAAGACCACGTAATGCGCATTGAGACTGATGGTGCGATGGGCTTTACTTTGTTGAAACAAATTTTGGGTGATGTAAACGACACTGCCATTACGGTGATGCCCTTTGCGCGTGAACCACAGTTTAATTTCTTCTTCGTCTTCTCCTAACATGTCGTCGAAAATGACCAAATGGGTTTCACGGGAGTCAGAGACGATGCCGTCGTCTTCTTTAGGAATGCCTTCCACAAACACGATGGAATCGCCTTGACTTTCTCGCAAGAGGCTGTACGCCGATTGCCACTCTTTGTAACACCACACGATCCGCTGAGGTGGCCGATCGATCAAATGTTTATGTTCGATCAAACGTTTGACGAATTCGGTTTTGCCTGAACCGCTAGGTCAGCAATGAGCATGTTAAAGGGATGGCGAAGATACAAAGCCTCCCAACTGGCACGATCTAAGTGTTCGTCGATGACTTTGACAGTAGAGGAAGAGGGAACAGAGACAGCAGAGGTAGCCATAGTGTGAGAAATGTCACTTGTGACACGAAAACAAACAAGACGAGAGTTTATATACTTTTTTCAGAACACGTTTATTGAATGTTTCAAAGATGAATACGAAAGACAAAAATACATAAAAGCCAAAGGCTTAAGTACAAGGATAAAAGGCACATGATAACCATTAACGTGGAATAAACACAAGTGTCTGTACAACAACATGTTTTGGGTAATGTTCTAACCAGTTCTATAGTAGGGGGTAAGGTCACACAAGTGTCCTCCCGAAAGGGTCTTTCAGGCCTGTCCACGACAGTCCCGTCCTGGGTGACGGGTTCTTCTGGCACCGTCACTAACACGGGTTGAAAAGTAACTTTTTTCCTTGAACAACTCTCGTGCATACTGGGTCACTTCTTGGGTCCAAGCCTCAAAATCTCATTCATTCCAGGCACGGACATCTGTCCAATGGGGATGTAAGTCACAAGCTACACACACATCGTCATACACGTCTTGGGTAGCTAAAAGTTGACGAATCTTTTTTTCCTGTTGAGGTCGAGAAGTATCCAGATGAAACCGCAAGGCTTTGAGCACAAGGAGTTTTTCGTGACCATTTAAGGCCATGGGGGATGTGGTAAGTACTGATCGTAAAGAGTCGACAAAGAATCGGCTGGTAAACGAAATCCCAGAAAACAAGTCACTAAGACACACACCACTTGTCGACCCAAATTGAATGGATACAGTTCTTGTAATAATCGATGGTAATGATCTACGGTTTGAATATGGTCATTGAGTTCCTTCCACGGAATCTGTTCAATAATATGTGACATAATCCGTAGCATTGCAACTTGATTTTATAGTGTCTTTGTTTCGGAAGCAATAAAGGTAATTTCTAACTAAACATGTTCGTTCTCCAGTAGGGAATTTAAATGTTACATACTGTAACTGAAACGTCAGAGTTTGTCTAGATGTTTCGTCTTTCTCTAAGCAGATTCCATGTAACAAATGTTGGTAATCCTTTAACTCGTCTTCCTCAATACGTTGCAGTAAGTGAATCTCGAAGTAACCAAAATTACGAACGTCTAGTTCATCATCATTCACAAACTGAAAGTGTTCAACAAGGTCTGACCACTGAAAAAATTTCTGACGAATCAGTCCTTTTGTACAATTCAGGTACCAGTGGTTAAAGATCTGGTGACGTAACGTATGCAATTGTTCTTTACGTTTCACTTGTATTTTGACCAGTTCTCGGTAAATCCTTTCTCTCAACTCCTCAGGCAAGCCCAAAATGTTCTCTTGTAAAGTATCCATAAGTATATACACTGTTTTTGGAATCCTTAGGTGGTGGCCAATAGCCTCGTTTACCTTTGTGCCTGATGTAATATCCACTCATAATCAGTTTTCTTATACTTTGGAACAGAGCATAATTTAAAAACGGTTGAATAACTTTGCGTTTGCGTTTCACTTGTATTTTGATCAGTTCTCGGTAAATGCGTTCTCTCAACTATACAGTCAAAGCACGAACGTTCTCGTGTAAAGTATCCATGAACAGATTATGGTAAGTTACTTCAATGTCTCGGTCCCACTAAGGGTAAGTAATGACAATTCGGTGACCATCGAGCATGTTCTACGTAGGCCGAATCTTCCGGTTCCCAGTGGTGAAGTGACACACCGCAACTGAAGCACTTGACTTTATCCCCTTCGCCCAAGTAGAAAAATCCGGTTCTGGCTAATTCTTCGGGAGTCGGGCCTCCCAGATACTTAGGCCATTTTCCTTTGAACGATTGAAGACGATTTTCAATGTCGCAGTATTCTGACAAACGCACAGGAAACGAATATTCGTCTTTCACAGGTTCGTTTCGATGAGGGTTGGGTGACATGAACAGGAGTTTACTCAGGGCTGGATGACATCCGTAGGGGGGTAGACGTGAAGGTGAACATTCCCCTTTAAAACGAAACCCAGTAAAATGTCCAAGAGGACGAGCGGCATCACTTTCGCATCCCTCAGGTTTGACACGCACAGCATCCCTTTCCATAATAGGGATAGTGACACTAAAGTTCCCATGATGCTTTACGGAATCGCTAAGGTCACAACGTACAGCATCGTACCCATCCCAAGGCTCACAATCGCATTCCACTTCCGAAGCCTCACACTTGAATTGTGCCTTTCTAAACAACTTGTTTTGTGTTTATTTGAGTATTCATCTTGTTCGCTCGGTCTTGGTAGTCACAATGAACTATCGATCTTGACCAAAGCCCCTTTTTATACTAGTCGCAATGCAGTCTCCAGTTTGTACATCTTTCCTTTTTTACGTTTTTTATGTCTTGTTTTGGAAGGTACCGTCTCTAAGGTACCGTCAACATTGTACCGTAGTGTAGTGGGTGGAAAGGCCATAGAAAGGTAAGGGCAGTGCGGAGACCATCGAGTATGTTCCAGAATAGCTGAATCTTTATAGATACATAGATCCATTCGTAACTTCAGTCCGCAAGCGAAACACTGTACCTCGTATCCCAATCCTGACTCAGGTCCCAAGTAGACAAATCCTGTTCTAGCTAAAACATGCGAAGAAGGTAATCCTTCCCTATCCGTAGGCCATTTCTGAAACGTGTCCAATCGACGGGCACAATCACAATAGTCAGGTAAGAAGACTGGAAAATGGTAGGGTTTGAACTTGGAGTTCTCATCGGGTTTCTTACTCGATTCTTGCTGTGGCGAAGTCATCTTTCTGGTGGGTGACTATCCTCTTACAACCAATGTTTTATATCAACGTGTCCATACGGCAAAGTAAAGTGGTTGGGTAGTCGCACTCGCTTCTGGTACACGATTTGATAGACTTTTTCCAAGGGCCGACAGACGATGTGATGAGTGGGTAAACGTACAATCTTGTTCGGTTGGTAGGTGGTCACTTTAAAGTTTCCATCCTCTCCCGATTGCAAGGCTTCTTTCAATACCCCAAAGTTGACCACACGACTGGTACGATAATTCAGAGTCATTCCTTTCACTTTGCACGTCGTGTGCACTTCTCCTTGTGGGTCCCGGTATTCGTAGCCGTAATTTTTGGGACCGACACTGACGAAACTTAGAATCTTGTCGTCGGGATGCTCGTCTGTCCAGGCTCCTAAACGGTCTCCTTCGATGTCAGGGTGCTGTTGACTCGGGTGATGGATGTAAATGCAACTGTCCGTGTCAAAGTACAGGACGCGTTCCCCTAACAGTTCTAAAGCTTCGTACAATTTTAAGCGAGCATGAGCTGTCACGTAAGCCGCAATGATGACATTTCCAAAAGGGTCGTCTTGTACAAAGTCCAGATCTTCTTCGCAATTGACCAAGATCAAATCCTCGCGAACGACGTCCACGTGTTTCATGTATTTGGTTTTGTCGTGAATCATCTGGAAGTAGCGGGAAGGTTCTGTCAAATATTCCATCTTGGGTAAACACGGTCGTTGTGCCATTTTACCCCACAAGCAATTTAACATCACTTTGGCAAACGATCGCCTGCCTTCGTTTTTCTCGATGTGGTCTAAAGTGATGCCTTCTTGTTCATAGTATTTCTCTTTGAATTGTATTTGGTCTTCGGGAGTGTGACACCAGGAAGGATAGCCGCTGACTTCTTGTTTCAGTTTCAAAAAGGCATCCACGTAGTCGGCGAAAATGCCTTTCTGACTGGGATCACCCTTGTGGTATTGTTGTGTCTTGGGAAAGTGGCAAATTTCGTACACTTCTAACAGTTGGTATCCCATGTCCATAGCTTCGAACAATTCTACGCTGACCCAGCTTCCCGTCAAGGCACGTTCTTCCTGGGTGTGCTGACAAGGTTGGTCTTGGTTGCACGTTTTGGCACAAGTACGGCACAAGGGAAACATCAGTTTGCCTTGACAATGGTGAGATAAGACGGGATGGTATAGGTTCGTGGGAGGCAAAACTTTGCACTTGATCAAGCCTTCGTATTGTCGAATGTTTTTCAGGTCGATGTGTTCCGTCAACAAATGCGGGTGCCCTACAGGAAAGCGACAATATTTGCACACGTAGGGATACAGCGAACACACGTCCAAGTATTTGATTTCTTCTCCTTTCTCTTCGTCGGCTTGGTATAGCAAACAGGTGGCATTGGTCCTTCCTCCGTACAAACTATCCCTAGGGTCCAGCGGGTCCATGAACTGGTAACTTTCCACGAGGCGTTTAAACTCGGGATCGGTTTTCATACGGTGATCGTACTCGTGTTCCCACATTTCCACCACTTGGTATCCTTCCTGTTCCAACTTTAGGCGTCGCTGACAAGTGTCCTGGTACAAGTCTTCCATGGTTCATTGCAAAAACTGATTTTTAGTGCCACGGTCAGGGTAACAGACGGGACATCCGTGAAATAAGCAACCATTAAACTCGTACACGATCTTGGGGTTTTCTAAGTCCCAGCCATCGACCGAATACGTTCCGATGGTCTTTTCACCCCCTCCGTTGCGAGCATGCTGAATCCACTTGTCTTCCTTGTCGCACAAGTAATGTAACCAACGTAGGGCTTTGACCGAGTATTGACGTTTGACAAAGTTGGTCGTTTGATGGCTGATGACAGTCACGGTGTTTTCAGGCATGAATCGTTGTCGATACACTAAGGAACACGCTTTGGCAATGGTGCAAGCTTCTTTCAAAGGATCGACCCCTCCGTGTTCCATGAACAGTTCTCGAAATTTTCCACAGCAACGCCGTAAAATGTCCACGTCGGAACGAAAATACTTTAGCATTTCTTCCTGAAAGTCGAAAGGGTCCGAGGCGTGAGCCTGGTACCAAGCGTAGAAAGCTTCTCGTTGTTCGGTACGCATGTTGTCGGGGTCGTAATAGTGAGCCTCAGGTAAATGGGGTAGAACGGCGTGTTGATTGGCTTCCGTATTGAAAAAGTGTGGAAAGTACCCTTTAGCCATTTCTGTCATTCCAAACGTTTTAGGCATTCGGCTCAAAGGCATGGCCAAATAGCTCATCGAATCTTTAAACTGTACTTGTCCCACTTGCATGAAAATGATTTTGGCTCCGTTCAAAGTCACTTTAGGACGCTCGGTGCCTTGTTCCGTATAGTACCTCAAAAGAAACTGTCCATCGTATCCGGAGAAATTGTGAGCCATCACCGTGGCATGACGATGACAATCTCCGTAACGTTCGATGTCCTCTTGGCTCCACGTCTTGTCGATGGGGTCTAAGACCCATTGTGCAAAATCGGCTAACGTGTTCGGTCCCCGAAAGATTTTTTCACGCCCTCCAGGAATCTTGCTGCAGTGAGGGCAATGACTGAAAATAGGTTCCTGAATGCACTTCTCGCACGCTCGATGAGCCACGCAGAAATTAGGAATGTGAATGCCAGTCTCTTGCATGCATTCGAAATCGAAAAAGATGAAATTGCCTTTCTTCTTGTGACCGTCCTCTTTCTCTGGTTGGGGTTGGTATTTTTGCACGTAGCATTGGTGTTCCAAGTCCACGATGTGGTGACAAATGTGACATTTTTTCTTTCCTCGACATACGTGTGCCTTGGCAGTATTGGTACATATGCCTTGTCCACAGGTAGGGCACAATCTCAGCAGTTGACAAGCACATTTCTTCTGTGAACCTTGTGTTTTCAAATGTTGTTGGTAACAGGCAGGGCTGACAAACGTGCGCAGACAAGTTGAACAAGGCACTGGTTCTTCGCTCAGACAGGGTGGAGAGGCCAAACATCCTGAGCATTTCCATCCACAATGTTTGTGTTGCTCTCGATTATTATAACCATAATCACATTTCTCACAGTAATAACTGTATCCCAGGAATGCAGTGATACTGGTAATAGTATCGAAATGGTCATCGTGATAATAAACATGAATGTATTTTCCGTCCTTAAAATCTTGGCCTTGAAACAACAGAGGCCCGCGCATTTCTTGAGGGTGCACTTTCAAGGTGTATCGTGGAGCTAGGACATCTTGCAATTTTTGCATCTCAGGAATGCCACAGGGTGTGTCTTTGGACAGTCCGGCTTGTTGTAACAGGAGTTCTGCTTCGTTTCGTTGTTTGGCTCGGTCCGATTGTCGAATAGTTTTCCAGGCTCTTTTCCATTCTGCCGTGTCGTTCTTGTTGGCATAGGTTCGTCCCACCACGATGGCTCGGGCTAAACACATCTGGTCATGAGGGTTGTTAATTCGGACGAGACTTGTTTTGGTGTTGCGAAGGTCGTCCACCAATAAGACCTTTTTGCGTCCAGTCCCTTGAGGAGGAGAGACGCGGGTCATGTCCAGTGTGGCTTTACCATCGGTGATGTCAAACTGATCATTAGATTGTTGCACGTGTTGAATCTTGTCCATGACTTTGGAAGCAGTCAATTCTGCAGGGGTGCTAAACTCGATCCAAACAGGGGATTTCAAACCGTCGTGTTGTATGGAAAGTCTCAAGCGATCGTCTTCTTTGGGTTGACATTGTCGCTTGAATGCGGTGAGCAAAGAATCCCACACCCCAGTGATGAACACTTCTGCTTTCTCTAACGGCACTTCAGCCTTGAAATCTTTAAACTTCACTGTGTATTTGTAAGCCGTGGTTCTAAATTTTCTAGAGGAGCGCTTTTCCGTCTCTCGAATGGAATAGTATTTTTCAGGGTTGACTAAGGGTGGTGAACTTGGTTTAGAGGGTTGGGATTCTGGTTCACTCATGTCCTCTTCAGAATCACTGACATGAATTTGTGCCAAGATTTCAGCCCTGGTACGAGGCGATAGATCACGTTTCTGCCTCTTACTTTCTTCTTCTTTCTTCTCGAATGAATAGGATCGTTTCATCTTGAGTGAAAAACGTCAAATGACTCAAGTTTAATCACCATAGACTAATTTATAGTCATGGCAGACCAGCGTATATAAAAGGGTGTGTGTCTTGTCCTTTCACTATTCATTTCACTCTCAAGCTGAGCACAACGATGGAAGAGACTAGCCAAATCGAACGTTTCGTCAGAGCTTTGCGAGGAGTCATTAGAAAATTCTCTTCAGACCAGCCCACGGACTACTCTCCTTCCTTTCGAGATAAAAGTCAAGATACTTGCTATATCTGTCAGAAGAAAGGGCATTGGTCTTCAGAGTGTCCAGACCGTCAAAAAAGAAAAAAAAACAGGGGCTAAAAAAGACAAAAGTAAAGATACCTGTTATTATTGTCAAGAAAAAGGACATTGGTCTCCAGATTGCCCAAAAAAGAAACAAGAGGAGTCAGAAGAAAAGAGGAATTCTTCGGAAGAAGAGAGGGATTCTTCAGAGGAAGAAAGCAGACAGGTGAAGAAAAAGAAACAGGAGAAGAAAAGAAGAAGGGAAGAAAGTGAGGAGGAAGAAAGTGAGGAGGAAGAAGAGGAAAAGCCTGTGACGGTGAAGAAATTCAAAAAACAGAGAGACTAAACAAGGAGACAGAAGAAGTCTATGAACTTTTTTTAAAGTGTTCTGTTGTGAATTGTGAATTGGATTGTAACTATGGATAAAATAATAAATTAATTATATAAGGTAAGTGTCTTTGAGTTTTGATTTTAAGATAAGAACGTACACTCACGCACTCATATAAACGTACTATAGGGGTAAAATGGGATTTTTTGAGTTATTGGCAATTGAAATTGTATTTCTTTTCGAGAGACGTGGGTAGCCCTGAAAAGGGCCTTTTTTTGGTGTAGGGGGTGAGTTTAAGCAATCAACTTTAACTGCCTTAAGCCTTTGCCACGGCCAAGGCCTACTTCTGGACTGCGTACTGTTGATGATGATGATTTGGTTGAAATCACTAAGGGTGGTACGGTAGGCTTAGTCACAGGGTTGACGTGTTTAGCTCGGGAAGGTCGTATTCTCTTCGGTCGTAATAAAGAAGTCTGATACATTTGTTTCAGACTTCTTAACTCCGCTAAAATGTCCAACAGTACCGTGACCGTTTGATTTTCACCCTCTTGTTTCTTTGCTGCTACTTCTTCTTGCTGTTGTTTTCTTCTTACCTCTTCTTCTTGCTGCTGTTGTAGGAGAAAAGCTTGTTCCGCTTCCTTTTGTCGTTGCATAAATTTCTCCAATTCTTCTTTCTGTCTCTGTCTAAAATTCTCCACTTGCGGTAATGAAGAAGGTAACGAAGGTTCCGGAACAAATTCTTGCGAGGTAAGAAAATCCACAAAATCCCAATTTACCTCTTCTGAAAGTAGGTCCGGGTTCCCTTGGGCAGTCTCCCCTGCTGGTGCACCCCAATGGATCGTTTTCTGAGTTTCCGTCATGTTGAATCACTGTCGCATAGATTGACTGCACACAAGCGCTAGCGAATCTATACAGACCACGTGACGTCACAGACTGTTCTCTTCGGATTGGATGCGGACTGACTGAATTTTGTAACGCGTGTTAGGATTGGTGAATGAACTCAATCCGTTTCAATCCTTCCTCTACCTATAAATAAGCGCAGTTCACTGCATTGATTCACCTGTTCTCGTCGCTTCAAGATGTGGACCACGGTCGAATCATCCACCCTTGTGTCTTCCATGATGTTTAGGACGGACATGCTCATGTATGTCCGGTCCAAGTGGACCGTCGTCGACAAGTCAGACACCAGTCTGTGGATACGAAGAGTATATGTAGAAAGACAAGGTTGCCTCAAGAGGACACTGATTTATGGCCCTCGAGTAAGACGCAGCTTGAGGACAAGAAGATGCCGCAGATGCCCTTTATGTTAATGGATACATTAACATAAACCCAAAGGCCCTTTTCAGGGCCACCCATATTTCTCGAAAAGAGAATGACTTTCCATTGCCTACCCCCTTTTTGTAAAAAAAAATTTTTTTTTTTAAAAAAAATCCCATGTTCAATTCCCCTTGAGGCTAGAGTTGCCCACGATTTTTTCCCATGTTAAATTCCCCTTGAGGCTAGGTTTGCCCACGATTTTTTCCCATGTTAAATTCCTCTTGAGGCTAGGTTTGCCCACGATTTTTTCCCATGTTAAATTTCCATTGAGGCTAGGTTTGCCCAGGGGTCTCTGTAATGCTAATTTCCATTGAGGCTAGGGTGCCCCTATTCACTACTAACGATTTTCAGTATTATTCTTATCAGACAAAAGACCATAGTCAAAGAGGTCAAATAGACTTACAAGTACATGGCACGTCTTGGTATGTCTCCTGTGTAAGTCCTTCTTAGAAATCGACGTTAAACGTGTACAACACGACCATAGTGATTACGCCGCTAATACAAGGGTTGGATTTGTCGACAACGGTATTATGATGCTATTTAACAACGCATAGTATTGAACATCTTCGTTAGCCAAGGTTCCGATATGACAACCCTATCTACTCGTTGGCGTATCGAGCAGATAATTCTTTGCTTCGGGTCTGTGAATTTCACTGGATGCGGCGGCAGGCCACCGCATCCAATCCTAATTAAGTAGTTCAAATGTGAACACTGTTCTTACATCGTAGAGACAAAGGTAAAACACACCTTGAATGGACTGATGAATAATCAATTTTCTACTGCCGATCATTGTTTGTAGAAATATCTTTCACTCAAAATACACTTGTAATAACTCCCTTTGGTACGGAGTCATACTTTCGATGTTAAACTTACAAAGTATCGTTTTGAAGTCAATTGCCTCCACCATTTCTGGCCAATGTACAATACACCGCTGTTACACGCTATTAGTTAGTTGGCATTACGTACTAAAGGAGACAACTCATGAAATCTAACAGATATCGCTAGGACAAAGCCGTAAAATATATGTTCGGTCCGCCAAGGAGTAGATAGGATTATCAAATCAGAACATTGGCTAGCGAAGATAATTATTGTATCGATGGAAGAAAAACTGAAGAATGTTTGAGTAACGTTATCATTGCCACGACAATTCTCGGATTCGTGAGATGCAACGACGAATATGCGAAGTCTTCTAACCCGTCAACGATAGTTTACAAAGGAGTCATCCACTAATGCAGATCGTTGCATGTATACGATTATGCGGCCATATCATAATGCTGACACTGGCGAAATCGTTATAGAAATCATGATTATTAATGCCATCACGACTTTCAACTCTGAATTTCAAAAGCGTCGATCATAACTTCAAGGAGATTCGTTAATGTTATCATGTGCAATTCCTCTAACTCATATATTTGGGCTTTGCTGAGATTTTCTCAATTACATTTTCAGAAACATACAGTCACGTTCTAACGAAAAGAGTCCGTCAGTGGTTCAGTTCGACTTCATGATGTTGGTAAAGTTATGTTTTTGAAATTAAAATTGTGGTACCTATGACAAAAAATTCGATAACTATGGAGACAAGTTTGTTAGCATTTTGTAGTTCCAAAAGAATATCACTCCTGTCATTTCACACGCTTACGACAGACAATTGTTCAGCCGTTATCATGCCAAATAACTACCTAATATGGCATCAGCGCAACAAGACATGTATTCAAAGCGTTTCTAACTGTTGCTAGGTCGCGCGATGGACAGACCAGTACTCAAATTATATTTGCCAGCTAGGAGTATCGAACGGTTTTTATAAGATTAAACGTTTATCAGGATCCCATTTTAAACAATTTGCTTTACTTTCACAATAATCATGTCGGACATGTATTTTCATAGGCTAGACATAGAATATACAGCGAATATATCTTCGGAACGACAGTTCAATAGCTCACTGACCATTCGTTACCAGCGTGTATCTCAGGTAGGCTCCTATTTCTTATAAGGACCCCATATTTCACAAACTAACAAACTGGTATATGTGTGGTTTCAGGTTTGCTAACAGCCCCCTGAGACAAACAGGACATGTCGGAGTCTTGTTCCTGTTCGACAATGAGCACTTGTCGTTTGTGTCTATGATTAGAAGAGAGAAAATGAATGGTAAGCAATAATCACTTTGATCAATACCTCTTTGATTGATAAAAACACGAAGAAATCATGACTCATCAAATGATTGACCAATAAATGTGTCATCTAAAGGAAATCTTTCTCAGAACTCTTTGTGCCACTTTTGAGGTAACTACACAAAGCAGGGGATTTATTTTTCAATAAGAGCGATATTTTGATCTAAACAAGGTTTTTCAGCTGCATATATATCCAGCCAGGTCATGGCCTAGTAATACATTTTTACCTTAATGGGTTAAAAGGTCACTGCTTTGTTAATCATGCTTTTACTTCTGAACTATCAATATATTTGTCACGCCCAACCAACTCTACACTAGACAACATTGTGAATGTGTGTTGGCTTCATTACAGACTTCAGGAACAAAGTCAATTTATTTAAAGACATTTTTTAAATATGTATGCAGTGTTTAAAAAAAATTCAGAACCCGGACAACCCCACATTTCTGTTACCACTCTATGATCTTAACTATGTAACAGAAAGACGTAAAGTAAACAAGTTTAGTAACGTTTAACAAAACTTTATTTCATTGGAATACAAGATGGAAATTTGAAACGAACCTACAGTATCATGGAAGAAATCCCATATAATTATAAATGTGTATCACAAGTCCAAAGGTATAGATGAGTCTGAATGTGTTTCAATAGTCTTGAATGTGCTGATAGTCCAATAGTATTGAATGTGTTGATGTACCAGCTATATTGATGTACCATAATAATAGCTTCCATAATGTCTTCGAATGAGTCCTCACTATTCACAAAAACCTAATGTTTTTAGTCATTGAAACTTTATTCCAATGAATAATTTGAAATAATAATTCATATAAAATTATAAACGATGACAACTAAATATGATTCTCCGGACTGATTTGAGGGCAGGGATGTATAAATAGTTTACAATATCTATTTATATAGAAACTGTTGCCTGGCATATGACGCAATAGAATGACATGGATGTGGATAATTTCAAATGGAATATTCCATAAAATTTGTGAACAAGTTCGCCGTCAGATATGTATGAGTTAGCAAACAAGGTCAAGTCTTAAACTCGAATTGATGTGAATATATTAAAAGAAATGACAAAAGTCAGGGAGCCCACAACATTGATCTTAACTATGGACAAAGTTCAAACACACAGTATAAATTCAATATAGATAAGAACTGGCCTGACTGTCATTAGATTTTGCTTTTGCAAACTCGTTTACATGGCCGATGAGCACAGAAAGGACATTACTAAATAAAACGACTGTAATTCACATTGACAGTGCAATATCAACCACACCAACTATCTGAAATTCGCTGCAACGCAAAGTAACAGCGTGTTGATGTGGCTGATATGGTTTGTTAGTGAAGCGATCAGTTTTTGTGTTAATTACCCTATAACGCATGCGCTCATATGTGAAGAGCATGAGAAAATCATTAAAACCTGAGTGTATAAAAGGCGTTGACCTATTTTCAAAACCTTAACGTTCCATTTCATGCAACCATTTATGTACACCTCTCACCCGCCGTCGACTATACAAAAACTGTGCGCTCTCTAGTTGTAATCTACAGTTGTTACTTTTTCCTATCGCCTTAATTTATTTCAACACATTCCAAGATTAAGAAAGTACCACATAGCAGAGCTGAAGCTTCTAGAAATGTAATCGATATATCTATCTTCATCTGCATGCCCTAGCATAAAATTAGATTCTGGCAGCGTTATCGACAATCTGGTTATCGTTTCAGCTTCTTGAGAAAATTTCAATGAGGGACAAGTCGTTCGAGTCAATTTCAGACACAATCTCATTAAGGGATGTACATGTATCAACTCTTTAAACGAGACAACATAAGACACTTGCATTTTCGTATGTTTGCCTCTGTTAGGATTCATTTATTGTTGTATGACCAATAGTATTCTAAAAAAAAATTTATGCTTCCTAATTACAATGAGATTTTTAAAAATTTACTCCTTGTCTCAGCATAAAAGGTGCTCCATATACGTGTCGCCAATGTGCGACTCATACCATTTCTAATGTTCCACGACTCATACAATTTGGAATGTTCCACGACTCATACCATTTGTAATGTTCCACGACTCATACCATTTCTAATGTTCCACGAATCATGCCATTTCTAATGTTCCACGACTCATACCATTTCTAATGTTTTAAGCAATTGTTTTACCGCGATCAATTGCATGGCTGGTATTGTATTAAGTCGACACAGTAATCATGTAGTAATAAATAATAAAAGATATATATATATATATATATATATATATATATATATATATATATATATATATTTTGTAGGTGTATAACTTTTCATTGTTTGTCTTTCTTGTGTTTCCTGCATTATTTCCAACACATTTAGCCAGTGCCATGTATTGTAATGATATTGTAAATAACGTCATTTTATCACATTCAATCTATGATCTTTTTAGGACATTTTCTTCTTGCCAATCTAATTAGGTTCGATTTGCTTATCCACCAATCATATTCTAGGCGCCAATACAGTCTGTCCTTTACGCTTATTACTTGCTCGAATATAAATTGCAAAGTAAAAAAGCGTTGGTTTAAAACGTACTTGCAATGGTTTCTTGACATAATTGATGTGACTTGTTGACTTTGGCCAACATTAGAGACGGTATTTTTTAATACTTTTGCTTTGACGGTCATAAATGGTTATTGTCGACTTTAGTAGAGTTACGATGATAATAAACTCTATTTCATATTAAACAAGACAAAACATTCTGATCATTCGTAGTCTCTAATTTCTGTTTTAGGTCAATCTACCAGTCTCCTTCCTACTACTTTTCTCTGACATAATTCATCATACTTGTATCTCATACTGAAGGTACTTTTTCAGTGTGTAAGGTAGGTCTGGGTCTTTACTAATTGAGAATACATTCCAAAGCATTGAATAGATGAAAAATTTCACGTAATATAAAGGATATCAATAAAGAATTAGCTTTCAGACAAAATTCAGTTGTAATGTGAAGTTGATTGAAAAAACAGCCTTAGGAATAATATAATCGGTATCAAATCAGCTGACCGCGAAATAATAATGCCACCCACCCACCGTCTGCGTATCCGAAAGAAAAAAAAGACACACAACGGTTCAACGAAAATGGGACTAACACAGTAGCAAATGTTATTTACTTATCTATAAAGGACTATAATGCTGTGGATTATTTAGATTCCAGAGAAAATCACAGTTTTTTTGCAAATGAGGAAAATGAGGATTAGACAAATGACTCTGGATGAGTGTCCTAGGAGAAACTATGTCACATTTACTTATTAGGAAGACATACCGTATGCTTAATGTCAAGTAAAAACACAGTTTATTTGGGAATTGTGAGCATATATCACTAAATATAAGTAAATTCAAAATGTGGAACGCAATAATGACGGAGGAATTTGTACGGATATATTCAGCCGCTGAAACCATTTCCCATTTAATTGTAAATGCAATCTTGCTTTCATTTATCCT